>CM020217.1:53536279-54132584 GCA_009819775.1 Phoenicopterus ruber ruber
TGGTCTGATTTGACGTATGCTGAAGACAATAGAAGTCTTTTGGTTTCTAATTTTGTTGTTACTGTATTCCAAGTTCAGCTCCATGCTCCTTGCAGTACGATCACGTTCTGCCACAGGAGTTAAACTGCAGTGATTAAAAGCAAATGGAGTGGCAGGTATTGTCAAGAGTTGCATTGGTTGCCCCCGCCCCTGATATTAAAAGGAAGGGAGTGTCAGGAAGCATAACTTCTTCCCAGTATGCAAAGACTTTAGCGGGCTTTCGGTGCCAGAAAAACAAATTGCTGCTTGTTCCCTCTTAGGAGCCAAAAAATTTCAATTACTCTGGCAAACATTCAAACCCCTCAGATTTTCCCCGGGAACTCCCACTTTGCTGTTGTATTGCCAGTTTATAATTCTGCAGATGCTGGGAATAAAAATTCTGGACTTACCAAAGATGAACTGAAACACATTTTGAATCCAAGGCTTGTCCTGTGCCTTGAATTGAGGGATATTGTTCTGACCAATTTTCATTTGAAATTGTTGTGGATGATCTTGTTTGGTTTTTGTTCCTACTTAAAAAAAAAAAAACCCAAAAATGAAAACCAAACCTGGAGAAAATTAATTTCTTATTGTTTGCTCTATCATTTATTTTGTTTCATCTGTCAAGTTAATTCTGATGTGAATAGGTTGTAACTTTTTATTTTCAGCCTAAAGAACGAGGTTCCACACGAGTACATGCCTTAAATAATGTCAACCGAGTACTGCAGGTCTTGCATCAGAACAAGGTGAGCATGTCTTTCCCACAACTTTTTGATAGACTCTTTAATTTATTCCTGTGTGTAAAGGAGTTCAAAATGCAGAGAATAAAGATTTTTGGTACCTAAAATGAGAATTCAGTGAGATGGGTAAACTGTTCTCAGTTTTCCTTGTCTGATGTAGAATTTCAGTGTGTGGCAATTTCGTGAAATCTTAAAATGCTAACTTAATAATGGTAGTAACCAAACTGTGTTTTGTTGAGATGTGTTCAGCTCCCAAAACAGAGGTGACTTGAAGCTCTGCTATGCATAGCTCATGAACCTGGCAGGACAAAAAACTAATTTCCAGTGATGATGCATAACTTGTGCAAAAATCTGTAAGATTTTGTGTCTCTGTATTTTTGTGTCCTGCTTTCAAAATCCAGGAGGATCTTTCCATTGATGTGTCAGCTCTGTGTCAAACCTGTACTGAGTGTTTCTAATTTGGAGCTTTGGGAACTGATCAGAAGAACAAACAAACAAACTCCAATCCTTCTTTAAGAAAAATGAGAATAATAATTGTTTGTTTTATTTTGGTTTCGTGTTATTATTGCCTGGAAGCCAGTAATGGTGTAGTAAAGTGATTTTATTTTTCCCCTGAAGAACAATTCTTGATAAGCGTACTCTCTATAGTTATTTCTATTTGCAAATGTCAGGTTACTAAAATAACTTAAGAACATTCTGGCAATAAAATACATCTAATGCAAAAAGGTACTTGACATATTTATGTAAACTGCTGATTGAAGAGTGATACGAACATGTTGTATAATGCTGCAATTTCCCTTCCGTGTTGGTGAACTAGTGTCATATTTCTAGGAAGCAACCAAAGTTAGTGGTGGGTTCTTTTGTTTTTTTCTTCTTTGAGGTACTGTAAATATTGATTAACTTTTATCTAAGGATAAGCAATGAGTGTTTCCAGCTTGAAATTGATCTATTTTATGAAGATGATAAATAATATTGAATTACAACAATTAATTAGTTCTTTCTTAAGCTGGCAGGATCTGGGTTTCTAGAAGTAAACAGATGGTGTTAGCTGAAGGTTGTTAAGGTCACATACATGATTTATACCTACTGCTTAACTTCATTCGGAAGTGTGTGTGTCTGTTCAGATGAAGGGAAAAGGCATCCACTGAGAAGCAGTTGCG
Source organism: Phoenicopterus ruber ruber (assembly GCA_009819775.1). NCBI lineage: Eukaryota > Metazoa > Chordata > Aves > Phoenicopteriformes > Phoenicopteridae > Phoenicopterus > Phoenicopterus ruber. The sequence goes on from CM020217.1 coordinate 53,538,198, forward strand.
TTCTGTTGCCTGAGAGCTTGTGGACAATGTTCAGAACTTGCGAAATAATTTATAACAGTGTTTAAATATATATTGCAAGGATCAGACAAGCCTAGGGTGTAGACGTTCAAGTAATCCTATGAACCTTGGCCATCTGATGAGTAGAATGATTCTATGTAATGAATTTCAACTTTTTTGATTTGTGGACCAAGTTTTTAAAAATAATAATAATAAAAAAATCCCCTGGAAATCATTCCATATAGCCAATATCAGTCAGTAGTACTGACTGTCTACTGTCAGCTTGCTTTTATTGATTATCTTTGCTTAAGTCTCAGTAGTCCACTCACCATCCTAATGGATTGCTGGCTGCATCCTGCAAAGCACTGGTTTAGTTCAGAATCATTACAATACAAAAATGGGCATGTGGAGTATTTTCTTTTATGTATGGTGTAGATAGCAAGAGAAATGTATTATTACTATTGATGTGCGATTAAAAAATAAGAAGTGTTTTTTTGTTACCCATTCTCTGGAGTATTTTTCTTCTATTACAGGTGAAAAAAGCTCTTGCAATGTAATTGTTTTATTTTGTGCCCTTGACCTTTAGTCTTGCTTTCTACTCCTTGTGTTCTAGAGCGCTTTCCAGTGGTTGTTTAATGATCTGCACTGGTGATTCTTTTGGCCTGTTTTCGTCTGTTTAATTTATAGTTATCTTAAAATATAAGCCCAGTATTTGCAAAGAGTATTTCTGTAAGATTCTGGTCCAGCTGCTGTAAAAATTGGGAGAGGACAATCCACAAATTCACAGGCTTCCTTAGTACTTTGAAGTGTAATTTGTGGTTCCACGTTAATCTGGCACCACAGTTTTGATTTGATTCTCCTAACCAAGAGACCTATGGGGAAGTGAAAATTGTCCAGATGATATCTGAAAGCAGTGAGGTTACAAGTACATTTTGCAGAATTGAAGCTATTTGTGATTGTGTGATAAGAGGAAAAATATTCATGGAATACCATTATATTCTTGATATATCAGCAATATCCTCTAAACCAAAATGAAACTTTGTTCTTGTCTATTCTGTCATTGTAGGCTACGTCCACTGAGAGCCAGAGCATGGGCTCCGTTACTGTCCTGTGATTGTCCGTATTGTTTAATTGCTAGCCAGCTCCCTGGTGCAGGTTTTGTCTCTGTGACCAGTTCTGATCCCAAGCAATGCCCAGACACGGTTCTCAGAGTTTAGTGTAAGCTGGTAGGCACTGTGGATAACACTGGTTTGGACCAGGGGTGAGAAAGGGAGAAAAAAAGCTTCCTCATCGAGGTGAAATGCGCTGTGCCGCTTGCCCCCGGGGCTGGAGGATGCTCCTGGCTCAGGTTATTTACAAGAATGAAGCCGCACCATCTGCCCTGTGCGTTGCAGCATCTGCTGTATGTGTACGTACACCCAGGGAGGCATCTGTCATAGGCATCTGCCATAGGCAGCCCAATGTCCATAGGCCTGGTGGTGACTAACGCAGCGCGCTGCTGTTGGTTCCCTCCAAAAGGTGGTTCAGTTAGTGCTGCTTTCTCTGCATTGCCTGAATGGAGACTTTTTGCCCCAATTCAGTTCAGACTCTAAAGCAGCACCGAGGGAGTATGTGGTAATGTGCTCTAAGCTTTGCTTCTTCTGAGGGCTGAATACTTGATGCAGGAGCAGGTAGCCTCTCCTGCCCTCTCGCTTACTAAAGTAATCTCCTTGTCTCTCTTTCCATGTTTTTACCTTTTTAATGATCTCAATTAGACCATCACTGAGTCTATGTGGGGTCCTATGCGTATAGGAAACTTGAAAATTTTATTTTTCCCTTGAGCTTTTGGCCTCCTTGTATAAACTTGTCCCATTTGGATGCTGGTTCATGCAAAGGACAAACCTATTTTTAATTATAGAGTTTTCATGGTTCTGTAATATCACTGAGTGTGTCTAGGAGCAGGACTGCTTAACTTTTTTTTAAATATCAGATCCTTCATGTTTGCCTTTCTATTGGTCAGTTTTGACTGCTGGTACACATCTGTATATTAGAGGAGAGGATAAAACTCTTCCAATGGAGTATCTTCTTTGGTGCCATCTTTTGTCATGTTGTTTAAGCAGTTGTCATGACAAATTCAAATAGACAATACTCTGTCATCTCTGGTTCTCTCTTTCTTTCTAACTGCTTTTTATTTCAGAGCACGTGATAATACGTGGCTGGACAGCCAGGAACATGGGGTGGGGTTGTGACTTGAAGCAGTGATAACATTGTTTAATACAGAGTTGATCCAACCTCTCCAGGTGGAGTTGGTGAACATTGGAGGAACAGACATCGTTGATGGAAATCACAAGCTGACGCTGGGGCTGCTGTGGAGCATTATCTTGCACTGGCAGGTGAGAGGCTACTGCGAGATCTCTTCCTTTCCAGGAATCGCGTGCGTCGATCTGCTGGATTCTCACAAACCTTCCCAGGGTTTTGGTGGCTGAAAATACTGCTTCTATTTTGGGCTGGTAAATAAAGGCAGGCCAGTGTTTGGTTTCTGATCTCTGTCTATTGGCTGCCGCCTGCCATGCGTATTCTCGTATGTGCTCAGTTGTACTCAGCCTCTTGGTTTAGCTCCTGCTGGTGTTAATTGCAGAGAGGCTTTTCAGGCTGAAACATTGTGTTTATATTCCTTCCTTGAGGCTTTTATGCAATTCTGCTAGCAGGTGGCTTTTTGCTATCTAGGTAGCTGTGTTGGGCTTACATCTTATATGCTGCTCTGTAGCTCTGTTTCTCGGTCTCATAGATTGAATCGCTCCTGGTTTATCCAGGTACGTGGGAGGATCATTGAATTCACTTGGAGAGACTTTGGCAGATGCTTACGCATAGTACCCAAACAGCAAACTACTTCTGTTGGCTGAGCAGATATCCTCTTCTTGCAGAAAACCTATGCGGGCTATATTTTGGGGGTTTGCTTACCGGTGGAACTGCAGCACAAGGCAGTGAGAAATACTACACGCCACACTTAGTGTAGGCAGCACTGAGGAGTGGGGGAGGATCGTAATGTAAGAGTAATGTGTCATTATTACATGAAGCATTACTGGTTCTTGTAATCAGTAGAGTGCAAAGATGGCCTGAAGACTCCTATTCCCAAATTTCATATAAGGAGTTAGTTTGATTCATAGCTTTTCATGGGAAAGACCCTTTCGTGATTTGTGAAATAGCTTAGTTCAAATGTTTTGTAAGCAGGAAAAGCGGAGAACATGTCTGTAAGGTGTAGTTACTGCTGTCTTGCAGGTGAAGGATGTCATGAAGAACATCATGTCAGATTTGCAGCAGACCAACAGTGAGAAGATCCTGCTGAGCTGGGTTCGGCAGTCCACGAGGCCTTACAGTCAGGTCAATGTTCTGAACTTCACTACAAGCTGGGCAGATGGACTTGCCTTTAATGCTGTCATCCACAGGCACAAGTAAGTAGCAAACAGCTTATCTTTGACCTAGTGAAGTAAGCAGCTTTTTTCCCATATCTTTGTGCTTGAGCATTTGACAGCTTCTAGCCTGTTTCGATGATTCATTGTTTGGTGGGTTTTTTTGTTGTTGTTGTGGTAACAATAACAGTGGAGGGATATTGCCAGAGCCTTGCAAAGGATGGAGCCAAGGCAGCAGTGTAACTCTCTCGGTTCCTGCACATGCACGCACACTTGCTAATTGAAGCGGATTTACATCCCGCTTAGTATGTATTATACAGCGAATGTGCTGAACGGGTCTCTGCGGGAGGGTTTGACCATCTCCTTCCCCTGTACCTCCTTCCTCCTGCCCTCCCTCCTCTGCAAAGGGAAACATTTCTTCAGTTGCAGTTTGCTATATCACTTTAGTAGGAAGATACAGAAGCTTTAAAATGAAGGAATAAGACAGGCTCTGTAGCTTTTCTTAGTTTTGAAATATATCTTGCTTGAAACACAATGTATGCAGTTCTTCCAGGAGAACTGTTGAGCAGAAGAATCAAAGGGTAATAGAATACTTCAGGTATCTGTATAGTATTCATTAGTTTGTTCATTATACTTTATAAGGAATGGCGTTAAAGCTTCTTTGCACAGATCTTTTGTATACTTTCTGATTTTTGGAGAACTCTTTGGTAGTTTAGAGAAATCATCATTACAGACTCCTGTGAAATTTGCACACCACTTTTTTTTACCTTCCTTTTTTTTTTAAAATTTTTCTTTGAGATCTACTTCTGGGCAATCCATTCTAATCCAGCATACCTTAAATGAAGTCATCTTATTGCTTTGCAAGGGCTGACTGTTCTTAACCATAAATAACCATTTTAACATGGTAATGGTATGATAATTTCTAGCATTTAGCCATGCCTCCTGACCACTAGCTATCTGGCATGGCAAATGCTTTACAAACACCCAGAATATTTAGACCCAGCAGATACAAAGTGTTCACAAAAGCACGTGTTCACTTTGAGCCTGCTGTTCTCTGCTCTTAAGTGCCCATTTGGCCTGTGCTGACTGAAACAACAGGCTCGCTGGCTTCAGGACGGGTCTGCCCTGACACGCCGACGTGCCTCGTAGACCAGAGCTGGCTTGTGTTCAGCCTGCATGGATGCATGGGGAGCGCCTGCAGCACACTGAGGGCTCCTGGAAGTTTGGAAGGACTGTTCTGCAAAGGCAGAACAATACTAGCAAAGATGTCTCTGGAGTTTATCAGAAGTATTACCAAGTCCCTTCTCTGGATGGTGTGAGCTGTACTGGTGCTTTTCATACCGGCGTAATTGCCTGTAGTGGCGTAGCTCTGCTGCTGAACGTGTGAAGCTTTGTGATGGAGAGAGTGCCAGCTTTAGACACAAGTGAGACCTAGGTGACCTGAGGGAAGCAGAAGGAGAGAGGTAGCAAAATTGGCTTCAAGCTGTTTGTTGTCCTTATGCGTTGTGACTATGTGCTTGGGCTTTGTGGGATCTGAAGTCTGTGAGCTCTGCCCTTTTGAGAGCACTGTTAAGTAGCAAAAGCCCCTGCTGAAAACTTTAACTGAGTTACTGTGCTTTCCTCTGGCTTCCTAAAATTTCTCGGTTACCTGGCTCTGCTGATCTCTGACCCTTTTATTCCCTCTTCCTGGGAGCCTGGCAACCGCCAGCGCATCAGGATTCATCTTTGCTGTCCCTGGGCACCGGTCCTTTAACCAGGGAAGCACCATTTTCCCTACACTTCTGAGAAATCTTGAGCTGGGTTTAGATTTAGGTTGGCTTTGAAAGAGAAGCTTTAAAAGGTGCTTGCAAGGAACAAGGGGATTGGGGCAGGTTGCAGAAGTGGTAGGACAGCAAAGTTATTTAGCTTACCCGGACAGTAGGGCTTCCCTGTCTAAGGGGCATTTTCAATATTGCTTTTTTAATTTAGCTTAATATGACGCTTAATATAGGAGAATTTTTGTGGATCCCATTAAGAGGTTTAGTAGCTTGCTTTTCTCTTTACACATCTATCAACAATTGTTAGCGGTGCTACATCTTGGCTATAATATCTAGTAACTTTGCAACACTTGCAGTACTTAATAAAATTATATGAGGTAATAGGACATTTAACATTTTACTCTGCTGGTTTCTTTCATTTCCTAATACTAGCTTAGTTCCTCTTTGAATTGAATTCTGCTCTTTGGTACAATTTTCTTGCTCACAGGTAAATACCTAGATTACATTTTATTAAAATTTGTGGTATCATGGCAGTGTGCAGGTAGTGCATATACAATATACTCATTGCAATGTGTTTTTCAAAGTAAGAGTCTCTGCTAAAGCTTGTGTGAATCTGTGGTGGTTGTGAATCCTTGTTGCTTCTTGCATGGAGGTACAGTACTCCACTAGCTTCTATTAGGGTCTTTGCATATCTCTGTTTCCCGCTCATGCTTCCCTCCCCTTTTGCTTCTCAGACCCTGCTGGCTTATGGCCTTCCTGTTTCACGTAGTGTAATGACTGGACAGATGTTAAAAGGATACTCTCAGGTCAATTTACAACTGAATTAAATATTAAAAGAATTAAAGGCAAGCCCATCTCTTCCTCCCCAAGTTCTACAAAGCACAGAATCAATAGGAGTGTTTTAATGAGAAGCCACTATTACAGGGGAATGGAAAGTATTTTAAGGGCTCTGTAGTGTTACAGCTGTGCTGCTGCAGCACCAGGCTGATCATGCCCTATGGGTGTAGGTACCACGAGGAGGGGGCCCCGTTTGCTGACCCCGCTTCCTGCTCCCTGCTCTGCTCTTTCCCCTTGAGACCTGCCGGTATGTTTTGGGTGCACAGCTGGACCGGAGATTTGGTTTGGCTAATACTGATGTGAGATGAAGGCTGCTGGCACTGTAAATCGATCAGCTCCCTGGTCCGATTCGCATCGTGACCCTCAGGAGCACTTGTGATGGGGTGGGTTTTTGTAGGTTTTTTTTATTAAAGGAGGAAAAAGGCCGTGGGGCAGGGTGAGCCAGCAGGGTGGAGACTGCTGCTGCTCCTGGCTGTGATGGTCTGGGGTGGTCACTGAGCCACATCACAAGTTTGGAATGAGGCTCTCCAGGAACGGAGTGACTCTTGCTTACCCAGCAGAGCCTGACGCAGAAAGCAAGTAGTAACAGTCATGCTGTGAAAGAAAAACCTGAAGAAAACTGGTTCTGGAATAAATTTTAAACAGCAGAGTTTGTTTATTTTCTTGTTAGTAGTACTTAATCTCCTGTTGCAGTCAATGAGTATATGTCTAGAATACATAGAATGGAAGGTGGATGTTGCCGTGGTCATGCGGTCAGTTAATCGATTTGTGATTACCAGATTCTCACTAATAAAAACAAAGCACATATTTGTATTTATGCATTTGTGTATATGCACTTATGTTTATATTAATTAGGTAGCTACTGTCATATCCATAACTTCATATTCTGCATGGTATGGAATTTTTTCTTCAGATAAAATTTACTGCTTTCTTTCCTGTTTTATCTTTACTTTCAGACCTGAGCTTTTCAGCTGGGATAAAGTTATAAAGATGTCCCCAGTTGAGAGACTGGAACATGCTTTCAGCGTAGCCAAGAACCACTTGGGAATTGAGAAACTGTTGGATCCTGAAGGTGGGATATAGTTATTTTACTTGACTAGAATCTTTTTTGAGCTCTCTTGAAAGAAATTTCTTCTATTGACGTTTACTATGAATACAAATTCAGCAGTTTTGTGAAGTGATATTTTGTTTCAAGCCCTTGAATTTGGGTTTAAAAGAATGTAGTTTGTAGGGTTAAGGGTATGTCTGTGCATATGTATGCTATGGCTTCTTGAATGTTAAAGTTCAGATGGATTTACCATTTAGAGACAGTATACAAAAGGTGAAGTTAGTACCCTGGCTTTGTTTTATTTTAGGTAGGAGTTCTACTGCAAGGGTCTGTGCTTTTCAGATGAAGTAGAGCATTACACAGAATGGGATAGCTTAAGAGCTCATGAACTTTTTTCTTTGTATGTACACTGGGTAGCAGTAGCTGCCAGTGCTGCGAGTACTTTCTGTGTAGGAATGCTTACCAGGTGTCCTGGTTACGGCTGGGATAAGGTTAATTTTCACCAGCAGCTGGCCAGGGGCTATTCTATACCATGCGACCTTCACGGTCCCTATATAGCGGGGTCCTGGCGCCAGGGCGGGATCGCTGCTGGGGAGCAGGCTGGGCATCGGGCTGCGGGCGGGGAGCGACCTGCGCTGGGAAGCACCACTAAGTATGCTCCGTTGTTGGGGTTGGTTGCTTTGTTTTCCTTTGCTGTCCTGTTAAACTGTTGTTGTTGTTAACCCACAGGTTTTGCCTTTCTTTTCACCGATTCTCTCCCCAATATTTGGACGGGGGCGGGGCGGGGAGTGAGTGAGCAAGCAGCTGCGTGGTGCTTGGCTGCTGGCTGGGTCTAAACCATGACACCAGGAAACTTTTATGGCTCCTTTTTAAAATTCTGAGCTGTTGCTCTGCTTTGCAGTGAGCCTCCAAAGATTCATTCTGTAAGATAAGATAAGCTCTCAAACTTTATAGATTCAAGCACCAGCTTCTTAAGAAAAAAAAAAAAAGTGTTACCTGAATGGGTACCACTCATAAACTGAGAGATAAGTGAATCTGAATCAGTGAAACTCTTTTTCTGTATGAAAAGTAAGAAAATGAACTGACCAATGCTGGGAGTGCGGATAGAGCCTAAGTGGAAATGTTTGTTTATGCAGGATACTGTCCCTGAACTACGTTTCTACTTGGGACATGCTCCAGAACAATTTTCCCCAAACAGTTTTTATTCCTTAGTAACTTCAGGTTTGGGCTCTCTTACTTCAAAAAGATCATGCCTTTTAATGTAAATTCACTTCCAAATGTAGAAAACTTTTTTTAAAATTTTTTTTCCTTTACACTGCTTTCAACCTATGTCAAACGTGACCTTTTAACTTAAAGCTTTCTAAAGGCTACTTAACAGAAGAACCTGTGATTTTCACTATATGTAGTGTCTTAACTGTATTCTAAGTAATGATATAGAAAAGCAGCTTCTTCATTTATTTTTCCCCATATTTTATCTTTTTGATGCAGATGTTGCTGTACAGCTTCCAGACAAAAAGTCTATTATTATGTATTTAACCTCTTTGTTTGAGGTCCTTCCTAAGCAAGTCACTATGGAAGACATCCGGGAGGTGGAGACCCTTCCAAGGAGATACAAGCAGGAATGTGAGGATGGAGAGTTCAACATGCAGCAGGTCTGTTTTTCAGCAGAGTCTGCCTGGCTTTTCTTGAGTTGTAATTTTAGCTGATCTTCGGGCTTGTCGGTTATCCCTGGAACATACCTTCCATCTTGGGCAACACAATTGGGAAAATACGAAAAATCACAGCATCTTCTTTGTGATTGACTTTGGTTGTTCTATCTTGCTTTTTCTTCTTTTCTGATTCATGTACAAAATCCTGTGTGGTGAAGTATAAAGTTCCATCTATGTTACGCTGCTTTCTTCTGCTTCTCTTTCTCATTTGTCTTGGCAAGCTGGAGAGGGTGGCCCAAAATCTTTAACCGAGTTTGCTACAGGACGTGGGGTGGTGGTAGTGGTAGTGACGGGTTTTTGTTTGGGTGTGAGATCACTGTTAAATGAGCAAGATTGAAGTTGTCTTTTCTATCTGGGTTCTTTATTTTAAAATGAAAGTTCATTAGTGGCAACTGTGGCCCTTCTCATTAAAATGCACCCAACAATTACTTTTAACATTTTATGAAGCATTAAAAGGGATCTTAGTTGTTCTATTTTTAGTATCGTTTGGGAAGGCATGTTCTGTGCATTTCTAAGACCTTGCTTTTCTCTTGGCTGCCTAGGCTGTGGCACTTGAAGAGGAGCAGGACAGTTCTAGAGCAGAGACTCCCAGCACGGTGACAGAGGTGGATATGGACTTGGATAGCTACCAAGTTGCTCTGGAAGAAGTTCTTACGTGGCTGCTGTCAGCTGAGGATACATTTCAGGAACAGGAGGAAATATCTGGTGATGTTGAGGAAGTCAAAGAGCAATTTTCCACCCATGAAGTAAGCTTCTCTTGAAAACTTTTTTTTGGGGGGAGGTGAGGGGGTGGTGGTGGTGGGGGAATGGGAGCTGCAGAACTTCCATTTCCTAGTCCTTATCCAAAACCTGCCATTCTGTTTCTTTTATCTTCCTTTTTCTAAATTAAAAGCACCTCTAACTGAATGTGATGTGGTGTGTGGTTTTTTTGTTGTTGTTGACAAATAATAGCTTCTTGAGGGTGAAACAGATGCTTTTAGGAGAACTTACAGTGGAACATACTTTGAAACTTTAATGTATTTTTTTTTAATCAGCTTTCGGTGGCTGGCTCACTGGTGTCTATAATACAAAGACAGTCTGATCCAGGCTGATTCGTGCTTCTCTGCTGCCAACTACTAAAAAGCCTGGTCAGCCTTATGTCACTTGCTGTTAAATGAGGGCAATGTTGAAACTGATAATCATGTCAATTTAATTTAGTGGTCTCCCTGTCATGATTAGTGTAGTTTATTTCAGAAACGTGTTATTGCTTCCAAATTATTGTTGTTTCCAAATTATTTTGTTTTGCTTCTGTTCCAAGTCTGAACAAATGTTCTAATGTTGCTAAAAGTTTCAAGTGTCATGTTAGATGTTTTAGTTTTCTCCTGTGTCAGCTTACTGTATACAATAGAATTTAAAATCTGAATGCTGATCAACATGAAGAATTTCTTTTTCCTTGTGCTACAGTTTTTAAAGCCATGAATCAAAGGAAGAGGTGTTCTGGATTTATAGTAAATATGTGAATTTTTAATGTTAGTAACTCATACGGTTCTATTTGCCTTCCTACGATACACTTCAGATCTTGTTTTATGTTCTGTTGACCATAGGCAAGTTTCTGTTTTATTCTCTTGGTGCATTTGTTCAAAGGCTGTCTTCTTACAAATAGCTTTTTCTCTGAGATGGTCAGCTTTTTCTCCTCAATTAGGTCTATTTTACTGGCTCCAGAGTTTTTGTAGCTCATGGAGAATCTTCTATCATAGAGAGGAAAAGGTCTGCCATGCTTGTGTGTTTGATGGTGCCAGCTCATTCTGCAGCACTGTTTCAAACATGACAATTTATTAGGATGTTTACAAATTCATAAACTTCTGTAGGAGCTCACAGATCATGGTGACGTGGCTGGTTGTACCATTTCCAGGCTTTTATGATGGAACTGACAGCGCACCAGAGCAGCGTGGGCAACGTTCTGCAGGCTGGAAACCAACTGGTGGCCCAGGGAAATCTGTCGCCCGAAGAGGAGTTTGAGATCCAGGAGCAAATGCTGCTGCTGAACTCCCGCTGGGAAGAACTCAGGGTGGAGAGCATGGACAGGCAGTCCCGGTGAGTCGAGCTGCAGGACCGACCTCCGGTGCTCACGGCATCGCGGGGGAGTCTGCATCCATTCGTAAGAATTTTTTTTTTTCTGAATTAACTCTTCAGTTTGTGACATGAAATCAACCCTCTTCATACTTTCCAAGGTGAAACAAAAGAAATTAATGTAACTGGGTTTTTTTGGATTCTTATATAAAAGTATTTTGTGACTGTTATGTTATGTAAATGTGCCAGACTAAATTATGTAGTATCTACGTGTAGTAGTTACATAAATGTGTTTTTAATATTGTTTCAGTAGTTCAAGTTCCTCAATAAAGCATACAGTAGACATGGATAGCTATGTGTGTTTACACAACTAAAAAGCACTTAGAAGAATTTTCCTGCCTGTGGGTTATCAAGCTAAGAGCTGCACATCAAGGGAGAAACTGCGTTTTGTTGCAACTCTCAGCAGAGGCTCTAAATTCCTGTTGCAAGAAACAATCCCTGATATAAATTGCATAATTCACTAACCGCTTTCTCAAAAGAATCAAGGATACTTAACTGTGTTCCCTAGTTTAACGGTGAAAATTTTATTTGATGATAGCTAACCGGTTTATGAATGGCCATACTTCTTTCCTATAGGAACTAGAACTTAGTATCTTTCCTTGGGAAAACTGTTTCTGAAATAACTCTGCCTGTGCTTCCCCCTGCAGCCTGCATGACATGCTGATGGAGCTCCAGAAGCAGCAGTTGCAGCAGCTGTCCGACTGGCTGACAGTCACAGAAGAACGCATTCAGAAGATGGAATCTCAGCTCTTAGCGGAAGATTTGGAGTCCCTTCAAAAACAGCTGGAAGAACATAAAGTAAACCTTTTTTGTTTGTTATGTGATATGTATGGGAGAAGTATTTGAAAGATGTGTACGTTGGTGGGTTCCTTAGCTGAGAAACTTGATTGTGTCAGAAGTCATATATGGCTGTATGCTGAGGGGCTGCGTTTGATGTTTGTAAGAGGATGATGATGGGGTAGAAAGGAATTGGAAGTTTCTGGAAGTGCTTTCTTAACTGAACACTTGAGCACTGATGAGTATAGCAGAAACTGTTATCTTTGCTTCATGCAGGAAGCAAAACCTGTAGGGGAAATTGTGTTACCCTTACTTCATGCAGGAAATGAGGCCTCTCCAGGTAAATTGTTGGTGTGACGGACAGTATGAAATGTGCTGTGGACAAACTTGCCTTTAGTGACTGGCAGGCATTGCTAAAGCATGCTCAAGACTTGCAGATTAAAATCATGCAGGAGTTAAAACTATCGTGAAGGGCCTCCCAAGTCACTGATTCCAGTCCCTGCTTTTACAAGGATCACATCCTAAGGGGGTGCATAGACACTGCTCTCTGAGCGCAACGTTTTGGAAGTGGTTTGTCTCTCAATTACGTTTCCGGATGGGAGTCCAGCCTTTCTAGCCTGCAGTGGTTTTTTTGAAGGAGAAAGATGGCTTTTTGATACTTGTCATGGTTGCAGCTTTGGTTTTCGTACTCATTGCTGAGGTTTGACCTTTTCTCCAGCATGAGACATACCTCGCAGGGCAAGAACTGCAGAGTATTTTTACTCTGTGTAATTCCTGTTCCACCTTTGCATTCTTTCCTCTGTCTTCAAAGCCTGGGGAGTTTGAGGTGTGTTGTTCACGGAATAGCTTAGGATATTCTGGGATGAAAAGTGATATTTACAGTACTGTAAAGGCATATTGATCTTGCAGAGATATTTCAGAGGTAGGTTTTAACCATGGAATCTGTTCTTCTAGAAGTTGTATGAATATTTAAATCTACAGATTATTTCAAACTAATTGGAACTGTATGCTTTCTGCGGTTTTTGACTATTGTCTTTGAATGTCATGATCAATTATAGCACTGTTGATACTTATGAGAATTGTATTTTCAACTATTAAAAGACGAATGTTCTTAGTGATTTTTTCCCTATTTGGCATGCCCTATGATACTTGCTTATTAACAATAATACGTTTTTAAAGAAACACTTAAGTGCTGTTAGCTATGACAGTAGACATCTAGAAAGTCAGTGCAGTTGTCACATGATTCTCCTAGTCAAGTATGGTGCATACAGCATATGAAGCACTCCATGTTTTCCAAAATTTTAATGGAATGGTTTTGGGTTCATTTCTAGCAGTCTTTTGCTTACATTTATTTAAACTGTGCAGTGATTCCCGGTGGTAAAATCTATGCTTAACTGTTGAATCTGAAGTACATTGCCCCAGCAGTTGTGTTAGTCACTGTGGCCAAATAGCAGATTAGCAAACGTATTCAAAGTTGGTAACCTCTGATTTCTTCTTTTAGAGCCTGCAGAGTGACCTAGAGACAGAACAGGTGAAGGTAAACTCCCTAACGCACATGGTCGTCATTGTGGATGAAAGCAGTGGGGAAAGTACAACAGCTATTCTGGAGGAACAATTGCAGGTAAAATGTTAGAGCCCTCTTTTTTTAACTGTAGTAGCAGGCGCTTAAAACATATGCATATAATTCTTAATCAACATTTTTGTTTTTAAAGACGATTTATCCTAGAAAGTAATTTAAAGTAATATATATCTTTTTAGAAATAATATTAATGTAAAGAATTATTAAATTTGCTCAGGAGCAGGGTAAAACCTGCAAAAGTGCTTTGGTGACTTTCAAGCTCAATTCCTGATGAGTCAAGCTGTTCACATTCCCAGTGACTTAGGCACTTTTTGTAGTGTATCCTTTCAGCAATTTCACTAAAATGGGAAGATACACAATACAACTCTTATTTCACATAAGTAATTTTCATTAGGAAGTTAAAATCTGATGGGGAAAAATATTTCAAAACATGAGCACAATTTATCTAGGGAATATTGTGTGAAGCATTTTCGCATTTTTGTCAGAAGTTAGACTGTAACCTGAAGCATAAGGAGTGTGAAACAGAATTTATTTGAACAGAATTCATGCTACTTTGTTCGCTCCTTTTGAAGTCGATCAAATAGCTTACTGACTTCAAGAGCAGAGATAAGGCCATAGGTGAATGCTCTTGAAAGTTTTAACCTCCAGCTTTGTGCAATACAACAATGGCGATTACTGGCAAGGAGGGTAGCTATAATGTAGAAAGAGGTTACTGTGAAGTAGAAATTATGCTTTTGAATATCTGATTTTGAGTTTGCTTGTGAGGCTCGTGAAAGTTCATGAGTGTTTCCTACTTTTGTAGAGGCTTGGTGAGCGGTGGACAGCAGTTTGTCGTTGGACTGAGGAACGACGGGTCAAGTTGCGAGAAACACAGCTTTTATGGCAGGAGCTGCTGGAAGAGCAGGTTAGTAGCTCTTCAGTTACCCAGAGTGACTGGTTGATTTGTGGAGGGAAAAAAACAACGAAACAAAAACCCCAAACCCCTTAGCAGGGTGTAACAGGTCTCAGAAAAAAGCCTTGAAAAACTAGATTTTGTGTTGTTGCTTGGGTTCCCAGTGTTTTTTGAGAAGCAGAGTAGCTGTGCAACAAAAGAGAAGTATTTTTGGAAGTTTAAGGAAGTTTATAACTCCTTAAAAAATTATTTCCAAGGTAGCTTGCAAAATGGCCAAGAAGCAGGAATATCCATGATAGCAAAATGACAATGAATCACCAAGTATTTGGTGGTTTGGTAATTACAGAAATTTTCCTAATTAAGGTGTATGTGCTTCCAATATGGATACATACACACAATTGTGCAATCAACTAATCAATAGATACCGTTTTCAAAATCAGTAACATAAAACATTGGGTCAACATAGCGAAGCATGCAGACCGTCTCATTTTGCTGAGTTTAGGCAAACAGTTGAATTGTGAAGAAGGCGGCATTGTGAGTTTTTTCTTGCTTTGATATTGCACGTTTTATGTATATATTAAATGTACTGCTCAAACACAAATTAACTGATGGCATAAAAAAAAGTAACACAACTACATGTGTTAGGTTTGCATGCCTAGTGCTAGAGCTTGTTTTGTGTCTCAGCTTAAAATATTTGATGGCTTTTCCTTTGAAGGTTTTACTTAAATTGTTTTGTTTTCTTAAATGATGGTATTTGTCACTGTAAGCTATTGTTTAAACTCTGCAGTACACACAGATTGTTTAGACATTTGAAAGAAGTAGAACAGCGCTGATATAGCTGTTGCTATCAGTTACAGCCTGGTTTCTTTGACAGGGATATTTTGTCTGCATTTTTGGGGGTTGCATATGTGCTTCTCCCTGACCCCTCCCATATCTATTTGCAGTGCACTGATAAGCTGAATTTGCAGCTCATGTGACCTTGTTGTTAATATGGACCCAAGGTTCAGATTCTGGTTTATCCAATGCCAAGTATCTATTTATATGTATTTCTTTAAAATACTGCATTGGCATACGTGTACGTACATACAGAAAATTGTGTGCTAACAGTTTCTGGCAACTCTTGGGCAAGATAAGTCTCTAAGTTGGAAAATAAGGATTCCCCAAAAGTCCTCACTCTGTATGTCAAGGTATGGACTTGAAGTGCTCTTGGTTTTGATGTCCCTATGTGAACATGTTTCTGTCCTCTTCCACCCTTATATTTGTCTGGGGAAAAGTGACCACTCATTGACTATTACAATACTGTTAGGAGTGTCATCTTCTGTTGGAGCTGCTTTGTGTTCAGCTTTTTTTAATTTATATGTAATTATCTTGCTCTGTAAAAGTGAAAAAAAAATTAATTGATGTTTGTTTAATGTAGAATGTCAGATAGCAAGTAATGAGGAAACAGAAGTTTATTTTAGGTGGTTTAGATCAGCCTATGTTTGCATTCATTGTTCAACACTGAACAATGCATTTATTACTAACAGGTTTGAATTACAGTCCTCTGTCCTCAAGAATTATCAAATGACCTACAAAAATTACAATTTGAAACTAATTAAAAACTTTAATACAAACATTTCATTCACACAAAAGTAACTAAAACATTTAGGTACTATCATTTTCCATTTCGCCCAACCAGATGGAGAGATGAGCAACAGTGATGCATCAGCCTTTTCGTGGCTGCCTAGAAAATTTTTGGAAACCACATTGCCAAGTCAACACAATTCTTACCACTCAGGAAACAAATTCCTCAATCAGTGCCAGATATTTCTTAGCACTGTGATAATTATGTTTCAGTTTTCTAGGGAGAGTTATCTTTGACTGCTGATTTAGCAGAAATTAATTGAATACATTGAAGGGTTTTAAGCTCCTCTTATGCATAAAATATGTTGGCTGGGGTGCCAGCGTCATTTTTCCAGAGAGTATGTGGTGCTATAATTTTGTTTCTCGCAGCCTTATGGCATTTCCACCACCATTGTATTTGCTGTCTGTACATTTTGCATATTGGTTTACATTGGCAATGTAAACTGCCTTAACCCTTTGGCCCAAAAGTTGCTGTAGTCAGATCTGGGACAATGCCAAAAATATACAGCTAGGCTGAGGAGCCTAGTGGCTGTTAAAGTGTGTTATTCAAAGAACAAAAAGGTCTGCCTTGCTGTATCTTTTTATTTTTCTTTTTTTTTTTAAACACCGAGGAGTAGCAGTGTGCCAGTGGCTATGCAACTGAGCTTGATGGAGAGCTGGGTATTCTAGCGTATCGACATGGCTGTGCAGCAGCAGCAATGTGTTGCAACATAATATAAAATGTATAAAATCCTCCCTGGTACTTGATGCCAGTTATTGCTGGAGTTTCTATAGGAGTGCTGTGTGACTGAAGAGAAGTGAGACCCAGGACAGGTTTCCTAGAAAAAAGGGGGAAAAGTTCAAGATCCCTGAGTTAGGACTGTTCAGAGCAGACCACTCCAGCTTTCAGTAGCTAATGAGATAGCATTTGCTGAAGTTATTTTGCAATTGGAAGTAGGTACAGTAAACAGGGAGGTGACTAATTAATATCTGCGTCTTTGCCTGCCTGCCTGGACCAAAAGAGCTCTGAATTATCAGTGGTGTAGCTTCTGTGAGAAAATGTTTGTAATGGCTGGTTTTGAATCACGGAGGAAGAAGGGTGGAGAACAAAAGAAACATACGTATAATTTTGATATATTTAATTCTAATATAATTTATAAGTCCTATGTCAGCTTTATGGTGGATAACTGGTCACTATAAATAACTTTGAGGGGGTACGCTCTGATATATTGAGAAATGGTTTTGTTGAAATTGTTTTGCTGGAAAGTATTACTTAGTTCTCTGATCTGGCATTTTTTCGTCCCTTTTTTATGTACTATTTTTGTTAATGCCAACTGAAATTCCTGCATATAAAGACTGCAGAACTGTGCTTTGAATGCAAAGATCTTAAGGAAGGAATTGTCAATAGCTGTTTGGCAAATGTGATATTTTCTTGTGCTATTTTTCTTGTGATCTGCAGTGCTTATTGAAAGCTTGGTTAACTGAGAAAGAAGAGGCTTTGAGTAAGGTCCAAACAAGCAACTTTAAAGATCAAACAGACCTGAGTGTGAATGTTCGAAAACTAGCAGTGAGTATCTCTATCCTGTCAAATCTCATAGACTAAATGAATGGTAAATTATCAGTTTGATCCCGGTAGGAGCTGTGAATGCATCAGACTTTGGAAGCCAGGCCAATATTCTGTCCTTGCCAGATTCTTTCACTTGAATTTAAAAAATGCGTACAACTTTATGGCCGTTCCACATTGGTGTGCCAAACTACCCTGGCTTTTTGACAGAGTTTGAGTTTATTGCAGGCCACCAGTTCGCTGTGTTTTCCGAAGTGTGGGTTTGTGTGGTGTGGTGTTTTTTTTTAATACATTTGGTGCAGCTTGTACCTGAACTAATCATTTGTAACTGTTACTCAAGAGATACTGGTGATTGCTCTAGGAGCTGTTTCAGGGATGTGCTCTTTTTAAGATTGTCCGTTAGTGCTCTCTAACAGAAGAGAACTGTTCTGTGCTTTGAAACCTATGATGCATCTGGCTCAGGTAGTGCATTCTCCCCACGGAATTAAAAGCTAAGGGGTGGCAGAATACTTGATGTCGTCTTTTAATGTTTTCTTTTAACTTCAGATTTTGAAAGAGGACATGGGTATGAAACGGCAAACACTAGACCAGCTGAATGAGCTAGGTCAGGATGTGGCCCAAATCCTTGGGAATGGCAGAGCATCCAGTAAAATCGATCAGGATCAAGAAGAACTAACTCAGAGGTGGGACAGTTTGGTTCAGAAGCTAGAGGAGTACTCTAACCAGGTACTTAACAAGGTTCTATTACTTTTTAGCTCTTTAGATGTCTGTATGTATGCAAACCTCATTGATACTGTCAGCAGAATTGCCTAGGCAAGTTCTTGGCATTAGGCTAGAGAGGTAGGTGAGAGCTCTTTCACGTGGGGCTGACTTTATCTGCTGACAAAGCTGTCTGCGTTTTTTGGCCTTCAAAACCCCAAGTTGTTAACCTGACTAGTACTATTACTCCTTTCTCACACAGATTAAGCTTCATTTTTCTGATGAGTAAAGCAGGCTTGCCATGTATTATCAATCAATGCAAATGCCTTTAAACATTATAAGAGTGCTGGGACTGGATTAAATCTGATACTAAAAGAAAACAAAGACAAAACCCCAAACCCAGAATAGATAAATAAATGGGAGTCATACAAGCATTTATGCTCTGTGAGTATGATTTCTCATCTGTTGAAAATAGAGTAGTTGTTTGTTTGATATGTAACAATGATAGCCAAGCTGGATTGTTAAATGTTTATTTTAGTATTTTGAGTGCTTGGTAATGTTTTTATTGAGACAGAACTCCCATTGGCTTCTGTGAGAATTTTGTTTGACAGTTTTATGACTCATATGTCCCTTTTTTGTGATATTAAAATGTTGTTATGGTGAAGGCTGTGGCACTGATTCACAATCCATTTAGTGTATAGTGAATGAGTTGTGCAGTCTCAGCAGTGGTCCATCTCAGCCATGTGGCTTTGATTTGTTCTTGCGTCTGAGTCAAAGCACTGGAAAGTGCCAAATCCTGTCTTCATCCTCTCATTCCCCCTAAATATCAAGCACATACTTAGAACATACAGGTGGATTCCCATGGGACTTACTTTATAACCTGTTAAAAAGTGTGGAAGGTTTCTATTGATTTGAGTGAGTTCTTAGGTCAAATCCACTGTGTATCAGCTCTTTCTGAAATCTCGGCTTGGTTTTACAGGGTATGAGTATAAAATATAGAATTGTGTGTTAATAAACCCAAAGGACCTTGGTTCTTTCTGTGAACCAAGCAATTATGAAAGAAAATAGATATAATGCTTATTTTGTTGATTTTAGTTCACTTGGACTGGCATGAAATTCTAGTTGAACTGAGAATTTTGATGCTTGGTTCCCATCTGTAAAATGAGAATAATGAAGTTTTTTCTCTGGAGTGCATCTATGATAAAGGTGCTTCATGACAGCTAGGTGTGGTCATTTGTAGGAGTGAATGAATGGGCTTTTATGATTGATGAATAAAAGGAACTAAGCAAAAGCAATTCAGTTTGTGTTAAAAATGGCATTTAACCCTTTTGCTAAATTGTTTTGTGTAGGTAACTCAAGCTGTGGGAAGCGTAGGGATGTCACAGGTTTCACAGAAGACTGCTGCAGAAACAACTCCATTGAAGGAACAGGTAGTGATTAAACAATCCAGACAGGAGTTGCCCCCACCTCCACCCCCAAAGAAAAGGCAAATCCCAGGGGACAATGAAGCAAAGAGAAAGTAAGTATATGTCACTGCCATTTTCCCTTGCTCACTAGATACCACATAGACTCATGTCTCTTGGTCTTGGCTTTTGATTCTTCTTTTATGCAATTGAAGAATACTTAAGTAGTGGTTGTGAGGTTGGGTTTGGGGAACGGGAAGGGAATGTTATGTACAGCCTTGTTTTCAGAGCAACAGAAAGCCTGCAGCTTTCATTAATTTCAAGGGGAAATAGGGGTGTTTTCTTTCTCAAAAAAGCATATCTTCAGTCCTTTGTACCTCAGCTCCTCTGCCGAAAGATAGAATTAATTATATTTACTTTCTTTTGGAAAAACATCTTCTCATCTTTGGTTAAAAAGTTTTGTGAAAGTGCCAAGTATTTTGATTTATTTATTATTTATTGCTAATCTCCATAAAATATATGGGAGAAATGGGAGAAACTGCACAAAAAAAAAGGCTCAGAAACCTATTCCATCTCCCTGGTATTTAGTATTAAGAACAATATTACAATGATGGCTCCTTTCACAAGTGTATCTGGAGTGGCTGATTGATTTGCATGTATAGAATCATAGAATGGTTCGGGTTGGAAGGGACCTTAGAGATCACCTAGTTCCAACCCCCCTGCCATAGGCAGGGACACCTTCCGCTAGACCAGGTTGCTCAAAGCCCCATCCAGCCTGGCCTTGAACATAGCCAGGGATGGGGCATCCACAGCTTCTCTGGGCAACCTGTTCCACTGCCTCACCACCCTCAAATTTCTTCCTAGTACCTAATCTAAATCTACCCTCCTTCAGTTTAAAACTGTTACTCCTCATCCTATCACTACACTCTGTGATAAAGAGTCCCTCTCCATCTTTCCTGTAGGCACCCTTTAAGTACTGGAAGCCTGCTGTAAGGTGTCCCCAGACGCTTCTCTTCTCTAGGCTAAACAATATTTAGTAACACGTGAACAAGATTTAATAACATGTGTTGCATTGCCTTTATTAAATAACATACCTAAAACTCTAAAGGAATTGTTTCAAGATAAATTAAGAAAGCAAATGCTGTATACTTATTTTGATTTTTGTGCTTGCCTGAAAAAATGAGCATTTCTTAGAGGTGTCGCTAGTTAAAACCTTTGGCAGGTCATTTAGGGAGAGGATAGAGGGCTGCGTCAAGAGCAGGGAGTCACTGTGCTGGGTGATGTGTGTTTGCACAGTGAAGAGCTGTTCTTTCCATTTTTCTGGAGGAGGAATGGAGGTTTGAAGGGGTGAGGAACCTGTCCAAACCCTCTTGAGGACCCTGGTCAGACCCTCCGAGCCCTGGTGGGGGTAATGTGTGCCTCTGGGTGTCCCAGGGCAGTAAAGCAGTCAGCAACCCATCTGTCCCTTCTCTCTGTGTGTCTCACGAGTCGTAGAAACTATTTCAGACTTCGAAAGCAAAAGGGATTTGATCTGTTATCTTTTTTTCCTAGAGGTCAAACTTCCTTAAGGATAGGGTCAGTTAAAACAGGTTAAACTTTCTGATGCTTTTGCCTGATCCCAGTTACTTATGTTGAAACCAACAAAAGACCAGTAACTAGAATTTTGCAGGTTTTCCCATGAAAACTTTGAGTGACTAACAGTGACTTCTGTATTTGTTGGTAGGCTGTTATTCCATGTTAGGATTTACACTGTGTTAAGTAGTATAATTATAATATGGCCTGACTTGTGGTCTGTATAGTATATGTGTCCTTCTCTCAAGTTCTGTACAATATTGGTTAATTTGGGAGTTGTTGTGTGGGGTTTGTTTTTGTTTATTTCTGGTTTTTGGTGCTGGTGGGTTGTAGCTTGGTTTTAGGCATAAGAAAGTTATGTTAGTATAGACATGTCCAGTGTAGCCAAAAATATTCAGCTATAAGATAATCTTTAGTCAGCTAAGTGTTCAAAAAGGTTTGTCTGCTGTCACTGCCATGAATGCTTAAGCTGCTAGCTTTTTCTTCAGACTAGATAGTATTGCAGACTTTTACGAAATCTAGAACTGTAATTCTTATGTGTCTTGTTCCTGAGGTTTAGTTTATTACTTTCAAAATACTCAGCATTGAGAGATATCTTTTGTGACATATTAAAAGAAACAGTAATAGTTTGCATGAAAATATGTATAAAAAATTAAGAAATAAATTGCACCATGCATTCTCAATTTGCTCCTAAAGGCTAATACCATGGACGTAATTTTTACTATGGCAGGTTTTTGAAAGTCTGTCTCTGTCCTACTGCCTATGAGTAGTAATATGAGAAACATGAATCTTATGTGCAGCCTTCCTGTTTTGGGATTGAGTAATGTGCTGAACTTTAAGAGTTCTGATTTTTAAGACAGTGACTGAGTAGGGAAAAATGACAAAAAATTGTCTGACCTTTTAAACCAGGTTTGATGCTGAAAGTGCTGAGCTATTGAACTGGATTTCAAAATCAAAATCTGCCATTCAGGCCACAGACATCAAAGAGTACAAGAAGATGAGAGAGACTTCAAACATGAAAGAAAAGTTGAAGGTAAAATGGGGAGATAGTGTGTTCCAGTGAATGGTGTATTTTGTCTCTAATCTGGCTGTCAGCTGGAGGTGTGGACTGATCCACATGCTTCGTGGGGATTAAGTCCTTTAGTTAAATAGTTTTAGAATGGGACATACATGGAAATCTCTGACCAGATGGACACAAATTTTTTGCTGGTGTTGGGTTGCACAATCCACAGGAAATTTTAAAAACACGTATTACTGATGTCTCCTTTGGAGTTCTCATAAATGTCTGTCTTCAGGATTAGTATCTCTTCCACTAAGCAGCTTATTTTGGCTTCATATTTCACAGCTGGAGATGGACTTGATTGACATCACTTTTATAATTTTGGCAGAGATGGACTAGTGGGCTGCACAGAGACCCCTTGAATCATGCTATGACACTCTGCATACACTGTACCACCCAGAGTCCAAAGTGGTCTGTTATAATGTTTCGACACATTGTTTGTTCTATTAATTTTGGAGAAAACCTGATAGTTACAGCTCATGTACAGTATTACTGACCTGCAAGACAAAATACATAATTTTACAGGATTCTGTGGGAGCCATGAAATAGTCTTTTTATCTTCTATTCCTTCCGTTTCAGGAATGTATTCTTGCCTTTTTTGGTCCTTGAGCATGCTTTGTTAGTGAAGGCTTACTGGAGCTTTAGCAGGACCTGAACCTGCTTTTGAAATCAGACAATACTTAAGAATATCTTAGGAGACTCCTTCTCAGTGCTGTAGTGCAAAATGGTGCCAGTAGGAATGTTTGGAATGGCAGTACTGTTGGAAATAAAAACCAAAACAACCCTCCCAATAGTTTATTTATAGATCTTTATGAATGTTTGTAGCCCTTTATAAAACAGGCTCCAAGACGAACACCAGATTCCCATGACCAGCACTGTTTTTAAATGATTGGGCTCTAAGTGGGTAGGACAGTGTTTGTTCTTCCCAACTGTGCAAATAAATGCATGCTGCTTCTGAATTTACTGTAGCAAGTCTAAACCAGAGTAATGATCTTGGACATGAGTTTTGAAAAGATTTTAATTTGGAGATACTTTGTTATAACCACAGAGGGTATTGAAGTTGTGGCCTTGTGACCAAGGAACTCATCTTTCCTCTGTGGATGTATTCTACCTATTGGCTCACACAGGAACATTCACCAATATGTATGACTTGAGGGAGGAACTTGTTCCTCTGAAAATCTTTGTAGTCACATAGGATTTCCCTCACCATTTCTTTATGAAGGAGAGTGAAGCACTAGAGCTTATGAGAGTGGATTACTAGTGTGCTATAGTTCTTGCTATTTGGACTTCTAGGGAACAGGTTGTTGTTCCCTTCTGCTGGAAATCTCACTAGAGACTCTAGAGGTGAAGCGACTATTTAAAAAAGATCTTTTCTCCACTGGTTCACACTAAATAATTACAACTTTTGATCACAAGTGACTTGTTTTAGCTGGTGTCCCAATACTTGATTTTACATAGCAGGATTGTCAACCCTTTTAACGATATTTTGTTCCTGGTGGTGTTGTCATAGTCACTTGCCTGGTACTTGTGAGAGCTAACTCCTTTTGCATTTGTTTTCTGAACAAACAGAACTAGCATGCATCTTAGAAGGTACTGTGTCCAAGAAAACTGGAATGTGTTTTGGGTAGCAGTGGGAAAATACATGTTACTGGGGTGGGGGAGTCAAGAAAAATTACCCTCTCTGAAATTATTCTTTTGGGGTTCACATTGTAGGTGATTGAAAAAGAAAGAGTTGAAAAAAGCCAAAAGTTGGATGAACTGAAACGAAGTGGTCAGATTCTTTTGGATCAAATGGGAAAGGGTAAGCAACTTGAAGGTTTTTCTATTTTGTGGTTTAATCAGATGAGTTGCTGGGAAATAATACTGAAATACGCTATTCCTTCCCTCTCCCTCCATTTTCTTTCCTTCAGAGACACTGGTCATTGTTACTGTTACTAGGTATTGATATGTGTTTTGTTTTTATTAAAACTTATAGAAAAGTAATATTAATATTCTTGGTTTAGTGTGTGTTCATTTACAACCTTTTAAGGATTATTTTTGTTGAAATAGAAACAGTTTCTTAAAATAGCAGTAACGTGCTTTTGGGGGAAGGAGTTGGTTTAATTTTAAATTGCATGGAGATTTTAAGTATAACATTTTAAAATATAACTGCCTTAAGTGGAAATTTTGAAACCAAATTTAAGATTGGTAAGTGTGTGTATCTCTTCTATTCATAGTTTTCTCTATTTTTGTAAAAACTGTCAGTATGTTTTGATGATACAGCCACAATTTGTGGCTCAAAGGCAAGAGAGAAGCCTACATGCTTGAGAAAATGATTGATTGTCAATTAAAACACTTATCCCTGGAAACTTATAATTAACATCAGTGAAAGTTGAATCTTTTAAGCCTTGCCAAAATCTTGTTTCATAATATGACAAAACTCCATCAGTGAAATGTGACTCTCTCCATAAAAGAGCTGTTCATATCATCCAGAGACAGTCTTTTAGATCTGCTATGCACTTGGCTTCTGGTGAAGTTGCTATGACTGGTAGCAGTCAGACGGGTGAAAGGATGGTATCACTGTCCTGCGTACTGACCGGCATCCCTTTTGGAAAATGCTGATTGCCATTGGATTTCCCAACTGTCACATTTTTTCCAGCCAGCCCCTTTGCCTGGATGTCCTCATCTGCTAAGTATCTCCAGTCCTCCCCTCCTTGCCTACTACAGCTGAAGCTTTTTACAGTGGGTGCCATTGCCCTGAAGCTGATGGCTGGAAGCCACTGCTTTGACCTGGAGTTTGGGTTATAAAAATTTGTAGCTGTTCCTTGTCTTTAAACCTGGACAGAAATCCCACCCCCCCACCCCCCCTTTTATAACCCCCCCCTCCAGCTGTAACAGGTCATGGCTATGAAACCACTATCTGTTGATCATAACGAGAAATGCATAGTTCAAGAACTGCTTTGTATCAGCAAAAAATAAGAATCAGAAATTGCTTCCTAATTGTTTGCTGTCTTAAAGGTTGGGATCTATAGAAAACAACCAACCTACAGCCCTCAGCTTTGTTAGAGTCTGCTAGTATGTTTTGTCCAGCTTGGAACGACAGCCCTTCTCTCCATGGCAGTGACCAATCATTGTGTGCACGCTCCTCTTATGTGGCTGGTTGCAGCTGCTGTGCTTCTGTATTGTAGATGTGCCAAGTGTATGGCCAGTGTGTGAAGCACAGGGAGGATCTATGGAGCAGAGCCTTCAAGTGCCCTTGTAGAAGCTGGCTGGCTGCCCTGACCAGAGCACTGGGCTCCATTTACGCTAAAGCGGTGCAGCAAAAAACTCCTTCCATGTGACTCTCCTCCTTAGACTGATCTAAATGACAGAACTGTTAAGTTCAAATGAACCAAATATGCCTTATATAAAGAAGGCGGTACCTTGAGAGAGAATCTGCATGAGAAACTTGCAATGGCAAGAATGTACTGTTGAACGCATATTGCACTGAAATTTCTTCATATATAGCAAAATCATCAGTTACTTCTGGCACTCGAGGAAATAAAAGAACAAGGAATGGGTGGGAGGGCTGTTCACTTCTGCTGCTGCATCCTCAAGTAATGCATCAATTTGTCAAAAAGATGGTGTAGCAAGTGCTTCATGTAGTCACTGTGAGTAGGAAATAACCTCGTGTTTTGTCGTGTTGCTTTTGTAGCTGTTCATATTACCTAGTTATTAATCATGTCTGCGCGCAATGTGACATTGTTAGCCATTGCTCCCTCTCTCTCCCAGACTGACAGGATTTCCATCTACCTTTTCAGTGAATTTATTGCTGCCTTCCAACTTGCTGCTTCCCTTTTTCTTTGTGGAATCTAGAATGATTAAAAAAATAAATTCACTGGAAGCTTACTTAAATAAAGCTTATTTTACTTAAATCTACATATCAACATTTAGACACAAATCATGATGGTGAAGAGAGTCATGATGGTCAAGAATCAGCTCATTGTTATAAATTCAAAAGTTATCAAAGGGAAAGAATGGAAGTGGAATATTTCACTTCATTTTACTATTAATGTGGAAATAAAAAGCTGAAACACTGTTAGTAATAAGTACAGTTTTATGGATAGTGGACTTGGAATCAAAGCATTTTGCATGTTAATGCAAATGTGTACCTGTATCTGAAGAGAGGAAAGGTTAAATGCCTGTTAATCAAAATTTGTTGCAGTTAATATAAGAATAATTTATATAATCTTTTTAGAAGGACTTTCTACCATGGATATAAAAACTGTGATGGAGAAGATATTATCAGGGTGGAAAGATGTGGTTCAACATCTGGAAGAAGTGGCCAGAAAGATAAAGTACCAGGAAGATATTAATGCTTATTTTAAGGAAATGAGTGAGCTTGAGAAGACTCTAATTGAGAAGGATGACTGGCTTAAAAATGACGCTGCTTCAGCATCCCAGCCCTCAGCAGTCCTGAAAGACTTATGTCAGGTAAGTCTGGCAAAACTTGTTAATTTTGATAGGAAGCTGTTAGGAGCACAGAATACCCCGGAGGAACTTAGCCAAGTCAGTAAGGTAACTCAAAATTTCTGAGGCATCTAAAGCACCCGATTTGACTGGAAGATTTTGGTACCTGTGTCACAGGAGTACTTTAATGTTGTTGCCCTAGTAATGTGGAGGAGCTGTGCTGCAGTAGGTTACTAAAATCTTTGTGTTAACAAGGCAAGTGTGAGAATTGGTTTTAATTTTTCACAGCGGGAGTTTACTCATCTCTTAAGCCTGAGTCCACAGTTAGAACACCTGAAAGCCACCTGCAAGGCACTCACCTCTCAGCCCGTGCCTCCAAACTTCATTCAGGAGAGCTTGAATAGTTTTCTTGATCGCTTCAAGCTGACTCGTCAGAAACTAGAGGAACGTTACCACCAGCTGAAGAAAGGTAAATATATATATACACATACATTTTTTTTAACATAAGCCCTCCTGATACTTGTGTTCTGATTTTTGTTGTTGTTATTTTGAGCTGATTGAAAACTCACTGAATTCTGGTAGAGTTTTCCTACTGATTTTGGGAGGCTTTGGGACAGGCTGACAAAATCTTTTTATTCACCTGAAAGAATATTTATATGACCTCCTCTGTGCCCACTACAAAATATATCATTCCATGGTGTTAAAAGTGATTATGCAAGGATGCAACATTTCTGAAAATACGTTTAAGGAATTAGCAAAACATTTAAGTGGATAATATAGTTTGAAAAGCTGTGTGTCTCTGGCACTTACAGAAATAAATAATAATATTAGAAATGAAAAATGGTAAATTAGGAGAACCTTGTAAAATTGAAGTGCACATGTGAAATTTATTCTTTTTCATAGCTTTGAGCACATTAGTCATACATAATTTCTTTTGGAAATTTCATCTTTGAAGTGATTTGGAATCTGGCTTGCTTTTCAGGCACTTTCTACTTGGGTTTTTGTTGTGTTAAAAATTTCATTATGAGCATTCAAACCAGTCATGCTGGTTTCTAAAGGATTTTAAATGTAGTGCACAAAATATGTAGCTCTGTTAATATTTTACAGCTGAATAGCAAGAGCACAGACCTTTAAAGAGACTTTTTTCCTTTGTTTTCATTTTGTTTTTGAGGAATTCAAGGAAGCATTTTGCTAACGGCCCCAAATGAAAGAGCATTAACACTTTATTCTGTGTGTAATAAAAATGGGCTCAATTACTAAATTATTAGGCCATCTTTATAATGCATTGCACCAGGCCTGCATGCTTCGATTATATCCGTGCAGAAAACAGTATGAATAACATATCTGTCTGCCATGCTCAAATTACAGGGTATGCTTTCATTCTTACTGTGAGGAATGATTATTTTATGACTGTTTTGAGTTCATGTACTTTTGAATAATTTTATTGGTATTTGTGTATTTTGGTAATTATTACATGATGTGACAAAAATACTCCTTATTTTTCCATACCACACATCACTTGAGGCGTTATTAGTATATTTGAACCTGTTATTACTTGGTAAAAATACCTTACATATTGGAATATGTTAAATTTGTATTTGTGTAATTTTTTGAATGATAATTTCTCTGCAGATTTTGTATTGCTAAAGAACAGAGGGAAATGTCAGTTCAGGGTTTCAGTTGTTTGTTTACAGCATAGTTTGAATTCCTGTAAGGTAAAAGAACTTCCAGAGCCATATAACTGGGAGAAACAACTGGTGGTGGCACTTGAGCATTTGTGAACTTGGCAGGCTTTGACTGACAGAAGTCCAGCTCCTTTCATGGCTCTTCTTTGAGCCTCTGAAAATTCCCTCATGGAGTGCTACTCAATCCCATCTCTAAAGGCATTTTTTGTAGGAATTGTGACATTTTTTTTGTCAATGGGAGGCTATTTTATCTATTTTCCTCTTCCTCAGGATTTGGTGTAGTTTAGTGACAGTGCACCTATTTGCTTTTTACCAAATTCTTTTTTTTTCCCCCACTTTAAATTGATCCTGGCTTTTTGAGAAGAAGCAGCTAGATAACTCCAATTCTCTCTAGAAATAACTCATGCCTTAGTTATAAATGGTATGACAGTTCGGACAGTAAGCTGTTGAAAAGCTACCTGGTGAGTCAGAACAAGGCTTAGATTAATTTTCACTTGTGGCAATAACGAAATTGCTTAGGAATCCAAGGCCAGAGAATGTGTGTACCACAGTACGGGTCTTACAGCTGAAATCCTGTTCACTGCAGTTTTCTAAATCCGACGTTTTCATTCTGAAATGCCAGTGAGGTGCTGCCTCCTGCCTGGGATCCCACAGAGGGCTGGCTCGAGCAAAATCTGAGATGCAGCCAAAGCTTGCAAGCAGATACTCCATCCAAACTTTAATTCACTTTTCAGTCTTCCCAGATAGTGTCTCTGTTCTGGAATACATTTTTTTGTGTGTGTGTGTATATATACATAAATAAAAAAAAAACCCAACCCAAACCCTACTACTACACTAATACATATTTTATATTTATGTGTTTATATATATATATATGAAAAATACTAGCTTATATAGTTACTATATGTAGTGTATATATTTATATGTAATATATGGCTATTATATATGCTGTACTTTACATTCTATATATAATAGATATCTGTGTGTGTGTTTGCATATAAATAGTAGATATGTCTAAAACTTTTTAAAATGAAATATACTAAATTGTGGGGATTTAGGTACACAAAAGCCCAGGTACTATTGATTCTAGCTCATTGCCCATCCCATGAGATTTAGGTGCTTAGGTGTATAAGAAAATTCTAAAAATGGGATTGAGTTTTTAAATCTTTTTTTTTTTTTGGGGGGGGGTGGGAGGTTGTCATCATATATTTATTATTGTATTCTATATAATACATGTTTATATGGTGTATATATATTTAATATTTTTTTAAAGGAAAAAACATTGCCATCAGCAGAAGAGTTTTTTTAGCTCTTGGAAGGTCTCAGCAGGATTCAGTCTACAAGCATATCTCAGATGATTTCTTGTTTCTAAATTATTCGGATAACTTTGATTGTGTTCACATCTCTCAGAATTTGGGTCCCGCGTCTATTTCCTTACCTTGTGTTTTGTTCCGTTGCTCTCTTTAACGATACCAGAGGCGGAAAGCCAGCCGAGCCAGGCCTACGTGGAGTCCCTGCGGCGGCTGAGGGACACGCTGAGCGAGCTGGAGTGCAAGCAGCAGCCCATCGCCAGCGGACTGAGCGATCCCGGTAGGGTCGAGAAGGCCCTGCAGGAGGCAAAGGTAACTCTTGCCTTCGCGCCGAAGCGAGGAAGTTGCTTCTTCAGCCGCTGTCATCCTCCTTTCTCCGGCCTTGTTTTCAGTGGGGTAACTAAAACGTTACTCGGAGGGAAGTCGGTCAGGGAGTGGTGTGTGGAAGTGGCTTCTGGGGGCTGCCCGCTGAAAGCTGGGTCACCACAGGCTGCTGAGGGACGTGTCCGGGCGAGGGGTGGGTATCTCCGAGCCTGCAGACTTCATAGCTGCTCTTGCTGCCTGTGCCAGGAGACGAGGCTGAGAGAGCTGGGACTGCTCGGCTGGGGGAAGAGGAGGCTCTGGGAATGTGATCTGAAGTGCTGCAGCACCTCAGGCCACCTTGGCAGCCTCCCCAGGCTCTCTCCAGTGCGCCCATGTCTCTCTTGAGCTGAGGAGCCCCCAAAATGGATGTCAGAACCCCGGGAGCATCCCTCTCCTAGGAGCCTGGTTGAATCAGGTTGGTGACCCGATCCAAGGTCCACTCCTTTGCCCTGAGCGCAGCTGTGAGGAAAGCCAGGAGCCGGGGCCTGCCCTTCCCTCCCCTGGGAGCTGCCCTTCAGCTCTCCCTGCCTGAGCGGCACCGCAGCCGCCTGGCAGCCATGGCCGTGCCTGCCTGCTTGGGCTTGCTGTCCTGGGGAGGCCGTGTCCCTCCCCTGTGGCAGTGTGGGCTCCCTCGCCCTGCCTCTGTCCTCCCACTGAGGCCATGGTTTGCGGGCTTGTAACCCTCTCCCCCAAGCACTGGGTACAGCCTACCCAGATGTGGGGTGCCTGCCTGCCTAAACTGTCTCTGGGGTTCAGCTGGTTAACAAATCCATCCTGTTTCATCCTGCTCGGCTGTTAGGAGTCATTGTACTTTTCTGGCCTCCGGATTGCCTTTCAAAGGGAAACAGTGCTTGCAAACCATAAAGGTAATTGGTGCACAAATTCCGTCCAGTAGAAATGGTATTTTGTCTCCTATTATGAGCCTATAAAGTAGGGGAAAATCTATGGATGACAGTTGCTTTGTAAATATCAGTTACTGGGGCAGGGCTGGAGTAAGGGGAGAGAATCATGCATCTCCAGTACCTTTTTTTTTTTTTTCTTTTCCTTTAAAAAACCATAGACAAATACTTCCCTGCCCCCTCCACTGTCCCACACTGCTTTTGTGGAGTCATGCTTAATTCAGAAACATGTATTTTTCCCTGTGTGGTGACGTAAGAGGGTTGCAGGTGACTCTGGAGGAGCTCTTGAACTCCAGTTGCTGGGTGGGGAGAGGCTGTCTCTCTCTCTATATCCTTCTCTATTCAGCAGAGAGTGATCAAATAGGTATTTTTAAAAGCCCAGTAAACAGGGGTGTTAGTGTTCTGTTTTTTTGAACCAGCAGACTAAAAAAAGTTCCAGGTTCTTTGGTTTTCTCTTTTAATGTTGCTTCTATATTGTTTAAAGTTGGCAGAGATTTTCTGGTCCATGTGCTGGCTGAAATGCAATGGCATTTAGTGTTTGGAGGCTTGTCTTTTCCTCGTTCTGCCCAAATCCCTCCTCCCCCTTTTTCTTCAGAGACTAATTAACCTGGAAGGACATACTATGCCAGCCTGGGAACTTTAAGGACTGTGATGGGAGATGGGAACAAACTGTAGATGATGAGCTGCTTGTGGACCTGGGATTGTCCAGCTCCTCCTGCACTGTAGGAGGCACTGATAAGTGCTTCAGGCATAGACCCAAGCCAGGGATTGACTCAGTCTGTGGCCCCCTATACAGAAAGCTCTTGTTTGCAGAAACATACATCCCTCTTCCCAGTCTCGTTGCTACTTCTTTACCTATCTTTTTAGAGGAAATGGTACACTTTATCCTGTTTCTTTCCTGTAAATACAAAGTAAAATTGAGAACATAAACATATGGAAAAGAAGATTCTTCCTCAGTAAAATACAGTAAAATGTATGTGCACACATCCCACATGTACACATTAAATGTATATATTAGCAAAGTTAAATGCATGAAATTAGTAATGGTTTCATGCGTTCATTCCAAATTTCTCTTGTAAACAGATGCTAAGCGGGATAACCAAAATGACCGGTTTAATGAAGTGGCAGCATTTTTCGTGTCTTGGCTTTATACCTTCAGCTGTTAGTTTTTCTTAATATTAGGAAATTAGCTATTTCAGCTCAAGTGACTTCATATCAGCAATGCCATAGTGAATATATTCAGATTGTATCCTCCCTGTATTCCAGCTGGAAGAGTAGCTTTCAAAACTCAAGTATCCAGAGTTTTCATTGCAGCTAGATGTTATAATAATTTTACTTTACAAAGGTTGGAAGGACACACTCAGCCTGTTTTGTGGGCTTTATTGTTTTTTTCTTTTTTTTTTTTTTTTTAAATATATCTGTGGAGGGAATGAAAAAACTGAGGTCTTGGTATGCCTACCTTGCAGTTTCTTTTGTGACTGCAGTGTAGTGTAGCCATTGCTTTGCTAACTTGAGTGCCGGTACCTCACAGCACAGGAGAGGCGTAAGCGCCTGGGTGTGTTTAGCTACGTGGCCAGGTTTTACAGACCATTCTGTAATCTCTGCTACCGCACCAACAGAACAGCTGAAGATTTTGCTGCTTAAAACGTTGTTGGGACATCTCTGTTGCAATAACTGCAGTAACTGGAATATCACTCTTCACTGAATCTGTGCTCTGCACAACAAAACCTTTCATGTACTTGCACTTGTATGTAAGTGTGTACCTGTTGTATGGCTAATACTGGTACTGGAAGCAGACTTTTTTTCCTTTTTATTTCATTGTAGGCGGTTTGTGAGACACTGGAAGCCCAGAAGCCCCGGGTAGATAAACTTGCTGAAGAAACAAAGGCTTTGGAGAAACATGCTTCTTCGGATATAAAAAATGTCTACACGCAAGAGTTCAAGCACGTGCAGGAACACTGGGAGAAGTTAAAGCTCAAGATTTCCAAAGATGTTAAACTACTGGAGGAAATTACATCCAAGTTGAGAATATTTGAGGTAAAATGAAAGGATTTTTTTGTTACATAACTCAGTTGTTTTAGAGCCCTTTCTTGCTCTGTGTTCTTGCAGGAGTCCAGATGATACTGATTGAGAAATGAAATGTTGATGGGCCACTAGTCTGGCAGAGGCTGGAAGCACATATAGTGTATTTTGTAGCAGGGTAGCAGAGGACTTTTAACATGCCCAGGATATTATTTTATCTTCTAATAGAATTACTTTTCACTTAAAATTAGCATTCCTCTTCTTTCAATATCAAAAGCAGAGGTTACACTAAAGTGAAGGGTATGTCAGCTGTGCTGTTGAAGGCTTGATCCCACCAGGGGCTGAGTGCCCTCTGTTGTGGTTGGTGTCAGATGCCCAGTGCCTTACTAGTTTAACATCTAAAATTGAAATTCCATACCTGCTACAGAAAACCTTCTCCTTCAAGTGGGGTTTCTGTCAACAGTAATAAAGAACTAGTACAACCTGTTCAAAATGGAAATAAAGAAAATGCTTAGGTATAGTGAATTTTCCAGTTCCAACAGATGGCCTCTGAAGCGTCAGCAAGGAGAATTAAAGATTTAGGATTAATCAGCACTCTTATGTATTTTATATATATACATATATATATACACACACACATATATGAAATCCTGCACGACAGAAAATCCCAATGCTTTAATAATAAAGGGATTAAAAGCAAGGGTATTTAAACAGTATTTAGATGTTTAACCCATTGATAAAGAGGGGAGAGACAAGTGCTTAAATAACTTAGCTGAGATTGACTCAGTATTTACTGGTTAGATGGGTTTCTTTGTGTTTGCTTCAATTCCCTTCTGTTTATATTTCTCTAGGGAGAGGAAAAAAAATAATGAAAACTAAATATATTATGATTTAGCCCATGGCAATATTATTGTGACCCAAAAGTTAAATAGGCACTGACCATTCTTCAGTATCAGCTTGAAAGTATAAGCTGATCAGAGGAGTATAAAAGCCCAAATATAGTGCCATTTTTTTCCTGGAGTCATGGTTAACTAGACTTTAAATAAGTTTCATGTTATTTTCATTTTCATATTATATTTTAAACTTCAAAAAGCAAGAAGGTGCTTTTAGAGATTCTCTGTCTCTTGGGATGAAGGCACATGTGCATTAGCTAACTGAAAGCTGTATTTTCACATTCATTAAACATTTTAATGTGTGGAATTATTTACATTCTTTTCCATTTAACAGAATATGTATTACACAATTTATAAACATAAGTGACTTGCTGCGTGCACCCTCTCCAGAACATTGGTGCCATGCATGCACACCACCACTTTTCTCCAAAAGTTTCTTTCAATCTTGCTCTCCTCTCCCTCTGAAACAGAACATGGAAAACTGTTCTTTTATTTGATAGTGGATTCAGACTTCAAACTAAGTGTGGTGTGTTGGTGGTGGTTGTTGTTT
The DNA here is from genome assembly GCA_009819775.1 of Phoenicopterus ruber ruber. Taxonomy (NCBI): domain Eukaryota; kingdom Metazoa; phylum Chordata; class Aves; order Phoenicopteriformes; family Phoenicopteridae; genus Phoenicopterus; species Phoenicopterus ruber. The sequence goes on from CM020217.1 coordinate 53,572,342, forward strand.
TTTGTGGTAGCTGGTTTTTGTTTTGTGGGGTGTTTTTTACATTTTAAACTAGACAGGATCTTTTAATGACTACTCAAGTAGAGACACATGTTTAAACTGAAACTTTTATTAGTAAGGCCAGGTAATTGACTTGCATGGTGTTGCAGTGAAAGCTGGACAAGACGTTGCTGATTGTGCTTCAGAAGTAGTAAAAGCCTCAAGTCTTTTTTTTTTTTTTTTTTTTTTTTTAAAACCCACCAAAAACACCCCCCCCCCCCCCCCCCCCAAACCTGGAAGAAGTCATAGTAGGGGCAACAGATTGTAACTAAATGACAATTAAGAGCAGAGTGCACACCCATGCTCCCGTGAAAAGTTTTAATTGGGGATGAAGGGTGGAGGGAAAAACTTGCTCCTGCTCATAAAGTATTATTCACTAATTATTTGTTTCAGGACTTGAACTGCTACTAGCAGTGTGTGTGGGATGTGTGTATGAATAGCATAGGTATGGTAGTCCAGTCTAGACTAGTGAACTTGTAAATGGAAGCCACAAACCAACCTATGAATAGGAGGAGGAATTACAGGTTTTCAGAGGAAAAATGTGTATTTCTTTTATATAACACTTTTGTGTAATATTGTCAGGCTGTATTACCTGAAGCAGAAAGATAAAAGCTGTCCCTGTTGTACATCGTGTGTTGTGTGTCATGTCCTGTCCCCACCGCCCCCCCTATCCCCACCCCCACCCCCAGCAAAAAAACCAACCCAAGCCCATGTTCAGGAATATGTGTACTTGTGCGCCTACATTTGTAAGAGTTTCTGCTTTTAGTCTGGTTCCTTCAAACCCATCCTTCCGCAACTATTTGCAGCAGCCTGGGGGATGATGTGGAGCTGTAGAGGAGCCGATGCTGCTGGTCAGCAGGAGCTGACTGCCCAAAGTGAGCTGGCTTGTACAGGAGCCTAACAGAAGTTAACTTCTAAGGCTTAGCCAAGCCCTTGGTGATTACTTTCCAGCAACCATCTCCTCATTAATTTTGACCTAAATTTGACTTTGACCTAAATGTAGAATATCCCACCATGTCTTGTTCTTGTCCCTACCCTCTCTTTCTGGTTACACTTATTAGTTATTTAGCATGACGGAATAAATATTCTGCATGTAAGCCTGCCTTAATGTCCTTTGTGCAACAACTTTTCATCAATCTTGTTCTTCAAATGATTGAAGCTTTCCAGTTGCCTTGATTATCTGTAGCTACACTGAGCAAGACCTACTTGCCTCATCAGTTTTAGCAGCATTTTTTTCTCCCTTAATTTCTTGTAAGTGCAGAACTCTTCCTTTTCTGCATTTGAAACACGTTCAGTTGAGTGGTCTGTACATGCACCTACCTTCCTAAATCACAGCTTTAGCTGGGTGAAAAATGGCTCCTCAAAACTGAAATTCTCTCTCATGTTTCACTGAGAGTAGGGTACACGTGTGCAGTATTAGCATGGTGGGTTTTTATTTAGTAATCAGTTATTCAGTTTTTTCAGCCAAAGGTGAAGTGCCCTGTTCTCCACAGCTGTCCAAAGTGATGTTGGTACCACCATGTATATGAAGCACTCGCTGATGAAAGATGTGGATTTTTATGCCCATGGGAGTTTTGAAGAGCTATGGAGAGCAGAGCATTGAAGCTGTGTGCTGTCGTATAGATCTGACAACAGAATTTTGTCCTGAATGAGATGTTAAAAACTTTCCTGTTACCTTTAGTACAGAAGCTGAAAAAGAAATTAAAGCAGAAGAAACAATGGAAGTAATTATTAAATAATTGAAATTGGAGGAAATAGGTAGTGGTGCTATCTGTAGAAATATGGGGCTTACAGAGGCGGTGTTTTCTCATGAACTGAATTTTTAAGTACACAGTTCCTTTGTTTTCCAAATGTTTCATAAAGCTGTCAGCAGATGGACAGTCATGTATTTATATTCTCTGATTTGTCCTTTTGAAGGAGTGGTACTAATCTATACAAAGATTTTTGTAGTCTAGCACTGTATGAATAAAAATGAGAATGTGGAGCAAGTTGAATAAAAATAATGTGGATGGCATTGGACGGATTGGGATGGAACTTGCAGCGCAAGAAAGATTGATACAGGAGACTGGGTATATCATCCTGGTTCAGAAACTGAATGGGTCAGTACTGGAGATATGATACCAGAGACACAAGTCTAGTTTGGAGAATGACTGGGCAGCATCTCCTTGGTTAAGAGAGGAGATGAAGTGTCTGGCTATTAAAGGAAAAAAATAATTTAAAAATGGGGAACAAAAAAAAAGAGTAAGTGAATGGCAACCCTTGGAGAACATGTGGTCATGTGCAACTACACACTTGTTGGTTTCTTTTTTAATGTTTCTTTTTTTCCTAATTCACCTTTAAAAACTGGCATTTCCCAAAACAGCATTCCTCACATTTAGGTTTTTGAAAAGAAGCTGAACATAAGTATTCTCATTTTAACAGTGAGCAGACAGGTAAACAGTGCTTAAAATGTCCTTATTAGTCTGATGAGCAAGTCAGTGGCAGATCTGCCTTGTGGGTCCTGCCACTCAGGTGGCCCTTCTGTGATTTGTGATGTGACAGAGGCTCCCCCAAGCTGACAACACGTGCATTAGTAGTGACGTGATCTATGCTTTACTGTGAGACTGTCTGCAATAGTCATGTGATGGGAAAAGTACACAAGGCTCATTTTATCAGTTTTGCATCTTGTATTTTCCAGAAGAAAATTTCTGTATCTTGTATTCTCTGTTACCATACCTCTGATACTGCGTGGCTTGCTGTGTCTTTGATTTTCTATCACCTTCAGTTCTTTTCAATCTACTGCGTGGCTGTACATCATGTATTTTTTTTCTAGGAGTGAACAAGTTAAAATTCAGCACATTTGATCTTTGTTTCTGCCTGGAATAAATTTTAGAAACTGATCCAATCCAGTGTTTTAGTTCATGTCTTAAAAATTGCGAGTTCTAAATACACAGCCTACACTGGGTATTTAACCATTGGTAATTATTTACATGTGCAGCACAGGAGCATTCACTTCATTAAACTTCTGTAGACTTGGCTTGTGATTCAGCAAGTAATTTAAATGTGTGCCTAACTTTGTGAGTAATCCCATTTAATTCACTTCAGCTACTTATGTAAGTAGCTTACTGTAAGCGAGCTAAATCAAGTATATGCTAAAATGCCTTGTCAAATGGCAGCCTTTATAAATATGTATTTTTTTTTTACATTAAGCCATAGTTCACTGTTAAGCCTCCTGGGGTCTGTTTTTTGGAAAATGATTTTTCAGGCTAATCAGCTGCAGGAAATTCCCCCAAAATGGAAAAGGAATGAAGAAAAAGTCACGACTTTGACCTCTAATGGTAGCACTGGCCTAAAAATAAACATGATCTTAGTCTAATGGGTTTTCTTTAGTGCAGGCATTTTTTTGAGAAGCCGTGTGTAACATATTGATCTTGAAATAACTGCTATTGCAAAGTTTTTAAGGAAATGAAGTATGTGCTTTCCTCCTCGGTGACGTGCGGAGTAGAAGGTGAAGCTGATGAGCTTTCACTCTGTTTCTCAATAACTGTGCTCTGTGATGACAATTGTGTCAGAATAAAAAGATGCTGTCTATTAAAAAACCCAACCAAACAGTCCAAAAATGTTGATTTAAAAAAAAAAAAAAAGCCCAACTATATTATTAAAAAATGGCAATCGCATAACTCAGTTGAACCAGGACAAGGAAGACTTTCTCCCTGCTCTAAGTTTGTGGTGGTTTTGTTTGTAAGGGTGATTGGGAACATCCACAGTTACATGGGAAGGAGCTGACAACACTCCTGTCTTCTTCCCCACCTACCTCGTCACAGGATATAAGGCAACTGCCAAATGTTAGGTCAGATAACTCTGAAATTGTGTATGCATTTACTTTTTTCCCTGTGCATTGCTCTAGTGAATACAGTAGCTGCTATTGGCCTCAAACAACTAGGTTTTTTTTTTTAATGGTTAGTTTAATCTTCTGTGGTATTTTCCTTTTATGCCTGTGTTTCTCTGTAAGGCGAATGGCTTTCCCAGCATAGCTTCTACCTGTCAAGTATGTTTAGCATTACACCCTCCTCTTCTCGCCACATATATTTCTATAGGGCCCTCTCTTTTCCTTGGAGTGCAACATGTCTCTCAAACGAGTGTGGTGGAAGCAGTCGTACATGGTTTCTGTAGTCAGGAAAATGCTATTCCCAGCCTTCAGCCAGGTCCTTCATGTGAAGGGTAACCACGTACTTCTGGAAGCCATGCTTGCCTCCTGACTTGATCCCGTGTTTCTGTGTGATAGATAGAATCATAGAGTCATAGAATAGTTTGGGTTGGAAGGGACCTTTAAAGGTCATCTAGTCCAACCCCCCTGCAATAAGCAGGGACATCCTCAACTAGATCAGGTTGCCCAGAGCCCCATCCAGCCTGACCTGGAATGTTTCCAGGGATGGGGCTTCTACCACCTCTCTGTGCAACCTGTTCCAGTACTTCACCACCCTCATTGTAAAAAACTTCTTCCTTATATCTAGTCTAAATCTCCCCTTCTTTAGTTTAAAGCCATTACCCCTTGTCCTCTCACAGCAGGCCCTGCTAAAAAGTTTTCCCCCATCTTTCTTATAGGCCCCCTTTAACTGTTGAAAAGCTGCAATAAGGTGTCCCCGGAGCCTTCTCTTCTCCTAGGCTGAACAACTCCAGAGAAGAGAAGGGTCCGGGGAGATAGCCTGGAACAGTGCAGTGTCAATTAAACCATGCTGTGGCATGGATGGGAGAATATCACTATTGTGGATTTAATTTTCATATAAATTTGAGAACAGAGAAGTTGAGGGGAAAAAAAACCCCAAACAACCAAACCCAAAAAATCAAACCAAAGGTGATCTGATTCAAAACTGAGGCAATGCTAGCAGCTGTAGAATGTTCTTTTGACACTGCTAGAAGTTCAAATGCAACAGCCATCCATTCTTCATTGCAGCATTGTATCAACTCTTCATTACTATATTTGATTTAGGCTGATTCAAAAGTTGTTCAGAAGTGGATGGATGGTGTGAAAGATTTCTTAATGACAGAAAAGGCTGTTCAAGGAGATACTGAAGGACTTCAAAGACAACTTGACCAATGCACAGTGAGTTTTGCTCTATTAATGAATCTTTTAAAATAAATAATGACTAGCATCTCTTCTTTATTATTTTGCTTGTATTATTTAATATTGTCCATGGCGTATTCCATAAAGTCTGCCAGAAAAATTGTCTTGTCTTTCTTCAGGGCACATTTTAATTGGTTCCTTATGTGTAGCCATAACACTTCGTACTTTTCAAAGGTCTTCACCATATTTTCAAATACTCATGTACAAATTGGCATAATTTCCTCCGAAAATGTTTATATGTTTTTTGCAATTTTGTGATTAGGGAATTGAATCTGTGAGTGAAAAGTGCTTTCTGCATTAAACTCCCAAGGGCAATAAAAATAACAAGCAAATAACTCTGAAAGTCCTAGGGTTTAAGAATTGTGCATGCCTTACAACTAAGATTCCTTCCTAGCTAGGGGTACATAATGATCACAAATAGATAGAATTTCATTTTTATAGTAAGTAATTACAGTGTAACTTCAAATGTTTGTTTCCGGGAGAAGAATACAGGTCTGAGGTATGCCAGGAACAACAGGGTATTTAGCGTGCATAATGTTCAAATATGAGTTGTTCCGATGTTGACATTTGGCGTGTCAGCATGTGTGTGCTGTGTATGGCAAGCTGTATTTTGTTTTTCAGTTGCATGGTTCTGATGTTTTGGGCCACTGAAGGATTGTTTTAAACTGTCTAGTATTGAACACAGCATCAATCTGCTTTTTTATTAAAGTTTCTCTGGAATAATTAAAAAATTCAAAATTATTGGTACCCTATAAATTTATGTAATGTCTTCCTAAAGAACATTCATTTTCTCTGATGTGTGCTCAGATGTTTGTCAATGAAATGGAGACGATTGAACCATCGCTGAAAGAGATGAAAGAAGTAGAGTCTGCTTTAAGAGCTCAGCCTATTGCAAGCATAAATACCTGGGCAAAGTCTAGGTTAGCAGACTGCCAGACTCAATGGGAGAAACTGAGCAAACAGGTGAGTTCTCCGTACGTTGCTAGTGCTTATTTGTTACTGCAGCTGTTTGTTCGGTTGTGTGGCATTGGTAGGATGGTGAAGAGGTGAAGCAGTGGCACCATATGTTTTACTTGTTCCACTGTCAAAGTGGCTGAAATCCAACTTGGCCCAGTGAATCCTTCAGAAGTGCAAATATGTTAGGGGCTACCTGTGCAACAGTAGTTTATTTGAATACATGCACTTCTCGGTGCCTAACTGGAATGAGCACAGTGAACTCTTTGTTTGTAACTAAAAATTAATTTATTCACTCTGCCTCATGCTGCTCTTTCTGAGGTGGGTGGAAGTCTGACCTTTTTGTTCTGTTGTTCCTGAAATCTGGAATATTATTCTGGCCCTGTGTAATTTCTGCCTGCTTCAAAGGAGCTTTAAAAAATAAATGGCTATAAATAGACTACCACTTCAGTCTGGTGTATTTGATTGTTTCTTTTGGGTGGAAGCTTTCTGCTGTCTGTAGAAATATACTTCTTTAGTTGCAATGCCTGGCGAGGATCTGTGTTGGAGAACCTTGCTGTTGATATAGAATCCAGATTGCCTGGGCTGTGGAAAGAAGCAAGGCCTGAAGGGTGTTTTAGTACTCTGTGTAAAGATATATCTAACTATATGATACTTGTGATCAGAAGAGGGTTTTTTCCATCTGACTTTTTCCAGGGATTGTTACCAGTTTACATGCAATGAGGAAAAAGTCATTTTTCTCCTTCCCTCACCTCTAGATTTTGTTGATCTGCTAAAAAGGGATCATAAGTTCATGTGTGTGTGTGTAAAAGTAAAAGTCTTTTGTTAATTAAAAAAGCCTGGAAATGTTTTGGTAGTAAAATGTTTTAACAAAGACTTGTGTTTTTTCACATATACAAGGACATTTAAGTAACAAACCTGCTGTTTCTTTCTCCACCTTGTATTCTAGATCGTTAGTCAGAAAAATCGCCTGTCTGAAAGTCAGGAAAAAGCTGTAAATCTGAAGAAGGATTTGGCAGAGATGCAAGAATGGATGACCCAAGCTGAAGAAGAATATTTGGAGAAAGATTTTGAATACAAGTCCCCTGAAGAGCTAGAGAATGCGGTGGAGGAAATGAAGGTCAGGAATACCAGGTCATTGCAGAGACCTGATTAAAGAGAAACAAAATTTAATGGCTTTGGGGGCTGACCTTTTGTGGAATTATCATCCGTGTGGAAAGGAGCTCAGGTCATGACAAGATTAGTGGTATTTTTCAGCTTTGCTTTGTGGAATTTTTGTTTTTAAAGCACAAACCATAAAAGCAGATGTTCTATTTGGCCATGAGGGGTAGGGATTTCATAATGAATAGCAGCTTGCCCAGCTGTTGAGCCAGGCTTGCTATATATAGCATATTAAACACTAAGAATATGGAAACTTATTGCAGGAGATGAAAATTCAGAAAGAAAGAAAGAAAGAAAGAAAAGGTGATATTATACCTGTCTAAATTAGTGGTTATGAAAACATATTCTTCTGCTTCTAGATGCTGGGCTTCAGTTTCTTGTCCCCTACATATAGTAACTCCACATTTAGGAAAGCAGTTTAAAACTGTTCTGTTGTAAGGTTTTCTTCTGTTCATCTGTTGCGAACAGTGATGCTGGTCTCTGCTTCTCTAATTTTGGGACTGGTGGCCAAAAAAATGGAGAGGAAGGAGCTATTTTTGTCTCATTATAAATTACCAGTTGCAGAGCTAATTTTCTTGAATGTATGTACAGAGTAAACAATAATTCTCTCTGCTTTTAAATCTAAGAGTTCAGACATATCTTCACAAATATTTTGACTTGTATGCACGTTATTTAAATGAGTATCCACTACACTGTTACTCAATGGAGCATAAAATATTTTTTCTCCCTTACAAGTGCTTTGACAAATCTATTCGAAGTTTTGAATTGTTCTTTTTGAAGGGGTTTTCTGAAGCAGTCTTTAACAAGTATTTTAATATATTAATGTCCTCTGAAGCCATTTGAGATCAACTAGTCTGACAGCCTGCTGAACACAAGCCAAGAAAAGAAAAAGCCCTCTTTTCATTGGCAAATCGGAGAGACTTTGAGCACATTTACCTTTGTCAAATCCAGATTATATTCTGTACTTTTAAATTTGGCAGATAGGTGAGTAAGTAAGCTTACTGTAACACTTGCATATCCTCTTTCATTTGCAGTAAGAACATTATGCTGGGACTACTTTTAGGACTGGGAGAGAACACTGTATATTTGACCAGGAGCATTTTTGCATAAGGTTTTGAGAAACTTCTGAGCTTGCCTAATTCTGCTCTCATTTGAACAGAGCGGAACTCCTGCTGACATTTGAAGGAGTAGGTTTAAAATGAGGCTAGGTGGTTTTTGATAATCCTGCCATAAAATAATATGTTCCCCAGATTTTCTGTTCTTTGCCCTTCCATTAACTGGCATTTTTTTTTGATTGCCTTACATTTAGAAGACATCTTGAACAGTATGTGCAACAATAATACTGTCATGTACTAAATTCTACCATAAAGTGCTGTGCCTTATATATCGGAGGTACTTCAACTTCATAAAACTGTCCTTGAAGCCTGGAAAGAAAGAGATATGAGACAGTCTCAGTTTCTGGAGCCTTCTAGTTGTCTCAACAGAGAGGCTCAGGCTGGTCTGCGTGATCTGTTTCCAGTTATCCTGCTTCCTGAATTCTGGTTAGGGCAAAATTTGACAACTGATAATACGATTTCTCCAGGCCTGTGTGTTGGGAGTTGTACTGTGCTTATCCTGTGTATTTGTTACCGAGCTCCTCTGAGCACAGTTGAGTTGAAGGAATTCTTCTGGTTGTCCTTTTTGCATGTTCCTTTAGCGCACCCAACAGCTGTGGGAGAGGTCCCAACTTTGTAGTTGCACGTGTCCCGGGTAATTACATCATTTTTCCTGGATAACTTTGGGAGATAGTTACTGAGCTCTGAGACTCATAACTTCTGTAAATTCACCCTACCTTTTCTCCTTGATATGCTTGTTTTTAGCAAACCTTTTTTTTTTTTTTTTTTTCCTAGTTCATTTCTCTTTTTCATATCTGTATGCTAGTGTATAAATAGCACTGAACTTAATCCTTTTTGCTTTGAGTCATGGATTTTTAATGAACAAACCATAAATGGTAAACATGTCTGTATGTTTAATAAAACAGGATTTTTCAATGCTTACTAACATAATCTGAATTCCATGCAAGTTAGTGCCGTATTTTGTTGTGTTCAGACCCGAGAACACTTTGGCAGCAGCGCTTCCAAAGTTAAACTGCTGATCTTTGGTTTGAGTGGTGAGTAGCTGATTGTATGGCACTTGAGGGCTGATCGTGTAATACGTTTCTTTGGGCAGAGAGCGAAGGAGGATGTGTTGCAGAAAGAGGTGCGGGTGAAGATTCTCAAAGACAACATCAAGATGTTGGCCACCAAAGTGCCGTCTAGTGGTCAGGACCTGGCGACTGAGCTGAATGTTGTGCTGGAAAACTACCAGCTACTGTGCAATCGGATCCGGGGGAAATGCCACACTTTGGAGGTAAGAATGATAGCTCTCAGCTTAGTAAAACGGAGGCAGGTGACACAAGAGGAATGGAGAAGGACCCTGAGAATGTCCGGTTTTGCAACAGAATCCAGTAGCTTCAGCGTAAATGCATTTTGCTGTGGCTCCCTTCCAAGATTACTTTCCCTTGAGATGACATCCTTGGAATCCATGAGACACCATCTAACTTGCTTTTGTGATCTGTATTGTAATCAACACTTGTGCAAATAAGTAGCCTTGTCATGCATCTTCCAAAATGACAAAAAGAAACTTCTCAGAGATTAAAGGATGAAACACAATGATAATTAGAACCTGTTGATTATAGTTTGGGGTAGGTTGTGTATGTCCTATCTTTCAAGAGGAGTGGGTGCATTTTGTTACATTCTTAAATCGTTATAAGACTCTGGATGTCAGTGGTAATTTTAGCATGAGTTTAGAGACTTCTATGTGTATTTTGCACATTTCTTTTTATCTTGCTGCTATAATTGCAGGTTTTTCTGCCAAGAACTTTTTGCCATGGCATGTTTTTGAATATTTTCTACTTGCCTATTTTAGGTGAATGTCACAGAAACATAATTTCTTTAAGCTGTTCTTAGGGTATATGAGCTATGCCTGGCATTCTAGGCTAATTTATGTTTTTTCTGTTGCTCCTAGGAGGTGTGGTCCTGTTGGATTGAGCTGCTTCAGTATCTTGATTTAGAAACAGCTTGGCTAAACAATCTGGAAGAAAGGGTGCAAATGACAGAAAATCTGCCTGATAAGTTGGATACTGTCAATGATGCTCTTGAGGTATTGTAGTAATTCTATCAGATTGATAACTTTTCAGATAGCTCTGTTTAAAAACCCATAAATTATACACTTCAGTAGAATACTGAAATATATGTTAAATATTCTGATTCATCAGGTTAAACGAACATATTAGTCTGAATCTGGAATGGATATTTGTAAGATCCTCCACCAAAAGCTGAATTTTACTGTACATGGTTGTGCTGTACTTGGTACCACGATAAAATTGTATGCTCTCTCCTGTCCTGTGTAAATTGATTAATTCCTTCCAGCATTGTAGTATGAAATGATGTGAATAGGCAAGAAGTGCTGTGAAGTTTATCCAAAGCAAAATGACCGCTGTATTTGCCTTGTGCCATCATGGATTAAGCCATAACTAATTCATGCTTTTAGAGCACTCTCAAGACATTTAAAGTATGAAACTTTTGTACACACAGCCAGATTTCCACCTCTGCAAATGCAGTAATATTCAGTGTCTTGACCTTTAAAACTTTCTCTGCTAATTAGTCCCTGGAATCAGTCCTGCGTCATCCAGCTGATAATCGAACCCAGATTCGGGAACTTGGGCAGACACTGATTGATGGAGGGATTCTTGATGACATCATCAGTGAAAAATTGGAGGCTTTCAATGCACGCTATGAGGAATTGAGTCACTTGGTAAGAATTTGGGGGCAGGGTTGAAGTAGACTGGTCTTTTCAGCTCAGTGGTCTGGAATGATTCCTGTTAGCTGAATTCATAGATGCAGGACTGTAATACAGGAAAAGAGGAAAAACCTTCACAATGTTGTCAGCTGTTTTCAATTTGGAATAATGCCCTAAGAGCAAGATGCTTCCCCCCCACCCCAACTTGAGTCAGGTTTTGTTTTGCACACCCTTGCACTGGGGGGACCCCCTGGTATTTTTCCAGGTAATTTTGACAAAAAGGCAATTCCAGTCTCAAGGGCACCAGTTCAATAACTGAGGTTAATATTCCCTTCCTTCTGCCATAAATACTGGTGAGCTGCTCACTAACTGTAAAAATGAGGGACATGAGTAAGTGACATTTTCACTCTTTGAAATAGCTAGGAAGAAGTCATACTGAAAATAAGGAACAGAAGGAAAACATTTTTCTCATTCCCCATCTGTTATATTGTCCCCTTCCTCTTCTCATACTTTAGTCTAATCTTTTCTAGATTTAATAAGTAGAGGAAGACTAGCTGTACCTCAGGTTGCATATATTTGTAACTTGTGTTCTGTATACTGGTAATACAGGCCCCTGCCAAATTGTAGGACGGGAGTTTTTTTATGTCACTGCTAGAGTGTAGTCATAGAGGGAATTTCAGTTCATCCTCATTACACTGAGCAACATGAACGCAGTGCCCTCAGCTGGGGGCTACGTGCTGGTGTTTAAGTTAGCATTCACTATTGTTTTTCCTGCTACAACAGTACTTTAGTATCATATAAAAACTATCTTCTTTGGCAGCTGCATTGGGTTGTTGACAACTTTCCACATCTGTGTGTGTGTACGTACACACCCACTGGTCTGTGCGTGTGTCGATAGCGGGGAATTTGTGTTCCCATGCAAGTAGTGACATTTCAGATGACCTTAGAAGCTTTGGTGTTGAAGGGAGAGGCAATGGAGGGAAGGAACTGTGAACCTCTGTTTTCACACTGTAACAGAAAGATGGAGTTTATTATTTTGAAAGAAAATGTGCAAGTTTACACATGAAACAATATTGATCTGCAGTGTTTTATAAAGTCCCCGATTCCCATTGAATAGCTAGTTTTTGAAACCAGTGTGTTTTTAACAGAATACTTTCTTCCTGAGGTGATAGGAGAGACCTGTTCTCACTATCCTGTATATCTAGTAGCAGAATTCTCCTTCTATGCCACTGTTTGTCAGTTACCAGTATGAATCACAGGTGGCTTCAAAAATGGCTGCCTTCTAGGGCTTGCTTTTGCTCTTTTTAGACAGTCCTCCTGGCATGGGATTTTTTGGGTCTCCTCCACCTTGTTTTGAGAAAGCTTAATATAATTAGTATTGAATTACTGCTCCATCTTGTCTTACCTTTCTGTCCCACTCAGGCGGTGAGCCGGCAGATCGCCTTGGAACAGCAACTTCAGACCATGAGAGAAACCGACCACATGTTGCAGGTCTTGCAGGAAAACTTAGCGGAGCTGGATAGACAGCTGACATCTTACCTGACTGATAGGGTAGATGCCTTTCAGATGCCCCAGGAGGCCCAGGTACTCCAGCATAGTTTTTCACTACAGAACATTTTGAAATATCTCATGATAGTGTTCAGCCTAGACTTAGTAATTCATGAAGGCTTCATTTCAGTCCTGTGCTGATGTACTAGGTGATATCTTTTGCAATCTGGATTGTTTTCCTGTTTTAAGAAGGTTGTATTGAATAACAGTCTTAATGGCTTTCGATTTAGCAATCTGTCACCAGAGCCAAAATATTTAAAATAAACCGGGTGGTGTTTAACTTTTACAGAGTGGATTTACTTCTGGTGGGTAGTAGGTGGTAAGCAAGTTCCTCTTCCCCTCTCTGCAAGCGATTTTGTAACATTTTTTTTTCCTGTTTGTATGATGTGGCAGAAAATTCAAGCTGAGATTGCAGCTCACGAATCCACCTTAGAGGAGCTCAAGAAAAGTGCTCGCTCTTTCCCTCCTGCTTCTCCTGAATGCAGGTCTCCCCGTGGTGGAACTCAGCTGGATGCTTTGCAGGTAAAAATGAGAGTTGCACTAAGAATTTAAATGTGAAGAGCTTCTGATTTTCAATTACACACTGCTATTGTCAGCCTGTAAATTGCTTGGTGCGGTCAACCGAACCTCAGAAGTAAATAGTATATGCTTTTACATGCTTTCATTAGGAAACAAGCAGCACTAGATGAATTGAATAAGGAAGTTTAAATTTCATAAGTATCATGGGATAAATGCTGAAAGTCAAAGTCTCTGTATTTTAGTAGAATGGATATTTTGAAAGCGTGTGATACAGGATTATAGCTCCCTTGCACTTCAGGTGGAGATTAGGAATAGGTGATGGAATTTGGCCTGACAAATAGTGTTGCTATGTATACTGAGTTGTGGTGGCACGAGAGGAGTTTAGAATCTGTGGGGAGAGATGCTTTAAATGTTACTTTTTGAAGTGTGGATATTAATTTAAAACAATCTTTTAACATAATACTCATTAAAACAGAGAAAACTTCGTGAAGTATCTACAAAATATCAGCTTTTCCAGAAACCAGCCAATTTTGAACAGCGCATGTTGGATTGCAAGCGGGTGTTGGATGGTGTAAAAGCAGAACTTCATGTCTTGGATGTGAAGGATACTGACCCAGATGTAATCCAAGCTCATCTGGACAGGTGCATGGTAAGTATGCAGTGTTCTTAACTCATGCTTGGGGATGTTTCTTTCTTGTGTGATTCTTCTTGCCTAAACTCTCTCTTGAGGAAATTTTGCTTAAAGTCCTCGTGGAACTGTTAGAACTCTGCAAAATGCCAACAGAACAATTGATAACTAAAACCCTCTAATTGTTCTGGGTGAGAATGTGGATGTAAAAGTACTGGATTGTTGATCACAGATGCGGTGGAACAGCTGAGTTTATAAAAACTCACTTTCCCAGCTCATCCTTGTGTTATGGAGAAGCATCACTCCAGGGGCAAGTTTGCTTGGTTCTTAGTATTTGAACAAAACAAATACTATACATAAGATCAAGTACAGATCATAATTTAGCCTTGCCACATGTGGTGATGTTATGGAGTAAACACTACTAAAATATTGGGATAATTCTTTTTTTGGGGGGGTGAAAATTAAAACTAGAATCAAGAGTTTGAAATCATCTTGGCAGGAATTGCTCTTAATCCATAGCTCAGAGTTTAAATGCAATCTGATGGTTACATCCCCAAAAGAAGCAGTCTGAAAATCTGCACGACAAATTGATCACCAATATACATATTTGTGTTTTTAGAAACTCTATAAGACCCTCAGTGAGGTGAAATTGGAGGTTGAAACTGTCATCAAGACAGGAAGGCAAATTGTACAGAAACAACAGACAGATAATCCCAAAGGGATGGATGAACAACTGACAGCATTGAAATTTCTTTACAATGACTTGGGGGCACAGGTAAGAAAAACAAATGTACATATGAATGTTTGTCTGCATATAAATTTCCTTCTTTGTTGTTTTGATGTCAGATGCTGTTTTAAGTTTGATTCTGAAGCTGATACTGTATAAGCTAGTTGCTACATCCAGGAGCAATCAGTGGAGAGATTTAAGATGACACATAACAATCCTGTAGTTGTGCAAGACCCCTGTGCTCACAGAGTGTTCCTGAAGGGGAGGTAGCCTTGAAGAAAGGAAGGTCACAGAGCTTTCATCATTCTGGCAAAGCTGGCCTGCTATTCGTTAAAGTCTTTGAGCACTGTTGTACCTTCTCTTGTCTGTAAACCAGCCTGCAAGATAATTTACTATCAGATTGTCATATGAGAAGTTTGAGTCCATGTAAACTTTTTTAGGAAGTGTCGTGATGGTTTCTAATCATAATGCATCTAAAGGGTTGCTCTCAGTATGAAATAGAAGATGCAGGCAAACTTGTATTTCCTGTGAACTACATTAAATATTGATTTGAGTAATTTTCTTAGTAAATGAATAGTTATTTATCCAAGTGAAGTGTTTAAAAATGGTTAAAACCTTAGGGGGCAGGGGGAAAATAGGGAATTCTTTTCCTATCTAAATTAAGACAGAAGTCCAAGCAGAATCATGCCTGTTCAGTGTTCTCTGAATGAAGCTGTGGGTAAGTGGCCAGATTACATTGTTGGAATATCTTGAAATGGGCCCTAGGAAATATTTTATGATTGTAAAGTGGAGAACATTCATGAAGGTGTGAATTCTAGTGGAACTTGTATATCTGTAACTCAGAAAACATGTAGACAAGAAATTGGGAAAGGACAGAAAGGCAGAGTTATTTGCAGTGTAATGTTGTGATTTTGTTTGTGTCTGAATTTATTTTTTTAGATCTTCAGACAGTGCATTATTTTGAATAAATACATGCAAACACTAAGCTGAGACGGAGGGCGATTTTTCGATATGTCAATTGATTCTGACTGCTATGGTTGTATTCATTCTCAAGTCTATGTTAAAGTTTGACCAGACTAATTGTGTAGCCAGCATGAAATAAAATTGATTATACTGCAGCAAACATCAAATTTCATATTCACTCTACTGAGATGTTTTCAAGGGCAGACTAGATTTTCAGTGAAATTTTTCTTTACAGCTTTCTAATAGCAGGTCTATCAAAATACAAAAAGGAATTGAACTTTACCTGTGTGAGTGACTGGTTGGATTCTATATCCCCTTGTGTTTCAGTTAAAGGATCATAATAAACAAAGTTTAAACATCAATTTGATGGTTACTAGCTATAAGTAAGTTGGTATACAGGTTTCTTTGTCTCCTTTAATCTTAATTTAAAATTATTCTAGTTTTATATATTCTGCTTTGTATAGTAAGATGCAGATGTTTATAAACAGTTTTTCTTTTCAGGCTCCTTTCTTAATGCAAGACAGTCTTAAGATGCAAGGATTTTATATATTCGGGTGGATATTTTAGCTGGCTAGCACTTTTGTTTTTGCTGTCTTTTAAAATCTAATTTTGTTTTCTTGTTTCCTTTCTAATTTTTTGCAGGTGACAGAAGGAAAGCAAGACCTTGAAAGAGCATCCCAGCTGGCACGCAAAATGAGGAAAGAGGCTGCCTCTTTGTCAGAGTGGCTAGCTGCCACTGAGGCTGAACTCGTGCAGAAGTCCACTTCAGAGAGCTTGCTTTCTGATCTAGATTCAGAAATTGCTTGGGCCAAAGTAAGCACGCTCTAAGTATTCGTAGAATAAATTTTTAACATTATGGCAATACTATGTAGAAGTGGCCGTGAATTTAAATCCCTGTAACTTGTTCCTAAATCTTTTACATCATGAAATTTTAGTAGATTCAGTAGATCATATTCAGTATGTTACTGAGTCTGATCTGTTTCATCTTGGGCATCTTGCCTCAAACTTCAATGGCCAGTGAAATATTAAAGATGTTACTACATATTTGGTATTAATAGGTATTTGAGTGACTTACTGTATCTCTAGCACAGTTCATAAGTATAATATTCTTAATTATCAGCAAATATAATTTTGGGCTGGGTCAAATATTTCACTAGTCGAGCAAACTGACAGTTCATTGACATTTTTAATGAAAAATTGAGTTTGTAACTTTTTTCATTGAATCAGCTTCATCTTCAAAATTGTGACTTTGCAAAACAGAAAGCTCCTGTAATTCCTTATTTTCTTTCATCTATAAATTGGAACTTTTCATGGAAGCAAGCGAATGTATTATAATTATTCTGAAGCAAAGTATCTATTTTCTCATATTGTAGAAACTTGTATATGTAATAGTTGGAGAGAGCAACAAGTGTTGGTTGATACAGTTCAGCAATACTGATCTTTCCAGTCATTGTTTTCTGTCACCTTTTACTTTTGGAATAGGTCTGTGTACAATCTTAAAACTTTAAAGCTTACAAAACCATCTAATTATAACCTGTTCTCACCCATTTAACTCAGAGTTAGCCATTATTAGCACTACACTTCTGCTGTGGCAGTATCCCTAAGATTTCTTTCCAAACAAGCTTGTAAATATTTATTGAAGTATACTTATTATACATTTTTAAGCAATGCAAATAGTTCATGAGCTCTTATGCTGCACCGCCAGGAGGACAAGCCCTTTATGTTGCATGCAAAATTGTTCTTCTTATCTTGAGGTTTTCTAGAGGTAATTTTAAAATGTAGTAACTTGAGTATTTGTTTCTGTCTCTAAGATAATCAGGTATGATAAAATAATTTATTATTTACTTCACAGATAATAAGATGTTCAAGGAGCTCTAGACACTAGTTGTGATTAACTGTATTCTTCCACACACGTACACTGATGTCAAAGAGCTTCTAAATAGCCAAATGTTATCAATAATAATCGGTGATCTTGTATGGCAAGAGGTGCTATTTTCCACATGGAAACCATATACTGATATTCAAGAGATAATGTATTACTTAATTTGAGTGTCAGTATGCATTCTTTCAAAGAGGGTTTTTTTAAATTATTTTTAGATTAAAAAACCCTATTTAAAATCAGAGATGACTTGGAAAAAATATTAGAGCTAAAGATACATATATTTACATAACTATGTATAGGTAATATAACAATAAGGCTTCTGTAATATGTAGCAAGTGAATTGAACATATGCAGTAGTGAGTGGTGGTGGTTCTCAAAAAAAACGTTCAGCCTTGGCCTACCGCTTTTCTCATTGTCGCCAACTGTAAAAGTACTTTAACAGGAAAAGATACAGATAAATCCAAAGTCTCTCTTGAAAATTGCATTCTCTGTGGTGCTTGACAGTGCAGAAAAGAACCTTTTAAAATTGGACCTATAGTGTGATGTGATGCATTTGCTTTACCTACATAATGAAAAGGAACTGTGAAATATTATAAAACAGCAAAACAAAAAGGTCTCAAGCTAAGTTATTCAGGATGTTAACATGCATTTTGCTCTAGTGTGCTCTCAAAAAAAGAGATCGCTATCTACAGAGAGTGAGTATAAACAGAAGGTGATCCTACTTGGTTTGATTTTTCTCAAGTGAAGATCATCTATGATACCATTTGTTTTCTGCGGAGGTAAAACTCCGACTCCCTTGCTCTTGTGATTGGGAGCAGTGTTCAGTGTTAACGGCTCCTCTTGTTTCAGAATGTGCTGAGAGAGCTGGAGAGGAGGAAAGCTGACCTGAAGAGCATCACGGAAAGCTGCACCGCGCTCCAGGCTCTGGTGGAAGGGAGTGAGACTTCCCTGGAGGAGAAGCTGTGTGTCCTTAATGCTGGCTGGAGCCGAGTTCGGACGTGGACTGAGGATTGGTGTGACACCTTGTTGGTAAGTTGCATGTGTGAGAAATATTCGGAGTGGTTCTCCCTTCACACCCTTGGAGCAGTTGCAGTTTTTACTTGTCTCACTTCGCTGTGATGCGAAGCTTCCATGGTGCCTCATAGACTTAAATAAATGTAGAATGGGTATCTGGTTACTCTGTAGATGGAGAGGTGAGTCATGCAGTTACATACAATGAGGAAGGTGGGAAACTGTTTTGCAAGTGTTTTTAAATGTGCTGATAGGCATTGGTGCCATGTGCTTGGTAGTAGTGGCTATTGCTCAGTGGGTAGGAGATGAAAATGCAGAATCTGGATGTGAGTGATGAAACTATGTAAATATCGCAAGCAGACAGTTAACTTGACCTAGTGGGAATAAGCTGCTTAGTTGTAGAGAAAGTTAAACTAGGTTTAACTTTTTTCTTTTGCCTTTCTCTTTCTTCTGGCTTCAGTGCTAGGACTCTTTTCTGGGTTCTTACTCTCCCTAGGCTTTGCAGTGTTAATTTCTCTTTTCTATAGAAAATCCAGCACACACTTAGTGAACATCTTTCACACATCTGTTCTTTTAATCTCTTTATCTCCCCCCCCGCCTTTATGTGCCATCACATTACATTTTTATTCTTTTGTCCTTATTTACAAACTTATCTCCTTGTACCCCTTCCCTGTTAACGTTTTATCACTTTCTCTTTTGCTACACCAATCATGCTAGCCTTTTGTGTCCACTTGTTATTTAGCTCTTAATACAATTCTTGCTACCCTAGTGCATAGAAGTAACTTTCTAAGCTGTCCTGAAAGGGGGCATCTACCATCGCATATAGACTGAGTGGGTTATGGGGCATACAAGCATTCATAAGACTGCTAGTGGGTTTACTCATTAACGGGTAGTAGCTGATTCTGCCAGATTAAAATGAGGGGAAAAAACCCAGCAGCTTATGCAAGTGTTGTTTGTTTTATAACAGGTTAATTAGAGCCCAGAATTTGGATCCTGTGTTTTCTGTGTAACTTTCTATAAGCTCATGAATTTATTAAAGTAGAAAACAAAAGGAACTAGCCCAAAAGGATTGGTTTCCATGAGGCTGCTGTGTGTGCTGCTCTTTATTCAGCCTGAAAGAAACCTCTGTGCCAGCTCCAGCATGAACAGAGTGTTTTTGTGTCGATGGATTTCCTGGAGACCCAGATGATGGCTGTTTCATGGACAATTGATAACTTCCTAGTGGTGTTCAGCAAAGCACTTGGGACCCTCTGTCAGCCTATTGCTCTTTTGGACAGCCCATAACTGCAAGTGTGTAAGAGTATGCCAACTCAGAGTTGAGGCCAACAGCATCTGGCTGAGTAAATGGAAGACTAAGCGTATTATACAGCCTAAAGCTGCACGTTTTGCTAAATGGACATGAAACAGTCTACAATTGATGCTAGTATCAGACTGATGTTTTAAGACAGTTAAGGTATTTCTGCCTTGTTCAGCTAGTTATGACAATCCACCTTCAGAAGCCCCTGATATGGGCTGAAATTGTGGAAACTTTGATGTATACCTAGATGGTGAGCCCTGTGCATCCTGTCTAGTGCCTGTTACAGGTCGTACTGTTTGTTTCAGAATCCAATGTTGTCCATGTTAGGACTAGTCAGGTAGTTTACCTTTATTTGTAAATGCTGATGATCCACAACTAAAACCCTTCTAAATTATGTTTATGTCTGGTTATGAATATTGTCCTTGTGCTGATTTTGTTAGGTTAAATTGTTCTTTTGCTAGGTGAAGATATAAGTTTCTTGATGTTGATACAGAAAGCATTCATAGGCCTTCTCTCTCTTTCCTCCCCTCCCTTTGTTTTTTTAGCCTAAAAGATCAAAGCTTAGCTACCCTTTTTTCAGTAAGAAGCTCTGTGCTTAAGCAGGATGGTACTTCTCTGAATCCGATAGCTTTGTTTTGTCACACAGAATAATGTGTTGTGTCTGTCTGTGGCACCTAATGTTACAATATCTGAGTGCGTATGAAAGCAGACCTAATTAACATGTCTACAATGTGGTGACTTGTCTTAAGAGGAAGAAATATTTTAAAGTAATCAGTAAAATATCAAAACTTGATTATTATAATTTGTAGGTTTTGGTGTAATCCCCTTTCAATTAAAAAAACCCAACAACCACTGCACATAATACGTACTGTTGTATCTGCTAGTGATAATTGAAAAAATTGTAGGTTTTTGGTCGACTGAGATGATGTGGTCTGGCTGTAATGTTGTAATACATTGTCTGTTTTTATTTAGTTGGACAAACCACCCCAACTATTTCTGTTTCCCTTTCTATGAGTTAGGAACAATAATATTGAAGGGTCTAGAATGAAAATTGCATTCTTCTAAATACTTATTGAAGGTGAAAGGTACAATCTAATTTTCAGTGTTCCTTTCCAAGGTATACCCATAACACTTTATTCCATTGATCTCCTTTTTACTCATAATGGTGGTTTTGGCAGCAGTTATTTTTGTGGTGTGTGGTTTTTTGTGTGGGTGTTTTTGGTTTTTGTGTTGGGTTTTTTTTTGTGGATTTTTTTAAGTTTCTGACATTGATACTTTTTTTTTCATCTTTTTCCAGAATCATCAGAGCCAGCTGGAAATTTTTGATGAAAATGTTGCCCACATAAGTACTTGGTTGTATCAGGCTGAAGCCTTGCTGGATGAGATTGAGAAAAAGTCAGCAAGCAAAAAGGAGGAAACTGTGAAGGTAAGACATGTTGCTGTCAAGTAACCACTTCTGGATTCCAAACGAAGTCAAGTCAGGTTTGCTGCCTGCTGTGGTTTTTTTTTTAATATTTTTTCCTTTCCTAGGGTAACCGTTTCCATTTTCTTTCACTTCTTAGCGCTTAACATCTGAATTAGATGATGTTAGTCTTCGAGTGGATAATGTGCGTGATCAGGCTATCATCCTAATGAATGGTCGAGGGGTGTCATGCCGTGAACTTGTTGAACCCAAACTGGCAGAACTGAACCGTAACTTTGAGAAGGTCTCTCAACACATTAAAAGTGCCAAGGTGAGGATGAGTGAGCCCCAAAACATGCTTGGGGAGTCTATGCCAAAATGATGGCAAATGGCTTTAGGGAATAGATCTTTGTGTTAGAACAGCACTTTGCTGCTTTTTGTTCTCTTTTAAGTGTAGATATTTATATGTGAAAAATGGACAGGCTGATTTTAGACCAACTGCTTTTTTTACCTGAGTAGCAGGTGATGAGTTGCAAGGGAAAACTTACAAATAACTGTGTGATATAAAGATGCAGAAGAATGTATATATTGCAGTACATATTTATATGAACTACAGAACAACACCATGAGCTAATGTGACTGGAGGTTTTTTGTTTGTTTTGAGACCAAAATGTTCAGAATGAAGTTTGAAGGTAGAAGCTTGGTAATACCTATCAACCCTAAGTGTCTGAGCTAACTCTCAGTGTTAGATCAAACAGCTCTTGCAATTTTTTTTTATGCCGATATCTGGCAATCCTACAAACTAATATGTCTGTTCATGGAGAATTGATTTAAAACATTAAACTGTGTGTGACAGTTCAGACCAAATTTTCAGCTTGAACAAAGTTTTATTTTACTTTGCAGATGCTTGTTGGACAAGAACGACTTCCTATCATGTCAGAGCCCCGTGAAGTCAGAGTAGCTTTTCCAGACCCGGAAAAATTTGAGAGTGACGTACAGAATATGTTAAAAGTTGTGGAAAAGCATCTGGAGTTGAGTGGGGAAGATGAAAAGGTTTGTGAGCAATGGAAGAATTAAATAACTGACTAACTCCCTTTCTATTTTGTCCACGTGTTACATTGCTCCAGACTTCGAGGGGGAATTCTTCTGAGACAATCCTTTTAAGATAGGAGCAGAAAATGAAGGGAGTTACTAGGTTGTTGGAAACACCTCACAATTTTCCCATAATTGCTGCCTCTTGGCTGGTGCATTGAGAGTAATACATCAGTCTGTATTTTCATCACGGTTTTGTATAATTCAGGTAGTGAACTTTGATTTTCATTTATCTTCTCTCTTCTACTCACAGTAGCTGTTTATAAGGAATCCTTCCTGTAAAAGTAATAGGGTGCAAAACTTTTTTTTTTTCCTTTTTTCATATCTAACTTTCTGAATTTATGTTGAAATGATTACTTAATGGAGCTGAGACTCTTACTAGGTATTTGGCAATTTTGGGCCTCTAATCTATTGCATTGGGTAGATTTTTTTTTTTCACTTTAAATTTAAACTGGTTTGATATATTGAATCACAGTGCATAGGTCAGGTCAATGGATCCTTGTGAGATGAGGTGCAAATAAAAATGTTGTAACATGGCTCATAGCAAGTCCAAATAAGAACTTGGAACAAAATTTATCTTTTTCTAGATTCTTACCTAGGCTCTGCTATTCACCTGTATAAAACTGTCATACTTTTGTTTGCATCTTGTCCGCAATAGCCTTGTTGGCTACAAAATTGGGTAAAGTCCTGCCAGGCCACCCTATCTGCCTTCCTTTTACATACGTCAAATAGAAGCTGAGCTGGAAGGCTGAATGTAAGTCTATGGAAAATGGCATGTGTGCTACAGAAAACAATTTTTAAAAGGCCTCTATGGAAGGACCTATTGCTATAGAAGATATGCTTGCCTTTGTGCTGTTTTTATATTTATTATGTTTTCGTTTTCTTGCTATTCTGCTCTGAGCTTGCTTGTTATTGTCAAGGACTGTTTAGAATAGAAATGGAGCTGAAGTCATAGCATTCTCTTGCTGTGGCTGCCTTCTACTGGCTCATTCAGTGAGCTTCCTGCAGGGCATTTCTTTATGAAGTTTATGGAATGACCAAGTTGGATTTTTAGCATTTGGTAGTTGTGGAGGAGAATCTCTGCTTGAATTTGTTTGGCTCATACTTGGATAATAACAGTCTGGTACCATTACTGTTAATATCTGAGCAGGTAATAAATTCATTTTGGAAACCATAGCTGAGCTTTCTCTAGATAATAGACTTGTGTAATTTTAGTTGGATCAAGAAAGAGCTCAGATTGAAGAAGTTTTACAGAGAGGAGGGCAGTTGTTACAGCAGCCTATGGAGGACCATAAGAGAGAGAAGATCCGCATACAGCTGTTGCTTCTGCAGAAAAAGTACAACAGTGTGCAGGTATGATTATGCGATAGTTACTATAGTTAAAGCTCATTTATGCAGTCTTCCCTTTGGTATCCCACTTACAACCTAGTTATGACTCTTTTAGTGTATAAGATTCTCTGGGGAAGAGTTAAATGTGTGTAAACACAGTCTGACTTTCTGAATCTTTGCAATTCCAAAATACGAATTTTGTGATTCCAAAGTTTTGGGGGAGTAGTTTTGATTTTTAAAGCTCTTTTCACAGCTTCACAGAGGGTCATCCTATGTGTATTTACACAGATGAGTGCAGACAGTTGGGCATTTGCTTCAATTGTCTTTGGCCCTCCAGCAGAGGTTTGTCTCCACCACCAGGCTGTGTGAAGAGTGACTACATAGACACATATACACAAACATATTCATTGAATTCCCAGCTGAAGAGGTTTGTGTGAATGTGTCTGCTCCTGAATTCCTCTTGCTTCCTATAGAGGGTGTTATCAGCAATTGTGGACTCTAGTATGTTGTGGTGCTTTCATACCCATGCCACATTAAAAATGTTTTTCTGTAGAACAAAGGGGATCTGTATTCTTATACTCCTTGTAGCTCACCTGTTTCAATCATACCAGAGTTGTTAAGGTGAGGTGTAGCTCAAAGGCAGGGTAAGAGTCTCAGGGTGGCTTTGATTACATGTCTGTGCAGATAAATAGAATATAGCTATTTTTTTAAAAAAATAGCTACTATTGCATATTTTGGAATTTGCTTCTTCAAATGAATCCCTCAAGTATTTTTGTTTTTCAAATAAATAAGACCTATTCTCTTCGCTCCTTGCATCTTCTTATACTGTATTTTCCTAATACACTGGATTGTAGGAGTGCAGGTCGTTTCAAAGGAGGCAGGTGGTGGAACTCTCTCCAGTGTTTTCCCAGTATAAGAAGGAACATGATAGTCTAATGAAGTGGCTGGATGAGGCTGAGCACCGTCTGTCAGGGCTGCAAGGTGTGGAAGATGAACAAAAACTGCAGGTAAATGAGACTTTTTTTTCTTAGAGCAGACAGAGTGAATGCTGTGTATGAGTTTTAGAGATTCATATATTAGGGTTTTATGGCTGTTCTTTTGACACCTTCTTGGAAAGAAGTGTTTTCAAAATGACAGCATTCATTTTTCATTAGGAAATTATTTGCATATACTAGTTTGGGATACATAGTCATCATAGGTCCAAAATATTCCAGCCATCAGGCCCAAGTCCTAGAGCGTGATCTGGGCAGAGTGGTTGAATCAGGACAGTTTCTCTTGCCAGTCTTGCTCATGGGGATTATGCTTAGCTCATTTTGATACCCTGGCTCAAACAGCCTGATTCAATGTCTGCTTGGTGCAGGTACGATAAAAGCCTCGTTTGAGGCTTAAACTCAGTGCCTCTGCATCCTGTGGTTGGGCTATTGTAACTACACTGACACTGTCTTTCACTGCTTCAAGTGCTTAGGGAGTGTTAACTACCCTCATGTGATTAATATTACTGTACACAATGAAGATTAATAAAAATGACAAAGGTTGAAGTATTTCTGATGGGAAGAGTTATGTGTGATAATGTGCGTGTGCGGGTCTTGACAAACAATTTCACAACTGATTTAATAGGATGTCAGGGTCTGATAAATTTACTGCCCAGAAAGCTGTATGTCTTAATTGCTGAGGGTGCAGATACTTTCAGTAGTTTTTTTGTTTTGTTGTGGTTTGGTGGTTTTGTGGTTTGTTGTGGGTTTTTTGGGTGCATTGTGGTGTGTTGTTTTTTTTTAAAAAAAAATTATTTCTCCTTTTCATCCTTCAAAACACTTTGGCTGCATGGTAATTACATAAATATTTTAGGCAATAACAGTGAGGAACCTTGTGAAGCAGTAAGTAATTTCTTGGACAAGCTTGGGGGCTAGGCAGTCTGTCAAGTACTTTTCAGTTTCCGTGTAGGAAGCTTCATAATTAAAACCAATCAATCTCTTTTTCACTGCTCTGTAACTTTTTAACCCAACACCAATAAACTTGGAGGCAGGGGTAAAACACTCTGGTTGCCTGTGAGACTCACACCACGAAATCATAATGTGGTGCTCTTCATTCACATCTGTAGTGCTATGTGGCTTCAGCTGCCTATGACAGCTGTAGACCTATGGCAGATGGTCTGCTATCCTTGGTCACGCAGGCTATTCAGTATCAGCTATGAAACTAAACGTTTTAAATCTGCTTCTCTTTAGACAGACTTTTTCAAATTATAAGCCTCCCATGCAGAGCTGGGCAGCGAAGATGGCCCCGGGGTCTGTTTAACTGTCCGACATCTGACCACTCTGTTGGGTCCCAGCAGTCACTCCTGGTGTACCGTGGTACTTCCGCATGAGCTCCCTGGGACGTGACTGATGCCAGAGAGTGAGTTTGTAGGAAATGGGGATCCATACCCATTTAAAGTAAAACAACATGATTCAGTTTTTCTGTTTGGCCACCAGCTGCTTTGAGTGAATCAATTGCTGGATTGAAAAGGGAAAAAGGTGCACCTGGATGGTTCTTTGCTAATGGGAGCAGTCCAGTTGTGCCACAGACTGGTCTTCCTTGTCACTGTTGGTCTCACTGCAGGTTGACTGATCTTCTCTAAGGAAGATCCTTTGTGTCCTGTAAAGCCCTTTTCTTTAGGGATATACTGCAGCTAATCCCTGGCAATGCTGGATCCGTTCCTGGATTACTGCATCTTGGTATCTGGGTACTGAATGCAGAATATCATGTAAATATGGATTACCATAGCAATTACAATAGACTATTGATGGAAAAATGTTATCTTTGCTCAGAATTAGTTAAGTTCTGTAAAAATATCCTTATACTTCCAGATGTAGTTTCTAGTCTGGCTGAGTCAGCTAGGCTTTCAGAAAGGGACCACAGCAGTTTTCATTACTGCTGTGAAACTCAGAAGCTGCTGCTTTTGCTTCACGTTCCTGTGCCTCTAGCTTTCTGGTATTTGAGTGGTAAGCCAGCATGTTTTAAGTGACCTTATTTTACTTTTATGGCTTGTTCTTTCACCTGCTTTACTAATTGATCTTGAATGCCAAAAATGGTATGGGACCATATAATGTCTTAAGGGAGAAATAGTGTTCCCAAATATCATCATCATTTTAGATGAACACAGTTGCTCCAGAATTTTCTTGGAGCCACCAGGCTTGACTTACGTTCAGCACCAAGGGGGACCCTAATGCTAAAATTCTGCAACAGAAACTGCCCCTCTCCAATTTTTACCATCTGTTCTGTGCTTGAACACCCTCCCTTCCTGCTTCTTTAGTCAGTAGGGATGTCTGATGAAGGTGGGGAAAGGGAAACCCTGGATGGTATCCATAGGGCCCCCAGACTACCAAATAGCAAATTGCAGTGTTTTTGCTCATCTCGTCTCAGGACTGAGAAGCACTAAGTGAATTCTTGACCCACTGGTGCACAGCTGGCTCGACCCCTCACCTTGATGTATGGAAGGTGCAGTGAGCACAGGAAGAGAAACTAGTGTTTGAAATGAACAAACAGGGAGGGGAAAAAAGATCTCAGCCGCCAAGCTGGGGAGTAGACTCCAATTAAAGTTTTATGTAATACATTATTTACGTTTTTGTAAATGAGTGTGAAGGAGAGGACTTATTTATGGTGCTTGAAGGTCATATATATCTCTATATATTGATTTGCTCGAAGTAGCTGGATCATAAATATTCCTCATCATGTATGCTTCTAGGGATTATGTAGTTAAGTGTCTCTGAAATATTGGTAACCCTTCTGCATAGCAGGTACTTCTGAATAACCCTTGTTTTGCCACAAATCCGTGGCAAACTTCTGCATTGGAAGTTTGTATCTCCTTGAGTTCCTTCTTTTCTAACCTTGCTTTAGTATTTGTTTAAATTGCTCTATTCTGACTTGACTCAGAAAGAGGGAAAAGAAAAATTAAACCTTAAATTGCAGAGGTAATTAGTTGACTAAAGTTGCTGAGAGATTTTTCCAGGTTTTAGAAAACTGTTCTGAAGTGAAGATAATTTTGCAGATGGTAAGTGAATTTGCTGTTGCAGGCACAGTGCAGTTTTTTTTCCTATAAACTGAAACACAGTCACCATCTTGAAGGCTCTTGAAGTATTATTTCTGTAATAAAGAAAACATTTGTTTGCCTATTGTGCTTTTTATAGGGAAGGTTCTGGGTTACTTAAGTATGAACCATTAGCTACGTTGCCCACAAATATGTTGCTTACTGACTGCATTAATTAACCCAGAAGAACGAATAAAATGGACATGAGATTTTAGCTTTGGAAAACCTTTTTCTAGAAAACTGGCTCTGAAATATTTTGAGTGTGAGAGAGAAGGGGCAAGGAATGGTTAAAAAGTGAGCATTTCTAATCAAAAGGGTATTTACTTGCAAAGATGGTAAGTAATGTGTGGTGATCTGAAATTAGACTGGGTAAACACTTTTGTTTAAAATGTTTATGTAGTTAAACATGCAAGGTAAATTATTTAATTTTATGTCAACTTCTTGGGCAGTATTTTCCAAAATCCACTTGAATCTTTAGTTCCTTGAATCTTTAGTTGATTTTGTTTCAAAATATATTTAAGTGTAAAAGGGGAAAGAGGAAGAAAATCTAAAACCAAATTCGAATTGCAGGTCAAATGAGATGCTAAGTATAGGAAGAAACAAATTTTTATTAAAATTATTAAATTGAATTAAAATTATTTTAGTGGCTCTCATTGATAGGCCTTATTTATAGAATGTACACTAGTAACTGAGTATTCACCTTTTTCCCTAGTCCTACATTTTTCCTAGTATTTAAAGGGAGATCAAACTTAATAAACATGCTCTGTCACCACAGAAGTTAAAGTAGAAAAGGGCTATTAAGTCATCCAGTCAGATTTCCTCCTAAATAAGCTTTGATTAACTTTTTATTTGTGAGTGCTTAAGAAAAGAGTTTGCTTGACTGTTTTTTAAAATTTTTTAAAAAAACCCCAACCCCCTAAAAAAACAGCTTCTGTGACATTTAGGTGTTTGATTTGTGTGAGACAGTTCTGCTTTTGCATTTTTTAGCACTTTATGCTGCATTTTAGAAGCTGCCAGTCTGCAATGCAAGGTAGAGAACAGCTGAACAGTTAAAACTTGGCTGTAGTAAAGCACTAATGTGTTTATAACACTTACATATGTTCACCTTTAAGAAGGAGGGTTATGAAGGGAGGAAACATCATCTCAGTGATGGGAGGCAGCTGGAGGAAATTAGCAATGAGGTGTTCTCTGCAGGAACAGCACCAGGAGGAATTCACTGCTTTACAGAAGAGCAGCAACCTGGCCCAGGATGGTGCTACTGGGGAAGCAGAAAGTTTCAGTATGTGTCAGCGTTGGCAACAAGTGGAGAACAAGTTTGCTGCTTGTCAACTGATGCTGATTTAAACCTTGTGCAAGTTTTTTTTTCTAATGGGAGGTAAAGCAATGTGTATGAAGTAGAAAGATAATGAAGTCTAGTGACCTATTCATTTGGGTGAAGTATAGATTCTGGACTGTTGCCTGTGTGAGAATGGGAGTTGCGGGGTGATGGAGAGTTAGAGAAAACACCTTGTGAAGATATTGCAGGTGGGTGGGCTGCAGCAGGCATCCTGGTGTTTGAACAAACCCAGGTT
Organism: Phoenicopterus ruber ruber; assembly: GCA_009819775.1. Taxonomy (NCBI): domain Eukaryota; kingdom Metazoa; phylum Chordata; class Aves; order Phoenicopteriformes; family Phoenicopteridae; genus Phoenicopterus; species Phoenicopterus ruber. The sequence continues at coordinate 53,601,448 of CM020217.1, forward strand.
TGTTCCACATTACTGAGGAAAAGATACTTTGAGTTGCACAAGCTTTGTCTGATTTCTTTGGAACTGGGGCCTCTCCTTCCACAGGAAATCATACCGCTGTCTAAGCCTTGGGCTTTTGCTCCAAATTTCAGTGATGGAAACTGACAAAATACATACAGCTCCTCAAGAAAATGTGTTTGAGAAGCATCAGGGACCAAGATGCTGGATTTGTAGCTAAAGCATATGGAGTAGTTTATGGTTTTTACTGCGGTGCTTGCTTGTGTAGTGTTACTGAATCAAAAGCAATGCTGAGTGTTTTATGATGCTTGTCTGTAATACTTGTTTTCAGTAGACTCAATTTATGCTTATGTGCCTGTACATCTTATTTCTTTGGTGTGCAATGAATGACTGAAAGCATACCATGTTTGGTGGTAAAGGTCTTGTGGAAGTACAACTGTGTCCCCAGTTTCAATACAGGGATAACAGTCTACTTTAAAAAAACAAAACAAACCCAAACCAAATTTTTATTTGGATTTGGATTTTTCCCTAGGAGCATTCGGTGCATGAGAAGAAATCCTTAATGGTGAATATGTGAACATACCTTTTCTGCTGCAGTCTTCTTTTCTTTTGCACTACACATGCTGCATTTGTTAGATTCCAGTTAATTTGAGTGACATATTTGAAATGATTGGAAACATGTGGAGGAGGAAGATACAGACAGGTGTTTGCAAACAACTTTGTTAGTGGGCCTTAATATTTTACTGGTTGTCAGCTGTGCTAGTGATTTGCATGCGTGCACCCAACCCAGACTAATTGCAAAGTAAAATTCACTGGCTGAAATCACTGTGAACATACATTTATTCTTCACACTCTAAAGTGTATTCTTAGCTATTGGTAAATCATACAGTCGAGTGCCTCTGCCTCTGTCTTGCTTGACTCAAATTCGCTGAGTACAGAATGGTGGCTTAGAAGTTGCTTGAATTCTTCAGTATTTGGAGGTAAGCGTACTTTTTCTTTGCTGATTTTAAAGAACTGGACTGTTTTCAGAGATGGTAACAGAATCCGGTTGGACAAGAAACTTTTTTAGCAAAAAACTGCTTTTAGTCTTTGGAGTATTTGCTTCGCTTGCCTCTGCTACCTTTGCCAGGCATAGCAGACTATAGCTTCGTGCAGCTGGCTTCCTAATACTTTAGATCCAGGGCATCATTTATGATCCAAAAAAAGCTGTATGAAATTACTGTTCTTGCTTTCTTATCTGCTAACATTGTACTTGGCTAGATAGCCTGGTCTTATAGCCAGAGCAGGTAACAATTGCCAAGCTCTTGAGGAGTTAGTGTCACTTATTTGCTGCAAAAAACATATTGTGGTACTGGTGGAGCACTAATTTATTTAAAAAATGGTTGGGAAATGTGGGTGGGAATGCTTATGGAAAAGAATGTGGAGAGGAAAAAGAAGTCTCCTTCAGTAAAATTGGTAACTTCTGTGAGTCCTTGATGGAGGAAGCAGACAGTGGGTTGTAATTGCAACTAGACAGGCTTGATCAAGAAGTGTGATTTCTGGAAACGGTAAGGATCAAGGTGAGAGAAACAGCAGTGCCCTTCCCACTCCACAGAGTTTTAATAAAGAATAATACAGTGTCATTGTGAAACATGATATCTACTGTTTTCTAACTTTTTTTTATAAACATAGAAACAGTTCTCTGCAGGACTTGCAGCTTTCTGAATTTATGTAACTTTCCTAGAAAGGTCTTTGTCTTGTCTTTTAATGTAGAAAAGTACTTAGTCTGAATATAGTCTACTGATTTAAGATTTTTTTCATAAAATTGCTTGTTCTTTGAAATAGAAAATAAACTTTCATGTTTTTAGGCAATCCCTGTCCAGCAGAGGTTAAAAGGCCACTTTGCCGCAGGGGTTAGGACCTTGCCTTTTTCGGCTGAATACTTGGTGGAAATCAACAAAGTCTTGCTGGCCATGGCTGATGTTGAACTGCTGCTGAATGCACCAGAGCTAAATACTGGCATCTATGAGGATTTTTCAACTCAGGAAGATGCACTGAAGGTACTGCATGTCTAAGCATTGTATTCAGAGGGAAAAACAGGAGAAGGGAATAGCAGAAGAAAAAAGACCACCTTAGTGATTGTATAGCTGTATTTGTATTTTTGCTCATTATAGACTGGATGAATATGCACGGAGAATTACGTAATGAGACAGTTTTGTGGCTAATTTTCCTTTCTATGCAGAATCTGGATACAAAGTGGAGTAACGTGGAAGCTGGGCAGGAGATTGGGGGAGAAGGGTTTGACTTCTTTCGTTGGAGAAACTTCTGTTTTTCATCACATAGCATTTCTCTACATATTATGTAGACTAAAGCTAATGTCCTTACATTTCTACTTGGTCTTCTTAATATAGCTGCTGTTCTCTGTCATGTGAAAACAATTCCTCACGTGGGAAGAGGGAGAAAGGGAGATTCTTGATTTTTGTACAAAGCTGTATATGAGGCCACAAGACAATGGTACCCATTCTGATTAGCAAAGCATCAATATGTGCTCAGTTTTAAGCTCACACTTCTCCTCATTGCCAGCCAGTGGATTTACCTGGGTGATTAATGATGAGGAAGTAGTTAAGGATTTGCCCTTCTTCAAAAGGAGGTGAAGAAAGTATGTTTGAAAATATTGAATCTTGCTGTCAAATATGAGTTAAGTATGTAGAATTCTGAGTCCTGGTTAATTTTGAGCGTGCAAAGGAGCACAATACAGATGCCCACAGAAAACATCCATTGGAGTTGGGAATTGCACATGGTGCAGTGTAGATGTACCTTGGTGGGCTGGGAAGCATAGTGGGGTCCATGTGTCCTTATAATTGAGGTAGTCAGGCTTTGCCTCTTCACCTAGAGCTAAACCAGCTGTTTCTGCAGCTGTTATAGAGGTCCTTTAAAAGCTTTTCAGAATTTTACACAGTCCACTTTTCCCATCTGTTTTTCTTTATGCTGTGTACATGCCTTCATTTTTCATATTTGTTTTTTGGCATAGTTTTCAAAAGCAAATAGGGGAATGATGCCACCTTTGTCAAAGTGGGTGGCTTCCATTTTGCTGATGAGATTCTCTTGTCCCTCTGCTGCTGTGCTCCCTCAAGTACAATTAGGAGTGTTTATATTAAGATGGGTTTAAAATACCTCATTTTGGTGCAGATCTCTCATCTAATTTTGAAATTTTGGTATAATCTAAGGATGTTTTCAGAAGAAGCAAATAGCAGAGCATAGAATTGTTAGAAGTGTTGATGTTTTAAATTCAAAAAGATAAGTAAATTCCACTGCTCGCATGGACTGTTTGTCCTCTGAATACCAAGGCAGTCTTAAAGCAGCATCTGGTTTTAAGGTATTTTCACATCATAGTTCAATGGTATTTGAGATAGATTGCTTTAACTTTGTCATTTCAATCTAAAACTTTTATGTAGCTTATGCTTTTGCAGTTCTGTGCATATGAGAGGTTACGTGAAACATAATAAAGTCATGTTTTGTGGCTCATTTTGTACATGAGGAAGGAATATGTATAGTGTCTTCATGACATGGGGCAGATTTGCTTAATAATGAATCATAGAATCATAGAATTGTTCTGGTTGGAAGAGACCTCCAAGATCATCGGGTCCAACCATTAACCTAGCACTACCAAGTCCCCCACTAAATCGTATCCCTTAGGGCCTCATCTAAACGTCTTTTGAATACCTCCAGGGATGAGGACTCCACCACCTCCCTGGGCAGCCTGTTCCAATGCCCGACAACCCTTTCGGTGAAGAAATTTTTACAAACGTCCAATATAAACCTCCCCTGGTGCAACTTGAGGGCATTTCCTCTTGTTCTGTCGTCTGTTACTAGGGGGAAGAGTCCGACCCCCACCCCTCTACAACCTCCTTTCAGGTAGTTGTGGAGAGCGATGAGGTGTCTCCCCTCAGATACTGCTGTTTTGAGAAGTTTGATGTGTCCCTTTACCTCAGGAACAGATTGCATATATAAGATATTTCATCCTCTTCATAAAAAAACTAAGAAGGACACATGCTTAAGAAGGTGTGATGAACTATTCAGTTCAGTTGCTATAACTGATTTAATCTGTAAACTGCTAATGGTCATGGTCTTATTGTAGATACTGATTTTTGGAACAGTGTTTTTAAGAGATTACTTTTTAGTCGTTTGGTTTTTTTAAATTTCCTACTGGTGTTGACTTTACTAATGGCTTGTGTCATTACTGTGCTTGCAGAATATAAAAGATATTTTGGATAAACTTGGGGATCAAATTGCGGTCATACATGAGAAGCAGCCTGATGTTATATTAGAAGCATCTGGACCCGAGGCGATACAAATAGGAGATGCACTAACCCAGCTGAATGCGGAATGGGATAGAATTAATAGAATGTACAATGATCGTAAGTGGTAAGTCAAGGATGTTTGGTTTCTGTGACCACGTGGTAAATATCTTATGTACTTGAATATAAGGGTTTTACAAATGTACCCTAGTGATGAAGATAGAGTTTGGGAGTAATCGGCTTTAATATGTTGGTATTACACAATAATTGCCAGAATTATTGAATGCTGGAACAGTTAACATGCAAATTGTAGTTTGGGTGCTTTTATGAAGGTGATTTGTTTTTACTTTATAAAATAGAATATTTTGTTTACAAAACGTAAAATTTTTGTTTTGTAAAGGTATTGCAAAGCAAAGTTCTACAAGAAAAATGTTGAGTAGGACATTTTTTAACAAAGAATTCAAGGCTGCTTTTGAAGGAGGGAAGGAATTTGAAAGGATGGAGTCTTTAAAATACAGCACGTATGATAGCTGGCAATAATCTTTGTTGTAAATAATTGAAGAAGAGAGATGACCATATTACAAAATTTTGTGGTTGAGAGAACAAGAGAATATTGAAATCAATGCTTAAGAAAAACGTATTTCCTATTTCTTTTCCACAAAGATCAAATAGCTGTAATTTTACTTATGCCAAAAACGTAGGTGAGGAAAAAAAGAAGTGAACTAAGCTGTGATTTCTCCCCGCCCATTACAGAAGATACTATAAACTGAAAATGCCTTATTGTCTGAAACATCTTTAAAAGTTTAAAAACAAACTCAATACCATTTAGTCAAACTTGGAAAAATGTGTCAGAGAGGCATTTTAAGTTGGAATTGGTGAAAGTATGAAAGTATGTGTCCAGGAAATTACCACTAAGCTGAAGGTACTCATGGCAAACAGTAGCAGACACTGAGCTTGCTGCTATGCATAAAGCCTTAATGACTGAAAGTGATTTTATGAAACTTTAAAAGGAAAGGCTTATACTGTAGTTAATTTGCTTTTACAGTATTTGCTTTTTAATGGTGATATAAGGTAATGTTTAATGCAGAAGTTCTGTAGAGCATAAAGTAATGTCTAGCCATGTTCACTTGCTTTGTAGCACCAGAAATCTGATATCAAACACACTTGGTAGTGTATTTTAAAGAGATGTTTTTAGGAAGTGTGTGTTACATAAGCTGATGTTTTCAACTGTTTCTCAGAGCACTGGCGTATGTGTAGGAATATAAAAATTGGATGGTGGTGTTGTCTAAGCAGAGACTTCCAGAAATTCTGGGCCACTGCATCAGTGAAGCATCAAGATTTCTAATAACTCAGCAGGCACTGTTATTTCACTGGTTTTTAATTTTAAAACAAATAGGGGTGCCAGCTGGATACCACTTTCTGCGCTCTTGCTGGCTGCCCGTGGTCACCTGCCATATTTGGAGACAACTGCTCCAGAATCTGGTGCCCGTCTGTATTTATATGCCTGCAGCTATTTTGTTGTCTTCATAGGTATGATGCGCACTAAGCTTTAGTTATGTGTGTGTGTCCCCCCCCCCCCCCCCCCCGCCCCGTAACTTAATTGAAAAGCTTGAACTAATATTATCCTTTTGTAAGTATGAGTACAATTTAATTTATTACTTAAATTTCATTTCATTAAGTAGCCAGAGCTAACCAGAAACCTAGTCTTCCCATTGAAAAAGATAACTGTGTATATATGATTAGCTGGCAAAATGCAACAGATTACCTCCTCAGATGGTATGCTGAATACAAATTAATCTTGAACTTCATGAAGTTTGTAAAGCTCTGCATCTTAATGAGAATAATATTGGGTGCAATTTTCATACAAAAGGGACTACTGGACTAGCAATTTAAGCTAAACGGAATGTAGCTTCCCGAATATATTAAGTGCTACAATTTTAATAGAAAGATATACTTTGATTAATGAAGACTATCAATATTAAAATGCTGTATTTTGGCATTAGTATCTTTGTTACTAAAAAGAGGTTACTTAGTAACCTTTCTGTTAGTAAGAAGAATTTTAAAGCAGGTTTATTCTTGCATTTCCAAGTGTTGCCCTAACTATAAGCAAGAAGGCTAGAAGACTCATCTCCTTGATAATCTTTGGGTTTCTTCTGTTTCTGGAGTGGATGGAGATTTTGACAGAATTAGTAGAAACAGCATCTGAAGTCTATGGCAAAAGATAGATTTAGTTTTCAGAGGTAGTAATGATTCTGTGATTGAGTGCCAGCTAAGTAGTTAAACCTTTGATAAAATCTCTGATGTAGCCAAGCACAAGTTGCATTAAGCTGTACTTAGCAAAGCTTTTAAGTGTTCAAATAAATCCAGTTGACTTCAGTTTGACTTGAACGTATGTGTAAAGTAAAACGTGTGTGTGTTTTGTCTGTCTGTGTGTGTATGTACGGGCGTAATGCTTTGTTGAGCCGTTTGTAACAACGCTGGTTTGCTAGTTCTGCTCCTTCTGCTGTGGACTTTCCACCAGTGCTAAAAGTGTTGGTGACTTGGGAATGAGCTGTGGTTTGGAAGCAAGTGGATTCCTGTGGACGCGGCAAGGAGTAGCTAAGTCTGGGTGCTCTAGTGACAGGAAATTGGTACTTTCATCTTTCAGCTGAGGCGGTCTGTAGTGAAACAGCAGCATGTACATCTGGCTCAAAACCGCAATGAAACTTCATCTCGGTCCTCAAAATACTGATGGAACTTGTAGGCTCACAATAGAAACAGCAGGAGTTAAAGCTTTGTATCTCAAAGCGTTCTCCTCTAAAGTTTTAACATTCTGAATTCTGAAAAAGTCACGTGTTCAAAACTCCCCCAGAAACTTTCATTTTGAAGGAAGCCAATAAAATATCCTTTTAAACTATTTTAAATTCTTAGAATATGTCTTCTCATTAAATGTGGAATGAGATACTATCATGAGACAGTATGTTCAGTTAGACTAAAATGTACCTGGAAATAAAAAGAGAATGAGATTTGGGGTCAGTCTACGGGCTGGTCTAGTGTATTGAATTGAGATGTGTGCAGGAAACTGAAATGGTAGAACTAGCAGGTAGGGTCAGAAAAACTTAAGTAGTGATTTTTAAGGCTTTCTTCTTTATTAGAATTGGCCTAGATGAAGAATAATAATAACAGAAAAGCCCTGTATGTGCCAAGAAATATGAATGTCTTGATAAAAATGAGATACAATTTTGATGAAAATAATTTCACTAGGAACTTGGGGATTGTTGAATTTAATTAGTGAAGAAAATAGATGCAATGGTAGCTCTTTAAAGTTTGGTTTTGACATCTTTGATGTTATGCTGCTAATCTCAGATTGCATCTGTATATATGTGGTAACCCTAGAGTCTTTGCTGTTGGAATTGTTTAGACAAAAATAATGGGCTGCAGATGAGATCTTTCCTGTCACATTAGAAGGTCCTCTGATTAGCAGGGGACCTGGTCTCCTGTGTCATTAAAGACGACTATTTTTATTAGTTTAAAATGGGATACTATCCAGTCTTTTGGTGTTGAGGTAGATTTCATGTTGTTTGTCTCAAGTCCTGTGTCCTTTGAGACATCTGTCCTATTTGCTTTATAATGCTAACATAGAGTTAGCAATCAACAAATAGAAAGTAAGCCACTCCCTCTATGCCTTTCTGACATGGTTTTCTTATTTAACATTCATCAGCTGTTTTTGTTAGTTTGTTAACATAGGAGAACTCTCATGTTAGTTAAAAACAATCTTCTGACTGTGATAATTCAGCCTGTTCCATGCTAGAAAATGCTGCCCTTCAAGTTAAGCTACACATTAATTTGAAGCTGCAAAGATGGTAATAATAATGAAATGCCTGGTAAATTATTGTGTGATTAAATTGTCTAAGACCTACTTATGCGGGTCCACTCATAATACAGTCAGTTCTATATAATCAAAATCACCTTCACTTATTAAATTCCAGGCACCAGCACCCCATGGTTTATGAATTTAAAAAAAAAAAAATCTGAGCAATTAATCATACTTGATGTTCCACACCGTCTGATATCTGAACTGTTTTATAATAAAGAAAAAAAGGGTCCTGCAGACCAATTTGATGCAGCTAATCAATCTTTATTTTTTAAGCGATAGAAACAAAAGTTTGCTTAGGACTGCCCTTTTTTCCTTCAGCTGGAAGTTAATGACAGTCTGTGCTGTTGGCTTTTACCAGCTGCTACTATGTCAGGAAGCCTTCAGTGCTGGGACTTTGTGAACCAGGTTATATCCTAGTCTTTCTGTTTCGCAAGGCAAGTTTCTGCTCGCTGGAGTAGGAGTCGTAGCCTTTTCACCAAAACGGTTTGGATAATTTTTCAATGCTTTGTTTTCAAACAGTTGCTTTGATAAAGCAATTGAGGCGTGGAGGCAGTTCCACTGTGATCTCAATGACCTCTCCCACTGGATAACGGAAGCTGAAGTGTTATTAGCCGATGCCCGTGGTCCAGATGGCAGCCTGGAGCTGCAGACAGCTGGGCTGCATCAGCAGGTATGTATGACTTGTGCAGAAAATGAGCATTTTTGTCTAAAATTCTGGTTTTCTATATAGACATATAGATTTGAAATGAGGCTGTGCAGTTACACTTTAAAAAGTGGTAACTCTTAAAAATTTTTTTCAGTTGCAGTTTAAAATGATTCTTGAGAAAAGCTCAGCTCCTGCTTATAGCATAATTTTTGTTGTTTTATAAGTCTTGTTACAGCTTTAAAAATGTTAATCAGTTAAGAAATCCAGTATATTGTTTCCACTTACTTTCTACTCATAATTAAAAAAATGGACCCCAACAATGGTCAATTATAACTTAGCAAATCATTTTTTTAACTTGATGACTTTGCAAGATCCTGCCTTGTACAAACAATCTAGAAAAAGAGAAGATTTCAATTACAGATGTCTTAGGTTTGATTGTTTCAGACTTCAGTTCTGGAATTTAATTCCCTGATGTCTTTCTAGCTCATCATTATGGAAGAGCAGATTGTTCTGTTTAGCTGAACTACTTTACTTCCTTTTAAATAAGGAGAAGAAAACATAACTTTAAGGATCAGGGTTTTGTTTTTTTTTTTCCCTCTTCTGGGAATAATGGTTATCCAAGAGCTAGGTATGTGTTGCAAAAGAAACGTATGTTCTACCTAACATACAGTTTGTATTTTATCCTTGTTGCTGCTTGGAGTTTTCTTCTGCGGCATTTCCCTTCTGTTTCTTGAATCATCTTATTCCTGATCTAGTTGCAATGAAATTTTTACTAACAATGTAAGGTTTTTGTAGTGGTTAGGGATATCTGAAGGTTTCATCCTGATATCTTCTGACTTCCTTTAGTGTCATGGATTTTCTGTGATGTCTGGGGACCATGGCAGCACAGCCATAATTATCCCAGCTAAAATACTGTTAAGTTACAGAAATAGTCAGGGGCATAGGTTATGAAAAGAACCAGTTAAAAAAAAAAGTCATACCATCTGTTAGCACTACTAGAAAGTGCTGTACATTAAGAGGAAAGGAATCGAACATGAGTGTGGATTCTAGCACTGATGGTTTTAATGAATTCTTGAGATCCTAAGTAGTATTCAGCAGCCTATTCTGTGTCATCATCTTTTTATGTCACTCATTAGAAAATTGAATTAGATTCAACAACAGACTCTTAATAACTTAAATCAACAGCATCCAATTTTAAGTAAGATGGCTTTAAGTGCCTGTTTTAGTAAAATAATATGCACCCGGGATTCATCCTACATATTATGAGCCACAGATCAAAGTCACTTTAGGTCAGTAATAAAATTCTGTGTGGCTTTTATGTTTCTGACAGGAACTGGAAGAGGGAGTCAGCAGCCATCAGACCAGTGTTTCAGCATTGAACAGAACTGGGGAAGGGATCATACAGAAACTGTCTGCTACAGATGGGAGCTTCCTGCAGGAGAAGCTGGCGGGATTGAATAGACGCTGGAAAGCAATCACTGCAGAGGTCATGGATAGACAACAGAGGTAATAAGTTAATCAGAAATTTGGATGTCTGACCAGATGTGATGAGGAGAATCTCGTTTAGAAGACTCTGGGAGAGATAGTGCATTCTATTGCACGCTGTCATTAATCTGAATTTTCCTGACATTCAGACCTCTGTGTTTTGAACTTCTTCTAGAATCAGTTTCTCATAAATGCACCTACAATTGACTGCTAAGTAAGTCTGTTTAACACAACCCACCAAATGACAACCACAAAACTACTTCTCTTACAATTTTCCTTTGTTTTTACAATCATTTCATTGCTAAGCCAGACTTTTTTTAGGAAGGAATACTCAGCTGCTTTCTCTGGCTGAAGCTGGACTGTAAGTACGTTACCTTGATTTCTATTTTTGCATTGTCAAAGATACACTAATTGAAACACTTGTATTGTTCTTGAATTTCCACAGTACTATAAAATAAGATTTTTAGGTCTGTTTTTGCAAGGATTTAATCCATCTGACTAGGTATTTTCTGAACAAAATGAAAATCCGTTTTGAAGTAGCCTTAAATTTACTTCAAAAGATCAAAGAGCAAGGTTGTCAGAGAAATATACAAATTTTCATTGTATCTGGGAATATAAGATCCCCCCTCTGTTCTTACTGCTAAAAAATGTATAAGGATAAATCCCTGGAATAAATAGTTATTTTTGGAGGCTGTTTATATAATTACATGTTTTTAACATCTCCTGATACATTTCTAAATGTAATAAGATTTTTCTTAATTATTTAGTTTGAGAAGTTCCATTAAAGCTTTGTGTGATTTGTGGAATTTTTCCCTTAGAGAGTTTAGGGACATTTCTAATACTTTCACTAACCTTGTAGTGGATTACAATGATTAGGCCTGAAGGTGTTGTCATTACTGTCACTTACGTTTAATGTTTTCTACAGACTTTTAAAAGTCTATTTTGTGACTTTGGAACTGAAATTTATCTATTTTTAAGGTGGTAGTATTAATTTGCAAGTATCTTGCATTTTAATGATGAGGATAGAATCCTTTGAATACCAAAATGAATCCTTTAAAATGCTCCAACCACTGAAAAACACATGACTGTTGCATCAGAAGTAATGTAGGACTGACATGCTGTGTTCACTGCAGAAATGTATGTGGATTTTTTGTTTTCCTTTTTAAGGCTAAAAGGAGAGAATCAGCAGCTGATAGAGTACAGGAAGAAGCTTGATGAGCTGCGTTGCTGGTTGGAAAATGCAGAAAATGCTCTGGACACAAGATTTACATTCAACCATGAAGAAAACTTGCGAGAGTTACAGGCAAGATCAATTAGTGTGTGTATGTGTATGCACATGTATGTCTTGTGCAAAGTATCAGGACATGGCTTTTGGGGAGGGGAATTTTCACATTTTAAATAGCCAAAGAAATATTATGGTTGTGCGAGACAGTTTTGTGAGATTACTTACACAGGCAAGATGCATCTTGTAATGAAGTTGGGCTGACTTGATAACTGTGTTATCTAGCCAGAACATGGTGGCTATGTATCAGAAAGTGAGAAACATATGTACTACTGGTAAAATTTAGTAAGTGGAATTTCACTGGAGTTGATGTCCCCAAGTCAACTTTATAATTGTCAAAACTTCAGCAAAAAGCCAGTAAGCTTAAAATGGTAAGTAAGCACCATTGTCCCATTTACTGGGCAGCTTTAATACTTTTACATGTGTAAGATTTTGTTTAACCTGCTTTTTAAACTATAAGGGTTTGGGTTATTTCAAGTAAATTAGGTGCATATGTATGTGTGTATCTTTCCTGTTTATTTTGTGTCTGGCTTTGACAACAAAATATCTTTGGTTTGTAGGATGTATGAAAGAGAATGTTTCTGGAATCCTAAAGGAATGGAAGGAGCAGTCAATCCAACAAACCTACTTGCTCGTTTTTTAAAAATTAGTAATTTAAAAAGCAAAACAAAACAAACAACCTCTGTTGGGCCAAATCACGTGGAAAGGCTTGAACTTTCAACAAATGTGTATAAATGATGTAAAGTAGTTGCAGTTGTGTTTGCCTAAACAAATTGTCTCGTGTCAGTTGAGTATTGGCTGCCTGACTATCACAGAAGTTTAATTTTTCTTGTCATCCACCTTAATATAGATGTCTGAAGTGAAAGGTTGCACTGGAGTAAGGGGGGAAAGAGCAGAATTTGCTAGAGAAACACTGGTAGAGTACCAATTTGGCCCTGTGAAAGCAGGAATGCATGTGTGATTTTGGTTATGTATATTAAGTAAAGGTGAGTTTGCAATAGAACAGGTACTGAGTAAGATTGCTGGGCTGTTCAGGAGGGTGAAGAACTCCTCTGCAAAGAAACTTGGAGCTTGCCTTTTTTTTGTTTAGTCAAATAAAGAACAATGAGAAGGAATATGATGATGATGAGAATCAGAGAGCGTAGGGAAGACGAGCTATTATTAAAGGCTGGTATTAGGGAAGTGGGAATAACAGATGTTAACTGATCAGTTGGGAATAAATAGTCTGGGAATGAAAAGGAGATTTCTAAATAGAGCTTCTGGAGCAGCTTCCAGTTAAAAAGGATATAATGTGTAGACCCTTGAAAATTTAGGAAAGGCACTATTTGGTATAGTGCTTATTGTAGCAGTGTATTCTGTTCAGTAATCTCCCTTCCAGGCCTGTGTCCCTGTTGCTTTACTATGCACACCTCCATAATACTTGTATAACAGAGATTAGTATAAATATTGGGGTGGATAAATATGATGTGTGCTTGCTATTGTAACTTCTTTTATTCTAGTGCTTTAAAGACAAAATTTGTGATTCCTGCTGCATAGTGCTTGTGCTCTATGGGCAAATGATAGCACACTTGATTTAAAGTCAGTGGGAATCCAAGCATAAGTTTTTTTTTTTTTTTGCAGGATCTGACCTGCACTTTCATGTTTAAAGAGAAAGAAGGCTGTGGGAGGTTGATCAAAATTACATTGTAAGGTTATGTTTAGTTTTTAAATACCTTTAGAGTACATTTCCTTAAGGGTAAAGTACCCTGTAGTGATCTATCATATACTTGTATAACGCATGTCAGGAGCGGGCCCTTATTTTTTAATTTTTTTATGAAATGAATGCAGGCAACAATTTTGATTGACAATGTGTTGCCTTTTGGATACACATGGTACATCCAGAGGTGATCAAACAGAAGCATCTTGTGAGATGAGAATCAGTCTGCATGATGTGAAGGTGCATATGTACCTTTGCTATTTGCAGTTTTGTGGGTTTTTTTCCAGTTAGCAATAAATGTTGATACTTTAATAAATGTTTTAATAATTTCTAGATAGAGCACAGAAACCAAAATAGAAGCTCTTCTGTTACATATTTGCAGGGAAATTTCTAAATATTGGAGTTAAAGGAAAGCTCCCTTGCCCCCGCCAGCCTTTACTTAAGGATGTATTTATTTTGCTTCAGTCTAAAACTCTTCTATCCCTTGTAGATCTTAAGTGAAGAGACGGAAGTACAGGGAGACAAACTAGACTGGCTGAACAGAACTGAACCTGAAGTGCTTTTGGATAAAAATGTTGATCTTCAGGAAAAAGACAAACTTTCCGATTGCCTGCAGTCCCTCAATGTGAGGTGGAATAAGGTGTGCATTTCTTCAGCATTGGGTACCTGAAGTTGAAAATATAGTGGTGTACTCGGAATGGTTGTTTTCCTTTCCATGTATCTGTGACGTACACAAAATGTCTTGGAAGCCATGCAGGGATGTTTAGGAAATGTGCTCCAATCCATGTCTATGTGAAAACACTGGTGGACCTTTTTCCATCAGAATGAGTTAGTTTAGCTTTTTTGTTGATTTTCTTTTGTGTTGATTTTCTTTTAAACAGCTGGATCAAAAATATTCCACTTATTTGAGGCAAACAGTAATGTATTAATTTGAAATTGAGAGAATCACAATAAATCTTTGCTGTATAGGAAAGTTAAATGTTTGCAGCAGTTAAGAGGAAAACAAATGAAGCTGTGGTAAAGCTTGGTGAGAATATCTTAGCAAGTGTGTCTGGGATTCTTCTTGAGTATAACTGCTGTAAATAAGAAACTCTAGTGTTCAATCTCATTCACAAGTATATGAGAAGAAGAGAACTTATTGGCTGGAGTAAAATCAGATTTTTTTCAAGCAGAGCCTGGATTTGGGGCTTTTGATAGTTCAGGGAAAGGAAAAATATCTGGTTTTACCTACTCAGCCATGAAAATGGGAATTCCCTCCCTCCTCCCTTTGTATATTACATTTCCATCACTGCCTTTTAAAAACTTTTAAAAAGCAAAGTAGACAAATTTGTCTTCACTACAATGGAGTTTAGTGGTAACATTTTTTTCTTTTTAAATTAATTCTCTATTTCTCTACTTTCCTGTCACTGATGATCACAAATCATGCTTTGCGTCATCTTTCCTTCAAAGTGTACTCAAATAATGAGTCATAGCTTTGATGCTTAGGCAGTAAAAAACATGTAAACAACCTGTCTACAACAGTCCATTTATCTATCTCCAAGATTTAGGTAAGATACTGGAATGTATTGAAATACCACTCTGAGTACCTCTTGGCATTTTTATTGTTTTTAAATGATACCTTGAAAAAAATTCATTTAAATATATCTGAGGCATGCCATTATAGCTAGCATGGTATAGAACATTTTGTCTTCTAGTAAGTGATTACCTTTCTTTGCTGTTAATATAGGTTGTCTTACTGTTTTTATTCCTCTTTGCTGGGCTGTAGGTGTTCAGAGAAGTGCCTGACAGAGTGAGAGAATTGGAGGCATTTGTTGGGCAGTCTCATCTTGTTACACAGACAAAGCCTTCTGGTGAGTGATTAATCCTTCTGTTGTGCTTAATTGTATTGAGTTTAATCCTGTTTGCGGTCAAAAATAATCCAAAAAGGAAAACCTTCCCTATGAACTTAGACAAGTGGAAATAAGAAACATCGTCCATCACTATTTGGGGCTACCTTCATGTTACTATGGCAGAGATGGAACATTTGCTTAGGGAAAAAGTCACTCTGCAGTTCAGGATTGGGGGGAGTCCTTTGGTGTTTCCCTAAGAGTTTTGAAATGGAGGAATGTTTTAGTAAAGCTTAGGCCTCCTCATCAGGAGCCAGGGTACTAGGTAGAGAATAAAACCCAAAATAGCTATGTTTGTGACAGCCTGGTTTCCTGTGGATTTGTCTTGTGGTCATGCCTTTCAGTGATTAAGATTCAGTAGAATCTTTCCCTACAGCTAATTATTTGTAAAATATCTCCTGCATGCAGATTCTCCTCAGTCCTATAAATAAAGGCCATTCTGCATCTTTCAGCTCAGTAGGGACACAGGTCTTTCTCATCTGCTAGATACTTATCTTCCTGAATCTTGTAGGGGAACCTGTCTAAATATGATATGTTCTTGTATCAAACACTGACACTAGCCGTCTTTTCAAGTTGTTGGAGGCAGATCAGCAGATATAGACTGTAAACAAGATGCCCAGGTCTCCTTTTTAGAAAACTAGGTAAAAAAGACAGCCCTTGTTTGAAAGAATTTGCAGCTTGAAGTTCAGTAAGTTAACTCTTTTTTTTCAATTCAGCAGCAGTAAACAAAATTTAAAGGAGGAAAATCAACTTTTGTTTAAGCCTTTCAAAACCTTGATTTAGCTTGTTTTCCTTTCATACATGGTGTTTGTTAAGTAAAGCTCCTGTATTTCATTGCTTTAGGCAAGTGTGTAATATTCATGCTCCAGCTTGATTTAACTTGGCGTTTTCTTGGAACTAGAACACAACCAAACACAGCTTCTGGAGCGAATCTTGCTGTTCAGCTCATTCCTCACTTCTTTGCAGTGTCAGGTTAAAAAGATGGAAAAGATGGGGCTGAACTAGCAGGCATCTGTCCCTTCTTAGGACAGTTATGTATTGCCAAGGCCATGAAGCATCTATTGCAGTACCTCGATTTACTTGTGCTTATGTGAATTCCGAGCCAAGAGTGAGGAAAACCTTTCTGCCTCATAATACAAAAGTGAGAAAGACAATTTTAGACGTTTATCTTAAATGAAAGGGTTATTTTTTATGCTTAATAAGGGTCAATTCCCTTTCATGTCAGAGTGTTTAGCTTCACTCCATTAGATTTAATGTCATTTTGCCTTTGCAAGTTTTCTTCTTATTCGTTTTGTATTTAGGCTGAATTGTTTGGATGAGTCTTTGGCATGCAATGAAATAATTAATAGCTTTTTAAAACAAAAAAAAGCAAAAGGACTTTCTGATTACTTAGTTTCTGGTGGTTAAAATGCCTCAAATACAAATTTTGCTGTGCTTTCTCTGTAGATGCTGTTGCATGTTTATAGGAATTGCAAAAAAAAAAAGCCCTGTAATTCCCACAATTGCACATGTAGCCATGACTCTTTTTCTTTAACAAAACCCCCAAACTCTGTTTCAGATCTCCAAAAGGTGGTGCTAGTATCTTCTTCATTGGAAATTCCTGTTCAGACTCAGCAGGCTTTGGAACTTTCTGCACCTGCTGATCTGGATAAAACTACAACTGAGCTGGCTGACTGGTTGGTATTGATTGACCAGATGCTCAAGTCAAACATAGTCACCGTGGGAAATACTGAAGAGATCAATCGGACTATTGCACGAATGAAAGTATGTGTTTTTGTGAAGGCTAGTGGATTGGAAAATTGGCATATGCTTTAATAGCTTGTACATCCAGTAAAGAAATTACATGTGTTTAACAAAAAGAAAAAAAAAAAAAAAAAAAAGAAAAAACAAACTGACTGCAGTAAACGCATAACTTGAAAATTATACTTTAAATGCTGTCGTTATTACACTTCTCTCCTCTCTATTTCCTGTTAATTCCTGTGTCCCTATGTGAGCTAGGCACTGCTATTTATTTTTTTTTTTTAAACAAAGTATATAGAGAAAACCTCCCAAAAATGACATCTTTTGGGGAATGTATAGATAGCTGATGCTGAAGACTTCGGTGCAGTTTCGTATTTGCTTGGAGGGTGACCTTTACGATCCACTGTCTAGCGGTTTCTAATGAGTTTTGTTGTGTTGTAGTTAGGCTAAACTGATTTCCAGAGACATGCTAAAATGATTAAAAGTTGTAACATAAATGCTTATGATGTAAATGTTTGTTTCTGTTGATAGCTTGTGCTATGCTGAGCCGTGACTAAGGGCAGTATTTGTGAGATGTATGCTACCATTAAGGTTCATTTTATTTGACTTGATATCAATTAACATGAGTAACTACAGAGTAAAAGCTGTAGGCTAAACAAGTGATAAACTGTTTTGGTGGGTGTCTAACATAATCTGGAATCTGAAAGAATAATGTGATGTGCAGTAACTTTAGAAATGCTTTCTTTTAACCGTATAATACTTGTAATATGGGCTTCTGGTACATTGCCATAGTGAAATAACAGTGAATTTTTTATACAATATATTGTCTGATTCTTCCTCCATGTTCTTTTCCTTCTCCATTCCGTGCCCCCCCCCCCCCCCCGCAATGATCAGAGCTTGGTAACAGGAAAATAAGTTATGAGAGAGTGAAAAATAGATATTGGAAAATATTGTGCAATGACTGTGGTTACTGTGTGGTTTGTACAGGTTAATCTTTACCTCTGGATTTTCAGTAACTGTAATTCAGAATATTTTTGCTTTTTAAAGCAGTGCTATAATACTGTGACAATTCAAGGGTTACAGTAATGATGGGAACAGCCGTCTACTTGTGGCGACACATACATGTTTTGTTTTATCTACAAATAATACAGATGATGATAACTAAATTCTGCTTTTTGGACTTAAAAATCATATCCTAATTCTCAACAGATAACAAAGGCAGATTTGGACCAGCGGCACCCTCAGCTTGATTCTGTTTTTACATTGGCTCAGAATTTGAAAAATAAAACTTCCAGTTCAGACATTAGGACAGTGATCACAGAAAAATGTAAGTTTCTTGCATTTCATGTAGTAAAAAAATCTTCATATCTTTCTCTTAAACTCTTGATTTTGAGCCTAGCTGAAGTTGCCTTCCTTGAACAAACTGAAAACTTAGCAGTTGAGTAGCTTTCACTCTAACAGTCTAATGAATATTCCTGGAACAAGAATTGCCACTTGTTTTCTTGACTGGCCATTTTTTCAAGTACAAAGGTAAATATTTTTGCTGGGATTTCAAAATATCTTATGAAGAACTTGAGTTACCTGACAACCACAGACCCAGGGATGAGGATTTTTTATTTATTGATAAAGGAACTAATCGTGTATCCTTATTTTTGTTGAGCTATGATGCACTGAACAGTTAGTGAAAAGCAGGAATGTATTGACTTAGGACAATAACTTTGTGTACTTACTTTTGAAATTGTTGACTGAGAGCTTTTAAGTCACTGATATGTACTTGAAAATTGAGTTTCTAGTTTAAAGGTCCCCACCGCCTTTGAAAATTTCTTTTACTAGTACTTAAGGAAAGAAAACATACAACTGACACAATTAGAGACTAAGGGACAATGTATTCTTTGAACTCTTAAGCTTTGCTGATTGCTAGGATTAGAAGATTCGTGCAGCAGGAAATATCACAGAAGTAAAAATGGAATGATACATTTCCTTATGTTCTCCTCTGCAATGTAGTTTTCCTTTACTACATCTACATGGATTTCTTTGGTGTCCATAAGACTTGCTGGAGATAATAATGGGGTCAGATAGAAAGGCCACATATATGTTAAAGGGTCTGATGAGATGGCATCTGCTGTCTAAGATTCACAGAAGCTATAGATTGGTAGGAGAGTAAGATCCAAAGAAACTAAAGCAACTTGTAGGGCCTGAGTTTTGCAGCCACTCAGAACTAGGGGTCAGGTGGAAACTTGGGGGAGGATAGTAACTATGTAGTCCGTGGGAGTCAGTCAACAAGGGGAGATCTGGTCAGTCACAAAACATTCTTGATTCTTCAAAAAAGGTGAACAAAGAATAAAGGAACTGTATGTTGAAAATTTGAGTTCCCCTATAGTTGTGCCCATTCAAGGTGGGAACAGAGAAGCTGTGTGTGCTGCTGTGAATGAAGCTTCCAGTAGACGCCCTAGATGTGTGTGAAGATTTTGCTACCTGTCATGAAACATGAAAAAACTGAAGGTTTTTGTTGCTACTGATATTTCTAAAGAAAAAGTTGCTCTTTGAAGAAAATGAAGCTCAGGACTGCTTTATGCACCTCGTTGTTTAAACACTGAGGGGAATATACCGATATCCTACAAACTCCTGTGAGCCTGCTGTATGTTAGATGAAGCCTAATTACTCAAATAGCTAGGAGCACAGAAATAGAGAAAACCTTCCTTCTCTGGAACTTCCCTCCCAATTACTGCACGGACATTGGGAATTAAAACCAGAGTCTCATCAGGAATTCTTTCCACTCTTTCTGCCTTTGATACCAGACTGGTGCCCATGACAACTTTTTCTAGGAACCTACCTATTGAACTCGCTGAACGCTGAGGCTACCAAGAATTTCACTATTTTTCTGTCTTGTTTTGGTGGAGACTGAAGAGAGAGGAAATATGTCAATAGTGCAGAGAGTAAGGTTAACTTGGCCATTTATAGGGAAAAATATATCAAGAAATATTCTTTCTATAATAAAAATATTACGTAAACATCAAATATCCATCCATTTCAACCAAGTTGCTATTGTAGGCAGCTGTTTCTTAGGGATACTTTTTCCTTCCAGCTTTGTGGGGAGAGCCTAAACACGTAAGAGGCTTTTCTCTGCAGTTCATTACCCATCACACAGGGTTATAGCCTTTTTTCACTCCTACTGTTTTTGCTTTTGCTGTTTTGGCGAAACCACTAATCTCTCCCAGCAGCTGCTGGTTTCCTTGGACCATACTCTTTATTCAATATAGTAACTTTTTTTTTTTTTACTAAAAACACATTATTATTTGCTGTTGGGTTACTGAATCTTTCTTCTAAGTTCTCGTTCAGTGTGACCTATGTCATGCTTGAAAATTAATCCAGAAGTTGCCTATGGGTTCAAATTGACAAATCTATATTGCACAGATTATTGGGTTTGTCCACCAGTAATACAGTTACTCTGACAAGTGGGCTTCGCTGCCACTTGAGAGCTTTGTGAAACTAAACAGAATATTGTTGAATGTATTAAAGTTAAGAGACCTTCCTAAGCAGATCAAGCATAATGGCTTTGTATAATTGTAAAAGGTTAAAAAAAAAAAAAAGAAAATGCAAAGGGTAAAGTTCGCTTAAGTGGTTTTAGCTTAAGCACAACCTTTGGCATTTTTTACTTCATGGAAGACTGAAGTGACCTGAGTATCGGGTGTGTTAGTTTTCTAATAAAATTGCATACTTACTGGTGAGATAAATATATTGGATGTGTGTCATGGTTTAACCCCAATTGGCAACCAAGCACCACACAGCTGCTCGCTCACCCCTTGCCCCCTGGTAGGATGGGGGAGAGAATCGGAAAAAAACCCTCGTGGGCTGAGATAGAGACAATTTAATAGGACAGAAAAGGAAGAGAACAATCATAATAATGATAAAAAAAATATACAAAACAAGTGATGCACGATACAATTGCTCACCACCTGCTGATCGATGCCCAACCTGTCCCCAAGCTGTGGTGCTCCCCTGCCAACTCCCCCACAGTTTTATATACTGAGCATGACATCATATGGTAGGAAATATCCCTTTGGCCAGTTTGGGTCAGCTGTCCTGGCTGTGCCCCCTCCCAGCTTCTTGTGCACTTCCAGCCTTCTTGCTGGTAGGGCATGAGAAGCTGAAAAGTCCTTGACTTAGTATAAGCACTACTTAGCAACAACTAAAACATCAGTGTGTTATCAACATTTTCTCATCCTAAATCCAAAACACAGCACTATACCAGCTACTAGGAAGAAAATTAACTTATCCCAGTCAAAACCAGGACAAGGTATTACATACTGCCTACCTGTTGCTGCTCAGAGTACAGATATACTATAGAAATCTAGCTTAGTGGTTTTTTTTGTTTTATTTGCTTTTTTACATTTACTTTGTTACTCTTTGGTTCTAGTGATATAATGTGTTTCTAATGACTGTCATGACAGGTAATAGGGAAACCTGTTTCAACCTCTATAGACTTTCAAGTAATATGCTTTTTTATGACCTGTAAGTATTAAGAGAAAGGTATGATGCTATTCATTTCTTTCCAGCGCACAGACTCACTTTCCCTGACGCACTATTTTTTGTTTTAGGCTGTTGTCATGTTGTCTTTTTCACCCTTTGTTTATTAAAGGTTAAAGCCTGTTCATTGATCATCTAATGTAACTCTATTGAGAGAGGAACAGGGTACTTGAAGGAAATGGGGTGTGATCAATAACAACTCTGTTCTGCTGTGTAGTCTACATAAACCTGTAGAAACCTGTGGTGGAATGAAAGTGCTAAAGTAGGTTGTTACTGGAGTGTTTCTACCTTGGCCAAAATTGTAGTACAGGTGCCACTAGACTGCCTTCAACACATGGTGGTCTGGAAAGCTTAGTTGACTTTTTATAAGCTATCCAGATCTAAACAGATATATTTATTTGTTTTATTTGTACTGGCTTAAGTTGCAGATACACAAAGACGACTTGCTGGTATAGCCATCACCCTAAACTTGTGCTCCTTGGAGCCCTGCTGCTAGCCTATATCTCCAGCGCAGCAGATTTGCTGCCCACGTGTGTTTACTTAAAAAGTAAAATAATGCCTTTGAAATATTCCAGAAATAGTTGTTACCTGTATACTGACCCACTTAAACGAGAGGGAGCCAAACACCTGCCTTTTTCATTTGCTTGCATGAATGTGTGAACTACATGAGGAACTAAAATACCGAATGTGGAAACTACTGTCTTTGAGAATGAATTATATTATTGCCTCTTGTCTTAAGAATTAAGTGGTAGTTATGGCTACTTGTTTGTTTGCATCAGTTTTTTCATATTCGGTATTGTCTTCCACAGTGGAGAAGGTGAAGAACCAGTGGGACAATACCCAGCATGGCGTGGAGGTGCGGCAGCAGCAGCTGAAGTACATGCTGACAGACAGCATGCAGTGGGATGAGCAGAGGCAGGAGATGGAGCACCTCATGGAGCAGTGTGAGATCCGTCTGCGTATGCTCATGCAGGCCCCAAGAGAGATGCTTGCCAAACAGATTTCAGACAACAAAGTAAGACCATCTACAGTTTTTATCCCTTAATCTCTCAGTCTGTGTAATGCTACTGGATTCAATTGATGTGCAAATATACAATTTAGTTGTAGGACTGATTTGGCAATTCTGTCTCTTTCTGGCCATGGTATATTCTAAGTTGTCTCTATTTTTTTTATATATCAGACTTCCTGAGAATAGCTTTCTGGGAGGGAAACAGGTGATATGTATGCATGTGTGTCCCTTTGTGAGTGTAGTTGAAATGCGTATAGTGTAGCATCAAATAAACGATGATACGCAGAAAGCTTGAACCTCAGACCAATAAAAGTTTAATCATACAGCCACAGAATGTAGCATGTATTACTTTATATAAACCTATTAACAGTAGTTTAGTAAAACCAGGAACGGACCAAGTTATTTAAAATTATCCTGAATTTCATTTCTGATGGGTGCCAGGTGTATTCAGCACTTCCCCGGCCCCCCCCCCCCCCTCGCCCCCCACTCTCATGCAATCTTTGCTGCTTTTCATATCACAGCAAACCTGCTGTGATAAATCAATAAGTCTGATGTCCTTTGTCCTGGTGGCTGTCAGAAAAAGGGCAGACTGTAGGTGGCACAGGATGAGAACTAAAGAGACAAATCAGTGAGGAGGGGCTCTTATCAGTGCAGTATTTAGAACCAGGACCATAATAGAGTTTTAAAAAAAGTGTGTGTGTGTATATATATTCATGGAGGAACAATGTAGGGGGGCAGCTGGGTATGGAAAGAAGCAGGGAGTATGATGGTGAGAATTTCTCACTGATCCATAGCTATTTCAGTAAACAGTAAAATTGTGCACTTTTATCATCTTTCTCTACATGAGCAGGGGGTTGGAAATGGACTATTAGGTCTGCCTTGCTTTCTTATATGAAAGTAGGCCTGTGCCCAAACATATGGTTTGGGCAACAAACTGGACATATATATATATATATATATGCAAATATATTTTTTTTCAGTTAAAAATAATCTTGAGTTCAGGATTCTGTAAGGTCAAGGCACCTTATGAATATCCTGCCACAATAGAAAAACACATCTAATGTACTTTCTTTATTCAAAAACAAAAACCCCCACAAAACAATAAAATGAAATTCTTATGCTGCACACTTCATTTATGCCGCTTTTAGCTGCTGGTTATGTCACTATTATCATAATTTAAACTTATTCATGTTACTAAAAATATGGAAGTGTTGTTACGTCTGTTGCCAGTAAAACACAGAAGAGGATTTTTCTAGCCTTTGGCAGTTCTGGCAAATATAATTTTTCCTCACCTATTTGTGTTTTGATTCATTCATTGTCAGGACACTTAGTATTTGTAGAATTTTTTTTTTTTTAAGTTTTTCTTCTAGCTGAAAAATATGCACATTTTTTGTTTAAAAAACCCCAAAACAAACCAAAAAAAACCCCCAAAAAGAAGGGTTTTATAATATGATAAAATGCGTAATAGGAAAAATAGTCTGATTTTGATTTTTCTCTGATGTCTCATTCTGGAATTGCTTTTTAGCTGTTAGTACAGGATTTGCATAGAGGTGACATCACGGTAGCTGCATTCAATGATCTTTCTAATAAACTTCTTCGAGAGTATCGTGATGATGACACAAGAAGGGTGAAGGAAACCACTGACCAAATGAACACTTGTTGGGTTAATCTGAACCAAAGGTAATTACAAGGTTTCACTCTATATGTAGCTGGTTTTGTCTTAAACTTGTATCCTGTGTACATGTGTATGGCAGTCTCTTCTCTGTCTGCTTTACTGCTGCTTTTAGGGCTACTGTGGACAATTTGTGAATTATAGTGAAGCTATTTTGAGTTTTGATGATGAAAATTCCCACAGTTCACCATGGAAGACTTCTGTATGACTTCTAATTTATGTGTTTTTTTTCTTAAAAAAAAGAAAAGGTACTTCTCTCGTGTTTGGTCTCAGGTTTGCCTGTGGCTATTATTCTCTAAGTGTCTTTGAACAGTTCCTTTCCTGTTCCTTGATGCTGGTATGCTTTGTGTATTTGTTGTTTGTTGCTGTGCTGTCTTTTCATAAGTCTGTAAGTATTCAGCTTGATCTTCAAATGCATTAATTCATTATGGCCTTCCATCTAACGGAAACTTTCCCTGAATGAGGCTGTGCTTTGGGCTTGAGTGCAATGCTTTTAGCACTCCTATCTAGAAAATACTTGAGCTATAGGAACCAAGACTTGCTTGAAACTTACTTTTTTCTATTTGTCCTCTATTAAGACATATTTGCAAATATATCTTAATGAAAATATGGTATTTCCCTATGCACAATATTTTTTCCTGCAAGGTAATCTAATCTCTGCAGAAATTCTTTTTAGTATTTGATAGACAATTAACATTTAGAATAGTGCCTGACTCAGTGCCTGCAGCTTAAAGGATGATATGCTTTGTGGTTAGAGGAACAGAAGAGAAAATTGATCCTGTGTATATGGGAGTAGAGGAGATGACAACCAAAGTCTGTATGTATGTGTGTATATATGTCCATGTAAAAGGGGCAACTGCTTTTGTAATGAGATGTCAATTACGGGAATAAAAATCCTAGGTAGTAAAGCCTCTGAAGCTGATGTTATATCCTGGGGAGTGAGAGGAGGACAACTTTGCTGGAGCAAGAAGTAGGTAATGAAGGAAGCAGAGTAGAATGTCGTCTTATCTTTCTTTGGAGGAAAATGGTACTTCTGTCATTTTGTGCTTCTGATGTGGCAGCGAGTTTTACACAAATAGTTTCCTGGTTACATCCATTGAGAGAGATGAGGTACAAAATAGGAAAAACTCTATATGACTCATTCTATGTGATCACTTGAGACAGAATAAAAATTTGTTAATCTCAAAATGTTTTGAGACATAAGATAGGATTTTTCAAACAAGTAAAACATTTCATAATTATTCTATGTGATTTGGGCAACTTGTTTTCATGATTCTTCAGAAAACTTCCAGTAGACTGTGGGAAAGGCTTTGGCATGTGACAAAACTTCCTTGGCCTTTTACTCCTTCTGAACTGGGTCATAGCGATGAGGTCAGCTCCTGAAATGCCCCTTCCTGACCATTCATTTGCATTAGGATTAGGGACAACAGCTTTTTCACCATCAGATCATCCTTCCTTTCCTCAAAGTAAACTCATATTTTTTCCAAAAATGCCATTAACTTCATCTGAATGCCATGATGACATCTGGGGCTGAAGATGCAATTAGAGGGTGAGGGGAAAGAGCTCCTTGTTGGATTAGTGGTAACAGTAGACTACAGCTCTGTAGTAGTCTCATTCACATTGAAATTTTGCAGCGTTTTGGCTAGAAGGGGCATAGAACTGCCCACCACTCAGAGCAGGTGACCAGAAAGAAGAGCTCCTTCCTGGAAGCCTCTAATTATTTTTGAAGCTGCTTAAAGTCTGGAATAATAAGCAATTGCATTCTGTTGTGTATAACTGAAGCTCCTCAACTATCACTGGAGCTACTGTTTTGCAGTCTGCAGCCTTAGGAAGATGAGTATCTGCTTTGTTTTTTAACTAGGGACAGAATGTAAAGGAGAACTCCGAGAGCTGGCAGGTAGCCAGAGCATGGAGCTGCTCAACGTAACACCATGGAGCAGCAGAGTAGAATTAAAAGGGGAGAATGTGTAGTGAAAGCACCTTTTCAAGGGAATGAAGGTTTCTATACTTGCTTTAAATGCAATGTTAATGAACCTTGAGTGACAAGGCTTACTTCATGTGGCAGATCTCGGGACATGCAGGGGTAGTACATGGAGCGCAGATGTGGCCCTATGGCTTCTATATGCACAGATCTGAATTTATAGCATTATGCTTTAAAATACCAGTTTGTTCCCATGCTTGGAGGTTGTGGAAGGCATCTTTAGTAACATCACCTGGGAGAATCACAGTCCTGAATAGCACAAGAACATTACCAGGAAGACTGTAGCCATGGCATTAAAGTTGAAGGAGCTTATCTTAAAACTGTTAGCATTAAGAGATTGAAGCTCCCCAGCTTGACATTGTGTAAAGTGGATACTCGGCCCAGTGGCTATTTATGTTCTATTTTTATACTTTAGGGTGAAACTGTAGTAATTCTGTGTGGTTTTGCTGCCTCTGTACTGGATTATAGTTGCTGTCTGTACTGTCTCAGATGTTATTTTCTGACTTTCTTTTGATTGCGCACTTGTATGCATTGCAGATTTTTAGTTTAAATCTGAAAAAATAATTGGGTGAGACAGAAACCTAAACAGTGCCATGAAAACTTAAATAGTAGAGTTACAATTTTCTTTTTCTTGGATGTGTCTTTGCTAATAGGAACTGCTTAGACCTTCTCCACTATCACTGAGTTAAGTGAAGTTAGCTGCATTTGTAAAGAATTCTCCAGGTTCTTATATTTAATTCTTACATCCTGGAAGGACCTTCTGTCTTTTGAGGCTGTTCCAATTGTATTAGAATTCTTTGAAAATCTGAGTCATCTTTTTCTAGCATGGAGTAGTCGTTAACCTGCAGTACCGAATTCTCCATCATTTTCTGTTTTACATTTGTGGCCTTTACTGGAAGAAAATGGAAGTATTTGCGTCTGCTCTGTATAAGTGTTGCTCACTACTGCTATACAGGCCCTCTTTAAAAGCACCCATGTAATCTTAGAATATTAGTTGTAAATCTGTTAATTTATGCCGCTGGAGTACGTATTTAGTGAAAGGAATGATTTTCAGCTTTAATTCAAATATCGTGACAGCAGTGGGACTGTAATAGGATTTCATTCTTCCCTTTAATTTCAACCAAGCAGAAAGTTTGAGAAATTAAAACTTTAGGCTGAAGATGACATTCTTCAATGAATGTTATTAGCTACAAAGTTCAGGTTGTCTCAGTTCCCATCTAGTACATCAGTACTTAGACTTAGAGATCTGGGTCACTTAGTGTTTCATCCTCTGGGGCTTTTCTTTTTCTTTCAAGGTCACCTTTATTACCACTCTGTTCTTCCTCTTGTCACTCCTGTTCTTCCACGTTTGGCCTTAACCCCCTGCTAGGGAAGAAAATCCCTGCAGAGGGAGAGGGTTTTGAAGTCAGAGCTCATAACTGTTTTTACTTTACATTTTTCTCGCAGTTCCTTGGTATGCTCTAATTTTTGAGCTGGTGCTTGTTATCTTTTCTAGGCAATATCTGTCAAACCATTTGTAATTCCTAGCATGCTACTTATTATTTTTTTCTCAAGAGTGGGTGAAGCATTCCAGAGCTTCAAGGGAGAAGCAAGAATGAAGGCTTCTTGCTCTGCTAGTCATTTACCAGTAGCCAAAACTTGGGCAAGCATGAAGTCAGGAACGATTCACATGGTCTTATTTTGGATAAAGCAATTATTAACAAGTGACGCAAGACCTAAACTCCTAAAGTGGGGGCTGCAATGCTATCTTTTTGCAAGTAGTCTCTAGAAAATTCAGTTGGTTATGCTAATACTTAGGAATGTAAGCCTGGCCCTTGAAGGAAAACAGCTTTTCCTTGTGTCTGTCTTTTCTGATGTGCTAGTAAACCAGAATACCTGCTTTGAAATGCCATCCTGAATGGTGCTGAACACCTGCAGCTTCTTTTAAAAAAGAATATTCTAACTACTTTTGAAATTTGTGATTCTAAACCCAGCGATTCCCTAATACTGCTGAGCAGTACTGTTGCCACAGCATGGCAAGGAGGAAAGAAAGCCTAAGTAGAACAGGAGGAGGCAGAAGACACAAGTTTGATGGGCCTGTCTGAAGAAACATATTCAATTCATGTAAAAATATCAAATGCTGAGTGTTTTGGCCTTGTCTTACTTGAATTGAAGTATCACTTTACCCCTGAAATCTTACAATATGGTTAGCGCTTGATGTGAAAATAAAATTGAACTTTCTACTTATTTAGCAGCTGCATTCTAGGTAGTAGCCCTGGTAGGGATTTCTGTACAGTATGCTGATGTGAGACAGCTTGTTTGTTTCTTTTGTCCTGATTTTGGGAAAAGGGATACTGCAGAACAACAACCTCAAATGGACGAAATTTAGCTTGTCATGCTTTAGTTAACATTGTTAATCAGAGCTTTTAAAATTGCTGACTATAACAGTTTCCCATCAGAGTTCCATTTCAATGACAAGGAAACAGTTCTGTTACGCACAAGTATAATGTGATCTTTTCTCTAGGAAATCTTTTGAAGTTGCTTACCGAGAATATAATTCAAAGGTTTTAAATGAGTTCCTTACATCTTAAAAAATCCTCTTACAAACACAAACTTTTGTGTTTGTGCCACCCAGAGATCTTTTGGATTGATTGAAAACTTGGACTATATTCTACCAGTCTTTTTTTAGATTTAAGCATGTCGAGCATGGCTTGACTGTTATGATAGCAGTGTATTACTCTGTTCGTTTAGGGAAATGTTTCTGCTCACTGTAAAAGAGGAAGAAAAGTATCCCCCAAACCCTCAGTGCTTCTACTCCCTATGATTTTTGTTGATGAGGAAAAGCATTCACGCTTTTCACACATGAGCATAACACTTCTACTGTTTGGGGTAGCATAAGTCCGTGGTAGTAATACTCAAAAAGGAAAAACTAAGTTTTTTAATTAATAATGTCATTTCTTCCACATGCCTGGTTAAAAAGGGCTGTGAAATATATAACCAGCTCAGAACATCTGTGGGTAGCTATAGATACAATAAGCAGAGAAACAGTGATATAAATAATGATAAAACAAGCTGTGACAGATGTATAGTTTCTTAATAGAGATAACTTTCAGATTTCCTTTTAGTAGTTTCATTATGATGTATGTAATGCTGTATGTTATGGGGGAATATTCTGACACTTGTCTTGTTTTCAGAGCTGTTGATAGGCAGAATTTCTTGGAGATAGAGCTGAAGACAGTACAGGCCTCACACAAGGATCTGGAGAGCTTCGTCAAGTGGCTTCAAGAGGCAGAGACAACAGTTAATGTTCTAGCAGATGCATCCCAGCGTGAGAACACTGCTCAGGACAGTGCCTGCATAAGGGAACTCAGAAAGCAGATGCAGGTGAGAAACTAAATAATACTGCTGTTATTCGTGCTTTTTCTCAATGGTAAATGATATAAGGGAAAGCTATCTACTAGAGTGAGGAAAGCTGCAGCCTATTGGAAGGTGTTTAAAAAACAGTATTTTAGAAGTCAGGTGTGTGAAGGAAGCAGATTTTTCTTCCTAAGGGTTGAAATACGTATTTTGTGGACATCTGTGGTACTGAGGGCTCTTAAATGTCCTTGGAGGGTGACTGTATTCAGGAAGCGTATTAAAACTTGGAGGGTGACTGTATTCAGGAAGTGTATACTTGATTAAACCAAGTCATGTTGTGTGATTGTCCAACCAAACAATTTAATCTGCTTCCCTCCAAGTAAAGCCCTCCTGGGCTGCACTGTCTCCTATCTCTGTCTGCTGCCTTCCTCCTGCTTTTCCAGCAATCTAAGAAGTTGTCGTGCTTGGATCACCTCTTCTCCCTCTCCTGCTGCCCAGCAGCTTCCCAGCTGGCCTTCCTTCCTGTACAGGCCACAGACTGAAAACCTGAGAAATAACTGAGCAGGAGACTAACTGACACCACTTGCAAGTCCTTTTTAATATATGGACACCCTAGCTTGTCTAAAATCTAGAAGGGAGATCCTTCTCCCTGTCTAAGCAGCGTGAACTAGCTGAGTACCGTGTTGTCTGGCTGTTCCTGCCTTTGCATATCCCATACGTGTCCTTTTGGGGAGGTAGGAGGGAGAGAGAGGAGTTGGGTTCAGGCTGCATTAAGGGTACAGTGTATTGAGGGAAAACAGGAGGAAAGGGTGTGGAGACCTGACAGCTCTTTTAAATATTAATATCTTTGGGTCTGTGGCAGCAAAAGGTTGAACATCACTGGCTGAAAGGATTTTGTGTTTCTATGATATATGAATTTCCTTTGTCCTGTTTACCTGATGTAAACACTGTTCATGTAACATGTTTCTCCTGAATGTTTTAATATATTTTTTTCCTTCAATTAGGTTGCCTCATTTACAGAGTTATTTTGATATGCACAGAACTGAGGGGCTAGTTCAGTTGTTAAATCCTGCACTCTGGATTTGGAATAATGTTGTCAGTGGTCTAAGTTTGTGGGGTTTGTAGAGCTTATAATGAAAAAAAGTGCTGCTTTCAGTAGTGCTGTTATTCTGAACATATCTACACTGAATTTAAATGAAACAAAACAGTTTAAAGTATCTGATAGCAAGCTGCTCACTGTGATCATCAGGAAGAGAACAATATATTGTGGAAGCTTGTGTCTTTTGAAGATGACATGTCACTTACCAATGTTTATGTGATTCTGGTCAGTCAGGTAACTAATCTGTAGAGATGTGGCTCTTTGTGAAATGCTGAGACTCGTCTGTAATGGCAACACCTAGAAATTAATGTTGTACTTTCTATTGGCAAAAAAAAAAAACCCCTAAACAACTAGTGTACTGGAGGTGGAAGAGCTAAAACGGGGCCGCAGGAGGCAGTGCTGTGTGTAAATAGACTTATTTCTGCATTGTCTTGCATTCTGTGTAGTCAATCGTACCAAGATAAAGCTGTTATTTCACAATCTGCTTGCTGGCTCTATGAGCTGTGAAGATTTTTAGGCCTCCTTTGTTATGCTGCAGTCTGGCTAAAATTGCCAGCGTTGTGCTATGTGAGGGAAGAACTGCTGGGCAAGACTGCCTGCTGTGTAGAGAAGGTCTATAACCAGCTCTTGACTGTGCCTGTTGTCCTGGCTTGCAACCATCGAGAAGGCAGACGTAGGTGCCTGGGCATGGCTTCCCCTTGTTCAGCATCCTGTTACCTGATATTCTCCATCTTTTTCTGTGACTGTATGCTTCTACACACCGTGCACATGAAGCATAATCACTTAATTTACTCACGACTTTACGTAATATTGTGAGCTTTTTTCCAACTACCAAAGGACGTTAAGTAGAGCATGTCAAAGACTGTCATAGCATAATGGCTTCTGAAATGAACTTTTGCCCTACCATCCTTCAATCTCACTTTAAATATAACTGAAAATATTCATATCGTGACAATGGCAAACACTCCAACATTTCTGTTTTCAAATATTTGTCGAAATGAACTTTTGGAAACAAAATGAAGCTCTAACATCTTGCTGTACCTTAAAAAAATCAAGCCCACTCCCTTGCAAGATCTTAAGCTTACTATCTGATTCAACAAAGATCACTTCCTGTTCTTCCCCTGTTGAGTGATATACAATAACAATGTTCTCTTTGTGCTTTGTTGAATATGTAAAGAAATATTTCTTCTAAATGGTTATAAGAATCATCACGGGTCACAGAATCACAGAACGGTAGGGGTTGGAAGGGACCTCTGGCAATCATTTAGTCAAACCCCCCTGATAGAGCAGGTTCGCCTAGAGCAGGGCTTGTGACTTTCTCTGCTCTGTGTGAAGATGCCTCTGCCCCAAGGCCTGTGCACCAACTAAAACTCTACTGTGAGTTTAAGGTGTGATAAATTCTAGGTGAAATGTGTGCTGAACATAGACAAAACATGATGAATCTTTTATTGTTGTTATATGTCATGCATTTTCAAAATAGGATCATCTGTTAAACTGTCATCTCTGTGTGTGTATGGGAGGACTATCCTCCATTACATTTTGGGGCTAACTTGTTTGGCTGCAGCTCAAGCCACTCCACAGTGGAATCAGTGATCTGGGCACAGGTGAAGCCTTGTTTTGCCTTCCATTGCAACATCTGAGGCTAGCAACAGTACTGTGCAAATAATGCAAACTTTGAGCGCGGTAACGCATTCTTTTAAAAAAGGAGGAAATTCACAATTATAGCATCAGTCTTTTTAATTTATTCTCTCAGTATCTAAATGTTACGGAAGACTTTCCTTTCAGGCCAGTGCTGAAACACTCCAGTCTGTGTT
The DNA here is from genome assembly GCA_009819775.1 of Phoenicopterus ruber ruber. Lineage (NCBI taxonomy): Eukaryota > Metazoa > Chordata > Aves > Phoenicopteriformes > Phoenicopteridae > Phoenicopterus > Phoenicopterus ruber. The sequence goes on from CM020217.1 coordinate 53,633,751, forward strand.
GCAAAATGTTTAGCAGCCACCTGAAAGAGGTTGAAACCTAATTTGAAGCAAGATCCAGAAAATGAGCTAGGAAATAGTAAGAAGTAATGCTGTGTCAATGTGTGTGAAGTTCTGTGCCTACAGATGTAAAGGTGTTCAAAATAATTTGAAAGTTTTGCTTTATTGCAAATTAAAATCAACATGACTCGTGGTGGGCTGTTTGTTTGTCTCGCTGCTTGATTCAAACTTGTATAGTAGCTGGGAAGGAAAAAAGCAGAACTGAAAGAAGGTGGCAGGTGTGGACTGTGGGTTCTGTTTTACACAGAAGAGGTTGAAGCTCTTGCACAGTTATTTCCGAATGCTTCAGTGTTTCTGGACTTGTGCTGCTTCATAGGTTTCCTCAAAAGATGTTTGGTAACAGCGTATCAGCTAATGACGGTAGGCTAGAGCTGGTAGGTTAAAGGAATAGACTTGTGGTGGGAGAGGAGAGTAGATGTAAGTCAGGAGCAACAGAGTACAGGGGAATGGTTCAAATGAGTGGTGGAGATGGGGAAAGAAGGTGAGTCTGGCAAGGTGGAGAATACAGGTGGTAAGATTTCTATATACAGAGTGTAATGAAGGCTCTGTTTCCTCAAAATGGTATTGTCATTGGTGCTGGACAGATCAGGAACAAAACAGAGCACAGGTAAAAGGGGTTTGCCTGAGAACTGGTAGAAATATTGATTCAGTTCTAAAGGATGAAAAGGTTGTGTTAGCAAAATTGGACGGGAAGAGTTTTTAAATGTCCTATACGAAGAACCTGCACCTGGCATTCATCCCCTCGGATGGAAAGTGCCTGAGAAGAGGCACTGGCATCTAAGTTATGCATTGCCTGGGATCATATGAACTTGTCATGCTACCTGTAGTTGGTGCCTCTGTACTGTGCTGATTGATGTGCTTGAAATGTGTACGTACCTGTTCATGTGGCAATATGCACGTTAAATAATACGATTACTTGCAATGGTGTCTACCGCCTACTGTGTTGATAACGGCCTCCCTGAACCTTTGCTACAGCAGCCCCTCTAACACAGGTTTAAGTAGATTCATCATATCACCTTTGGAAGTAGTAAGAAATAGCTGTGTCTGATTACGCTGCAGTATCGCCACACCTAGGGGTATGTTGGCTGTATTGCATTGGGAGTGTCTCACTGGTAGCAAAACACTTCCATGCTCTTGAACGTCCTACTGCCATCCTTAGATGGCTGAAATAATTCTGCTTTGTCATGGGAAAAGCGTCAAAATGATGTTTGCTCTTTGGATTCAAGGATGGCTAGAAAAAGGGGTGATGGCACAACTGTATGCTTTTAATTTGTCAAAACCCTACTCATTCTTGTCCTAATAAGTCATTCAAGAAAAGATTTTAATTGGAAACGGCTCCTGAAAAACATTCCTACTTTCTGGTGCAAGTGAGAATCCTTTGAGATCCCTTTGACTAAATTAGCTTTTAGAGAGTTTTCATAGCAGAGAGGTTTACCCCCTGCAGTTTTTTCCTTTTGTATTGGGTAATCTAGTTTTGAGAAGCGCCTGTGTGATTTATTAGCCTTTAACGTATGGCTGATATAATTAGGGCAGGTATCCCTCTGCTCCTTTCTCAAGATTTACAACACAGTCTGTTATTCACTCACTCCACAGCTCTGCCAGAGCTGCGTTTAGTCTGAGGGCGAGAGCATCCTTTCCCAGAGTGAGGGAGCAAATGCTCAGCCTGCCGATAGAAAGCAGCTACTAGGGCAGAGCAACTGTTGTGATACACTGGAGCCGTCTTCCTGAAGGAATTCCTTTTTTGTTCCTGCAGCTTTCAGGCTTAAATTAATAACCTTTCCTGGCTATTTAGTGCACTCCTGAATGGTGGCAGACGCTCCGCTGCTCAACAACTTCATTTACCCTCTGCACAAGCAGAGCTGAGCAGCACCGGTTAGAAGAATCTGTGAAGGCTGTTATTTTTTTGCATTTGTTTCGTGGGGTTATTTTGGGAGAGAAACTTATGCTATATCAACCTCCTTTGCCTTTGAAACGTATAAAGCCTGTGGCTCGCAAAAGCAGTCCTGGAAGAGAGCATGCTCAGAAAGCTGGCAAATCATTGTCCAGTGACCGGGAGGAAATGATAGTTGCTCTTCATTTATAATGCAAATTCTGAGGTGTCTTCAGAAGTGTGGCAAACTTAAAATGATGGCTGTGGTGAGAACGTCTCTGCAGAAAGTTGTGGTGTTGTTGCATCGTTTACAGAGGATGGCAGTTTCTTCTCCCCGTTACCAGAAGCTTTGTAAGGTAAGAAATGCAAGCCCCAAATCTTGAGAGTGTCTAATGCTAACTCTGTTGTCTTTCTGAGATAAAAAAAAAAAGTAAGTCAGAATGGGATGGGTGTCAAAAGTATCTAAGCTATCTAGTGTGTTTTTAAAGCCTGCCATGTTCACATGTGCGTGTTTTGTTAGAGCGCAATACAAAAAAACCCCTAAACCCAGTGCTTGTCAATTAGTGATATTTTTTTTTTAAAAAAGTACGCTCTTGCCTACCATTTAAGTGTCCAGAAGGAAACTGTTAATGTTCAATAATCTCATGTAAAATATTACCACATCTCCTTTTCCAAAGGAGTTGCTTAATTCTTGGTAAATGCAGTACTTTTAACTCCTAGGTACCCATTATGTAGAATAACTGCATTCTTCCATGTCCAGTGTTTTTACTTTTGAGCTTTATGAAACTTTTAATCAGGAATGAGTTCAGCAGACTAGTAAGCAGCCATGAAATTTTAATTTCACCTGCCTGTTATTTATAGAGTTCTTTCAGAAATAAAAAATAAAGAAAAATTGGAGGAAAAGCATGTTGGCAAAGGCTACCACTCATATTGGTATTTTTGCTGTTACCTGTTTTGGTGGCTGACTATTTCTGCATTTCTGCTTCCACTGAGACAGTGTTTACTGTTTTGTGCTCTCTTGCCTCCCCCCCCCCCCCCCCCCCCCCCCCCTCCGGTACAGTAATTCAGAACTTTAATACTAAGCTACCTAGTAAAAATCATTTTTTTAAGTAGGTTGATCACTTACCAGATTAAAATTAAAAAACAAATAAATTTCAAACTGTGGTCTGTAAAGTCCATGAGTTGATACTGCTGCGGTGTTGGTGCCTGTGTGGAATGGTCATACTGTGGTGCATTACTGAACTTTAATATAAGGATTCTACTTCATAACTTTGGGAAAATACAAAATTGGAGAGCTCTTCAACTGTATACTGACATAATCTCATAGAAATTCTATTTGGCTGCCTTTGAACTTGCTTTTTATTCTTGCTGCTTGTGATACTTTAAAATTGCCTGTGTTTTTTGGTGAAACTGTGCCTGAGTTTGTGTACAAGGTGTGTGAAAACCAAAGTGCATGACCACACTCAGGAATCTATTCTTGTTCTGACGATAAAGCAAAGTCACTGTAACTCATCATACTTGCTTCAGTCTGAAATGTGTTTTCTGTCATGAGAAACACAAAAATGACATCCAGTAAAAGAGATCTCACCTTTATAGCAGAGTTTGGAAGTAAGAAAAGGGCATAATGTGGTATCTGGTTCATAACAGTGAAGCTGGTAGAGGAAGTTTGTGGCGTGTGGGGAAAATCACATTGTTTTCAAATGGGTGTTTCAGTGTGCTTCTGTTTACAAAGCTGTACTAAGAGGTGTATGTTCATTGTGAAGAATGATACTGTGGTTTGTGTACATACAAGCTATTTTAACAAGCATGCCTCATTATTCCTGTCTATGAATTCTATCATTAAACAGACCTGTTTGCTTTTGTGAATAAGGCAAATCTTTTTTCATTAGTGTAAAGACATAGTTTTTAGTTGTCTTTTCATAAGCCCTAGGAAAGTAAAAGTGCTTTAAAACCTATTTTGTCACATTTTTGTATAGAAGCTTGTAACAATGTTTGTCAAACAAGAACTCTTTAGTGACTCTCACAGTAATAATTATTTGCTAATTAGCCTGAGAGCCTAGCAAATGGTTGGATGCTTAATTTTTTGAGTTTAAATCTACCCGAGGGGTAGTAAAAAATCTTCTCAAAGGCTGTTATTAAAATATATTTTCTGATTGAGAAACCATGCAGTGATAGCCTTGGGAATTTTTGTGTAGCTTAAAATTACACATTGTATGTTCTGCTGTTTGTTAAGAAGTCATGCGGGTTAGTTTTTTTTCAGATGTCTGTGTTCAGTTTACTGAAAGTAGAATTGTCTGCCTGTAGAGTTAAATCAGACACTGGTTGAGGAAAAAAGGAATGCTTTACAATCCCAGTCGCTTCCAGCAGGTGTCAATGTAAGGCAATGATATATGGGAGTATGGTGATGGAAATGTTAATGCTTAGATGAGAAAATGGTATGGAAGTTACAAATTAGAAGCAATTATGACAGCATGTCAGGAAGGCTTTCTTGTAGTGCTCTGTGTACTTCTGTCATTGGATTTTCACAAGTTTGTACATGTCCTGTGAGCTCTGTGGGTACACTAATTTAGTTCAGTTCTGCCGAAGAGAAGTTATTTACTATAGAGTGTATGAATTATTGCATTGTGTACAGGGTAGTCGCTTCATGAACTAACATCTAAATGTTTCATGTGAAGTGTCCTCTGAAGCATAACAGAGTGCCAATGAAATAAACATTAAAAAAAAGTGCCAATGAAATATTTAAGACAAATTCTTGAAGTTAGTGTTTGTCTGTTTTAAACCGCACTGTTTATAAAAGAATAAACAAGGCTTTATTATTGAACTGTACTGGGGAAAGTCATAATTGTTCCTCTTCTTAGCAGCCTTGTGTAATAGTAACACTCAGCATTCATAGTCCTCGTTTTGCAAATTTCTTAAAAGCAGAAACAAAAATAAACACTTTGACTTATTACAGCATTGCTGAAAAACAGGAAATCCAAGGTTTAAGATATTCTTTTCCTGCTTTTTCTTTCACTAATTACTATGTACCAAGGTGAGTTTTATCAGATGTAACTTTTCACTAATATTGCTATTTGATTCTTTTACACTGAAATTAGTGGCATACTAGGGCAAAAGGTGTACACTTAGCATTGTGTTGTCAGCACAATGTGTAGTAAGTTTTGCTTTATTGTTGTTAGCAGCTTTGTTTCATAACTCTTTTGTAACATCTTGATGCTCAAAGTGAACAACCAGAAAAATGTTTTGTAGGGGCTGTCATCTGCTCTGTGTCCTTGCTAATATGTGATTGTTCTTTAAAGAATGTCTTCTATTAGGTGTATCCAGCTAGCTCAGATAAGAATGAATTTAGAATTTTATTGGGAACATAAAAAATCATGGTAAGGTACAAATCGATAGACCTCTTCTGAGAGACCAGAACTACAATATTACTTATGAAAATGAAGTAGAAAATTGGGAAGCTTTCTCTAACTTCCCTGACAGAAGTGAAAGAATAGTGCGTCACTGTCAGACAGGTAAATGATTACCTTGAAATATGTATCCTGCTTGTGGAACTTGACTGTGGTATTTTTGAAACACGTTGCTAGTATTCAGGGACTAGAGTGTTCATCCACTGGAGAACCGACTGAGGAACATAGCTAGTAGCTGAGAGAGTATTTTCTCATTCATTTTGTGATGACTTCTTGAGAAGAACCCTCTTTAAAAATAAATAAATAAATAATCAACTCCCTTCATATAAAATACTTGAAAACTCAAACCTGATCCAATGTGAGTCTTCACTCTTGAAGCGATACTTGGTGACTTAGGTGAGTTCCTCACTTCCTCAGCTGTGAAGAGAAATGATGCATCAGAAACATGTATCTTGTGGTTCTTTTTTATCAATACGTAGCTTAAAATGCAATTCTCTCATTTTCTGCTGTTTTTTTTTTTATGGCTGGTGTTAAATTTATAAAGCCACAGGAAGTTAAAAGCACAGTGAATGCTGGGGTCAGCCAAAATCCTCTTCTGCTGTGGTACTGGTGATTGCATTCCAGAGGACATTTACATTACGTTAAATTTTAAGAGTAGCAGCAAAAGCTCTGTTCCTATGAAATTTTGAAAGAATGTGAAGGTCATGGGGGGTGGGGCAAAAAAAGCATGAAAGGCTGTGTTGAGAAATGGGTAGTTAATCCTGGTTCCAATGAATTCAACAAAGATAAGTTTTCTAATGTTTACATGACTTCAAGTCGATTCAGAAAATAAATCATTGGCACTTGATCACATTTGGGTATGAAATACAGGTAATCACATGTGGATGAAGAGGAGGCATTACAGCAGCGCATAGTACATACTTATTGGACAGTAGAAGTGAGAACAAAAGTTGATTTTGGAAGCGTGTCCTGAAATAGGCTACTGTATTAAGCTAGTTGTTGGCTGGAAAATGAAGCAGTGCCTCTGTTGTCAGAAACATTGCTAAATTATGCAGACAGTTTATTTTTTTAGGTGCGAAAGTTAAGTCTGGACAGCTCGATATTGTTCTAGTCGTATAAGGGGCATTTTAATTCGATCTAGATCTACCATAAAGCCTTATAGAAGGGAGGAGGCCAGAATTAAAGGGAACCTTGGATATAATGACACTTATCTACTGAAATACAATGAGGCTAAAAGTGCACTGCTGAAAAAAATGGCTATTTTGAAACAGGAGATTTATTAAATAATATCTAATGATCAGCATCTGATGAGTTTAGGATTTACCATTTTAGAAAACAACTGAGAAGTGTAAATGGTAACCACCCCGCCTCCACACACCCACACCTTGTTTGTGTTGAAAATGACTGTAGAACTGGCATCCGTTGTGATTTCATGAGATAGCGTATGTGAGGGAGTGGGATGAAACATGACTTGAGTGTATGGTAAGCAGAACAGGGTTAACATACAGGTAATGAAGACTTACAGAGCTTAAAGTGCAACAAGATAGCGCAGTGGTGTTTAGTGACTGAAAGGACAAGAAAACCTTATCATTTGGAGAAATGTGTATAGGCTAAGAATGCACATAAGTCAATGATCATTTAAAATGAATGAGATGAACGTCATTTCTTTCTGGATATGGATTAAAAATTAGAAAGCTGAAAACTGGTGGGAGAATTCTTGAAATGATAGGCAACTGGAAGTCTTTGGAGATGAAAATTGATTTCTTGTTGGCATTTATTATAGAATAATCACAGCAACTACAGAAGCAATGAAAGGCTGAAGGGAGAAAGTTTTTAATGTCTTTAAAAAAATGAGATAGGTGAAGGCTGGAAATGACTATCCAGTAAGTCAAAAGACATGAAAACTAGAAATATGGACAACAAATGAAATTCAAGTTGGAAATGTAATAGCTATAAGGGAATTTAATTCTCCATTGGTATAAAATCACACCTTTGTATGCAGTTTATCAGCGACAGACAAGGACAGTTAGGGGCTTTGGTGTGTAGGCAAGATGTCAGTTGTTAACTGTTAGCATGTTATGGAGTGATTCCCTTTGGAATTTTGGAGGGATCTTGTAAAAAAAAAATCAGCGGGATATTGGAGGGATATTTTCATGCTTTGATAAACTAGAGAGATATGAGATCCTGAGAACTCCCATCTTCTTCCTGAGGATAGGATAAGCTGGTTCATGAAGACAAGTGATTGCCACAGATGCAGAATCTGTTTGTGATTGGAGATGAAACTGAGAAGAATAGGCAGAATTTCAAGGAGAAACTTGGAGGTAAAGTATTGGGAAGACTTCTTGACGGTGAGATTTGGGAGCTCACTAAGTCTTTCTTCCCAAGAACGTGTATGTCCTCAGTCCTTAAAAAAAATATTTTAGTAAGTCCCCAAGCAACGGTTTAGTAAGCTGTTTCCAAGCATAAAAGAACAAGAAGGTGATTGTGAAGAGCCAGCATGGATTTTAAAAAGGGTGCCCAACCTGATTGCTTTCTGTGAGAAAGTTGTTGCCGTCCCTTTGGATGAAAGGAAAGCAGTAGTGTTCCCTGATCTTGACTTTAGAAAGACATTTGACACAGTCTCTGATAGTCAAATTGGGGATATATGGACATGATGGATGAGCCAAAAGGTGGGAAGAAAACTGGCTGGACTGTTGGTGTTCCGCTAGGCTTGGGACCGAGACTGGTACTGTTTAGCATTGCTATGAATCTGAACAGTGGGGCAGAGTGCACCTTCAACAGGTTTGTGAATGATATCAGATTGTGGAGGAACAGTCAATATGTTCCCATTCATTGGGGCCTGAAGTGGGAGGGATGGGCTGACAGGAACCTCATACAGTTTTTAAAAAAGAACAAAAAGACCCCAAAGCAAATGCTTGCACCTGGGAAGGAATAACCCAATGCATTGGTACAGGCTGTGTAAGCAAGATCGTAGCCATCAGATAGGGAGAAGTGATTATTCCTGTCCACTTAGCACTCATGAGGTCTTGTCTAGAATGCCATGGTTGGTTTCAGGCCCCCAGTTTGAGGGATACTGAGAGACTGGGGAGACTGCAGTGCTTGGGGGCTGGAGCATATGACATAGGAGTAGAGGTGGAGGGAACTGGCTTCATTTAATTTGGAGGGGAGAAGGCTCCAGGGGTTTCCAAATGCTGTCACTGCCTACCTGGTGGCTTGTTATTACAGAAGATGGAGATGGAGTCAGGCTCTTCTCAGAGGGTGCCCTGTGAAAGGAAAAGAGGCAGTGGGAACAAGCTGCAGCAGGGGAATTGGGTGTAAGGGCAACAATTCTGCACAGCAAGTGTAGCTGAGCACTGGAGTGGGCTGCCCAAAGAGGCTGTTGTATTTCCATCCTAAAGGTATTAAAAACTGTCGTGGATAAGGTCCCTAGCAGCCAGACCTAGCTTTGAAATTGGCTTCTGAAATTGGCAGGAGGTTTGACTGTGTGACCTCCAGAGGTATTCCAACTTGTGATTTTCTATGATTCTCTGTGCTAGTGCCTTGTTAGCTTATGAGTAAAGACTAAAATAGTCAAAATTATACTGCAGCAGCTTTCAGTTGTGACTGTGTTGCCTACTTCCTACCAAAAGGAACTTCGTGTTTTTACCCCACGTGAAAAATTCTTACTACTCTGCTGAATTTTGATCTAAATCTGGGCCTGCTACGAGTCTGCTGCACAGCCATAGCATGTGTTCATTTGTGAATCCTTTTCCTGTAGTGTGACTTCAATGGTAACAATGTGGTACGGTCAGGCATTTGGTGCATATCTGAATTTTGTGGCTGTGATGAGAAGGCACTTTAATATAGTATAATACTTCCTGTCATCTAACCTGCCCCCGCCTCCTTTTGCATTTTCAGGTGATGTTTTTGAAAGTCAAAAAGAAGAACATGCCACTAGCCCCTTTCACAGAGAGGTTATGCACATCTTGAGTAATGAGGCTGACCTCAATGTAACTGTTTTCTTTTGTCATTCGTCTAATTATGATCAGTGCTAAATGAAACTGTATAATAAATGGGTACTTTATTGTAAATCCTTTTTTACAGAAGATTGTGCTCTCTAGTGCTCTGTGTATCTATCAGGATTCTCTAGAAATAAAATTGTTTCTCTAAGGTGAGAGAACAAGGAGAAACAAAATGGGAGAGGACATAAAGCTTCATAAATTCAGTATTTTTAACTGCTGCACCAGTCATTCCTATTTGCAAGCAGAATGCAGCTTAACAGGAGAGAAGACGGGTTCTAGGATATAACTTTTTTTAATAGCATTTCAGTAGTATTTTGGAAGAGAGGAAAGGAGAGAGAGGAGGTGAGTGAAATATTTCAGGACATGCTTTTAGAATCCTCTTACATTTAAAGGCAAGTCTGATTTTTGAGTTGAAAATATTTTGCTATTGCAGTGAGAATGAAAATGAATATAAAATATGGGGTGGTTCTATTAATGCATGAATGTAGGATTAATGGGAAAATTGACTTCCGTGAACTTCACGTGTTTACAGGAGCTGGATCAATATTTGATATATGAGACCATCTTACCGTAGTATTTTACCACAGTACTTTTTGATTGCTGCCATTTTTCAGGGAGTAATTTTTTTTCCTCTTTCCCTTAGGGCTCAATTACCCTGCCCAAATTCGTGAAGTCCTGAAGCAGTAGAGTCCTAAAACAGCATAGTGCTTCACCAGTTCCCATCTAGAGAACTGACCGTCTTTCTTGTCTTCTGCCTCACGCAGATCACTTGAACTTATTTTTAAGAAACCTGCACTTACTATGTAGCTGGGAAAATAGTGCTGTTTGAAGCTGTCCTGTCGCTGCTAGTCATCAGGGACTCTGGAAGAGTTCTGCCCTCCTTTTGCCTTCCCCTCTGTTTTTAATCAAGACAAACTGCTGTGAGACTTCATGTTCCAAAGTTGCCCTGCACGCTTCCTATTTCATATCCACAGCTTGCAGACGTGCGTGGCGCTCTGGCTGCCCTGTGACGTTTTCACACCGAGCACTCTTGATATACTTTGCTGCAAAGCATTTTACTTCAAAGCAGAAGTAACTTACACAGCCCTGCATAGCTGGGTAATTGAATGTGGGTGGAAGATGTCAATGGCGTTCCTGATAATTGATGTCCTGTGTTGTGCTACAGAAAGCAATTCTTCATAGTCATAGTGGAACTATATTTACTGGTGGTTTCTGGTGTATGGCAAATATGGTAGGTGCTGCAATCACTTTGCAGTAGCACATTGAAATGCTGCTGATGTTGTAGATGCTCCTCAGCTGCTGAGGAGCCCTGTATCTATGGGCCCAGCACGGTGCTAATAGGGGAAGTGCTGTCTTCTCTGCACTGGCGTTTCAAATTTCTGACCTGAAGAGAGCATCCTTCCTGGGGAGAGGCAGAGGCTTTGGCTTTCAATACTTGCTCAATTCTTGGCATTTCTGCTAAGACTGACCAATTAGTGCTTCTTTGTGCTAGGTTTTGGGATATGGTCCTAGAACAGTCATCTGAGGTCGCTGCTTTCTGTCACCTGCCATCTTTGGACTCAGTTTGAACTATGCTTTTTTCTTTTCTTTTCTTTTCTTTTCTTTTCTTTTCTTTTCTTTTCTTTTCTTTTCTTTTCTTTCTTTTCTTTTCTTTTCTTTTCTTTTCTTTTCTTTTCTTTTCTTTTCTTTTCTTTTCTTTTCTTTTCTTTTCTTTTCTTTTCTTTTCTTTTTTTTTTTTTTTTTCTTTTAAGGAAGAATGCATTATTAACCCTGAACTAATCAGTCACCCTTCATGTTTAATTTTGAATGTTCCATATCAAATACTGTAACTCTCTTGGTTGATATTCTCTCCTATTGTTCGCTACAAAGAGAAGTATTCATTCGCTGCAAGTTCCAACACTGCAAACTAGCTGAAACAGATGTCTTTCTCCTCTTTCTGTTACTGAAAGCAAATTTTAAATTTCAGAGTTTAAATGAAAGTTACCCACTTCTTAATGTTGGAGTTCCTCTGAGATTAGGATGGAGGCACAATAAAAGTTACAGATCGCACAAAATACACCCCCTCACCCTCCCTTAGTATTTCTTTATTAGCAAGCACAACACTTTCCTCTTTTGGAAGAGGGGAAAAATGGGGCCAGAAAGGAAAAAAGAAAAGCTTCTCAGTGGAATTTCACTTTTTTTTGCTATGTGTTTGCATCAGGAGCTAACAGCAGTCCCTCAGCTATTTTCACTGAAATAGCTATATATCTATTTGCAGGCCATTATCTTTCACTTCATATAGCCCAACAGTGCAGTGATAAATTAGCTCTGGAATTTGTTCCTGTAGCCCTCAGTGAGAAGAATACAGTCTTGAACAATTCAGCTGTTACCTGTAACCAGATAATTTAGCTAAATAGCCAGACTGTGGAAGACTCTCATCCCTTATAATGGAGAAACAAAACATTGTTTCCTCTGTATAAGGGTACTTCTAAATGAAAATAAGGGAGGTAATTGAGAGATTTTTGTTGAAGAATTTGGATCTTGACATGACCTTCCATAAGCCCTGTCTCTCTTCAAGCTGGTGTGATAAGGCCCTTACATAGGCTTAGTTATAATTGTTTGGAGTCAGAAAACAAGTAGATTCTACGACTTTTGGACTAGGTTAGAATTTTTTTTTTAAATGTTCCCTTTTTGCTAGATGACTGAGTTCTGTCTTACTGTTGCAATGATAAACTTCAAGATTTCAGGCCTTTCAGGCACTATGGGATGAGGAGAGCACAGCAGTTTTGTTTTAGAGGAAACCAAGTGTATTTCCTCTCCTGTTTTCTGTTGCAGAGGTGCAGTCATGACCTATTTCATAGGGAGAAACTAGCACTCTGCTAGCAAAACCTGAATACGCATTTTGCAAGTGTTTCTGATGGTTGTGTGACTGAAATAGGGGGTGGAGGGGAGGGATGCTCTTAGCAAACATCATTAAAAAAATGGGCTGCCTTTGAATTACGGTGCCAACAATTGTTTTAATTGGAAAAGAGTGCAAAAAAACCCCAAACCAACCCATGGATTTTGTGATTGTGGAGAAATCATTGGAAGTTGTGATCAGGTTCTGAGGACTAGCAGGCTTTATCCTGTGGAAAAAACTCCTGTTTAAGCTATCATTCAATAATATGTTTGAGTGGAAAAGTCTAAAATACAGACTAGCTTTCTATATTTCAGGAGTGCTTTTCCTTTTCTAAAGCAGCCTCATAAATTGAAGGTACCAGCTAAAAGTTATTTTCAGCTATGGATTAGGGTCAATTCAGTAAAGGAAAAGTGTCAGAGGGAATAGCATTGCTAAAACTTAGAGCATGGTTTTATTTCAACATTGCTGGTAAGTGACTGCAAAAGGAGGGTAGAACTGTAGCTTGCTTGTGTAATACGACAGCTTGTTGAGCTTGTCTATGGCTACTAACCTGTTCCTGCGGCATAAAAGACAATATTCATTTGGGAACATGAGTAGTTGTTGGTACACATGCTGATCTGCAGACGGTAGCAGTGATCAGTAGTGCGTTTCAGTGGAATGATCTTGTAGTGTGACTGAAGAGCAACTAATTTTTTTTCCATGCATTTATAATGAACCTCTGGTTTTAGGTTAACAAGTAATCTGTTCATACTAGAAGAAACGTGAAAGAACAGTTGCATGGAGATTCCATGCAACAAGTAAACAATGGAAAATGTGACAACCAAATGAAAGATAGCTCTGGCTAATGTGTGGTTAATGGCTTAAAAGGCAGTTGAACTTAGGAATAAGCCAAGGTTATATAAGTCTAAGACAACTGTATAATGCACTGGGTTAAGTATGTTAATCTTTAATATTCAAGGTTCCTAATCAAAATTTGAGGAGGCAACAAAGATTTTGTTAGTGAGCAAATACAGACTTTAACATTATTGAGGTCTAGTATATTGTTGAGAAGGTGTATGTTCCCTGGAGGCTCAAGCTGGTTGTGCTGCAGCTTAATAAACATTATTCTAGAAAAAGAGAGGAATTATAGGCTGAGCAAAAAATTAACACCTGCAAGCCGGAAGAAATGAAGCCCTCTGACTTTATTACTTTTGCATATTCAATAAACTTGGCTGTCAGCACGCTCACTGTAAGTCTCTTGTGCCAGGTAAGAGCTACTAGAAATTATACCAGTCTATGTGTAAACACCCTACAGATGTTCTTTGAGGTGGCGATTAAGGGCCAGTTTGAAAATAAAAGTGCTTGAATGTTACACAATTTTTAGGCTGCAAAAGGAGGGGAAACATGATCACAAAAAAGATGGAAACAAACAAACAAGCCACAGCCCAAAATAAAGCTGCTGAAAAAGTAGGATTTCTACATAAGTGATATATGCATCATGATATGTGTATCATATATATGGTTATGTTCAAACCTTTTTGAAACAAGGACAAAGGAAGACCATATATGCATAGAATATATCTATATTTTTCTTGTATAAAAAACAGGCAAAATGAAACTTAAATGGTAGTTGTTGTGATGCTCTCTGATGAATGGCAGATGTAGAAGAGAATACAAGAGATTTTTGAACAGAAACCAGGGAAGGTATAGGAAGGCTCTAAACTAATCTTTTTCAGGCTTCAGTCCAATTGCATAGAACATGTGAAAGGGAATTGTGATTTAGATCATCTTAGAAAGCCCAGGGCATAAAGCTAAGTGTAATCATTTGTCTTGTTTAGCATTATTTAATTTGATTATAAAGTATGTTTAGATTTTATGACTGTTTTGGTACTGTCCCAGCATCTTTGCAAGAGATAAGTCTTTGTCAATGACATTTGTGTAGTGACTTAGGGAAAAATAAAATGCAATTAAAGACACTTCAGAAAGAAAAACAGCTGGCTTACAGTTTATAATGGTGGCATGAATTTCATGGTCTTGTTGTTTCACCTAATGGTGATTTCCTGGGATGGTTTTTGAAGTTAGAGTCAAGACACTGTTAAATTGTGAGCTGGCAGTCGGTCATTACTGTACTTTGGAGTATTGAGGCTTCAGTCTGTAAGGGAGCCTGGAACTTTTACAGACAAGGTGGCCAGAGTAAATGAACCTGTTGGAAAGACAAAAAGACACATGAAATAGCACAACTAGGCACCAAGCTACAGAAAACACTCGCTTACCCAGTTTCTGTAGCACTGTCTGTTTCGTCCTTGTGATGCAACATTTTAGTAGATGCTCTAAGGTGAAAAACAATAGTTTGCTTTTCTTCTGAACAACACTGCAGAGAATAGAGCTGCTCTCCACTGTAGAAATACATTAGTGTCGCTGCAGGAGAAGAGTGAGAGACCAGGCTGCATGAAGTAACTGCTCTGGAGAATTTCTGAGTTCGGAGAGCAAATGAGCTATGATCCCTAATCAAATGTTGACATTTGCGTTGATTTTTTTTTTTTAACCTTCCTCTCCCTTCCCCAGTCCCCTAAAAGTTCCACTAACAGAAAATGAACACTTCATCTTGTTTCTGATACAGCCCCTTTTCAGACTTTTTTTTTTAAATTTCTGTGATTTGACTCTTTCAAGCAGCAAGGCTGTTGGGGTTTGCACAAAGTACTAAGAGATAAAAGATACTGCACCTCCTTTTTGTTAGCTCTTGTGCTGTAAATCAGTGCAGATACACAGGCCATCACTGCCTGTGGCTTCTTTTTGTAAAAGAAAGTAGACTTTAATTTCTCTCAGTGGAAGAAAGCAGAACAAAGGAAAGTAAATAAAGTGCCATTCTATTTGATATTCTCTGGCTAATTTTATTCTTTATAATTTGATCACAGCCATGGGAATTCTGAATGCTGATTTCCCCTGTTACTGTAACTGGTTCCTGGCAGCTTCCTTTGTGTGATCATTTGTAATTTTCATACATGCTCCAAGGGAAAATGGTGACTCCCCCTTCCCTTTTCTCACCTTTTCCTTCTCTTGTCACCTTTGTAATTACTTACTGCCAAGTGTGCCAGTTCCAGGTCTGCCAGCCCTTACTTCTAGGCCTTATGGTACTGGCTTCATTGATTTTACAGATTTTATTTATTTCTCAGTGTAGAAAGGAAGGAGAGTAGCAAAGCAAGTTCAGTTAGCTGCAGTGAAAGTCTTTCATGGACCACCCATGGCATGATATTTGGCATATGAAAGAAAAAAAAAAAAGCTGAAGTGATGCTGTAGTCCTTCCAGGATGCTCCCATTTTTGGGAGGAGCATTGTTACCTGCACACAGATCTCTTGCTCACAGGTGTTGAAATGATGAAGGTTCTCCACATGGCAGCAGCGAGATAAGGTGCTGGTAGATGTAATTCCAAAGCAAAGATCTAATCCTAGCAGCGGTCAAACCTGCAGGAAAAATTCCCAGTTTATCTATGAGCTTTTACCTGAGAGAGAATTAAAAAGCAAATTAAAAAGTATTTTTTTCTGCTGCCTTCTTTAAATGAAAATGTTAAACATGTATTCAAGGGCAAGCTAATCTTTCAAGTAAAAATGTTAAATGTGTAATTCAAGGGCAAACCAGTCTTTTAACACCTGTTGCTACAAAGCTCAGGTGCAGTTTTCACAGTGCCCACCTGCCTTCTGGCGTGCTTGTCTGAACCAGCATCTACTGACTGCTTCAGTCTCTTGGGCCTCTAACTGGAGAAAAGCTCGATGGGTTCAGTTATAAATATGAAACACTTACGCAGGAGAGAAGGGATGCTACACGAGATGAAACAGCATCAGTTGAAGTAAAATGCTGGACTGTTAAGCTGCTTGTGATAACTGGTTATAAGTTGGTTTTATGTCAAATTTCTTCTTGTAGAGCTGGAATTTTTTTGCTATAAAGACAAAGCCAAAAGTAAAAAATCATAGTGGTAGTAGCCAGGCAGATAGTCTGATTGTTCCTGTAAAGACATCACTGGACCTAAATTACTTGTTCTGCCCTGGTGAGCAGAGAAAGGAAAAAGGAAAGAACACTAGTTATTTCACATAACTTAAGGAGAAGAGATTTAGTATCTTAAACTGATATCTTTGGTGTCAATGGCACCTTCACCTTCAGCTGTAGTCTTTCTTTGTGATCCTGAGATCTCCTTCTGGTTAGTTACCAGAGTGATAAATCTTCTTTCACGTGAAGGAAGAAGTTTACTTCCAAATTTAAGATCAGCTGTCAAATGCTCTCTGGCTAAGGTTATGTGATATATTGGGAAGTGCTGTTCCATAATCTCCATCATTGGCCCTTCTTAAATGACAGGAGTATGCTTCATACTCTGGGGCAGAGTTTTCTAAATGTACGCTTACTTTTGCTCTTTGTGGTTGTTTCATCTATTCGTTTCCCTCATTTAAAAGACCAAGTTGTCAGTGAATAAACTTTTGGAAATTGTTCCTCAGGCTGCTAAAATGGTCTTTGTCACTTCTAGCTCCACGCCATTCCTCATCCCCCATCTGAAAAAGAAACAAAAAATCCCTTTCCCAACAGGAACTAGTGATGCCTGTGTTGCAATACAAATGTGTCTAAAATTTGAATCACTTGCCAAATCTTTCCTTCAGCTTTTCCCCTGCTGTATAGAAACCAAATCCTTAAAATCTGTCCTACATAGATTGATAAACTGTTTTAAAGAAAACCTGCTGTGCCTACTAAGATGGATGTCTTAGTAGTCAGGTTGTATTGCTATCAACACTTGTTTTATTATTTTTAGTTTAATATCTTGAGCTGTAATGTTTGCAGCTGTGAATATCTACAAAATGGTCACCTGACAGTTAGCAGTAAATGCAGTGGAATTGCCACCTGCGATTACTTTGCAGGAGGCAGCGCAAACACTTGGGGCTCACTTTTTGAAAGAGGAGGAAGCCCTCTTCCCTCTTCTCCATCAGCACTTTCCCAGCTGATGCAATGTAGGTGGACATGTAATTGTAAGCATAAAGTAGAAGGAAACATTTTGTCACTGTATATTTTGGAGAAACCTATTCCTGATTTTTCTAATGAAGAAAGCACCATGGCTTCAAACTAGTGGTATCCTGTATCTTGTCCATTGTTACATATGCTACTGTCACCTGGTTTCACTGACAATTATTTTGAGACTCTGCAAAGTGAATATTGCAAAAGGTTTTCCTGTGGCACCACTGATACATAAGTTCTTTTAGGGCTAGACTGTATATGAAGTATTAAATTGCACCATGCCTGTGTGATCACAATGAAGCTGTGCATAGAAAGCAAAGCTGCTTCCTTATCCTGTCTTGTCTGTCATGCTATTTTTATAGGTGTGTGAATGAGGTAAGCCACATATTTCAGTCTGAGTGATAATATGGATATGATTTAAAATGAGACACACAGTGCTACAGAGGTATACGATATGACTGCACCTGGAAGGGCCTTCAAAATTGCTAATAGAATTTAGGAAGAAAACTTCCTAAGAACGTCTGCTCCTGATGATAGGCAAATATGTGCTAAATTTGCTACTGGAGTTCAGAAAAAGGTATAATAAGCTGTGTACTTGTAATTCTGCCCCAGCATTTCGTATTGACTTTTTAATGTGTCAAAGATATTTTTTGTTGAGGCAGAACGCCCGAATTTCTGGCTTGCCTATGTAAAGATAAATAAGTTGTATACATATATAAGGGTCATGTGATGTTATAAATAGCATTGGAGATGCACAAATTTAGGTTTGAAATAAGTGAGTGACTCTGGAAGATATTTCCCCTGTATTTGGGGAATTCACAGTTGTACATATGAGTTCACTACAGAAAGATCAAATAGACATTTGAGATGATGTTGTATATTCATGTTTCTCACACATAAAGAAATAACGTGAGTGGTAAGAAACAGTGCAGGTAAAAGCACAAAGAGACTACTGTGTCACTTAGTCTTGGCCTAATGCTGAGATCATCTATAGCTATGTCACTTAAGGATATTTGTCTGGTCTGTTGTTAAAGACAGTTTTTACAGCTGCTTTTAAGACAAATTGATTCAGCTTTTTCAAGTCTTTACTGTTAAAGCATTTTGTTGGTGGTATTTAATTCTGATGTGTAAATAAATTTTTTTTCTTTATAATTAGAAGTATACTGTAGGGTCCTTCTTCAACTCACCACATACCTGAATTTACAGTTGGAGACTGTGTTCCCGTGGTAGTTGACACATATATTGGAAGATCGTTGTGATTTCTCCCTTTTCATTGCTTTTTAGTCAAATTTTTTACTCTGCTCTTCTCTGGATAATTTGCTGTTCATTTAAATTTTTCATGAAACTCCATGCCCAAAACTTGATGCGGTTTTGCTGCTCAGACCTTGCTAGAGCTTAGCAGAATGAAAAGTGGTGTTGCTGTTCCACACGTTTCTGATGAGCCTTGTTGACTCACATTCAGTGTGGGACCCAATGGTGCAGCACCCAGATCTTTCTTTGCGATGCCACCCTCTTGGTCATCGCTTTTCACATTGCATTTGCTGCCTTGATTGGTGTTACTCAGTTACAGCATGGGATGTTTGTCTTAGAGGTATGCCACCTTTCTTTTTTTCCTAGAATAGTTCTCAAAATTGCCAAGATTTGTTTCCAATTCTTATCTTTTTCCCCATCATCTTTGTAGCTGCTCACATCTTTTAGATTGGACATTTGTAAAAATTTCTTCACTGAAAGGGTTGTCGGGCATTGGAACAGGCTGCCCAGGGAGGTGGTGGAGTCCCCATCCCTGGAGGTATTCAAAAGACATTTAGACAAGGCCCTAAGGGATATGATTTAGTGGGGGACTTGGTAGTGCTAGGTTAATGGTTGGACCCGATGATCTTGGAGGTCTCTTCCAACCAGAACAATTCTATGATTCTATGATCTTAGTTGTCTTTGTAAAAATCAGTAAGTTGACTTTTTTCTGTTGTCCTGTTGTTAATGAAAATATTCAAAAGTGTTGGACTCAAGACAAGTCCCTGTGCAATCTCTCTTTCTATGAACCTTGATAGTGAAATGTTTACTACTAAATACAGTTTTTCAGCTAGGTGTGCTTGTGTCTGGGACTGTCTTGTAAGGCTTTTGACAATAAGTGAAGTCAAGATAAATGACACTTACTGCCACTCCCATATTCCCAAGGCTTGTTATCCTGTCACCGAAGGAAATTAAGTCAGCCTGACATGATTGATTCTTGACAAATTGTGTTGGCTGTTGCTAATTTTCTTGTTATGTTTAAGGTGCTTATGATGTACTTACTATTTTTTTCACAGGAATTGAAGTAACGCTTATGGACAGTGAATTCCTTAGCTCCTCCTTTAAGCCGTAATTTAAAGAGAAGAATTACATTTGCATTTTTCTGCCATCTTCTGTTAGTGCTCAGAGATAACTGCTAATACCTCTTAGACACTTACAGCCTATTATTTAAGTATTCTTTGGCAAGTTCATAAGATCCAACCAATTTGAAAAAGTCAAACTTACCTAATTACCTTTTGGCCTCTTCTTGCCACTTGAAGCTCAGGTTTTTGCTACCTCATCTCTGTGGTTAAATAATTATCTGAACCACAATATTCCTCATTAGTGAGACTGGAAGCAGAGGAAAATATTAAATGTTCCTTCCTTCTCAGCGTAATTTTTTAATAGCTTCCCTTTCCAGTCTTGTTACTGGTTTGAATGCAAAATTACTGTTTTCAAAAAGTAACTTCATCGATAAATACAGGAATTAAGATATCATTTATTGGATTTGTCTCTACAGAGGAAATTAACCATTTCCTTAATGGGATGTTTAATTTAAAAAATGATGTAATGAAACTCTTTTTTTGGTGATGAAAATAACAGCTCATCTTTGTATTGTTAAGAAAGTGCATCTGCAGACAGTGAAGAAAATTTTGGCAGGACAGTGTGGAACTGAGTCTAGAAATAACCACGCAAACAGTCTGATCTGAGCCTTAAACATGAATTGTGTAGTATTACATGATATTTTGAATGTTTGAATTTCTCATTGTGAAAGGTATGAGAGGTACAATTTTGCCTTCTGAAAAAAAAAAAGGTAAGCAGGATAACTATTTTAAAGTTGCTGTTACTTCCTCCTGTTGTTCTTGTAAGGTACTGTAGATTTAGAACCTGGATTTAGCTTTTTTAAATGCATTGCTGTTTCGTATGTACACTGTGTACCTAGATGATGTGGGTACTTTAGAACTGTCCTTGTGTCCCCCGTGTCCTGTCCTGTGTCCTCTGTCATCCCCCCCCCTTTTTTTCCCCTGAGACTGAAAAAAGTGAATATTGTGTTTTGCTGCTTGGTATAATGCTTTATTTTATAATCTAGACGTATCGACATTATGTATTCTAGGAAAAGATCTTGTTTGGTTTGTCACATTCAAACGGAGACCTTGGTACAATCACTGAAGTTGTTTGGATAGGCTTCTCTGTCCCAGTGAGTCAGTGGCTCAGCTGCATGACTGGGCTCAGCTAGCTGCTTCTAATTCAGCCTACTGAATAGTGAGGAGCTGCGGTAATTGCTGTAGGACTGTAGCACTTACATGAGAAATCTATTAGAATTTTTATATTTACAGGTCAGAAAATATCCAGGTATCATTTTACTCCTAGGAAGAAACAGAAATACATGGTGATGATTTTTAAAGCACTTTTGGTTTGCTTCTCTATTTCTCTGTGAAAGGAAGAAGAATAGAAAGTCGATGAGCATGGGGATAAAAACTGAGAGTGAGATAGTCTTCTCTTTGGGTAACTTAAATTATAACAGTTAAGAGTGTTGCTTCGTTTAAATTTGTATGTGTCATATATGTTTATTTTCTTCAGTGTATTTTTAATTTAACAGTGTAAACCCCCAAATAAATTGATTTAGTCGCTAGGCAGTGCACGTCCCTGCTATCCTGTTCTAACATACTCAGACTTTTCTTTACTTAATGTAAGTAATGGAATTAGTGTATGTGTTAGACACCTTTATTGGTTTTTGAAGTATCTACGTTAAAAAGAACTGATTTTATGATGTTGGAAAGCAGAGACCTATTTGGAACAAAGTCCACCTATATGTTAGGTCAAGGATTTGGCAATGTCTTCATGTTTAAAGGTAAATGTGGAAATGAATGATGTCTAGTAGCAATGAGACCTACCTATTATTGCTCTTCCGAGAAAGGTCAGTGATGTAAGGGTGTCTGTGTAGACCTTGCTGACATTATAATGCAGTGTCCACTTGGCACTGAAAAGTAGGGGGTATTGTGCCTCTATTCCATCCACAGTGGGAAAGATGGCACTTTTTGAACATTTTTTGCTAATCGGAAACAGAGCATATGGTGGAACGTGTGTGTGACAGTGAATGGTATACGGAAAATAGGCATAAAGAAAAAAAAAACACAACAAAAACTCTGTTCTGATCACTTTAAGCATGGAAAATTGAAGTGGAGGGAATTAAAAAGGATTATGAAATTGTACATTTTTTTCCTTTAAAGACTGTAAAAGGCTTAGTAGTAAGTAGCAAATTGTTTAAGCAGATGATAAATATTTGAAGGCATTGTATCTTATTTTAGGTATGTTTAAAGAAATTTAAGATAAAAAAGCTACACAGTAGTTTTACAAACCATGTTTTTCTGGAATACATCATACAAATTTGACATGCACAACTATTTAATAAATTATAAAAAGAAAAACTAAGGCAAATGCTACTTCAATACAGAAACCTAACAATAATGAAAAAAATTGAAGACTGGTTTAATGATCTTTTAAACCAGAAATACACTTGCAGATGTAGAGAGAATACCCACTTCTTCCAGGGTAGGCAATCTATCTTTAATTTATAACTTGTTAACTTTGTTTAAATTCAGTCCAGCAGTGAAACTAAGGGAAAATTACAGGAAAATATATTTATCAGAAATAAACAGTAGAAAGACCCAAAAGATTTAAGTCATTAACCTGACTGTGCAAATACACTATAAAAATGCTTTGTTGTTCTTACACCTTCCTGTTGGGTCTTTTCTGCTTTTATCTGTTTTCTGCCTCCCAAGCTGGAAGACAATTTTTGGTGCATCTCAGAGGAGGTTAGTCTTTGGTTTTGTTTTCAACAGACATCAGTTTTATAAAAGACTATAATACCTTGGAAAAGCTTATTCTGCTAAAATATGATGGCTGCTAGTTACTGCCACCTCTCGTGCTGACTCATATTGATGGTCTCTCTTACTCCCCCAGTTGTCTGTAGCTGTGTTTCTCTTTCTGCTTGGGCTACATCCTGCCTTCAGCCTCTGCGTTCGCTTTGGTTTTTGCTTGTGCAGTACTTGGCTTGTTGATGTTCTTGGCTACGGAGTTCCTGGGTGGGAGGATAACGCAAGTGATTAAGCATAGAAAGCTGATAATGCTTTGCTAAAGTCTTAGGCTTAAACCATGGAGTGGTACCAACAGCAAAAACCTCTCAAAGCCCTTCTGTTGGCATTTCTTTCTCATTGTATGTCTGTGGTCTCTTTCTTTTCTTTTCTTTTTTTTTTTTTTTTTTTTTCCCCTTCATTGTGGGTGGATGCTTAGTGTCTGGCCAGGTTTAAGGCAGTGGGTTTGTGCTTTTGTGTTCTAGGCTTTCCCTGCCACATACTCGGGTATCCATTTATAGCACACTCATTTGTGTTTTCTGTATTCTCAACGGGAGATGAAATTTCCCAGACTTGAGACAAATACCATTTTTTTTCCAACTTGAGGTGGTCCTTTTCTACCTAACTTACTAATTTGTGTTGTTGAATTTTTGGCATCTCCTGTTGATATAAAGAAGAAAAAAAAGTCTTAAGCATGTGTATCTTAAATCAGCTCTATGCATGAGGTGTTTACTATGCAAACAGATGTAGGTTACTTCTGTTTGAGATGTCACTGGAGGTCACTATTTGGCATCTGATTAATAAAACTTACCCTTTTTTATAATGATTCTGTCTCCCAAGTCACTTAAAATTAATCTAAACTAACTTTACCTCCTCTTCCTCCCCTTCTGTAAATTTTAGCTGTAATGGAGCAGAGCCTTTTACAAAGATGGAGTGGGCTAGCAGTTGCCAAATGTTGTCTGTCATGGCTACACGTATTAAGAGTTCTCCTTCCTACTGCACCATGAAACATGGTGATTTAAGACCCGAGTAGAGCTGTGATACTGCTGTGGATTGAATTGTTTGTCAAAAAAACCCACGCCAAAAAAACCCCAGCACCTCAAACGTATTGATAATGTTTAAATATTGAAAACTTTTCTTATATTAAATATGAAAATTACTGTGTTTTCATTTGGAGCTCTACAGTTCCTATCAGTGTGTGACATAAATACTCACACACAGGAACTTAAAGGACGTGAGTTACCAATACATGCTCTTTCAGATCCTCAGTTTTCTGTGCCTTTTTCTGTCCCACTGCTCCTGGCTTGTGTAAGCAGGTTTGTTCTTAAGACCTTTCTTGTAGGCATTCAGCATCATCAGACTTGTCAAAATGGGAAAACTCACTACTTGGGCTATTGTGTGAGTTTCATACGTAATAGGACACCTGCAAAAGAGCAGGAGTTACGTAGCGGTCATTCCATTGTAGGTGACCTACTAGCCCCCATAGAGTTGACGATACAGTCACTTAAAAGACTTTAAGTCCCGGGATTTCTAGGAATTTCCTCCCAGTCATAAGATAGTAATAGTGACAGTTGTGTTGGATGAAAATAGATGCTAAGCTGAAAGACTTTTGATAGATCCTTAAAATTTCTGTAAAATTACAAGTTTAGGCCAATTTAATTTTTTTAAAAAATAAATGTGTTGGCACATAGCATATGTCTTAATATACAAAGCTTAGTTTAGCAAGATATACTAGTAAAGAATAAAAGAAAGGTGATCCAATGCCTAACTATTATAAAGACCCTCCGTTCTGTATTGTTTAAGGTGTAACTGTACACAATGATTAAACAATTCTGAAGAGTTACTGAACTCTGGTTTTGGTAGTTAAATACTCTTTTTTTGCTACATTCTTGATATTTGAAAGCAAAAGTCTCTGCAATATTTGGGGAAAAAAAAAAAAAAAAAAAGAAAGGAAATATGGCACAAATACCAGTTT
The DNA here is from genome assembly GCA_009819775.1 of Phoenicopterus ruber ruber. Lineage (NCBI taxonomy): Eukaryota > Metazoa > Chordata > Aves > Phoenicopteriformes > Phoenicopteridae > Phoenicopterus > Phoenicopterus ruber. The sequence goes on from CM020217.1 coordinate 53,658,030, forward strand.
GTCTTGATCAGTGTTGCCTTTCATCTCATGGTCTGCTTGCCTCTTCAGGGTATTTGAATGCATGAAAATCTGCGGGTGAGGGACTGAAGTGAGAAAGATCAGATGTGAAGGTGTATTGCACAGGAAGCCTGAGTGTGGGTAGCGGCAAGTAAGCAGAAGAGACAGACGCTTATTAATGATGACCATGTTAATGCCTGGAAGTGGACTTGATTCAGAATCCCTTTAGATCATTTTAGGATCAGAACAGTCAAAGGACTCCTGAAGCAAGTGTATAAGCAAGTATTCTCCTGCTTGTCCTGGGCATTAAATGAGCAATGATTTTGTCCTAGATTTTAATTTAGTCTCAGATTGTGTTATGCACTGAAAAGACGTATTTTTTTTATTCTCCTTCTCTCTGCTTGTTCTCTACTTCCTAATAGTCCAGCATTTTTAATGTATTGCTGTAGATCTAAGGTTGTGTGATGAAGGAGGATGGGAGGAAATGTTTCCATTTGATAAGTAATGGAGAGAGTAGCTCTTTCAGACCTCTGCATTCTTGTATTTAGTTTGTAAAAGCATAATGTGAAATTTGCCACTATCATCTCTGTCTGGCTAGACTGAGAAATAATTTTGGTCCTGATTGTTATTGAATGATTTTAGTTTTCTGATGAGTTATCCACAATAGTATCTTGTCATGTCTTTAATGAGTAGTACTTATTTATGTTTGTCATAAGCTATGAACCCTATCAGAATTAAAAATAGGCTGTTACAAGACTCGGGGGGAAAAAATTGACAGAGGTAGGTGTTCTGACTGTGCCTACCAAGCAGTAAAGTTGAGTAGCGTCAGCAAGTCCTGATCCCTACAGCTACTTGGCACCGCGCCGGTGGCGAGAATGGAGTCAGGCACTGGGATCTGTGATGCTCTCAGGGCTTGGGAAGAGTGTGACATGGTAGTCTCCTTCATCCCTCGTATTCAAATTATTTCTACTTCTTACATGATAAAAGCTAATTTGTTAGTATAGCAGCTTTTAAAAGCACGTTATTTCTGGTGGAGGAAAGAGTTTCCTTGTGAAACACAGACTCCTCTAAAGGAAATGAAGATACTTGTAAGACTTTAAATAAATGCTTTATAGTTCACTTATGTATTTGTTTAGGTAAATACTTAGCCTTTAGCAAATGTGTGCTAGTGGCTTTAAGTGAGTAAGACGACAGTTTCTGCCTAGAGGTCTGTCTTAAGTGAATGAGATCCTTGGAGATAAAAATAATTGATCCCCCACCCCCGCCCGCCCCGTCCTGTTAAAAATCAAATTTATAAGCCAGTCCCATAGTAATTTGAATCACAGCATTTGCTTTCAGGAAGTGAATGGAGGAAATGTCCTCTGTGTCAGTATGGGTTAATGAAACATTGATTGAGAATCTGCCAGTTTCCAGTTGAGACTTTATTGCTCCTTTATTTTATCATAAGTTTAACCATTAACTAAATAGTAAGATTTGATCTCTTTGCCTGTTTCTTGGTGTGAACAGCATACAACTTTTAAATATTGTCTTTAAGTTTAAAATAATTTCCTAGAATCGTCTCAGAAAGCAGTATTTGTATTTTTAATATGGAGCTGTTGCTCAGGAAATATTTTGGTTACAGTGACCCAAGTAAAACTGTAGTTCATCTGATTTGTCATAACTGTGTGTGTCTTTACAGAAATGTCAAGTCTTGATGATTACCCTCACTTTTGAAAGTTTGTAGCCTTCTGTCAGATAAGCAAATTGATCTTTGGCCCTTTTTTGCACAGTGTTGTTGGAACTTGAAAACAACATGAGAAATTAAGTGCTGTCTGTTCTAAGACAGGTAAGCACAGAGAGAGTAATTAAAGGCGAGAACAATATCTAAATGGCATACTGTATATTGTGATGGTGCTCAAAATGTACAACACTAAATTTAGCACTTTCGTCCGTGAGGCACTGTAGATTGCAGTGCTGCAGAGCAGGTAACATCTGTTTACATGTCCTGGTCTATTCCAAGGAAGTAAGAATAACTTTTGGTCTTTTCATGTTTATACTTTGTCTGTTACATGTCAGTGGTTAAAAAAATAATTTTTTTTTTTTTTTTTTAAATGATTGGCTCTATCGGCCAATGAGTGAGTTTTTGTTAGAGCCTCGATAAAGCTTTAGTGGCTTCTCTATTTCTAGAAGTTTTCAGTAGCAGAGATGTCTTCAAAATCCTATTTGCTTTCAGTGCAGTGCTATTACATTTTTAAAAGGGAGGTGTTGCCAAATCTATTTCTCCTGTTCTTTACTGCCCAGTTGTTAAATTGCATCCATTAATTCCGAGTTTGGATAGCAGCTATTGTAACTGCCAAATTGCTTCTCCTAAGAGTTGTTGAAGGTAAGGAGCTGCTAGCATTCGCGAGGATTTTTCTACATCTTTTATTAATGTATTAGAAAAGCTTATCTCCCTGCATTGTGTGTTTTTCCTCCTACCTAGTGTTAGCACTTCAATTTATTGACTCCTTTTGTCATTGTGTGCGTTTCTTGATTCTTTACTCTGCTGGGCCACCCCACAACTACTGCTGCTACTTCGGCTTGCTTTGGAGGATGAGACTGGTACAAGAGTCCTGTCTGTCTTTCACACCATCCCAGTGACCTGGATCATGAGGTGGTTGTAGACACCCTCTTTCTTGCAGTTTTCCCTTTCTGTGTGGATCCAGTGCTGGCTGGTTGAGTTTCTTGCCATGTCATTACAGAGCAGCTGACAAATCAAGGACGGTCAGTGACCTTTTCATCTTGAGAACTGTGTTACCAACCACAATACTTAGAGTTTCTGCACTAAATTCAAGTGCCACAGACATCCCATAGGATGCTCTTCAAAGAGTTCTGAACTCTTTGGGCAGTAGACACATGGAAGAATGTGACATTTATCAAGAAAATGACACTTATCAAGAAAATGTGAATGGGCTTACAGAAATAAAATGGGTAGTTTAAATAATTGTTTACCTAAATATAAAGCAACTTTTAATTCAGATGTGTTTGTGGGCATATATTTATTTTAAGTGTGGGGGAATATTGGCTTTGCATACAAGGCAGTCACTCTCATCTACTTCAACCCACTGCCTTGATAGCAACCTCTCTCACTGATTTAACACCACCTTGAGAGTTTGCTGTGCCATAGCCTTAGGAAGTTGTTTGGCCTGATGTGTGCTCTGCAAGGCAGCCGTGCCCGACCAATGTTGGCAATGCTCAAGAAGCCTCCATTTAGCAGTATGCTGCCTGGCAGTGAGCGAGTGCTACGAACTCTTACATTAAGTTTTTGATGCTCCTGGGGGGCATGTTGCACGCCACCCCAGCCAGGTGTCTCTGGTGTAACCCGATTCAGGAAGTTTTCTGCACTGAGATTCCAGAGGTTGGGAGGTCTGATAATGAGCTCTTTAATGACTATAAGCGGTATAATTTTTTTCATCACTGAAAAATATTATTGCAGAGTACGATGGGCTTATTTTCTGGCAACTCTGTTCTTTTAAGCCCTGGTGACAAGTTGAATTAAATGTACCATTAGAATACAGTTCTGTATGTGCAGTTGGGTGCATGTTTCTGTAAGACAAGGTGCTAAACCTAGGATATGTGTTGGAACAAAGGTAAACAACAAGGGCAAGGTGTCTCAAGCACACCTGAGAACTGGAAAATTTAGTACTCGCGCTGTCCAGCTGATTATTAAAATCCTTTTCTGCCTAATTAGTCTTTGGTAGTTTGTCACTGAGTAGCTTGAAAGCATTTTGTACCAAAAGTGACAGATTTTAAAGGAATAGTGACTGGAGAAGAGTCTGCCTTGAAGTTTACTTGTAAGAGTTGAATAAGCTGGCAGCAGCAACTAAACATGAGTTTGTGGGCTGTCCTCTGCTTGTGGATTTTACTGCTGACTTTTTTTTTTTCTTGAGATTTAGCAGAAGCCCTATGGTGTACTTTGGTGCCTTCCATGCTGACAACAGTGTGGGCTGAGACTTGCTCTCCTTTTTGAATCTGAACAAGACCTGATTTAAAATCAGGTTAGCGGTTTATTTTTTGTTGTTTCATCAGTGTTTTAATGAGACTTTTGAAACATGCACTTGCAAAAATATTTAGCTGCTCAAGAATGTTCATGGCATTGTCGTATTTGCAGACACTTGTGAATAATCTGTGCATGGGGATGTGTTAATGCTGGGCAGCTGTACCAAAAGATCCTTGTGCGTTTTGGCTTATACCACCATGCATCTGTGGAAAATGGCACAGATAGTTCACTGTTGCTGAAGGTGTAATGCTTAATCTGTTGGAAAAGCTAATCTGTCATAAATTTGAGTTCTTGTAAATGTTGATTCTTTACAGAAAAGAACAAAGTACTAAACAATAGGAGTTAATCTATAGGATAAGGAGAAAACAAACCAAACCAATCTAGAAATACAGCAGGCATCCTAGACATTATTTTCCACCAAATCAACAGACTGATGTTTAGAACAAATTAATCTACTTTAATCCAGTTGCAGTTTTCTGTTGGCAGTAGATTAATGGTTTTAATTATCATTATGTAGCATTTATAGTGCATAAGCATGGCACTTTACAGAAGTAGAAATTAAAACCTGAAGAACGTGCAGTCGTAATCAAAGCAAGTGATAAATGTAGTAAAACATGATGAGAGAAGAATGCATTTTAAACAAGCAGTGTACGATTCTTCACTAGGTTGCAAATGCATTGTTGGTGGATTTTTTTATTATTTTCTTAGCAAGACAATAAAAATAGGTGATGCTAGTAGTAGAAAGCAACAAGTTGTAAGTAGGAAAGCTTAGTGCACTGGAAGAGGAATCTTATCTAGGTATCCACGCAACAGGTAGATGTAATGCATAAATTGGAGTCTGAAAAGGGTCTGCAAACAATATGTGAAAGTGCTTTTAAAAGAAAAATTGAGACATTTGATGATCATGTCAGTTTGAGCACTAGAAGAAAGAAACTGGTTTCTGCCAGGCATATTGATTACATTGAGTTGAAATAAGATGGCCAGAAAGGAAGTATTGCAGCTAAGATAAGAAAGAAGCATGATGTAGGATTGTTTTCTAGCAGCTGATGAGGAATATATACACTTCACAAATAGCCTAGAGGGATGGAACAATATTGCTTTAAAATAGTCATTATATAGTCACAGATAACTGAAAGGATAATGAGATCATTGTTTATGGAGCTGCTGGGTGGAAATAAGGTGGTCGCTCTGTATAGTGTTACTGAAACAGCTTTTTGCTTTAGCTTCGGCCTCTGTGGTAACTAGAAAATACTAGGGATCACAAAAGAAGTAACCATTTAAACTATATTACTTCTTAAGAGACTCATCACGAGTCTTATCAAATACTATTTGTTATGGAATACAGTTCTTAAGCCTTTTGTGCTTGAGAACAGAAATTCAACCTAGCGGTACCTGGCTTGCTTAGTCCCATTGCGACTATCCTATATCTTGCAGCCTCATGTGGCACTGCTACTTTTCATTCATTTTATGTGAAGAATAATTTCTCAGTAAATTATAGGCTATTATCCGTTATCCAAATACTTCCAAATGCTGTGTGTACAAAGGAATTATGCTGTGCTATAAATCAATGAATTTTATTTATCTCCCTCAAAGCCTCTAGAAGTAATTACTTCCAGCCCTGATCAGCTAAATATTGAATTCAGAGCCACTTTGGGAGTAAACAACTTCTTAAAATTTAGGACAGTATAATTGCTATAGAAGTAAAACCTTTCACTTTAAAATATACCCATGAAGTTAATGTCTCCATTTTTGTTGCACCGCAAAAGTTTGGGGTTTTTTTGTTTTAGGTCCTGTCTGTTTCTGTAAGTAAACCCACAACTCTGTCAATATTATCTCTGTATTTTTTTCCTCTTTTTTTGTAATAAAGCACCATCTGTTCAGTTGGCAAAAAAACTGAGGATTGCATATTAACGTCCATGAAGAAATTTGGGATGTAGGCAGTTATAAAGATAGCAAGAACTATTGTTGCTGGAATTTTATTCATTATTAACTCAATACTTTTTTCCCCATATAAAAATGACTCTGGCATTCAAATGGCTAATTTGACAAGTCCTGCAAAACCCCCATGAAAATTAATGAGTTGTATACAATTGCTGCATATGCAAAGAATAACTGTTCAGATGCATGTGTGTTTTTTCTGTAGGTGATTGTACAACATTTAAATTCAGCAACAAAAGTTTAATGAGTTTCATCTTCTGTACAAAGGACTTCATACGTTGCCTACTTTATCAGCAGAGCAGCAGAATCCTTGAAAAGTTCCACTAAGGAAGGGAATGATCCTGAAAACTGTTGGAAGTTGGAGTGAGGCAGAGGGCTGGAGCTGGTAGCCACTGCTCAGTGCCAGTGGGATGTGGCCGTCTGTATCGGTGATTCAGTTCAGATCAAAATTGATCTCCTAAGGAAAATCTCTCAAAGGAGGCTTGTCCCTGCTTTTTGGTTCATATCATCCAGTGAACTTGGAGTGCACAAACGGGATACCATTCTGGATGAAACTGAACTAGAAGATGCAGTCCCAAGGCACATCTAGTGTGCTCCTGGCACTGGTAGGCATGCAGTCCATAGGGCCAGTTGAGAGCCAGCCTGAAGCGCTGAGCACTGAAAGAGGACAAATGGCCCTCAGCTCAAATGATTGCGCTCCACAGATCTGTTTCTGTTGCACTTCTGTGCTTCCTGATGTAGACGTGGCCTGTATTGCACTCCGGTCTGTTACGTTAATGTGCAAGAAAAATATCAGAACCACTGTTCTAGCAGTAGTTTGAAACCATGGAAGTCAGAGAGGAGAAACATTGCTGTTATGACACTCTTATCGTGATAGCCTCCAAAAATCCCAGAGTTTTACTATGGTAGGTGTTGTGCAAACAGAATAAAAATATGTTCCCTGCTTCGGCTGATCTAAAGTGCAGTGTAGGAGGCAGGTGGGTACAGATAGACCTATGTATGTATTCAGAAGTTGATAGATAGGATAGATAATCACGTAATGATCTCATACAATAGAAGAATGTCAGTTCCCATAGTACTACGGTGGCACAGATCTGTTTCCTGAGATTTGAATATGAGACGTGCTGCTTGATTAGTTGGGGGAACTTCAGAAATGCAAATTAGCTGAGAGCACGTGTCTGTATATTCAGTGCAGAAACACTGACGCTTTCTGGCCTACCTTCTCTCCCTGTCTTGTGCCCCTTTACACAAGCTTTGTGCTGATGAAACAGAGTAAGTTTGGTAGGGTAAGTCTGAGCATCAGCTTCACTTCTTTTGGCTTTGTGGTTGAAAGGAAGAGACTATGGAGGTCAGAGGACTGACTCCATTTTTTCTTGCTGATTGTGAACTTTTATTGCACACAAAATAGTAGAAAAACATTATTAATATTGTCATGTTAAATGTTAAAGGTAGGAAATGCAACAGTTAAGGTCACTTATGTAACCTTAATTTGCCTCCCTTATGTGCATGCGTTATGATGCAGTCCTTAATTAAATGTTTCTGCTATTTTTCTGCTCTTTCCTCTTGTTTCATTTAGTGTGTGAAAGCCGGTACTTGCTTAATGAACACCTGCTCACTGTTTTTTCTTCCTTGTTGTTCAACATGTGGCCCCATTCCTTTTTAGATCACACTATTCAAACTCTTTGTGAACAGTATTATTGGTTAGGCTTTTCTTTTTACAATGCTATAGAACTTTTTATATGGCACTCTAGTACCCAAGTGTTTCATAAATGCTAATTAATTTGTTTACTAAGCTGAGCGATGTGCCCCTACCTCAATTTTGCAATTAGAAACAGAGAAATAAAGTAGAGAAACTGTATCCAACAACTTTTGGATACTTAGTTTGAAATGTTCATGATGCTTTTTCTCGCTCAATTTTGTTGTAAGTATTTACAATTATTAGATATTTTGTTTGTTCACGGAACAACTTTCATTGACTTCATCTGCAACTGCAAGCTCTTGGCAGTCTGCAGACTGGCACCTGGGGTCTGAAGTCTGGCATCAGAACGTGAGCAACGTGGTTTTGCTGCTTTAAAAAAAATTGGTGTAAGATGGTTTTGAGAAACATCCTGCACGATTTTTGTGACAGGCAAAAGTGGTTATAGATAAGGAATCTTACTATTTAGGGTCTAGTCCAGTTGCTTTAGAGTAACCCTCCTTTCTTTTGCTGACAAGAAAGTGGCTGAGAGATACTGGTCTTTTATTGCAGGCTTCGCACAGCCTTTCTTGTTCATTCACTTCTGCAAATGTTGATCCTTCCAACCTTAACCCTCCCAGCTGCATTTCCTTCCTACTTCTGTCCTCTCCCCGCCCTGCTTGGTTCCCATCCCAGTCATCTTCCTCCACACGTCCAAGTTTTACTGCTGTGGATTCCTCATTCAGCCTATTTCTCTTCCAGTTTGCTTTTCTCCTCCCTCTGTTTCTCCTTACCTCCTGGGTTTAGGTCCTAGTCTCTCTCCAGGTTCCTCATCCAGTTTCCCTTCTCCCCACCTGCTCTTTCTGTTCTTTCTGTTGCAGTTGTTTCCCCAGCGTGGTCCAGCCTTTCTTCTGCATGCTCTACCTCCCCATCAGTTTCTTACTCCCTTCTTTGCCAACCATCAGTGTTCATTTTGGCGCTCTCCTGACTCTTGCCTTGATGCAACTCCATGTGGAAAGCCTGTGCCCAGCCTTGAAACACATACAGAATGGAAATAAATTTGGGGGAATTTAGGTTGCTAAAGCTTTAGTTTCTCCTGGCCAGGGACAAACTGGCTTTTACTTGTTTATTTATTTATATATACATTTATTTAAATCCTCAGTGAAATAGTCAAATTTTGGTGTACTTTAATGGTGATGGGTGATTTGGTGGTGTCAAAATGGATACAGGGGACAACCCCTGCTTCTGAAGGATGCTGCTATAGTTATTTTAAGTACTATGTTTAAAATGGGTGAAAAAATTTTTTTTTCTTGTTTCCTTATTAGGAGAAGGGAGGGGAAAAAGCAACCATAAAATCAGGTAATTTTAGCTTGAATGGTGAAAGGTTGGTGAAATGATGAGCAAAAGTAAAGGGTTTATAGTTACTGCAGGTAATGTTAAGGACTGTGCTGGTTGTATGGCCAGCCTCTCTGACATTAAAATATTGTTGGATAACTCTTGAGATAGCATAACTTGATGGAAATCTGGAATCAGCTGTGCTGTGTCAGGCTTCCAGAGCTGAGAGCTTTGTTCCAAAATTTATATGAGAAGAAAATATGTAATTTTAAAGGGGGGGCAAGGGAGGTATAGTTATTTCACTAATAATTTATTTTGTATGTTATTTTTGCACATAACAATTTTAATCTTTATATACAGTTTCTCTGATCTGATGTTTTCTTTGAGCATGCATACTTCATGGTGAAATAGCAGGGCTAATACAGCTCTATAAAATACTGTTGTTGTTTTTAAAATAAACTTTTCCAACACTAGAATGTCATATGGCAGGCCATATTATTTCCCTGCTGTTTATTATCGCTTTCTACTTTGTCAATTCATTTGGTCTGAGCTTTAATGGATATTAGGTTTTATTTGCATATAGCTATGTGTAGGTAAATGACTAAATCAAGCATTGGAAAGATGAACTATATTATGAAGACAATTGTAACTTATATATCAAATGCTCCCCTATGAAAGTGTTTTTCTTTATTGCAGATTATACTGTGCTATTTCTGAGTGCATTTTAAGTGGGCGTTTTCTAGAAGGAGGCTAAGAGAGCTTGAAGATGATGACATACTCTAACACTTCTGTTAAAATAACAAATACATTTATCACCATATAACATGAAATGCTTGAGGGAAGTGGCTGATTACCGATGTGGAATCTCAGTTTAAGTAAATCTTAAAGAAAATGCTTGTTAAATTTTGTCCATCACAATCAGTCCCTTTTGTGTGGGTAATATACTGACAATCTTGTTACTATAGTACTTACTATTAATCTTGATTATCAAGTTTTAGTTTTTATTTCTGCTGAAGCGTGAAGCCTTTCCATAGTCACGTGCTCCTGGTGCAAACATAATTCTTCTTGTCCTGGTCTTACTAGATAAAACTTGCAGCAATTGCTCTAGGTATCTTTTCAGAAATGTAATTTCTGCACACCTGATAATGTTTCTGTTGAATAATTACCATTCTCTGTAAAGAAAGTGTGCTCATCTGTCCTTTGAAAGGAATGCTGGGCGTGACTTGGAGAGGGGGGTAATTTGTTACTTTTTGGTATCTCAAACCTGCTGTTTTCACTGCAAAATGCACCTGCACCAAAGATCCCATAATCTGGTTCTGCCATAGCTCAATATCGGAGATCAAAAAAAAGTTTGCATGAATAAATGTGTTTATACTGTGACAGGATAAAGCATCTTAATGAATTGTTTTATTATTTTGCTGTAAGGTTTTTGTTACATTTGCTAGGGCAAAACAAATGGTGGGGTTTTGTGTTTAACTCAAATAGGTATACAGACATTACTGGCCTCCTGTCGGCGTAGCTTTTCTTCTTTTATCCACATAAGTGCCGTTTGCATAACAATAATTCATATAGCTCTCTAGTGGCAGTTAACTGTTATAACCACTCTAACAAGGAAATGCAAGAGCAGAATATGTGGGTTTGCCCCTCTAGACCTTAGGGTTTTTTTCCTCCTGTAGCTTACTATTTACCTCTCTTAGTATGTAGGAGACCCAGGCATAGACTAAGACCCTAGGGTACAAAGTTAGAAGGAAAACAGATCCTGCCCTCTTGCACTTTTGATATAATAGCAGATTTGGAGATATAGATTAGATAGGGATATTAGATTTTTGATATAATAGCAGATTAAGTATTTCACAAGTAAATTAGGCAAAAATAAAACCTCCAAACAAAACATAAAACCAAAAAGCCAATCCATTTTAGTGTTTGAATTTTATTTTGGAGCAAGTAAAATGTACTTGTAGAGGAGGACAGGTGTGCATGACCATGTATAAGTTATGACACTGATGATACCTAAAAGTTGTGATGCTTTAAAGTTGAGCAGAAATTATACCCAAGGACACTGTATTGTTAATGAGAACCAGGCCATATATATATATACACACACTATGCTTAAGATCATATATCTGTGTTAAAATATGATTTTTTTTTTTTGTTACACATGAATACACAGGGGAAGTAGGTAAACCTTTGTACACATTAAATACTGTATTTGTTTCCTCGTAAGACTGAAGTGTTACTGAAAATAGGAGGAAGTCATTAATGGGAATTGGTACCAGAGGTCTGACTCTGAAATAGACACAAATGCAGCAAAATAATCTGGCCTGGACTGTCTACAAAGTCAGGTAGAAGCATCTCGGTTCTGTTCTGGAGAAATACCCTGGGAGACGAATTTGAAAAAGATATGGAAAAGATTTTTTTTTTTTTTTTGGAGGCATTCATTCCTTGTGCAAGCACAAGAGATTAAAAAGAAGTGAACATCTCTCCTCTTGACACAGACACTTTGAAATCAACACTGCACTTGTACCTGGTGGTCCATATTTCAGAAGCAAAAATCTATTTGCATTCAGCCTGGCCCTATTGTAAGTCACTAATTAAGAGATTATTCAGGTACTTCTGCTTGAAGGCATGTGGGCAAGACTGCTGGCTGGGAAGGCATCCAAGAATGTGGCTGGTTCGGGAGGCTGGGGAGCAGCATCACTACCTGTGGCACAGTTGTCTTGCAGCTGCTGGTAGTGGTATTCCAGAGTAAACAAGTTAAAATGGACAAGCAGAAGGGGATGGGTATATCTGCTGTGTTGCAAATGCTTCTTCCTTTGAAATGAATTCAGTCTGAGTGTTATTTTGTAGGTGCAATGGTGTCCCAAAGACTGTTTTTGTTTAATTTCAGGTGGCCCTTCTCTCCCCCCAAATTTGATATTGGCAAATAAAAGTTATCCATTAAAGTTTTTCTTCATTCTGAGCAAGCCTGAGGGACTCACTCTGGCTGAAATCTGAATAGAAGCAGTTTTAGTAAGTAGGTACTACACATTAAAATGTGTAGTAACCAGACTACTATAATAAGGTATCTACGCAAGGATTTTCATGCAAATCTTATAGGGCGTTGCTGAGCTGGTGTTTGTGGTGTACAACATTTGTCCTTCACTGATCTGCATATCCAACTATGGAGAGGTGCCAAATGTTATGATAGCTTTTAAAAAAACGCCTCCAGTGTCCTGGAAATTACAGACTAGCAAATCTGATTTTCATACCAACGATACTGCTGAAAAGCATAGAAAGGAACAGAATTAGAAGATATTAAATAACTGTTATATATTGAGAAAGTCATAAGCTTTTGAAGAGATGCCATACCACAAAAATCTATCAGGATTCTTTAAAGAGTCAGCCACTATATAGAGTGATTCAGTCAACACAGTAAGTTTATATTACCAAAAGCTATTGATGGGTCCCTATATATAAAAAAAAAAGGGAGGAGGAGGGGAAGCCACTGTGGTGGATGGTTTTTATATCTAAAAAAACCAACAACAAACCCCCTCAAGCTTTCATGGAATAAGAAGGAATCTTCTGTTGGATTAGATTTCTAGAGGAACTTTTACGGTTGAATCTATTAGGAAACGATTTGTGAAAAGAGGATGAACAGTGGGGTGTTGAAGTGTACTGCTGGCACATATGTATTAAAGACAGCAAAACTAAAATGGACTGTGAAGAGTTGTAATGCTTTCTAAGGTAATTAAAATGGCATATGAAAGAATGTCAGAAGAAACAGTTCTAATTATACAGGAACAATAATTGATTTTTAATTGGCTACACTTGAAAAAAAGATCTTCAGGGTAATTCTGGGTTTGAGTTTAGTGTTGATTCAGATACCGAGTTGTCTAAACAAAAAAACCACAAAGACAATTTCAGGAATTAAAAGTAATTAATAATTTCTAATAAAAGGAGACAGAACAAAATGGAAAGCATTATTTATGCTACTGCATGCCCTTGATAAATCCTATTGCTCGATACAGTGTGACTTTTCTTTTCACCTTATCCTCAGAAGGATATAGTTCAACTACAAAAGATACTGACAAAGGAAAGCAGAGCAATCAGATGTCCTGGATAGCTTTCAAATGGGATGAAAGTAAATAAATTAGGATTCTCAATGTGGAAAACCACGTGCCCTTACTCATCTCATTGAAGTCTATAAACTCTTTGAATAGCAGAGAGAAGATGAAGAGGGAATGATTTGCTCCTTATGTCTCCTAACATAAGAATGAGGAGGTATCTAATGAAGCAGCAAGTTATTAAATAAAAGGAAGCACCTTGTCATATGACAGATAATTAAATTGTAGAAGTCGTTTCTGCAAGATGATATAGTGGCCAAATGTAAAAAGGGACTTAGTGTTTGGACAAAATCATGGCAAAAATAGTAGTCCATCAGGGTTATTAAGCATAATGTTTGGGTAGTGTCTGATCCATGAAGCCCCCTGGCTCAGTAATAGTTGAAGACAGGGAGAGGGTATCAAAGGAAGGATTCCTGCTTTTGCAATATTGTCTTGCACTCTTTAGCTTGACCTCTTGCAGCTGCTCTGAAGTTACCTTCTTAGCTGTGTATCCTGTTCTTCATCTTGAACCAGAAGACAGAAGCATCCATTCACCTGTTCTGCCTTTATTTAGAAGCAGAAGTAAAAAGCAGTTTCCTTCCTAGTAGAGAGGCTGAATACTTACTTACTCTTTTAAGTACTTGGTTGATCTTTTCGGGTTTCCCATTGTTTGTTTTAATTCCTTTTAATTGATAGTATAGCACTATTGTCAGGATGTCCTATTTTGATCCTCTCAAAATGCAAGCTATGGTTTCTGCTCAAAACTACTTTCTGCCCTGAAGTAGTAATTGGTCAAATTGAAGTCTTCTAGATTTCAGGTTTTTTGCCATGCTTTTGTCCTCTGAAGATAAAAAGGTGTTTTGATTGACATCTGTGAGCTAACCACCTGAAACACAGTTTATGAGACAGAAGGGAAGGAGAAAAAGGATTTGTAAGGATCTAGAAATGTGTTTACAGCATAGATGTATAAAATGCTTGCACGGGCACACACAGATAAATAATGAATTGTTCACTTGCTAGAGCTGCCCCATTTGTTGTTCCTTACACACTGACTTACGCTCCGAAATGAAGTTAAACAGAAAAGCTGACAAAACTTGTTTGGATTTGCTCAGTTGTTTGCTTTAGCTGGGGTGGTGTTTGTTTGTATCTTTTTTCTATTCCCTCTACACCATATCAAGCAAAGAAATTTCTAAGCCCTCAATTGCTTGGTGGAAGTCAGCCCTGTGTCTGTAGATCTCAGAGGACTATTTGGCACAGAGGGGAGGGAAAATGTGTGGATGCGTGCATGCACAGATATTTTCAGCTAATCCCTTCCTAATTGGGTTACTGCTGAGCTCAGTACTGCCACCACCATCATGAGTTTCGGAACACTTGCACTTTTCCTCTGGGAGCATGTTATTAGGTGATAATCTCAGGGTTTTTATTTAAAAAGTGTTAAGGAAAAAAATTATAAAGGGAGCAAAGTGCATCCTAAAAGCCCTCAAAACAGAAGACTATTAAGCTTTTATGTTTGACTCCTGGGTTTTGAATCTTTAGTAGTACTTGACATTTGCAACCTGATAGAATAACCTCTTTCATTGAATTGCTGGAAATCAAAACTGAAATTGTGGCTGGTAAAGGGGATATTTAAGACCGAGTTCTGGAAATGCCAGTGCTCTCTTAAGCATAATTTAGCCTTATACAGATTGTATTCCCTATCTTCCATGTTTTCAGTAAAATATCTGGTGCCTCCTCTGAGAAAGACAAAGCAATGATTACCGGCATGGGAATTTTCTAGCTCTTGTTTTCTTTGTCTCAGTAGTTCAGACCCAGGAACTCATTTTTAATGAACAAAAATTCTTCCGATAATCCTCCCATTACAGTGCAGCGCACAGAGAATGTAGATTTTTAGACTAATTTTTCTAAATGACAGCAGTTTGGTATTTGGCTAAGATACTGCATAGGAAAGGAATACTGCAAATTAAGTAGATAATCTAAATAGAAATCTTACCCTGGCAAGTTCTAGCATGTAAATGAAAACAAAGTCAATTTTGTTTGGCTTTACGATGAAACACAGCAACATTTTTAATGTCTCCTCAACTGTAGACTGAAGTCAGAGATTCTGCATCACAAAAGAAAAGTTTTCCCAATTCTGATATTTTCTTTAAATATGAATATTTTGTTGAGATTTGTGCATATGAGCTAATAAGAAAGTGAAAGTATACTAACGTATCCCATGTAGTAGAGGATTTCTTTTGGTTTCTCGAATAGTTTCTTGGTGAAATAGTATCATGTTTTTTAACACAGTTTGCTCAGTTGTTTGTTCCTACCACTCCCGTCAGAAGACTATGCTAGAATTTTGTTCCTCTGATGTTTAGAAACCTGAGTCATCTATAAACCATAGTCTCTCCTATGTAGTTAATGGAAAGGAGCAAGTACCAGGAGAGGATAATTCATGTTCTATATTTAGGAGTCCACTTTCATTGTTCTGGGTTGCCCTTTAAATCATTATTTGTGTTTCCATTGATTAAATAAATAGGCTGTTGTTTTAGGCTTTCGGTGTAAATCCTTTTGTTCCAGCCCAAATGTGTTCATGGCCATTTTGTGGAGTTATGGAAAGCAGAGCATGGTTTCATCAGACAGGATTTTTTTTTTTATAAATGAAGAAAACAAAGAGGAAAAAAATGGCAGGATTTAATCTTGGGTAAAGTGATAGTTTTTCATCCATATGGACTTAAATACAGCAGTGAAAACATTATCATAAGATACTGCTAACACCTATTCATTGTTTTAGATTAATAGAATACCTTAAGGTAGTAAGGTATGAATCAAAAGTTAATGATGAAGAGTTCTGCCAAAGAGGAAATTATTTGGGTTGTTGATGGTAATTTGGGAGATTCATCCAGGGGACAGTACTGGGACAGTATGAGGAAATATTTTAATTCAGAACACGGCCTGAAAAGGTGTTCACTGATTAAATTTGTTGATGAGACAGTAGTAAGAGGTGTTAGGAATACAAAGAAGAATTGGAAAATTATTCATGAAAAACTAGATGAGTTGAAGACTGGAGCAGTGCCTTGGCATTTAATTACACATAATGCAAGTTTTGTGTACTGGAGGACCAATAGTAACTTATGCTATAAACTGGATAGTTGAACAGGTGATGTCAGGTGATGATGATCAGAATGTTTTAACTGATCATGTGGCGGTATGTCACCAATGTGATGCAGCAAAGAGGAGTGCACTTTTGAGGTGAATCCATGAGTTAATAATAGGAATGTTTTAATGTTGCTATGCTAGGCACTGGTGTGACTTAATCTGTTGTTTGCAGGTAATTTTCATCTTCTATGTTAAAGAAAAAAAAAATCATACTAGCAGTATTGCAGAGAAGGGTAACTAAGCAAGTAGAAGAAAACACAACTTGCCTTACAAACCCCTACTTATATGTAAAGCTGTAAACAGGACAAAGTTAACATAGAAACATTAGCAATACTAATGTGAACAGTTCCTTTAAAAAAAAAAAAAAAAACACCCTAACAAAAATTTGCCC
Source organism: Phoenicopterus ruber ruber (assembly GCA_009819775.1). Lineage (NCBI taxonomy): Eukaryota > Metazoa > Chordata > Aves > Phoenicopteriformes > Phoenicopteridae > Phoenicopterus > Phoenicopterus ruber. The sequence continues at coordinate 53,674,604 of CM020217.1, forward strand.
TTATTGAATAAAGATGATCAATCTGGCTCAAGAGCTTGAAATCCAAGACTCTAACCAAAGTAACACGTGTGAAGCTGAAGTTCTAATGGGTGTTTCTGGTGAAGGGTGGAGACTGTGTGCTCTTATTTCACCTGGTGAAGATCTGATTCTGGCTTTGAATGTGAGCACAGAATCCTTCAAATAAGAGACATGCTTATGTTTACTTAGTTACTTATAGCAGAATCTCATCTTTTCATTGCTACCAGCTTTCTCAGGAGCAGTGGTGGGAGAAATGTTATGAAAAAGGGCATCAAGGTGTCAAACTATGAACAGAAAAGAGATTGCGTACTAATAAGATTTGTATTAATTTGTAAATATTCTGCAAATTAGTTTTAGATTAAATAAGTGTTTTAATAGGGTGAAGTGTTGTCACTTCAGACAACCTCTTCTAAGCAAGCAGTACATCATTTGATGTTTTTTTTAAGTCTAGGTTCTGTGGTGATGTGAAAATAATTATGAAAACACAAAATTCTGTTGCATTAACCTCAGAGAAACCCAGGTATAATTCATCTTTTGCTGCAATAAGAATGTGTGAAATGTATTAAGTGATAACATGAAATATTCTCATTTAAGGTTATTGTGATAGCCAGGTTTTGTCAATACATGTATAAGCAACATAAAAAAAGGTTATGAAATCAAATTAAATATGGGAATTATGAATAGCTTGTTTCATATTTACTTTGAAACATATGTATGCAGCTCTTAATTATACACATTACCATATTCTCTTTTCTTCCTTAGAGACATGGATTTTATAAACTACAAATAACTCTATTACAAAATTACCAGAAATGTGGTGAATAGTGTTTTTCTGGAGTACTTACTGCCCTAGTCTAACTTCATATCAACTTCCACAAATTCCTCTAATGCAATAGGTACTTAATACTGGTGGGACGCATAGTCCAGAAAAGATGGACTGGATTCTCCAGGTACCACTGGAGGAATTAAGCACCTACAACTCCAGCACACAGTTCATTTGCTGTGTATAGCAAGAAGAATATTAATGTTAGGAGTCCAGGTACAGTGATAATAGTACTTCCAGTTGGCAGCGAAATGAAGGTTTGTCCTTCAAACTGTGGAAGGGAGTCACACAGACACAACAAAAAAGGAGTTGAATGCTTAATTACTGCTGTAAGAAATTGCATATCTTGCACTAAAGACTCCCAAATTATTACATGACTTCAGCTGACATTAATCCTTCCTGCTAGACTGTGAGAATCATTATAAATAGACTCTTGGTCCCTCTAGGGGTTTTCTCTAATTTCGTTGCTGACTATATACGGGACCAGTGAGGAAAACACTATCTGCTTTAGGGGGAATAACAAAACCTTAGTTTTCACACATTGGCTTGAATACTTTGCAAGTATTGTACATCTGGATGGAATGTGTATATATTTCTTTCTCTCAGTTGTTATTTTGAAAAGTGTATTAAAATGTTTGTAGTTTCAAATTCTGACATATGGACGCTGAGTGTTCACAAAAAACTGAGTCACAACAATACGTTTGTTCATGTTGGTAATGCTTTTTGTGTTGTTTCAGTGATCCCCTCTGTTGGGATTGGTTTGGGTATCTTCAAGATGTGGGCTTTTTTAGAAAGCTTCCTCTGATGTAAGGCTATTGTGAAAGTATGCCAAGGTTTGGTATATATAAAAGAATGCTCTGGTTGGCTGACTGGGTTTAAAAGTAAAGGAAGTCTTATAGGATTGTTAATTTCTCTTCCTATTTTTCTCTATGCTGCCTTGTATGTAACGGAACCCGCCATCTATCAACCCTTGTTGCCCTATTTATGGAAGACTTATTCCATGGAAATACTTTGGCTACTGTCTTCTTGTCTACCTCCTCAGTATTGATTGAGTTCTTCCATGTTCAGATAGATCTTTGAAATATTTGATAAATAGAATGAATTTTCACTTATTAGTAACAAAGATTTTGAAAAATCTTGGCCTGGATAATTGATCATCTTTTTTTTTCTAGTATGAAACCATAGACTGTAGAAAATAAGTTATTGACTGCAAAGGAGAAAGAGGTGCATGTCTTTGTGATGAGTTACTGAAACAGCAAACTGACAGTGAAAAACAAATATGCAATAGTTGTTTGAACAAGAGCTATACTTTTACCAGTTGAAAAGGTTTTTGTTATAATTACCATTTTTCTCCAGCAAAGCTATGGCCAAGCTTCCTAAGATCTTGAAAAGTGGACTTTGACTCAAAAGGTTACTCAAGAAGTGAATAAGCAGAGGTGCAGGTAATGCAGGTGAAGTTCTGTTAACTCCAGTTCTTTGCTGCGGTAGTTGGCTGCTCAGCTCTCTTCCCGAGGAAGACAGTGCTTGCATTTGTTTGAAGCCATGACAGCTGTTTGGGTGTATTTCCGCCAAAGAATTTCTTTGAGAATGAGCCTTCTCATCAGGGAGTAGTCGGGCTCACTAGTAACGAGATGACTGCTAGGGAGTAGGCTCCCTTTATGCCCCTTGCAGGCCCGGTTACTGGGTCTCTTGTCACATCTGTGAGCTTTGCTGGGAGGTTGGGGACCGGGAGTGAACCCTGCATTGGTCACTGACGCTCCCCACCCAGCCCTGTGTGGGCCGGAGAGAAAAGCAGCAGGCATGGCACGTTTGCTCACAGAAAGACGCTCTGCTGTTCTGTGCTGAGCCTTCTCCGGTGACCTGCACGCCTTTCTCAGGGTGCCGTCCTCTTCTAGAGCGAGCGGTTTATTGAACACAAGCATGTGGAGCTAACCTGATCAACAAGTCTTGATGAACCAGAAGTGCTCAAGTGCTCTCTTGACTGAATAACACCTTTTGACTACCTTGTAATACCTGAAGTTTTTACTTTTTTAATAAAAAACATTAATTTCCCGATGAAAGCAAAGCAAGCATTAGCTGTCTGCAAGTTGGTGTTGGTAAAAGAAGAATTTTAAAGAAATACCCACTCCTGCGTTACTTTCAATGCACCTAAATTGAAATAATACTGAGTAGGAAATGCCAAGGATTTTAAGTCATCAATGATAGATTGGGATGTTTATTCAAATCTAAATCTTTTGCCAAATTGAATTTACTTTTATGTGATGGTAAAGGCCAAATGAATCACTGAGGGTTGCACTGTGCATAGTGGTTTCATTATAGAAACTCATGTAAATGTCTCAGTCTGTGGACAGTTATTAATGCTGCTATAATCTAGAGGTCTGCATCGTGTAATGAAACAGATGCCTAATGGATGGTGTATTAATCGAAACTCTCCAAGGGCTAGTTTGGATCTTGGTCTCGTTTGTTTTGATTTTCATTAGGAAACTGATTGTATGTGTGTGTGTCAGCATTGTGAAACAATGTTGTAAATCTCCTGTGGGGAAAGCAGCAAGTATATGTTTTTAGAAAAGTAATATGCAAGGACAGGAATTTTCCATGTTGTAGAGTATTTTACATCTTCTGAAAACTGATTTTTGAGGGCAACATTGATCAGCCTAATTAAGGGAAATAAAATTCCTGACATGACAGGAGTAAGTTCACATCTGTGCAAACCTTCTTTTTAACTCACCTATATTTGATTTAAAATTTTTCTTTAATGTCTGAAGGAAACGAGAGGAAAATTAAGATGTCTGCTGGTATAAAGAACAATATATCTATTAATTCATTAGAGTAGACTTACCAGACTTATTTTCTTGGAAATTCTTACTGCCCATATATTTTTTTTTGTAATTAAAGTGTCTTCACTTCTTTATCTGAAACACAAAATTAATAGCTGGCAAAGAACATGAAGTTAGTTCATTTTGCCCTCTTAAGTGTATATTCCTTCCCTATGAACAGAAAGAAAATAAGCAATTGGATGGAATCTCTTCTAATCAATTGAGTTGATATTTTTAAATTAATATTTGTAGTTTTTGTGTAATATTCTTGCAATTACTGGAGTTTGTAGTGGGTGGAAATTACTGCTGGACTGCCCGAGAGGTTCAAGTAGACACAGGTGGTGAGTAGGTGAAGCGAGCTACCTTCCCTTCTGCTTGTTTCCTATCAGTGAATGCGCTCTGGCCTTAACTTGAACAATGGTGGAAGCTGACAGTCTCCTTCATTGCCCTTTTGAAAGGAGGGGATGGATTTGTATTTTTTGGAAGGAACTTCAAGCAACCGTCTTGTCTTCCACACGCCCATGTTTTTTGAGAGAATCGAGCACTTGCAGAGCACTGAAATATGCCAGGAATCCTCTGTGAAAGGAAGGGAACTAATGAGAGACATAGAACATTGCTTGGCTCATTCATGTTGCCTTCAGTTGATTCCCTCTTCTAGTCTTGTGTGTATCCTTTAGCTTATAATTTATTCAGGAACTCATTTCTGGCACTATATTTGTGATGCCGCATGTAAATTACTTACTACATTTATACCGCAGAAGATTTTGGTACACTAAAGGCTCTCATTCTAAAGCTTCCAGTTCTTAGCATGATGTAGAACCAGATCACAGTCATATTTTCTTGCAGAGTAAATTAGATAATTTCATAAGAACAAATTTCTATTTAAAAACTTGTATTTTTTCAGACAAATTTTCTGTGAAAAAAAAGTTAAGCATTTTATACCTGAGTATTCAGCTGTTTCCCCTTGATTCTGTTTCTCAAAGAACAAATAAAGCTTTAATTTATTATATTTTTCAAACAGTATGAGCTTCTTAGTTATGTGCACAACATAGATATGTTAATTGCTGCTAGTTTTGATTTCTACTAGCCTTGTCTTACTAGCTAATTTTGAAAGGAGCATCATGTTGTCAGTAAAATAGTTCCCATTCATGTGCACTGGAAATATTTTTTAAGTGCCAAAATCCTATGTCTACATACTGTATTGTTCTGTAGAAATGAGAAATTCCACTTAATTTAGAGTTGGTGAATTATTTTCTTCAAAATTGAACCATAATTATGCTTTTGTAAAGTGAACTGGTTCTTAATTCATTGGTAATGCTAGATTGTCGCAAATACAAGTTGTTTGCAAAATGAATGGTAGAAGTGGCAAGGCAACTAATTTACAGTCAAATAAGCCGTTACTCTGTATTTTTGCAAAGATGATTTTATATAGTTTGAAATTTCACACATTAATATGCAACACTGCTTTCACAAAACAGACTATTTCTCTTCATGTCTTCATCATCAAAAGAATGACGGTCTTAGTGCAGGTTTGCCAAGATTTTGGTAATGTTAAATGCCTTGTAGGATGCTGCTTTGCAAAAGATTGTATCTTTCAAATGGCATTTTTCACGACATTTCATTTGTTAATTGCTTCTGTGTGCATACTCATAATCTTTAAAGTGCAATGTTTTCTGTAATAACATTTCTACAGTAGTTCATATGAATGTATTGCAAGGAGGGGAAGATGACAGCAAATGTCACCGAAAACACTGCTGCCTTATTTTTTTTTAAGTTATTTTCAATGTGTGGTAAATTTAATGTGCATTGGTAAAAGTCTTTGCATAAAATGCAGAATACCAAAAGATGCGGGAAAACTTCTCTTACTTTGAGTCATTATAAACTGCAAATTAGATGTGGAACATAGAGAAAAAACTGGACTGGGCAACGGTCTGAGCAGTGTAACCAAGCTTTGAAATCAGCCCTGCCTTGAGCTCCTGACCTGCAGAGCTCCCTTCCACCCTAAGTGGTTGTGCCATTCTATGAAAGCTGAATTTATGTTTGCTTCTCCCAAGCACTGCAAGTGCTGTCCCTATTGTAACTCTACTAATGAAACGTCTTGATAAAACTGTATCAAACTGATTAGTAAAGTGAATAGTAATGGTCACTCTGCTAGGTTTTAGCACTGGTTAATTGAATTTTTCAGGAGACATTTATGTGGAAGGCAGAAGTTCTGTGTGTGTTGTTGTGGAGTTTTGCTTTAATAGTGCACTAACTTGCGCAAGGAGTATACCTGGTCCTCTTAGTATAACTTCCATGCAATTCTGCATCCCTAGCAGGCAGATGCTGTAGAACGAATATGACAGGAGGAATAAAGAAACTTTAAAAAAAGGGACATGAATCCAAAAAGCAGCTTGGTTTTTTTTGCATCAAAATAAAGATACAGCAGAAAGTTGCTAGTGTGATTATTTTTAATCTGTGTTCACTACTGCCATTTTTACCATTAACATCCTTCTTGTAGAAAGTGAGTGTTATTTCCAAATGTTTATCCACACTTTTTTAAGAACCCTTTCAGAGACATTTCTAAAAATTGAAGGATGATCAATTAGGAATCATTGTGATGGTTCACCACCAGTGATGTTAAGTATCACAGTTATAAAAATGTTTAGGGGGTTTGTTTGTTTGCTTTTTACTACAGCCCCCCCCCCCACCCCCCCCCACCCCCCGCCCCAGTGTACCTGATACCATCACTTTGTCTCTTTGGATGTATATGGACAAACTTACCAATGAAAGTTTTTTAAATTCTGTTGTGGAGAGAAAGGTGAGCTTCAAAATGGAGACAACTGTGCATGCTGCTATTATTTTAAAATAACGACTTGGACAAGTTGACATTTTAACCTTTTATTTCTAGTCAAAAAGCTGAGTGAAATATGAGAATAATTGTCTCTTGCTGCCCTTTAATGGAAAAATTCACAAGGTTGAGTTTTTCTGAAACATTCTTGCTAAATGGAAGGAAAACATGGCTATTTATGATGAGAAAAGGTGATTTTGAACCATAATTCCCTTCTGCCCATCATGTGAGTGTCCATCCGAAATCAGCTTTTATGTATAGTCGCAATAAAAGTAAAGCAGGTCTTGCTTAGTTTCTGGGGTATGTCTCTTATCCCAGTAGTCCACTGCTTGCCACAAAATAGATTGGAGTGTAGTGCGCTGGTTTGACTCTGCTCCCAGCACCCGAGAACTTGTTTTCCTAGTCTTCTGCCTGGAGACTGATTTTTGTTTGTATTTTGACATTGCTTGTTTGCTATGAGTGCATACAGTCTAGTAGATATATTTTGAATAAATAAATAATCTTCCAGGCAACAACTGAAGTCTCTTAAAGGTAAGTCAGTTGTGATCAATTGAAAGTCTTCAGATCAAATGTCAACCTAAAGGTGTTCAAAACAACAGTCAAAGAAAGCATCAGCAAGACTAATAAGAGTGCACAAATAGATTTTGTTCATAAATATATCTTAGAGTTGTAACATAATCAGACTTGAGGCTCTGGCTTACTGTCAGTGGGCATAAATTTAAAAGTGAGTCTATTCCCAAAAGTGGTCTTCCTAGCTTTATGAGATTTTTTTTTTTTTCCCCTACAAAAGAATTAAGATATTTTTGTTGCCTTCTAAGTCTAAAAAGGTAAGAAGTAGCCATAGAACTAATCAACCCCTCTTGCAATTAGGGCTTAAAGGTAATGGTCAAAAACTGAAATCTGGATGCGCAGAGGAAACGTGTAGCTAGACATTGTCCTGTTGATGAAAGATGTTTAAAAATTCTGAAGTCAAACTTTCTGTACCTCCCCAATATACATCCTTTGTGTGTGTGTATATGCACACACTAGATTATATACGTATGAATGTATATAAATACATATGTATGAACACCACCCCCCACACACATACACTGGTGTAGGTGCTAGTCTTACTATCAGTTGGATTCCAAGTGCTTCATGGCACTTCAAAGCCAGAGCTCATGAAGGATGTGCAGAGATACTTGTGGATCTTTTATTTCTGTTGTCCTCGCACAAAGATGTCAGGCAAGAGAGTTCTGTGGCTAGGCATAATCAATCGCATATGCCAAATAACACAAGAATGTTGATCAGCATTAACTTTTTTGAAGTGGGTTTGCATGAAAATATAGTGTGTCTATGCGTTCTTATCTGAGCCTGATGGGAAGGGTTTTTATGGTTGTATTCTGACTATTTGATATCAGATCCATTCTGTGACATCTCACAGTATTACATTTTGTGTTTTCTGATTTAAATGAAATTTTAAGTGGAATGACCAACTCTACTTTTCTGGAAAAGAGTGACCTCCTCAGCTAACTTAAACTGCCACAGAAATGGTGAGTTACGCTAGCTGAGGATGTGCATCTCGTCCCTTAAACAGAACAGGATTTGTTTTTACAGCAGAAGAGAGGAGGATCCTTTCTCTCAAAGGGCCAGTCTGGTCCTGGTCCCCCTCCTGTTGCAGCACTGCAGTTGCTCGTAGCCTGGGGGAAGGTGAGACCACAAAGTGCTCTGCAAGCCGTAGCTTGTCTTCCCCCAGTGGGGAGTGCTGCTGTTTGCAAAAGACCCACTGTAGAATACAAAGCTGGCTGGCTCGCTTGACACAACCATGGACCTTACTGCTGGGACCTGGGGTTGTTTCCAGCCCAGGGTGAGGGACAAATTGTGTTCATTCATACTAGAAAAGTCAGCTTTTGAGCTTTTGCTGTTCCACCCACCATGCCTCACTCCCTCATCTTTTGGCTACTCATTGGGTGGAGGTGTCAGTTTGACATTTCAGAAATATTGATTGTTAGATTGTTGAGAGAATGAGGAATGAAAGCCCAAGCTTATGCTACTCTGTTTTCTGACTTATTAGCTGTGTTGCAGTGTAGCATAGACTGCTCTAGATGTCTGCCCTCTGTCTCCTTCTCTCTCCTTTAAAATATGATTATTTTCTGAAGTGCTGGTTGAAAAGACGCTTGTAGACAGATGCTAAGAGCAATGAAATGTTGGATCTGTTAATGAAAGCTATTTTGAAACCCAGTTTCTCCTGTAGAACTTTTTTCTGTCCAACGGAGCAGCAGTTTTCTAGTGGGATGATCAATGCTACCGCACAAGCCCAGCGGAAACAGCGTGAATTTTATGTCCTTCTGAAGGAGACAAAAGACACGTGACTGAAACACTGATTTGCTCCTTTCCAAGACGGTTTGTTGCTTGTGGGTGACCCAATAACCCATCACACTTCTAAAAAATGTGTGCTCTGTAGATCTTTTTTTTTTGGTGTAGTATATAATACAGAAACAAGCCTCACCTGAGAAGAATGGAATAAGTCTCTGTAGTACTGGAATTAGATGTAGGACTGTCCAGTGGGTGAAAACAACCTTTTCTCTAGGTGGCAACCAACTCTAAGAAGATATTGAATGCTCACAGAGAAAGCTTGAACAAAAATAAGAGCAAATATATAACTTATCCTGAAGTTTCTACAACTTCCTTTTTGATAATTCACTATAATTAATGCTATTTTCTGGAGTAAAGAATTAGGCAGTGCTTATTAGATAGGTGTGGTTCATAGTTCAGAAAAAAGGAGCAGCATATTACCTATTCAGACGTATGTAAGCCGTTCTTTCCTTCACATGAGATGCATAAGTTCTTTTTAAGAAGAATTTAGAAGAATTTTAAGAAGAAAATAGAAAAATAAAATATTATAATTATTGAAATTGTAGTTTCTGTTTGAGGTCATGACACATCTCTGATGCAGTGGACATGCTTTTTCTGCCTTTGTCCTGGTTGCGAGGGGGTGTTAATCTAACATTTTTAAAGCATGCAAAATACTGTCACTGATGGCACTAATGAAAGAGAAAACTAGGCAGTACTGCCTGAGCCTGTAGTATTGAACAAATGGGCCTAGAAGATCGAAAGACTTTCCCTCTAAGCTGTTGTACAAGGGTGTTCAGGACTCTGCTGGATTCCTGGACTCTACAGTGGGGGACATGTACTAAGGAGTTTGTTGTAGGAGACAAACTGATGGAGAGAATGAGGAGCCAGAACTAAAAGTTGAGAAGAAGGAAGAAACCAGCTGAACAGAGAACAATATGGTGCTAAATAGCATTAATACTATAATACATAACATTTTTCATAAGCTCATGTGTGGAATTTCCACAGTGACAAGGAATAATTGTTTCTACTCACTTTTTCCAGATTTATATTAAATGCATTAGGAGCATTCAAGATGTTCTTTGTTTTCCTTCTCATCTGCAATGCCAGCTTTGTTTTGCAAGTGGTGTGTTCTGGCTCTGGCTCTTGACTTTGCTCGATCCCTGATACGGCCGTCTGGGCTGCCTTTGCAGATGCTCATTGCCTCCACTCTGCATCTTGCATTAGCAGTAATATTTGCATCAGGAATGCAAAATATTCACTCTTAACAGTTTACTTATCTTTAGCAACTTTTTCGCTATAGGCGTTCACTCAATAGGGTCATTCAACTCCTCACAACTGTTACCAACTTTCCTCCCCTCCGCCAGCCTGTACTGAAGGCAGAGGGAGGGGAGGGCAGGAAAGGGTGTCTGGGTTGGGGCAGGGGTGCTCCTGGGCTGGCAGTGCCCCCACCCTGGGGTGAAAGTACCCAAGTGCTGGTAGGGCGAGGAAGGGGCCAAAACAGAGTTCAGCTCTGGGTATATTAAGTTTGATCATGTTTAAGGTAAATAAAGAGGGAGGCTATTTTTTTTTTTTTTTAAACGGCTGTAATTAACATCCCTCTTCCCCCCCCAAAAAGCCAGAGCTGTTTTTGTGTGATCATGCTTTGTGCAGTTCTGACTTTTGTTGAAACTGCTTATTTCAGCAAGCAGCTAATGTGTGCAGAGTAGAGAAATTACTTGATGCCTGATCTTGTCTTGCTACAGTGAACCACTGTTGTAGATCTGTTGTAAATTCATACATTTCTTACAAATGCTGATGTAGGATCAGTTGATTTGGCAGTGGGCTTATGGCACTGGCAAATTCACTGCTTCTAACCAGGCTATATAGCAAAATTTTCCAGTAACAAGTGTAATAAAAAACATACTAGAGCAGAAACATATTTTTTCTTTGTTTTCAATAATTTCTATAATTCATTTTTATAACATCCCTCAACACAATAACTTCATTTATAACAGTTTGCAGTGTAGCATTCTATAAAGGCTTATATTTTTTTTTAAATCTTAACCAAGTAGAAAATAATAAAAAACCTCCCCTCCTCCACTACTTCTTGCCTTTCTTTTTCTCTTTTGGATTTCTTCCTCCTTTGCCCTTTGTCTTTAATCCATAAATCAGTATGCTAGCTGTTTCTACTGCTTCATTTGTTTTAAGCATATTTTATATTAGTTCCATTTTGCTCATCTCTATCTTTTAATTGTTACAGTGCACTGCTGATACTTCAGAAAATAAGTTATCAATATGTGAAGAAGATGCTTTCCTCTGTACTTTTCTGTTACGCACAGAAGGTCCTTGAGACGTCAGTGCCCTATGTAGCCCAGTTTTCCTGTCAGTAGTTTGGTTGTAGCATGTGGCTCAGTAAATAATGAACCTAATTTGTTTTAAAACAAAAAAGTATGGATGACTTTTGAATTGGTTTTGAGTAATACACTACAATAAATAGATTTTGTAAAAATGTGTATATATATGTGTGTTTGTATATACATGTATAAAAAAGGATGCTTAGACCAGGTGGTTAAGACTGAAGAATCTGAACCGGCACTATCCTTGTAATCTCCTTGTCTCATTTACAACTTGAATTTTAGGGTTTTTAGTTGCAAAGAGCTTTACGAAATAAATCTTTTTTAAATAAAGATATTAAAACATCACAGGTAGCTCTCCTTTGAATTGCTTTATTTACTGATGCCCTCATGATGAGCATCAGGCAAGGAGGCTCGTCTGTAAAAGAAGACAACTATATTTTCTGTAGTCCTCATTTAATTGGAGAACTTTGAAGTTGCTGCTGTTGCTTTTCTCTGCAATCAGTTTCAAAGTAAAATTTTTTCTGAAGGGGATTTGCATCACAAGATCATGCAGTACTGCAGGACTGATAAGAAAACTGCCAGGGGTTCTCACAGTATTGTAAACGAATGTAGTACTGTAATAACTTGCAGAGTGGGAAGACAGACAGCAGTTTTCCTGCTCTTTTCAGTGGAAAATATAGATCTGGAATTATATTAAAGAATAAATTGTTGGTAAGTCACTGTTTGTATTGGTCAGACTGAACAGACACTGTTATTGTACAGCTGAGAACTATTAAGTGGAAATGCTTTCCTCTGAATTAACTTACATTATCATCATGCTCTTTGCCTTGGTGTGTTCCCAAACTATACTGCTCTCATCAGTGAGAAACAGATTCCTATGCCTAAGTCTGCTGTATCTCTTAAATCTGCAGTAATCAAGAGAGTGCAAAATACCTTCATTGTAGCGCAATTTGGAGGGGTAACCTGATCTAAAACTTTCTAACCTTTCTAAAACTCCTTTGAAAAGTTGGTTACTTGATTACATGAGTAATTCCTTGTCTTCATTTCAGGGCTGCAGGATTTCTTTCCTTAATTTCCAACTGGAGTCATTGGCTGATGGCTGGCTGATGCCTTGGGCTCCTGCCATTTTGTACTTTTCCTTCCCCATGATAACTCTTCTTTAAATATCAGATCACGCTTCTTTTTCTGGATAGTGGAACAATATCCTCCAGAAATAGTCTTGCTTTTAGTGATACTGGGCCCTTGGCTTGGATTCAGTTGGATCTTTTCTTCCTATTAACTGATCTCACTCCATCTCCATTGTGTCTTGCTTCCAGCTGCTCTAAGTGGTGAAGCTTTTAGCTGCTTTTTTGGCCCATGGTTACCAGATGGTGTTGCAAGGAATCACCGCAGGTGTGTTCAATGCAGTCTTCCCAGTTTTGATCCAAACATGACTTGCATCATTAGTTTATAAAGAGACATTTGTATTCCAGCCCGAGGTCAATAATGTTCCCCAAATTCTGCCGGGTCTGTCTTCCAGGGTCATTAATCACTGTGGCTAAACGAGGAAAATGAAGGACAGCCAAGAAAACACTGTTCAGTGGACATTGCACATAACAATTATGTCGGGACAATTGAGACTTTAAAAAAATAAAACTTTTAACAGAAGCTAGTGAGAGAGGCAGATGTTTCTTATTTCATTAGTAATTTGAAGCTTAAGTGAACTAATTTGTATGTGCCACTTAATCATCTCTGTGTCCTTCTGTCAATACCCATCCTGTTGTCAGGAGACCATGCTTTCTGAACCTGCTCTCGCTTGCTTAATTCTCAAATTTAGCTCAGATTTGATGTGCTGCATGGCCTACAGTATCCTCACCATGCTTATAAGACCAAAAATTTGCCCACTGCTGGAAGAAATTTGAAAAATATTTTGAAGTTTGTCAATGTTAAATAACATTTTTTCCTTTGCTTCAAATATTTTCTTATTTTTTCAATTGTAATTTATTATGTTTTAGAGATTAATATTTCACAATTTTCACTTCAAAAAGTAAGACTGGTAAGTGAAAGACTGCAGAAAATACTACATTACCTTTAAAAAACATAAAACAAAGCCACTTCTAAGTACATTTGCAATACTGCCACTCTTTGCATACCAGAGTGGATCTCCAATTGAACTTTTTATTTAAGATTAACTTCTTGCTCCCCAAAAGATACCTTTTTTTGTTGTTGTTGAGTTTTGCAAGCTCATGTGTTCAGTTAATACTTCAAGCTGGGAAGTAAATATTTGAAAAGCAAGTCAAATACAGCATCTGGCATGGCTTTATTTTTGTTTTTGTTCCAAATAATTTTGATAGACTAATACAGTTACTTAAATACATTAAACAACTGTAATTTGAAAGCTTTTTTTTTTTAAAATTAGGTTTAATGTTTCTCATACTCTTCCAGTCATTCTTCACTCTAGAGAATTTCTACAGAGATTCCAGTAAGAACTTCCCTCTTGCAGTGTGTCTGGCAGCTTTTGTTTTCTCAGAGGGGGATGCTTGCCTGAGGCTGCTCAAAGTGATCACTGTAAGAAAAGCATTTTTTTCATCACTCATGGGATTAACCCATCATCTGTGCGTTCTGATAGCATGAGTCAGCCTTCGTCCCTCCTCCTCTCTTGTCAGAAAATATGGGAATTGGTGGCTGCTTCAGACAGGACATTTCTGTCTGATTAACTGAGTGGAATTAGTTTGGGTATGTTTTGGCAATTTAAGTGTTGAAAGGAAAGTTTTGCATATCTCGATGAGAAAATTTAAACTGTGTTATAAGGTATGGTTAAAACTTGATCCAAAACAGGTTGATTTGATCCAAATGCACCGATAAGGGCACCTAAGAAAGTGCAGTGACACTCTTTTGGCAAGGAGGAGATGAATAAAAACTCTAAGTTCAGTCTACAGCCATCAATACAGAAGTGTTCTTGATGTCATATGATGTACTTTCTACCTGTGCAATGCTTAATTTGGGCTGTTTTTAGCATCCCTAGTGTATACTTTAAATTATATGGATTTTCAAGTAGATTTGTCTTGATAACTTTACTAAAGGGAACATCAAATGGGGAGCTTCTGTTAATAAGACAACCTAAAGCTACAGTCTACTGTCTTCCAGTATTCAGCATGTTACTGGCATTAGCCTAATAGGTGCAGATATCCCTACATGATTTACTAAAATTCTGTTACTGAAAATAGTCTCATTAACTGGTGCTATGGGGAGAGGGATATGAACATAGTGAAGCCTGCTGCAAGTAATTTAGAAGGCACAATTTGTATTCTTTCATTTCTTTCTTTTGTTTATTATGAAACCTTAGTATATGCAGATGCAAGTGCTACACTTGCCAAAAACTGAAAAATAGTTGTTAAATAAAAGATGCTGTGGAGGAGAAAGGAAGACTTCTTTCCCAATTTAAAAACGTAAACCCCTCTCCCCACCCTCACTCACTTGAACTGTGATTTCAAGAGCAGTTCTGGAGATTCCTGCTTCTGTATTGGTATAAGACTATAACTCAAGTCAGCAATAATTCTGAATAAGTACCAAATGATTAAAATGGCATCAAGATGATATAGTTTATGAAAAAGAGTGGTTTGGCATGATTAACTCAAAGACGTGTTTTATGTGCTGGATTGCGCAACTGTGCAATCTTTTTAGATTAGGAGTGTCCTCTATATTTGAGGTTTAAAATAGCAAGCAGCTTAGAGCAATGAAAAGTTGAGTATTCAAAATGCATCTTTGCTGCACGTGTAATGTTCAATAGGACCAATATAGATCTATTGTGACTATACTAAAATGTTCACAAATGTGGTGATGATTATTAGTATTTTTAAATAAAAGAAAAATAATCTAGAAATGTTCAGAGAGAGATACTTATAACTTCTTATAATGACAAGTGTACGTTTCAGTGACCACTTATATCAGGTACTGATGCTACTCTATGTCAGTATATGCTGCTTCCCATTGATTGCTAGTGTGCCTTAAATGATCTTTTATTTCTTTTCAGAGTAGTAGAGTACAGTTATGGTACAGCTGATTGCAGACAGTTTCTGCATCATATATTCAATTATTCCATTTCAAATGCTAAAGACGATTCTTTTTTTTTTTTTTTTTTTCAAAATAAACAAAAGTACTTGATAGGAACACAGTAGTTTTAAAGGTTAAAAGATTCTTAGCTCCTGCAGCAAAATGCTTTTATCATTTTTTTCGCTTATCTGTCTGGAAAATTGCACCGTTTCCACTTGCAATTTTTAAGTGAGTTTAATTGAGCAAATGCATAATAGGTAAAAACTTTTAAAAATAGTTAAACTGAGATTCATCTGGTTAAGCTGTTAATTATCAGCAGGATTAACTTCAGCTAAAATAAGATTCCTTTAAGCAGAGACATGAATAATGAAACCAGTAATGGGAAAGTCTCAGGAATGATTGAAAGGGATTTTGCATAAACAAGGTGGTAATTTAACCTCAAATAAGTTTTTGGGATGTAGCATCTAAAATGGATAAAGGACTTTGCAAGAGATATCCCTTTAATCCTCTTCAGAATTTGTTGGCTGTTACAATAGGTTGAAAGAGTGTGTTTCTTATTCAAAAATAGCAATAATTACTTGATATTTTGCATATTCAGGAATATTGTGTAGATATGAATCCTCACAACTTGTGTTAGTCATATGCCAAATAATATTGTGGTTGGTTTCTGCCTTTGATTCACTGCAGATATTTGCTAGGTTGATGTACTTTTCAACAAGAACTAGCTTTTCAATTTGAAATACTGAAAGTCAGCCGGACAAGTTAGCCCACACACAATACCCAACAGAGTTTGTTCAGTCACTTTTGTTATGAAGAATAGCACAGATGCTATCAATACAATGAATTTGTTTATAGGTTGAAGGTCTGCCAGCTGAATTTTATTGCTTTAATATCTAACTATTGGTAGATGTGGTCTGCTTTTCCAATCCTTGTATTCTGTACCTTTGATACCTTAAAAACACGGGGTTGCATTTTTCCAGGGGGTTTCTTTTTAGTCATTAATTTACAATATCTCGGTTCCTGTAACGCAGTGATAAATGAGAAGTTTCTTGTTGCAGTTGTTTCAGCAGCTCTTTCTACCAGGATCCCCATTTTTATTAAAGCTGCCGTACCATTGACCGTGTTTTAGGTGAGTCTGTTAAAGGTGAAAAACAGCTTAGGCTGATTTTTGGTGTTTCTAAGCATGTTCCTACCTTGGTCCGCATAGGCTTTCATTTAGAAAGCAGTACCAATTTTGCATTTTTTGTGCATTTTTGAAGGATTTTTTTTGGTGTTACTGTTGTTGTTCCCATGAATTTTTGCAAGTGGATATTTTGAGAACCATTAAAATAATAAAAGTAAAAAATAATAAAAAAAAAATCTTAGTGGTGCTTTAGACAAGGCCAGATGCTTATCTAGGCTTCTTTCAGAACATCAGCAGATGTGGTGACATGAGAAACATGGTGTTCATTGACTGAAGTTTATGCAGCATGGGTGTGATGTTTGGATGTTTTATTTTCGTTGTGGCAGGACACTGCATATCAGCATAACCATCTTTTCCGTCCTGAAAAAAAGAAAGCAACAGTCAAAAGGGTCATGTGTGTTCAGTGGGTATTGACTTTTAGCAAAATAACAGTCAGTACATTGTCATGCAATACTTGCAAAAGTATCAAAATGTAAATGAAATGCAAGAAGAAATCACAAAAAACTCCATAAAAATCCCTGTGTTTTAAGGGTCAGGGTACAAAGTGTGTTTCATGTTTTTTTTCAGAGTGTCATTGTTGAAAAGTGTAAATCTTAATAAATGACATTCTTGTTTGGTAGGTTTTTGCTGGTCTTTTCCCTTGGAATTCTTTGTTCTTGATATTAGAAAAATCTTTTGGACCAATTTTGCTTTCTTTTGTAAGTCTTCTACCATAACAACAGCCTCTTCAGACATACCAAAAATGTACCAAATAAACCTAAATTTGGTACCCTAGCCTTCATGAGCACCTTATTCCCTCATCTCCTTATTTAATAAAAGTAGCAATAGTAGTGATCCACAGATGTCAAAGTACTTTGCCCGTGGTAATTAATTGCAGTAGCCAAATTCTTCTTGTTTGATATAGCTAAGTCTTGAGGATTAGAGGCTGACCTGAGGTATCACAAGATCTCACAACAAAATGATGTCAAGCACTGAAAAAGAAGCAGGTGTCATTCATACCTTCTGTCTTCTCTCTCCTTCCTTTTTTTTCTGCGTGCCTTCACCTAGTGCCTTGTTTAACTCTGCCAAACTGATGTGGCTGTGTGGTGTTCGGGGTTTTTTTGGTTTTTTTTTTTTTGGAAGAGGTGGAAATGTAAATTGTCAGATGAGCTTGTCAGGTGGACTTTTATCCTGGTACCCTCGTCCTCACTGATCTTTAGATTTCATTTGTAATTATAGACTAAAATGTTCCATAATTGCGTGTTTTTCAGACATTATTTCTTTCTAGTGCAAAATCTGGTATAAACACTGTTTTTCTTTTCCTGACAACTGGAAGTGCTTTTTTTATTATTACTACTTGAACTAATCTGAGTTCAGTAAAGCTTTTCTCCACTTTTTTCTTTTTTTTAAGAGATATTAAGATACAACAGCTAAAACAAGTATAAAATCTTCTGAAGTCACAAAACATCCCTAAGTGTGCTTCATAAAATAATGATGGTCCCCTTTTATTCTAAAAAGGATTCTGATTCTCCCTTCCTTCCCTTGAGCAGTTTCACCAATACTGTTATATTAAGTAACAACAAATCCAAACTGATTTTAGATGTGCAAGTACTTGACTTGCCATTTTCTTCACTAACAAAATGATTTCCTTATACGAAAAAAAAGTTTTGAACTTTCATTGAGATCACCAAAGCAGAACCCCGTTACTTAAAAAAGGGAGGAGGGGCAATGGTGGTGATTTTTGTTTAATGAATGTAGCCCCTTTAGGGGAGACTGACCTTTGTAGGTTTGCTAAGAATCCTGTTGCTTAGACTCAGCTGTAGGAAATGCAAGTGTTAATTTCCAACTCTTTTTACAGCAACTGTTTTGAATTCTATTTTATGCAAGTTTAAAGACTAGTTTATCATTGTACAAAACTTGAGATATCTGATTTGTTTGAAGAAAAGGGGTCTGGAAGTCTGTAGGTGCTCAAAATAACAAAGGTAATTGTTGTCCTCCCTTTATCTGGGATATGCTTTCCTGATGCTTGTTTGCATGAATTAGGAAGGTAACACCCACATTTTGTGCAAGGCCATTTTGACAGCTTTCCTGTTGAAGCTGGAAGAATTTCATAGCCAGCAAGAGATTATTTGCATGTTCTGAAGTCAAAATCATTTCTGAGTGGTAGTAGTGAGAGTCTCTGTCCAGAGAAGATGTATTTACTCGCTGCAACCCTCGGTCATGGATGTTAGCTCAAGTGTAGCAGCGAGTACTTTTGGTCTTGGGGGGGTGCCTGTGGCATGGCACTTAACAAAAAGGTGTTTGCTGCCTTAGCGTATAGTACCCGTGTCTCGATAAAAAGAGTCCTCTTGGGCTGCTTTAATATAACTGGAGTGCTGGCAGTCCAGGCTGAAATAGAGATGACTGGTGGAAAAAGTCCTATGCATACAGGACAAGGGGTTAAAGAAAACTCAGTCTTGTGTCACTAACGAAGGCTGCAAGAACATGAGTTTAACTCCCATCAGGGCTCAGGGAAGCCATGTGGAAGCTTAACTGGAGACAAATTTATTGGGAGCCACGCATCACCAGGTCCACTGCTCGCAGATCACCTTTGCTTCAAATGAACTCGTCTGCAGATTAAATGAAACTTCATAAATTCCTTTTTTTTGGCAGAATTAAGAGCCCATTGACCCTGTCAGAGCATGGAATTTCAAACCTACTGCTTACACCACCAAACTTTTTTTCCCCTTTCACTGAAAGATGATTGTATGGTGGCAGATGACATTGTAAATAGAGCTTAATGAAGGAGAAGAACTGTCCGAGCTCAGCTTTCCTTTCTCCTTTTCCCTCTGCTCAAGGTGATTTTAAATGCCTTTTTGAGTACACCGTGTAATGGACAAGGCAGCAATTATTCCTTGTCAAATTTATGGTTACTTGATTATTTACATCGGCTGAAAGAGGCCAAAATCAATGGGAGCTCTTTTGTGCTAACAGTGGAACTTCATTTTATCCCTGTCAGAGACCTAATTTGCCTCAGCAACTGCTGTTGTCAAAGTAGGGCAGATCCTCTTTCCCTGAAGACCTTAGACCAAAATTGCTAACACTGCTCTCCTCTCTGCTGTCCTACACAGACAGAAAAGAGTCATACAGAGAAAACTAATGTTAAAAATTTACTACTCATGAATGATGTTTTATTTTCTGGTCCTCTGTAAGATAGCTCTGTCTCCGCACAAGTGTATCGGTTTTAAAGTTGAATGTTTTAACTCTGCTGTCCCTCCTGAATCCCCCTTCTGAGAAATGTGAGTGGTTTTCATGTTTCCATCATCGATCTTTTTTTCCTGCTATTCTGTAGAAGTCTGCTGTATATGTTAAGCATTATAGACAAAAGGTCTATCTTAAAGGTATTTTGCTATTCCCGAGGAAGCTGTTTTATATTGTGTTTGGTGAATGTTGTACAGAAATACCACAGTTCACCAATTCTGTCAGCATATAATGTAGCTCTCAATGAAAGAGTGTTTGTAAGCATGTCTGACGGTGTGGCCTACGTACTACTTCAAGTTATTTATATTTAAAAAGGACTGCCCATGATGCTAGTTATTTTTTCTATGTAGCAGGGCTTGAACTACCCATGTTGTCATAATTTCAGTAGGACCCTGATACGAGCTCAGAACTTTTTCATTCCATTTCAAATTCACATGTTCCTTAAACTGTGATGGCCAGAGCCACCATAGTGCTTGCTCCCTAAGGGACCCGTGAGATCAGAAAATACGGCTTTTAGCAAGTACCAGAGGAAAATGCACAACCTGGGGGAGAGATTCCTTTAGCAGGTGTTAGGTTGCAGTAATAACAATGAAGGCTTCTTGTGTCAGACACTTCCAAAACCAATAGAAAGAAGCATTTGTCATTTACAGTGACTATTTGGAGCTATAGAATATCATTCTTTGGGCTTCATTTCCTTGTGGGCAGGCTTTCACTCATGTTTGCTTTAGTTATAGAAACACTAGGCTTTGAGATGTTTATTGTCCACGGTCTTAAGGGGAGCTGCAAGTACTCAGCACCCTTGACAGATGATCCAAGGTTGTTTTTTAAAAAATCTGCTCCTGTACAAATCTGTTTGCTCTTTGCATACCCTCTTTTTATGTATGACTGAGAAGCACAGAGGGAAGAGAAATGATGTAGGCACAAACATGTGGATATTGTTTATTCCTTGGTAGTTATTGAGGAGCGTAAGAGAGCAGGTTGGAGTTGGTCTCTGATGACAGTTAGCACCTATGGGAAATGCCAGCAACCTGAAGAACCTATTCAAGGCTGGTATGTCTGAATATCCCTTGCTTGCTTTTCAAGAAAACAATGGCTAAGTGTGAAAGGTCATAATTTTCACTTTGCATTAGTAAGCATATAGTCAATTTGTTTTGTGTGCTTCCTCTCCCCCTTCTCCCCTCATTGGGACTTTAAACATGCAGAAAGGCTAACAAGATTTGATCCGACATGGACCAAAAGCTAGCACGTGTATAATGGACTGGTATATTTCTTCTTTAGCAGCATGACTGCCAAGTGTATTTTTTCTTACTCATACCTACAGTTAAACAGTTTTTATCTGAATCCTCAGTAAGTGTTAATCTTTAAGTTTTCAGAGTTTCAGCTTTTTTTTTTTTTAAAAAACACAGTATGAATTAATGTAAAGCAGTGGATATTTTTAAAATACTTTTTTCCTCAAATTTTCCTGTATGCTGGCCAAAATTTTTCAGTGTCAGCAAATTTTTTGTGAAGCTCCAAAACCCAAAACTACCTTCAAGAAGTTACTACCTGATTAAAAGCCATTGTGGGTTGAGTTGCAAATACTCCAAGGTGACTCAGTGCTCTCGTGTCCTTGTGAATCTGACTCTAACCTTCATTCTACGCTTTTAAGTGCAAATTTCCAGCTTCCTTTCTCCAGCACGAACTCAGGCACTTCTGAAAAGTGGGTGGAGTCCTTGACTTTCAACGAGAGTTAAATGAGAATAAAAGCATACAATAATTCAGTGGAAATGAAGCTTCTGACCAATGTTAAACAATGAAAGCTCTGCCTGAATAAATTTGGAAAACCTATTTGTTTCTTGTAAAGTAACTAGTAATAAAATAGGGCTAGAGAAGCCTTAGGCACATTGTATTTAAATAAGCTTCTTGTTCAAGCCAAAGCTAAAGCTGCAGTTATGGATAATGCATCTTACATTTTATTTCAAGAGTAAAGATTATATTATCATAATTTCAATTGTAAATGCTCTTTACTTTTGTCAACAGGCCACTGATAAGATCTCTATGTGAGCCTCAGTTGACAAAATGGCACAGCATGCAGAAAGATAATAAACCTTCTGTGAGGAAATTTGTTCAGCGCTTAATAACTTTAGTCAGATGGGGTATTGCTAAAGAAAAGCGTGCTTGCAGCAGTAGCACTGAGAAATCCAGCGGCAAGATCCAAGTCCCTCTGTGTGAGCGTGCTAACAGCCCTCGGCAGCCTCCCATCTTGCACACATGTCCGTTCCCCCGAGCACCTCGTTTTGTGGGCTTGGCTTACCTCAGACTAAGGGGTGACAGTGCCACCTGAGAGCAAGGCAGCAGCATTCATTACGCACATCGACGTGTTGCACAGGGCTGGCGTTGGGGCCGGCAGAGATGGTAGGCACAGCCCATTTTGGCCTTTGCTCTTTGCTTTAGTTTTGAGCGTATCCAAGAGGATGATTAAGGCTTTCTCGTTCTCTTCATTCCTTCTCTCTTCTTCTGACTTAAACAGATTTGCTCCAGTTTTTAAGCCTTCTGTGGGTGTATCCTTTGAAATATTCATTACTGCCAACAGCTTGTTGAGTTTGAGAACATATTAGGAATATTCATTCTAGTTCTCCTCCTTCATCCTGCAACAGGTTTGGGATTCCTGGAACACAGCTGGTCCTAGCAACACACCTAGGGGAGACTTGATCCTTTTTTTTCTAATATTTGGGGGGTGGGAGGGCTGACTTCAGAAGCACTACAGGTGCCAAAGATGTAATCTACAGATGCCACAGACTTAATCTTTGGCATCTGTCTGCTTTTCTGCGTTTTTTACTGAGTAGCCTTTAGCCAGAAAATGAGACTGGTAAAGTGTTTGTGGTTATTGGAATAAGTTATCAAATAGAAAGCGAGGTTATAAACCAGGCACTAAGGCAGACTGGATTTTTTTGTCATGTTCATCTAACCCTGCTGAGCTCTGAGTAATCTCATTAGAGTAACTAAAGGTGGAGTTTGGCCAAGCACCTTTCTATCTCTCCTTCATGTGCTACTGAAAAAAAGTTAGATCAATGAGCCGCACAGTATACTGAAAGGTGAAAACAAATGAATCAGAGAGAGAAGTAACCAAAAAAGCATTTGTTGCTAGTTTGATGCTTAAATAAGCAAACATGAATTTGCTACTAGCAATCACATATAACAACCTTAAAAGAAACTAGATAGGACGTGTATGGTTTTGGAAGGTGCATCTAAAGAGGTGCTTCTTACTGAGACTTTACATTCGTTTCTCACTCTAGTAAATGCTGAGAATAATTTTGAGAGACTAAATTCTTGAACAATGTAAAAAAACAAATGGGGGGGAGTGGAGAGCAAAACAACCTGTCTAAAGCAAAGGTGATAGGCCAGTCATTCAGTCACTGCAACGGAGAACACTTCTTGCTGTGGGAGATGCCAGAAAGATCAGCAGCATGACATGAAAGACTACTCTCAACCATCCTGTTACTTAAGAGCATATGGTATTCCCTTGGAAACCCTTAAGTAATGGTTGTTGGAAGCTTTAATGTGGGGATAAGATTTAAAATCCAGCAACAAGACAACGTGCAGTGACTGGGTCCCCTTGATGCCTTCTGGAAAGTGAAGTCTTTTATTTACTGTTCTTAACTTTTAAGGTCTTTGGATAAGGCTTGTTTCTGCTTTCTGTAGTGCTTTATATAACTGCCTTGGAAGCTTATTTTGAGTCAGAAACAAAGGCATTTTTAACAGGATCTGTGCAAGTTGGTCTTTGCCTTTATTCTTTAACCTGAGGTGTTGCATTACATTTTTTCATTTTTGCCTCACTGATTAAAGCAGGATTAATTCATTTCTTATTATATGTGCGTATAAAAAGATACGAATAGCAGAACTGTCACTCCTGCACGTGGAGATCTCTCTCATGTTCCTTCCATGAGTTCTAGGCAATGAACATGAGAATGATGCTTCCCATTTTTGTGTCAGTTACAAAACAGAATAATTTCATCTATTAACAGCATTGAGCATTTGCGATCCTTAATCAGAACTTAGACTTTTAAGGCTTTTTACGTTAGCTGTAACACATACTGATTTATTGAGTACTTATATAACTTAACTTCTTCAGTTTAAACAAAAAGAATTAAAAAATTGTTCTCTTTGTGTTCAGTGGAGCTAGAGGTAAGAAAATTAGGTATGACATAAAACAGAGAAGCTAAATAAGAAAAATCCAATTATGTTGAAAGTTCAGAAACAGAAAACCCAATGAACCCTAAACTCTCTAATTTTCCTTCTTCTGATGCACAAAATAGTTGAAGTTCTGCTTGACAGCCCTTGTACACACAAATTGTCATGTTTCTTTGCATGTTAGCTACGTTTAAAAAAAATTAAGTGCAGCTTACATTATCTGACAGTTTTAAAAGCTGTTTGTGCTGCCGAACAACTAGTATCAGGATACATTCGCTTAGCCATCAGTGGTTGTCATGAGTCGACCCTATAATGCATATTTGTGACTATCTACTTTAAAGCTAATAAACCCCTCGGTTTCGTGAATCTTCTAAGTCTTTACTAACATAGATTATTATTGGGATTGCCTTCTATTCCCTTACCTTTGTACCCTGCTTTTGAGATTCTGACTCTAGGGAAGGTGATGAGTAAAAAAAATGAAGAGATAACAAATGAAACACAGCATGTTTTGCAGTTAGAAAGTATAAATGTATTGAGTGTTATGAGCATGTTTAGGCTATAAGATCACCTTCATGTTCATGAGGTGACGTGTATGAGTTTTTGTGACCAAAGATCAAGTGTGAATTCCCTAGATATTGTAAAATGTGTATTTCTCTCACAGTCTGTTTAATTCTGACAGAGCATTGGAACCGCTATAGTGATTTTGTGCGTTGTGTCTCTAGAGCCACATGTTGCTGCTGTGGGCACTGTATTTGTAGTGTCAAAACTAACTTTGTCAGTGATTTGGAGCAAGGGCGTGAGGTGGTTTTGTTGCTACAAAAGAGCTTTTTGCAGAAAGAATGAAACAAAGTTACCAAGGAGGTGCAAAGCTCTTTTCTGACTAACCATAGGTCTGCTGTGATTTCATTTTCTGGCCCATGATGATGCTGGAGTTTTATGTCATAATTGCTTGGTGGCGACTTGATTAATGGAATTTAGTTTAACTATTTTCCTTGTCAGTGAAGCATTTATTGAATTCAGTAATAACCAGATAAGTTGCTTCCTCATTATAGGGCTTCATCTTGAAAGAGGATTCTTCTGAGGTAAATATGATTGAGACCATTCATTTAGCTGTATAATGACACAACGTAGATTAAAAAGTAAACGGAGACGTAGATACATGCTAGGAAATTAAATGGAATACAGTCACGTTAGTTGGCTGAAAATGCTGGAGATTTCAATTTTCTCTCCTTAGTTTTGTAACTGTATTGCTCCATAATCCTTGATAGCTACGTAAACTTATTACTGTGTCCAAATTCTTTCCAGGACAAAGTAGAGATGACGGGTGTCAACTGCCAGAGCTGTTACTGGGAGCTTACTCCAGGGAAAAGATGTGCCAAATATACTTAATGGGCTGAAGTTCAAAAAGGAGAAAAATAGCAGGTCTGAGCATTCTGGGCTCAATTATGCGTCTTCTGTAGCAGAACTGTCGTAGGTGTAGGGAAGTAGTATGCTGTGGAGCACGGGTGCCTGGAGGCAGTTATAAACTTGGAAATCATAACACCTGCCAGGTACTGGGGGACAGGCAGCTGAGCGGAGGAAAGGATTTGCTGTAACTTCTAAAAAACATGGTAAATCTTCTCCCTTACTTGTCCTGTGCATGGAAGGAAGGTGGTTTCTTACCCTTTCATTCCCTGTTTAGAAGTGCTTGCTATGGACAGATGAGGGCTTTCAGCAGCACCTACAGCAGTGTGTGACTTGCAGTAGAAGTTGTGGAAATTCAGTTCTCTGCACTCTTGTCCCTCTTCTCCAGTCTTTGTGGTACGTTCTCCCATTTTTACATGCTTTACACAGCTAACTAGAAGCACCTCACTTCAGAAAAGCCACAACTACATTTTAGAGTGTTACTTTCTGAAACTTTGAATTGCTTCTGTTCTCCCTTAAGGTGTTGCTAAGCAATGATTAGGTGTACCTGGTAGCTGTAGTGCTATCTTTACACACTAGTTGTAGTAAAAAGGAATATCATTTATTTGTTTAAATTACATAACTACAGAGTTGGCTCAGGGGATCATTACACAGTTAGTGAAAATAATGAATGCTTTTTCTGAACTACAACATTTAAACCCTAATCTTATGATGAATTTTTAGGATTTAATCCCATGGTTTGAAAATGAATTTAGATGAAGACAAGGTTGTCCTATGGTATCAGTCATAAGGCTTTTCATGTAAGTCCTTCATCAGATACTACTTTTCTTTATCCACTCACAGCAAAAAGTATAGTTCCATTGGGTTGGTGAGGCATTGTGGGCTGCTGCTTTGGTGCAGTATCCACAGCATGAGAAGGTTTAAATTCGGTGTTAATGGAACATCCCTGTAGTCCAGGGTCATTGATCTTTTTGTAGTGAGGTTTGAAAATGAACAGAACCTCCACCTTTTTGGTAAATTAGTATGGTATACTTTGGTATTTGTTGCCAGATTAGGAGATTGACTTCCTGTGGCTTGATAGAACTATTTAGTAGATGTCCATTTGCTATATACAAGAGAGTAATTTTCATATGGCTGTTCCACTATGGCATGTTAAAGTTGATATAAAAGCACATTTCTCTCTAAACGTTATAAGGATTCTGGCTTCATAGACAAAAAGTTACTTCAAATAGTACAAATTACATGCTTTATACTCTTTTTAAATATAGAAGATCATCTTGTTGATGGGTAAGCTAGAAATTCAAAATGCATTCGTTTTTATATAGCAAATGCCCGGTCAGTATTCAAATGCAGAATTAATAGTTCATGACTGAAAAGCTTACAGCTGAAGCAAATTTTATATGGCTGAGCTTAGAATTTGCGTTGGATGAGGAGAGTCCAATTCCCAGTGGCTTTTGAAAAAAAAACCCACACCAACTAGATCCAGGTAATACTACTTCTTTGTGCAAGATAAGGCCGCTTAGTTAACTGAGAATAGAAGACAAGGTAGAGCATAAAATAATATACAGGCAGACTGAGTCAAAAGGCTGTACTTGGGTACTTGCCCTTGGAGTGTGGCAAAATGATAAATGATGCAGTATAACTGTAATGGCACTATATCCTTGTTAGGTACTTCAGTCTAATGCCATTGCTTAGAATTAAAGTAGGAAGAGACTGCAATATATTATTTGAATGAGATTTGAATCCACAGATACTGAGTCAGTGCTGTAGAATTTAAGATGCTCTGTCAATTATTTATGATAAACTCTGAAATTAAAATATGATTTTCATTGTCTTTCCACTGTTTGGATTGAGTACTTGTCTAAAAACTACTAAATTAATCAGCTTTTCATTGGTCAGTTTTAGTATCTTGAGAGATGGGTATTCTTTACCAAGTAATAAATATATAAATAAGCCACCCTTCTTGTAGCAAATTATTTTAAAGATGTGTATTTAATTGTCCCATGTATTATGTGTGGATTTAATGAGTCTTTTCTCGGACTAAGCTGTCAGGGAGCTAGAAAACTGCTCTCATGACAGTCAAGAAAATCTTAAGGAAAACTCCATTTTCAGGTTGGGCTGAAATATTGAAAGTCCCATGTTTTTTAACTTGGGAAACTGGATGCTTACTCTGGGTGTGGGTTAACGCAGCCTCTAGAACCTTTTCCTTGGGTGTACTGCTTTGGCAGTCTGTCATGTTATTGCCACTAGACTATCACCTTGTTTTCAGTTTCAACCTTTTAATAAAAACATTAGTAACTACATCCAAGACAACTTGTTTGTTTTGTTTCTGTGCAAATAGAGCAGAGTTAAAGGTGCTATTAAAGGCAGAATAACCATGAGGTGCCTTGTGGCTTGGTGATTTCCAGTGTGATTATTGCAAGCAAACACTGATATCTTATACCTGAGGAGGGAAAACCAGGAGGAAAGGCAACTAACAGTCTTGGAAGGAGGCTTCCCCAGTGAACTCTTTACAGAATGTCGATCAATAGGAACATTTTATTTAGTCAGCAGTAATAAGTAGGAAGTAACATCTGACGATGAAATTCCTGCCTGGCATGAAAGCCAGATTTCATCTGTACTCCCTGCTGCCTCCCTCATTGTGTCAGTTAGGGTCAGGATTAAAACCTTCGTGTTCTAGTCAGTCCCGTAAGTGGAATTTAAGTCTCAGTCTCTCGTACAGTAAATTGCTTAATGGCGCCATGCCTGAAATGTATGCCATGGTGGTACTTCCCTGCATACTTCCCTTTGACATCTAATCTCTTTTAGATATACTCCAAACATGAGATATTTCTTTTGTTTGTTGTGTTCTGATTTGAAATGTTCTGCTTTTAGGGCTGGGTGCTTCTGGAAAGTTCAAATAATTTAAACCACAACTTATATGCAGGTCCAAAATGTTAGAAAATCATGGTTGATTCATAAAGCTGAAAGCCATGTGTTGTCCAAACAAGTTAAAAATAAGGGGGGGGAGGAGGGGAACCACCACCAAACCACCCCCAGTCCTTTACTAATCTTTCATGGCAGTGCAACATTGCCTGTCGCCAAGACTACATTATCTCATTTGGAATCCTAACAAACTTTAATCTTGACATTTAAGGTCTTACTTCATACCCCATTTTCTAAGGAAGGCCGCAGTCTATCAGTGCTTACCTAATGCAGAACTCTGTCTTTGAATATGGAGATACTGCACAGGGCAGACCACTGAATGTGACTGGTTGATCCATGTAAAAATACCTTCCCAAGGCAAACTGATACCCTGTAGTCTTAAAGAAAGAAATGAAGCAAAAGTCAAACTGGTGCAGTGCCTTGGCTCTAGGAACTCTGCAAACCCTTTCATGTAATTCATAATCTGCATTGCAATCACCACTGTAATAGATACCTAATTGGTAATTTGGGCAATCGTATTTATGCGACTTTTGTCTTATCCCACTGCTTGTTTCTTTTTATTGTAAGAGCTTGATTTGTCCATCTGTCTTGGTCCTTGGGGTGCTATGTTGCTTGAGTGATTTGGCTCCTGGCAGAGGTTATCAGTGAGGCTGTGCTGGAAGACCTCTGTGAAACCCTGGTGTTGGGTTCAATTGATAGCGAGCCTCAGCGTAGAACCGACCTTGGTGGAGCTGTGTGTTAACTCTGTGTTGTAAATGCTGACCTGCTGCAGAAAGGAGAGGGCAGCTCTCCCTCCTGGTCTGATCAGATTGACACTAGGTATTTTGCAAGGCAGGAGAAAATACCACAGTGCTTTTGAACAAGTGAATTTTTTGTGTTCCTGCCTGAAGCTGCATGTCTTGAGTGAAACCAGGATGTATTGATTTGCTGTAACCACCTATTGACCTCTGCGTCCTTTACATCTGAGTCGCGCAAGGGAACACCATTCTTTTTATCTTTTTGTTGTTGTTACTCGTTGTGAGTCATGTAAAATATATGTATGCTCTGTGTATAAACAACCTGGTTCATTCACTCTTAAGGTTCTTGCTGCTGTTTATTTTTCCATTTTCCTTTTAGAAAAAAACCTTCTTTTCTCCTTCCTTTAGTTTGCATTCCAAAGTCAAATTGTGCTTCGTGTGACAGTTTTCTTGCATGTTTTGCACATCATCTCAAGTATGAAGCAAATTCTTTATAGTGTCTTTGCACATACTTAATCTTGTTTTGCAGATGAAAGACTTTTATCTTTTCTGAAATTGAACTTTAGAGGTGTGTGTAAGATCATTTCCGAGTTGATCAGATATTTTTCCTTCCAGAGGCAATGGAATAACATTTTTTTTTCTTTTTCCTTACCTGGTTTTGGTTTCATTGATTCTGCTGCTTCACTTGTTTGCAGTAGCCTAACATTCAGTTACTTCTGGATTTATGCTCGATAAAAAGTAGGGGGTTTTTAATTGATTCTTTGCAGTACTAAGTTTTTAGATGTACAATTCTGCTATTAGTTTTATAATCCCTGCATTAAGTGTCTTGCTGAATGATGAGGCTTTTAAGCCTGTATTTGCATGGCGTGCAGTTCAGAACCCACTCCTAAAAACAGTTGCTGGCAAATGTGATCCTAGTTGTGTGTCACAGGCTGCTGTGCTGACCTTCCTTTTTCTACCATTGATAAAAGTGCTTTTCTGTTGATGGTCCTTGCATTTTGCAGGCTGCCATTAGTAACATTACCAATGGCTATAAAGTGCTGTTAGCTGGTTATGTTATTTTTATCCAGTTTTATGTTGTTATTTAAGATGTGTGAGAAAATGCATCAAACTGCTCTAATACCAAAATGTAACGAGAAGTTCCATTGCACACAATCTTCTGCAGCAATGCCTTTAATGCATCAGCAGTATATTGTTGTCCAGTGCCTTAAATTCCCATTTATGGATCTTAGTATCTACAAGAGCATTTTGGAAGGAGCTTTGTTACAGCACTGTTGGTGTTCTGCTCATTTTCAGCTGAAGATCATGTATTTGCATGAGGGCTTCTGCTGCCAGAATGTGAATTTCCTTGGACTCTAGCATTCAAACGTTTCATCTCTGTGCGATCTCTAGTTTTCATTATAAAATGCCATTTTCATTGCCAACAATGGATGTACGTTATCTTTATGGAAAATTATGACAAAACTGATCAGGAAAATTTTACTAGTAATAAGTAATATAAAACTGTCTTAGTTTATGTTGTATTTCTGGAACTTATGATCCAACATTGTCATGTCTACAGAACTACTGTCTTTATATGTACAGGCTATATTAAATATATGTCAACGTAGAGCTTATTTCAGTTACTGTATTTTATTTTTCTTCTACAAATGCAGAATTTCTCAAATACTGCAGTGTGCTTTCATGTGAAAGGGCCACTGAAAAAGCTGTTATTCAGTACAATTTTCAAAGCCATTTTACTGGAAGCACTGGTCCAACACTCTGTATATATGTATATATTTGATTACCTTTTATAGAATTCTGCAAAATGGTACCTGTCCACCTCAGAGGGCATTTACATTTGCATCTAATAGTAGTGAAAGATCTAGAATGTATGATTTTTTGATGACAACAGAAAATTGGGAAACAAGTTATCTAAGTATGAAGCGTGAGAATAAACATAAAATTAATGTGTATATTTAGATACAGTCCTGGAGTTATGAAGCCTTATTATAATCCAGCCTGACACCCATTTTCATTTTATGTCCACTAGCACCTCTGAAGTGGATTTAAATGCTGTTTTCTTCCTGTTTTGCAAGGGTTTTTTTCTGCAAGAGCAGCAGAAAGAAGCCTTAGTGTGTACAGGACTCAGGATTCAAACTTTGTGTCTGTCATTCAGGAGAAGAAAAGTTCTTCTCCAATAGAGATTGTAATTAAATCTCTTGCAAGATGGTTTTACTTTCTCACTCGAATGTGTTACTTTCCTTCTGTAAGTGGTTAATTTAGATAAGAACAGTATTTGATCATGATTTTGGATACTGTTGCATTAATAATCGGGCTTTTTGCTTCCATAAGCGGTGGAACAAATACAGACAGTTTGTGCTTACCTGTCAGTGCAGTAAAGCTGGCCTAGTTCTGCCTTCTTTATTTGGAAAACTTTTCTCAGTTTATTTTGCAAGCACTTCTGCAGTTTGGGTAATATGCCGACATGAAATGCACAGACATGTGGCAAAGTACAAATAAAATAAGCAAAAATCCTGCTACTGCCAATATTTATTTATTTTTTTCTCCAGAGTTTATTCTTAAAATCCCAACCCATACTGACTGTATTGATATAATGCACTAGGTGAGAATAATTTTTAAGGCAGTTTTGTCATTGTTGACTTTATTGGTACTTCAAATGACAGCTGGGTGAATTAAAAAGAAAGTAAAAGCAGCATGTGATTCCCGGCATGGTCATAAGAGTAATAGTCATAACGGGTTTTGCAAGTGACGGGTTGTTGGTTTGGTTTTAATTATACGTTTTCTGACTTGCTGGCAACCATTACTGAAACTCTTTTTGGTGATTGAGTAATGTGTGGTTGTACGGAAAGCATTAATAGTAGCTTAAATAGGCCTTGACGTGCACAGAGCGTTTCCAGTGGGAATGGTTGGAAATGGAGGGGTTTCCGGGTAGCCACCCTCGGGGTGTCGGGTTTCCCGCGGGCCGCAAGCAAAGGCTCCTGAAAACAATCTGCCTGCGCCCAGGCTGCCCTCCGCCGCCGCCGCGGGCGTGCGTAGGCTTTGTGGAGCACCCGTGGCTTTTACAGCTCCAAAACCTGTTCAGTGACTGAATCGCTGCCTTTCCTTTCGAGGGGAAGGAAAAGGGGCGAGCGAGGGTTTGTGGTCCGGGGTCTCAGCAGCCTTAGGGGTGGCGGTGGCTTTCCAGCGGGGAGGCCTCCAGGAAGGGGGAGTGTGCTTGGCTTCAGAGCGGCACCAGGGCTGCTGGAAGGGAGGATGCTGATTACAATAATAAACAAATGCCGGCGATAGATTACCGCACGGCTGTCAGAGCAGCCAGGACCAAAGGAGGAGATCCCCAGCAAAGGCTTCAGAGGTTGTAGCAGGATCCTTTGCTGGAGATTTTTTTTATTTTTTTATTTTTTGCCTAAACAAAGGAAGTGACTTTTTAGAGTTCTTTTAATGGCCCTTGGCTGTTCTGCGGTGCAGCATCCCCAGGGCAAAGCAAAGCGGGCTGGAGGTGGCTTGGTTACTGCCATAGCAACACCAGCCCGCTGGTGGCTGGCTGCGAGGAAGGCAGGGAGAAGAGAGGTGGCCTCCTGTCTGGTCACGCTGCTGTGTTTCCTGGGCTGAAGTGTGCCTCGTCCCATTTCAACTTCTCTGAAAATCTGGCTTTTGGTGCTTTCTATAAACAGAAGTTTCTCTGGGGATTTTTTTTCTTCTTCTTTTTTTTCTTTGTATTTTTTTCCCTTGAGTGAAGCAACATGGAAGGACTTGCTCCTCCTCCCCACCCTCTGCATCCATCATATACCAGTGGAGTATAGCTTCTCTTGCTCAGAGTCATTGAGACCAAGCGTTGAGCTCGAGGCCTGCAAGAAGCACTTGGAGCCTGCAGGCCATTGCCGAGGTGAGCTGGAGGCAGTCCTGGCCAGGCGTGGAGACGAGGAGATCCCCACAGAGCCATGGGGCCAGGTTAACCCTGCAAGGAGCATCGCCCGGCGTCAGCGGCTCACTGACTGGTGCCCAGCCCGTGGGAAGGAGCGGGGACAGCGAGGCTGTGACAATGGTGCTGCATGAACTTCCCCCAGGGGAACACAGCCCAGGAGAGGGACACGCACAGGAGCTCGCAGAGAGTTTTGAGACAGTATAGCTGGAAAAAGAGACACCTTTTGAAGGCTATAGACCTGGCTTGGAGGACGTACCAGGAAAATGTAGGCTTCAGGGGACGCTTAATGATGATTGGCCTGAACTTCAGCTTACGTGAGTTGCTGACAAAATTTGAAAAGGTATGAGAAGCACAGTTTCATATACTTATGCCTTTGAAAAAGGTTATGCCTTTGAAAAATACACAATGAAAAGGGCAGGCTGGTGTTAAACTTAGGAGGTTTTCTATGTTGCTATTAAGGTCCTCATGTGACCCCTGTTTGCCTCTCAAATACGGGAGTCTAATGCTGCTTTTCTTCCCCACTTCAGGTCCTACAAGATTAGTTTTAGAGCATATGCTCTGATTGTGCTAATCTTCTCTTTTTTTTTCAAAGGAAATGATAGAAAAGTTTGGACTTTGCCAAGTCAAGAGCATAAGGGGACTTTCCAGGGTGCCTGTGACCTTACCTCACTATTGTGTAAAGGAAGTGCTCCACAGTTTGCTGTTAAATTCAGTTGAATGTTATCTTAGACAAACTGGAAGATCTCATGATGGCTTTTATAAGTAGAATTACTTCCAATGAATGTGCCACTTTTCCCATCCTTTCATCTGTTCTTCTTTTATTCACGCTAGTTACTCTTTCTCTTACCAGGACATTTGGTAACAGTAATGCTGAGAGGCAGGAGGCTTGGCTTTGCAGTGATTGCGTTGATTAGCGAGAGACATGAGGCTGTTCAAAACCAGATTGTTTTCATTTAATTGTCAGCACTTCCAATGAAACCTGGATCGTATGTTTGTAACCATTGTTAGCTTGGCTTTGCATACTATATTTTCATTTGTTTTTTTAATAACACTTCTCCATACAAACTTCCTGTGCCCTGCAAGACCAGAGTCTGTAACAAAATATATAGTAGTTTATTTACATGTTAAGATAAAAAAAACGTAAATACTGTGGTCACAAAGCAGGAGAGTAGACTGTAAAGCCTGATTCTGTTGTTTTGTATCCTAAAGCTCTAAACTTCATTATGTGGGGTTTTTTTTGGGGGGGGGGGGGGGGTGGGGTGGGGGTGGGTTTAATACAAATCAGCACTAGTCACCAGAACAGTAGTATAATGGGTATTACTAAATGAATCTAAAAGTCTCAGAAAATAAAATCAAGCTACTTTGGTATGGTTTTGTATTTTTGTGGTTAATTTCAAAATCTTAATAAGCCTGGATCCTCAGAAGACTGTTGTAAACCAGTTTGGATTTGTTGGGCTTTTTAAACTCTCGTGTATTTATAGTAGCAAACTTCGGAGCTAATGAGACGGATACTGTTCAGTATCCCACCAGCATGACTCTTCAAAAAGTAGCTAATGGTAAGAGCGAAAGCATTTGTGACGTGATTTCTTCACTGTGTAGATCACTGGCTCCTCTCTTGCTCCCAGTCTGTCAACTGGGCTTCACTCTTCTCTTGTAATTGCTGCTGGTGGCCTGTAAAGAGTAGGACACATGCTGGTCTCTTTGAGGTGCTTCATGACGTGGTTAAGACAGAAGTTTTGAAACCAATGTTTCTAAAGGTTTTTGAACTATACAAGCCCTGGCATTTGCAAACTCCAGGCTCTACCCTGTGATTTTGAATATTCCAGTGTCTTATTTTGTCTCAAAGGAATTGATTGTAGCGATTCTCAACAAAACCCCACAAACTTACAGATCTCACAGCTGCCATATTTTTAGCTTGACGCTTACTGTGACATTCTGTTGTCTGTTATGCTGAAATTTGTAACATGACCTAGGAGGATGGTGTGGTGCTGGAGAAGAAAGTTCACATTTTAGTTCGTGAACTTCAACCACAAATTCTAATCTGTGCTTATTTAGCAAGTTTTCTTTCTCTTTTTTTTGAGCACGTTCCCTTCCTCCTCCCCTGCTTCATCTCTCCCTCTCACGATTCCCCACACGCCCATCCTGTTCTTCTGAACTGAGGGCTTTGCTGCCAGGAGAAATAGCGTTATGACAGTGATCCTGGCTTGCAAGCTACTTTCAGCTTTCTGGATTCGTTAATGTATGTTCTAAGGAGAGAATTACAAGGGCTGTTACTGTGGTTGTAATGCAGAAGCCAGATGGCATTTGCAGAAGCTTGCACGGCACTCCCTTCCTATGCAAAAGCAGAGTCGCATTACACTGGAGTGGGCAGGGCTGCTTTAGCTTTGTTCAGTCGCAATTATGTGACTGCTGGAATTAGTGTTAAGGGATTTATGATGCCCCTCAGATGGTGATTCAGTGCCATGCGATGGAGCCACAGAGGTTGTCGAAGGCAGGATGGCATTCTCAGCCTTCCTAAGTGCATCATCATTCTTGTGATGAAATGAATCCTTACCCACACCATGTGTCACCTGTTAAGGTACTATCCATTAGGTTTAAGTGCAAGTCAAGACAGCTTTTTGGAAACTTTAAGTGTCAGTGAAAGGCTTTTGGTATTACAAGCATTTGAAAATTAGATGTGAAAAATATCCCAAAGTGGTTTTTCCCAAAAAAAGGTTTTTTTCTTCCTGAAATATCTGAGAGCTTAAGTAGTAATTAAATTTCTGTCATATCTAAAGCCAATTGCTTTTGTGAATTGCTTTGGTCTTATACTATAGTCACAGTGGCTGTAGTGATACTCAGTGTGGTCTGCGTATGACACTTTAGAGAGGTTTAATGTCTGTCTTTATAGACATTTCTGCCACTGGTGGGTTTATGATAATGGCAATTCTGCCCAAGGGTTTTGAGTGTGTACTGCTCTTCTGAATGTGAATTCATTGTAAACTGGTTGCTTAACAGCAAGTGCCACTGCAGGCCTCTGATACAGCAGATGGGATGAGCCTTTCTAAAATAATGACTGTCCTCTGACACCAGAGGAGAGAATCCCTGGATGAGTACCTGGATTCTTCAGAGACTTTTCTTTCTTTAACCGTCTCTTTTTGCAACAGCATCCCTCTCTCACTGCGACCCCCAGCATTTGTAAGGAAGAGAGAAATAAAAGTCCTGTTTCCCTTTCACAATGGCCACTTTCATACACTTATATCATGCCCTAATTCTTACTCCCTCCTTAAGAGTCATCAAAAAGTGAAAAGCTCCGAGTGAAGCAGAGGCTAAAGGGAACATCTGACACAGCAGTGTTCCCAGAGGCAGTTGGCAGCAGCAGGTAAAATGTATCTTATCTGGTTCAATATAGACTAAACAATCAGCTATTTAAAAAAAAAAAAAAAAAAAAAAAAAAAAAAAAAAAATCCATTCCCTTGCTACCTGCTGTGAGACCTCAAAGAAAGGCGTTCTGGCTGATGTCTGTGGCATACAGTTATGTCCTTTGGTTGGTACTGACGCCTTTGTTCCAGCTGAAAGAGTTTTCTGCAGATACTTTGGTAAGCAGTCATCACCTTTATTCCTGACCTCTAAAAGAGGCGAGTGCACCATTTCTGTAACTCTGTCTTTGCTGACTTGATCATTGTCAGTGAAGGCGATGGGCAGTCATTCTTGTGGGACTTGCAGTTCCCTGTACCTGCACCAAGTCTTCTCTCCTATCCTAGTCACAGGCATGATTTGTATTGGGTGGAAGAAGTACAAGACTGTCCTGGCAAAATAGCCCATGGGTAACCTTTGCTGGGGAAAGTGCAGTTTTTCAAGCTATTTGTCATTCATGAGGAGTCAGCCTCAACCCTACTAACTCCTCTTAAGGTCTTCATGTGGTTCAAAAGCCACAACAGTCTGCCTGTTCTGTGGCTTGTACCTGGAGATTAAAAATACATAGCAGCCTGTGTGCCAACACAAAACACTGCCAGTCTTGTGGCACAGCATCAGCATTGGGCCTGCACGTCCATTACTTACAAGCCACATGTAGTTTGTGTGCCATAACTTGCCATCCCTGCTCTGTGGTCAGATCTTTATAGAAATTCAGTGGAATTCTGTTTCCTAATAAACATAAAAATAGTTAAAAATTGGGGTGTAATCCAGAATTTTGCTGTGTATAGTGGGTTTAAAAAACATTGGAGTAAAATATTGGTAAGTCCTACATGTAACTGTTTTAAAAAAACCTGTGAAGTTACTATTTGGTATAGAACGCTAATGACCTTTTTTGTAAGAGACTAAGTTGAGTTTTGTGTCGTATCATATGTAGTAAAAACTTGATTAAGGGATCTTGATAATAGAATCTGTAATGTTACAGGAACATCTGTTTGTTTACCTTACAGAAGAAAATAGCTTCCCTCTTTTAGATCTTTGTATTGTAAAGCTCAAGTACTCTAGGATTCTTAATGAAGAGAATGGAATAGAGTAACATTTTGCATGTTATAAAATGCGTCATTTCTTCCACTTTAATTTTGGCATGGAAATGTGGGGTTTTCTTCCACCGGTCATGTTTTTACCTT
The DNA here is from genome assembly GCA_009819775.1 of Phoenicopterus ruber ruber. Classification (NCBI taxonomy): domain Eukaryota; kingdom Metazoa; phylum Chordata; class Aves; order Phoenicopteriformes; family Phoenicopteridae; genus Phoenicopterus; species Phoenicopterus ruber. Next base: position 53,711,936 of record CM020217.1, read on the forward strand.
CAACAGAAGGGTTTGGGCCCTTTAAAGAGGAAAATATTTTGCCTGTGTTAATGGCAATGTACCAATGAAGATGGTATAAACAAATAAAGTCTGAAAAAACATGAGTGGAAGTGAATAAGCTAATAGCTTAGGGGGTTGCAGAGTGAATTACAGGCCCTCTGGACTCATCATTCAGAAAAAAGGCACTAGAATGCCCATCGTCATGGGAATGTTGTTGGTTTGGGTTGTGGTTTTTTTTTCAAAGGATTTTTTTTGTGTGCTCATAAAGGATTAATAGGTTCCAAATGACAATTATGTCTACTGTTGTAACTGTTTAAAATATCCTTGCAGTCTGTAAGGAGAAAAAAAAAAGAAAAAAGTTTGATAGCTAGTTGACCTTGGAGTTGGAGCCACAAAGTTTGGTTCTGTTCAAATCTTTGTCATATATTTTCTTTTCCCCTGGGCAAGTCACTCTAGTCTGCCTTTGGGCTGTTCCAGTAGCAACTCCAACTGATGTCAGCTACATCTTTGGGTCCTTTTCAGAATTACCATCTGAAGTGTTGTTGAGTGTCACGTACCGTATTTAAATATTCTTTAAAGACACATGCGCTTTGGTTGTCATTATGTGATAAATTAGTATTTTATCTGATTGAAATTAAAGCAATAAGTAGGCTCCTTATTATGGAGACAAGCTTTAAAAATGAGATCCAAGCATAAAATGAAGGCTTGAATCCTGCAGGTAAATCATTTGCCATGAGAGAGGTAAAGAGGGAGAGAAGCAAAGAAGTCTAAGGTTCACAATGGAGATAAGGGGATTTTTAAATCACCAGACCAAAGTGGAAAAGACAGGCAGCAGTTTGATCTTAATTCTTAGAAGGAATTTAAGGAAGGTGGCAATCTTCTAATAGCCTGGCTAGGGTGTGAAGTAGAGATATATGTCAACCTAGTTGTTACTTCTCCTTTCTATCTTTCAAAACTTTGAAACTTGCACCTTGATTTATATATAGGATGAATTCTTTCCTCAAAGAGTTTTCTTTTAATTTAGGACTTTAATCCTGCAGGCACTTGGGCATGTGAATGGATCTGTTGACCTCATGCCAATAAATTATCAATCCCGTTTAACAAATATATGCACATAAATATTTGCAAAATTAGCAAAATATGGCACCTCTATAGTAATATCTTCAAAATTACGTTGACAAAGCTATGCAAGTACAATTTAAGAACTATGAATTTCTGCTGGAAGGAAGTCCCTCTCTGTTTGCAGTGTATTTCTTTAGGTTTCTTTTTTCTTTGTTTTTTTCCTTCTTTTTTTTTTTTTTTTTTTTTTTGGTTTGCTTTGTTTTCATGCACTGGGGAGACTGCTCTGGCCCAGATCCCCTTTGCCTTGCGCTAAGAATGACAGTATTTCACGGCTATGTCCCCCTCTTTATGTTGCAAAAGCAACAGATTTTTTTTTTTTTTTTTCCCCTGTTCTCTTACATCCTCCAGTGTGTTGACCCTGTGACTCTGGATATGGGAGCTTCCGTGTGATAATAAGGAAGTGTTTATAATTGCTTTTAAAGTACTGAAAAATTGAAATTGGATTAACTCTTATTAGAGTTAATCCTAGTTGGGACCTGAGTGGGGATAATGGACTTTTTTATCTTTTTACCACATAGAGGACAATGGAGAAGAATATGGAGAATCATTGACCAAAAAAAGGCAGGAGAAAGAGAAATAGTAGATCAGGACACGAATTGGGATGTGTACAGAATAGATAGAGGAGTTCTTCTCACTTTGAAATAAGAAATTCTAAGGGAGGGCAACCACAACATGTTTACAAATCTCCTCAGAATTGAAAGATTACAATAACACAGTGAGTAAAGGAGAGTACTACCAGTTGCTACTGATTACAGCAATCATAGGACAAGATGGGAGCCCATCATTCTTGTTAGCCTTCCAACAGAGGACAATATCCAAATAAAAATCTTCAAGATCTTTTATATCATTATTGGGGAATAACTAACTTAACGTGTTCATCTGTTGCCATTAGCCGTCTTTCAGATCTCACCTTCCTGCTGCACTTCTTCCATGTGCACATTGATGTGGGACATGTTGTTTGGATTTCTCTCCCTCTTTTTTTTTATTTAACTTTAATATCAGTCCTGTTGGTTTATCCATCAGCTGGCAGTGCTTTTTTTTTCCTGGAAAATGGAAATCAGAAAAGAGAAAGAGAAGTTAATTAGCAAAGTTGATTCTTTGAACTGAGCTGTCACAACATGGTCATCACAGATGGGACTCAAGAATGCAAGCAGCAGATTTACTGTGCCTTAATCAATGTAACATGATGACTGGCAAATGCAAGAATCAAACCCATTTTGAATGAAACATTTTTAAGCGTGCATACTTAAGTGTCCTCTCAAATGCAATCAAAGCTAGAATGTTTTATGAAGGTTCTCAGTGGCTTTAGAATGAATATTGTGACTGTAGAATGGAGATCAGTTTGTTTTCAATGAAGTTTTCTTTTGTAAGTTTAAGGAGGCATAGAAATGGATTTGACAAGACCAGGCTTTTGTAGCACAGATTAGTGTGCAATTAGAATTGTAACTGCTATATGTGGTTGTATCTCCTGCTGTGTGGACTTGAGCTGGTTTTCACTGGGTGTATTTGTGTGTTGGAGGTGTAAGGACAGGAGCCGCAAATGTTTTCAGATAAGCATCTGATTTGTTTAACTGATGACTATGCTGTCTTATTTGGGTTTGTTGATCATCAGACACTTCCAGTTCAGTGTTTCGTTTTAAATGCCATTGCTTGTATCTATTTTCAGAATGGTGATTTTTATCAGGATGTTTAAAGACAGCCAAAGTGTCTTTTTACCTGTTTTAAAATAGTGAAACTCAGGGCAAAGAGTCACATAGTAGCTCAGCTGGAGAGCCAGAGCCTCACTGATGCCTCCCTCCCTCTCTCTCACCACCCTCCACCCCGTCTGCCCCCCGCCTTTTCCCTCTCTGTCTCTTCCCCTCTCCCTTCTCCAGCTGTATCCTTACCTCTTTTTGCTTTCTTCCCTAATGAAGGAAGCTTTCGTGCTGTCTCAAATTCATAGCTACTTTTCCACTGTTTCCAACTATCAATTGTAGATGTGCAAGCAGGCATTCTTAGATGCAGGACTACATCTTCAGAATGGGGAGGTACAAGACCCCCCTCCTTTCCTGCTCCTGGGGACAGATGGAGATTACTGAGGACTTGTCTGGAAGAATAAAAACCTTTAAGAGATTTCAGTTATTGAATTTCTTCCTTTGCAAAAGAAGTTTGTTTACATCTGCATCAAGTTCCTGTCACAATCTTCACTGATTAATCCTATTGAGACAGAGAGAGTACACCTCCTGGCTCTCCGCACATTTACATCGCTCTATTAGAGTATGCATAGAGGTACGGGTGCCAGAAAGCATTGGTGGTGATGCAGGAAGTTTTGTTTGTTCTTATAATGTGTTTTAAAAATAATACTGTGCTTGGTTAGATACAGACAACATCTGTAATGTGTTTCTCAAGGCAGATGGTAGATCAGAGAATAAAATACGTTTAATTTCTAAGGGGAGGAGAAATGAGTAAACTGAATTGAAATCACAAGCACTTCTTTTTCTTTTCTATATTTATGATGAAATTCAGATTATAATACATCTTGCTGTTTTATGTCTACCTCTCCATAAATTGCAAGCCATGATGTGCAGTAGTTTAATTGTAAAAATGGGCTTGCGGTAGCTGTAGTCATTCAGCTGCAGTTTAAGGACATAGGTTTTAGTTCAAAGCTTTCATTTCATATGACCTAAAGCACTACACAGCTCAGTGAAATTCAAACTCTATGTAAGGTTTCTGCAATGTTTTATTTCAAAGAGGAAAGAGACAACGTAGCTAAGGCTGAATCTGTGTGATTTCTGAGCAGGAAATGATTTCTAGTGCATTTGCAAATGCTGCACTGTGTGAAATGCGTGGGAGAACAGTAGGCAGTTACCTTCAGTACTACAAAAACATACAGAGAAACTTAGTGTTTATAGTTCTAAGTCCTGTTTCACAGTCAAGGATGACTTTCAAACTCCTTTTCTCACACTTAAGAAAGCTAGACCTTTTATAATGATGTTAATAGGGTTCCAGATTTTCCCCTCTGCATCTCTTTTTAGAGTCACCCAAGAAAGTCAGACTATGTGCTCTGTCCTAGTGCTTAGGAGTGCTAATGAGAATAAGCTCTCCCTTCCTTTATTTAGAGAACTAAGATGTTTGGACTTTTCTTGCTGATATTTCAGGACATCCAAGCTGAGATTGATGCCCACAATGACATCTTTAAAAGCATTGATGGAAACAGACAGAAGATGGTAAAAGCCTTGGGAAACTCTGAGGAAGCTGCCCTGCTCCAGCACCGGCTTGATGACATGAACCAGCGCTGGAATGACCTGAAGGCGAAGTCAGCTAACATCAGGTAAGTAACAAAAACGTCAAGACATGAATGATGCACAGTTGCTGTCTTCTGAAAGGCTTGATAAATATGACCACGGCATTGAACTGAAATCTCTATTTTCTTCCATAAAGGACCCCTGAGCTCAAATATAAAAACTTGCTTACCATGCAGGCTTAACTACTGGCTCTTCTCTCACCAGACCTGTGCAGTTGTAACTTGCCAATCTGTACTAAATTTTCCAGAAAGTATGTTGAATCTTCCCTTATTGTAAATTGATAGCAATGTCAATGAAGTAATTCTGTGAATCTACTATTACTGTGAGGAGAAATCGGAGTTTGTTGTTAGTTTTGTTTTGACCATTGAAATGAATAATTTGATAGGACTTGCATCTTAAGTGTCTTGATCCATATTGGTAGTAATTTTTTTTTATTGCTGCTATTCAATTAAGAAATGTTTTAAAATACGTATTGATCGAGGAATGCATTTTACAATTTTTTAACCCTACCAGTGCCAAGCTTACTTGACTGTCCAAGTGTAGTCATTAAAATCTGTGCGATGCCATTTTGGAAGCAGGTATTACCATGTTCATTAATGTGAATAAAATTCCACATTAAAATGAATTACATAGAAAAGAATTTCTAGAGCTTTTAATTGCAACTGCTTGCTTGTTGATTAAAGGAAACTGTTCTTTTAATAGAACAGAACAATGTTAAGCATTCATATGAATTTTCCAGAGGCCAGAAAAATGAGTTGAGCTTGCAATTCAGGCACAAGAGTTTGAAAGAGTGAGATAGAGGAAGAAAATGTGACATTTACTTTTTGACTCCACTTATCCCACCACCAACCTGCTAAACAGTTAAGTGAAACAGGTGAATCAGCTCCATGAAAGCCCGCAGGCAGAGCTTGAGCCAGGGAAACCAAGTAGTTCAGTGTGGGGGCTTGCAGAGACTGACCCCACCACACAAGTAGTTTAATGCAATAGCTGTTAAATTTGGGCTATTATGAGCTCTACTCACAAATAAGTTGACGTGAGAGAGAGACAAAAACATGCTCATAAGATAGTAACTTCACAACTGTGGAGTTCTAGCAAGAACAAGTCAGTCGCTTAGCCTGTCTTGGGGTTGACCATAATTTGGGAGAAATTGATGGCCAAAAAAAGGGCCTTCAAGCCATTTACCCTGGCCAGCTGTGAGTTCCAAGGCAGCAATACAGAGACAGTGATTGTGTAGTGAATGCTCAAAAAAGTGGGAATACCGTCTTTTCTGAATATGGACCTATTTTTTCACTTCTGCGTAGATATGGCACGTGCATCCCACTGGGCAGCATTAATATTTGCAATGTTTGTGTTATTCTGTTGGTACCTGTGTCGTGGTTTAACCCCAGCCAGCAACTAAGCACCACACAGCCACTCGCTTACTCCCCCCCCCGCCCTCCAGTGGGATGGAGGAGAGAATCGGAAGAGTAAAAGTGAGAAAACTCATGGGTTGAGGTAAAGACAGTTTAATTGGTAAAGCAAAAGCCGTGTGCACAAGCAAAGCAAAGCAAAACAAGGAATTCTTTCGCTGCTTCCCATGGTCAGGCAGGTGTGCAGCCATCTCCAGGAAAGCAGGGCTCTGTCACAAGTAACGGTTACTTGGGAAGACAAACACCATCACTCCGAACGTCCCCCCCTTCCTCCTTCATCCCCCAGCTTTATATGCTGAGCATGACGCCATATGGTGTGGAATATCCCTTGGGTCAGTTGGGGTCAGCTGTCCCAGCTGTGTCCCCTCCCAACTCCTTGTGCACCCCCAGCCTCCTCGCTGGTGGGGTGGGGTGAGAAGCAGAAGAGGCCTTGACTCTGTATAAGCACTGCTCAGCAAGAACGAAAACATCCCTGTGTTATCAACACTGTTTCCAGCACAAATCCAAAACATAGCCCCATAGTAGCTACTCTGAAGAAAATTAACTCTAGCCCAGCCAAAACCAGCACAACCTGCAGAGCCACATGTCACTGAGCTACAGGTAGAAGATAGGCATGGAAGAGAATATTGGAGCAAATATGAGAGAAGTAAATTAACCTCTCAAATCTCAGTTGCCATTGAAAGGAGCATAGCATTTCTGAGTTCGTGTATTTTGCCCTGTTCTTTGATTGCAATTCACTTTTCTAACTCGCGCAAGAGTGATGAAATCCTTCACAGGGAAATAACAAAGCATAAAACTGATACGAACTCAGTGTGTTGAGGTAGCTGTTTGCCTTCAACTTTTGCTTTCTTGGTGTACCTTATTTCAAGGATGAATTGGAAAGCAAAACTGTATTGATGAGTCTTGTGAGAACAGCATATAGCTGTGTTAGATGCTAGGATTGATGATTGAAAAATCTGATTGTTTTGTTATGAGTTTTAGCTTGGGATAGTGCTTCTAAATTAAGGTTTCTCTAAGTTCTTTAGAATATTTTCAGCTATGCGTACATTCTGATTATGTTGATTTTTAGTTGCTGAAAAGTACTGTTCTCCCTTAGGGATATATGAGTTTTTCTTCATCACTTCGGTCCTCAGAGCTGGTGGTGCTAGTCACTGTGACTTTACTTCCTTGCTACTGTAACTAAAGGGAGTTCCAAACTGGAAAAGCAGTACTCTTGTGACATATTTTTAAATGCATGGAAACTACTTAAACCTGTACTTGTAGTGACTATGACACCACCTCTATAAATGACTATACCTCTCCTCGAAATTACTTGTAGACTTATTCACACTTCTTTCGTTGTCTCATTATCTTATTCCCAGGAAGAAAACAAAGCTGCAGATTTGTGTGGGTCTGCCTTTTAAAGCCCAATGTTTAGGAGAGATTCTTTCCTCCTGGGGCAGGAGGTGCGAGGGTGTTAGTGTTTGGGGGAGGGTAGAGGTAAAAGTATGGGAGAAACAGAAGGATTCTCTATAATTAGACCACCCACTAATCTTTTTATTCCATGTGTTCCCTTGTCGCTCAGCAGGGAAAGTGTTGCCTCTGTAGCAGAAGCAAAAGCTGAGGAGGTCTCCAGCTGTGAAGAGAGCCTCTCAGGGTCAACAGAAGGGAGTTATGTCAGAGTTCCTGCTCTTCTGGATGATTTTATTCAGCCTGGGTGGAGGCGGGGGGGGAGAGAGGGGTGGTCTCAACCTGGTCAGCTGGATGGGAGCATCTGTGTTTTTCAGGCTCATCCAGGATTCCCTTAGGAGGCTTCTGAATACCAGGTGGTTGATGCTGGGGAATATTGCTCCAACCAGTGCTCAAACCTGAACAGTCATTATCTGTAACTGACCTGTATTTTTATCAGAGCAGATTCTTAAGCCACCACTTGGCTTGGCAAATCCCTGGAGACTGCCGATTCATTTAGGAAATGAGCACAAACACCTGAAGCTTTGTTTGCAGGTTGTGTGTTGGTGGAAGTACCAATTCCAAAATAAAGGCTATAAATCCTGGTTTTGAAAGAAAAGAAGCCCAAGAAACATTTCAGAACTTCAACATAGCTTATCAGCTTTCTTTGATAATGTCTTTATGACAAATTTAAATGTGATACTAAAACTTTACACTGAAATGCAAATTGGAGCATATCTTGGTTTCCTTGCTCCTGTGTAGCATATGCTTTGAATGGGGTTTACTGAATGCATGTGTCTCCACTCCCCAGGAGAATTGAATGCTTGTGTCTACTCTTCAGCTGCTGCTGCATCTCGCTTTTATTTTCAGTATTGCTTCTGATAAGACTAGAAGGGTAACTTTCAGGAAAAATCCAGGCTGATATGATATGGTTTCCCCTGTGTATTTTTTTCCCCTTAACATCTTTCTGACCTTTCCAGAGAGGGGTTAGCTCACTTTGTTTTCAGAGAAGAATTTTAAAGTCCCTGTTAGTGTAGTCCATTTCCTCCCCACCCCTTACTGCTCTACCCCCACCAGTTTAGCTTACACTGGACTTTGAAACCATGTGCTAGTGATATTTTGCTACTGTCATTAATCTGGCAGGCACAGGGGTACTTGTCAGTGGTAAATTACAATGCATTTAATCTAGTATCATATGCCACATCATTCACATTAATACCAAGTTAGTTTTTTTCGCTATTAATATTATTGCACTGTATGTTAAATTAACAGTGAGTCACCCTTAAATTGTCCTTTAACTAGTTGCAGGGGTTTTTTTTCCCCTTACAAAATTCCAATTCATTTGGTATACAAGAATTCCACTAAATAATTAGAGCGGAATCCTGAAGCCCAGAGAGTGCCAATTTTTAGAGGTAAGAGCTGCTTAAATGTGCTAGATACAGTAATAAGTCACGATGAATAGAGATTTCTCTATCAAAGTGAAATGAAAAGCTATAGATCTGAACATTTTAATTGTGGTTGCTTCTAGAAATTCATAAAGATGTTTTATTTTTATAACAATCTGTGGGTCTAACAGCAAAACTGTAAATTCAAATGTGGGCTGCCTTGGCTTAGATGAGAGGGCAATGTCTCTCCTCTGCCTGATTAATAGAGAGTATAACTCTGTTTTCACTTCCAGAAAGGTGGGCTGGTTCTGAGTACCTAGCACCTGAGGGTAACATATATGCAATGCTTTGCAGCTTGGTATTTCTGAGGGCATTTTTGATGGGATGTCAAGCTAGTTGTGAAAAGGAGAAGATCCATATTGTACATGGGCCACCTTGTGCTGTTGGGACCGTGCCCCTGTGTGTGGCTGGGGGCTTTGGGGGCCAACTATGGTGAATGCTCCAGCTGTGAAGCAGGTACCTTGTGCAATAACTTGCTGTAGAGTTAATACCATCTGTACGGGAAGAACAAGTTGGTTGCCTTGGAAGTAGTTCTGGTTAGTGAGTACTAAAGAACTGAAGAGAGACCAGGAGAGCTGAGACAGTACGTTTCACTCAGGAGCTGCTGGTCTGCAAACCAAGGCTGGCAGGACGCTCTTCCCTGGTACCCATATACCCACAAATGCAATAGCTTGCTTGTAATTCACTGCAGGGCAGGATGCTGGCTCAGCTGTTTAGGCCTAGGCTACGAGCAGCTGGCTTGAACTCAGAGTTGAGAGAAAGGTATCAGTAAGAGCAATAAGGGATGATAGAAACTGTGATGCGCAAAACTATAGGCAGTTAAATGTTGCTTCTAGCAAGTACTTCAATTTTTTTTTTTTCCCAAGTAGTTACCTAAGCACTTTCCTGAAAGGAGTGAAGAATCCTCGTCCTAACAGTAGTTAGTTTATGCTTTTCAGAAATGTGATTTTTTTTTTTTTTCTTTGTATCTTCCACCCCCATACACTCTTACTGACTGGTTTTTTGGTTCATCTATCATAGTATTGCTGGGAGATTCCTGCGTACCTAAACGTAAGCTTGCCTTGAAATTAACCTTGCAACATTCACTCGAATGCCATTTGAGACGATAATACAAGAGAAGCCAGGTGAAAGTTTAAAGACGCAAGTTACAGTGAATCAGAAAAAAAGATTAGAAAACCCTGTGCAAAATAGGAAAGGGGAAAGGTAGGAAACAATAGTAAAGTTCAGTTCACTCACCTGTCAGAAGCGGGGCAGGAAGGTGCAGAGCTGGTGTCAGACTACACTGAAAAGGACTTAGCTCTACTCCATCACCTGTGTGGAGAAAGAAATTGTTGTTTACTGGTATAAACTAGGTACACGCTGGTCACAAATGAATCCGTAACATAGAACGACTGCAGTAAAAGAAGGGTATATGGTCCCTGTCAAAGATTTCCCTGCAGCTGTGTATGCACTGCAGGGAGAAGCCATCAAGTCAAGGTAGTTTTGAAAATGATAGAAAAGGGTATTGTGGAATATGGGGTTTTTGTAAGTTAAACTGAGGGACAGATTCACTATATTAATTCTCTAGTAACTCACCATGGACTAAAGATGATGTATTAAATAATCCATGTCGCTGAGATTTTCAGCAGCCCAGGCAATTTACTGTTGATCACTGCTGGGAGAACCTGTTGCTTTTGCTGCTGGAGAGTCAAGGTCCTGGCATGAAAGAGTTCAGTTTTGCAGTGCTTTAGCTCACAAAATGACCCTTGTACTTCATAAACTGTGGTGGTGGAGTCATGACAAAATACAGCATTTCTTTATGTTGCTTAGATGTGCAGTGTTCAAGGTTTTAGATAAGTTAAAGCATCAGGTATGTATTTGTCTGTCTTCCCCCATTTTTTCTCTGCTTAATTTGATTTGCTGTGCAAAATGTGTGAAGTAGAGGGTTTTTTAACACAAAGTTGCTTTGCAGTTAAACACCTGAAATGTTCCTGTCTTAATGATGGAGCAATTTTATTTATTTATTGCATTCCCACGCTGTTTTTGCTATTCAGGGCTTTAAAGATGCCTTAATGTTGTTTCACAGGGCTCACTTGGAGGCCAGTGCAGAGAAATGGAACAGATTGCTGACGTCTCTGGAAGAGTTAATCAAATGGCTGAATGCAAAAGATGAAGAACTAAAAAAGCAAATGCCCATCGGAGGGGATGTTCCAGCCTTACAGCAACAGTATGACCACTGCAAAGTAAGTTGCTTAAGTTTTATAGATAAATATGCTACTGTGAATAATAGAATGAAGAAAATTTGAGTACAGGAGAAATGATGAACATTTTCTAGTGACTACTTTCTAGAAAAAAACACTCTAGGTCTCCACTTCTTTTGCTTCCCCACCTTGCCCAGCAAAACACAACTGAGATAATCTCTATAAAATTTCATCTAAAGGATTTCTGATACGTATGTTCAATCCAAACACATTTTTTTTTTTAATGTTTCCTGATGCTTTTGGATTCCTACCAGGTAGAACTGCTATTTTACCCTAAATAAAATTAAGGAACGTGTGCAAAAGTAAGAACTGAACAAGAATTGTGAAATCAATGTTGAATGTAAATTCAGTAAAATTATGTAAGTGGCTTTCTACATGTTACTAAATTGACCAGTAATAGCAGCACCTCACCCCACGCAGATTTATACTGCAAAGATGACTCAACTGGTTTTGAGAACTAAAACTTATCTATGCCTTGTACTGTTGTAACTATAACGTGCTATTCCAGCTCTCTGGTTTTGCTAGTTCTGTTCCGGTTTTGTACGTAATAGGGTATTGATTCTGAAGTATTTTTGACAATAAAAAACTCTGTTGCATCTACAACATATCTTCATTCATGTAGAAGGTAGAGTTTGTCTCACCAACTCTGATCAGTAACCAAGTTAGGATGTATTTTCCATGGGACAAATTCATTCTAGTAAAGCTGGTTCCATCTTATCGTATTTGTTCTTCTGTATGGTGTAATCAGGGAAAAAGAACAAATGCAGCTTTATATAGCTAATTGTATAACAACTATGTTCCCCTCCGCCAGCACAACACTGATGTCTTTTCTGCTGTGCTGTTTAGTGAGGGCAAAAATTGAATTTGGGAAAACATTTAGTAATACAGAAATACTCAGAATACTGTGAGGAACTACAGAAAAAGTAGCCTGACATGAGCAACATTTTTGAGACTTAAATACAAAATAGAAGAGTTTAAGGAAATCTGCATATGTTTCTCCTTAATTTACTCTTTTAAAGTAAAGTTATTAGCATAAACTCAGGATCTTTGTTTCTTGAGAGTTCATCTCTTCCTGTTCTTATCCACTTAAATCATCAGGCTCTGTTTGTAGGCACATCTGCTCTGAATGCTTTATAATGATCAAATGGTGGATTACTAGTGCCAAAGAGCAATAAAAGCCTGGAACAGATCCAGATATGTTTTGCAGGAAGGTCAGTGGGAGGTGATAGATCTCTACAGGTCAATTTCTAAGGGCTTGTTTGTGTCTCATGCTAGATTATAGTATATGTATGATAATAACAAGTAATACTGCTAGTGCCTCTCATTTGAAGATCTCAAATCGATTTATAAAAATGGTATTTTTTTTTTTATACCTCATTCCAAAGTAGAAAAATTTAGGAGCAATGATGCTGGATGGCTAATTTGGGTCACTAGTGAACTGCAGCAGCGTGAAGGAGAGAACACTTCTGGGTTGTTTAGTTCTTGCCCTTATGTTTAAAGAATAACTGATATTTTGTTATGTGTTGAGGCTAAGGCTCTAATATGTGCATTCAGGAGCTTTTAGAGATTATTCTTTCATTTTTCAAAAAGGCAATATTCTTGCGATGTCACTGTGAGTATTAGATATAGATGTCCCAGTCCAATATTTAATACGAGGTGTATTAATGGTCTGCACAGCATAAAGTTAAAGTGACCCTGTGCATCACTTTGGTTTTTGTACACCTACGCAAGCAAGAGCACAGTATTCAATTGCAGGTATTTCTTAGTTGATGACTGGATGATTATTTTCTAACAGTTATTTTGGTAGGGACCAAGAGATTCCCATATATAATGTGATGATACTGTGCCATACCAAAGATAATTTATTAGCACGTGGCATTTCAGTTTTCTGTTGAAGTGTTGCTTATTAGTCATTGCCAGAGGCGAGGAGCTGGACCACAGCTGTCTGTTGGTTTAATTCTCCATGGCAGCGCTTCACTGCCGTTTCTTAGCAAGAACTGTTCATTCTTCACTGAAGCTGCAGTTCACTAATAAACAACATCAGGCCAAAAAGTTGGATTTTTTCAGGTAGAAAATGAAAAGTGGAGAAAACCACCAAAACAAAACCCCAAACACATTGGAGGTCCTTCTTGCACTTCCTCAGCATAGTTAAGTATTGATCAGTGTGGTTGGGGTGTTGAATAAAGATACCCTTGGTTGAGGAGCACATAAGTTTTATGCCTGTGATTTTTTTAATTTTTTTTTTTTTTCCTTTTCAAAACCTTATGCCAAATCTACCCTTTCAGCAGATTCTTCGTAAAATAACTTTATTTGATTCCATGCTGTCAGTCACTTTGTGCCTTGTGGGGGTATCACTGGCTGGTGTCACTTGCTTTGCATTTAAGGTGCTCCTTTTAGAATACGTATCCTGTGTTAAACTGAAAGTTTTCAGTGAAGATTTGAGGTGCAACTATATCAAATAAATATTGCAGAGATATGACTTGATTTCTCTCACTCTTGAGGATACTCTCTTTGTTCCACCTCTCATCACTGGCTGTCCTGCTACTTAGTGAAATGTTTCTTTGCCCACACTTTTTCAAATGTTAAACCTTCTAAGCGTTTCATGTTATTTGTAAGATTTACTTTTAATCAACTGCTTTTTTTATGATCCCATGTTAAGCTTCTGCAGCACCACATCAGCTGGCCTTGAAAAGGTTCTCCCCAGGCCTCCCCGAGCAACGGTTGGGTGCCTCTGCTCTCCTCTTTCCTTTAGTTTCACATCTGAGTGTTGCTTTGAAGTTGTCCTCGTGCAAATTGAGCAGTTCAGTACCTCACTTTATCTCCACTTCTCTGTGATCCCTTTGCTTTTATTTCCAACCTGCTTACCTGATCTTGTCCTTACTGGTACTTCAAAATGTAAGTGGTGAAATAGTGGCTCAGCTCTGAGCGCCCGTGATAGTCTCATCTCCTACCCTTTATTTTTCTGGGTCCTCAATCCTTCTTGAATTAGCACTGCTTTTTTGCCTCTAGTTATTCACTAATCATTCTCCTTATTAACCTACTTTTTTCCCCCCTCAGATACAGGAAATGATGACTTGTTTTCTTCAGCTTAATGGCACTAATTTTGTGGCTCTCTCCCTCTCTTTGTATCTCCCCCACTCAGTGCTTGGCTTCAGCAGTGCTAGATAAATAAGTACAGTATTATGTGACAGTTTGGGTTAGCTCACATTGTTTGTGTGCTACTGAGGTCTGTTTGGACAGGAGGAAATAAATGGTTTGCAATTTGATTTTTAAACTTGTTTTTGTTTTAAATATCAATCATTCTCCCGTGCTTTAAAAACAAACATGACCCACAACAATGTTAGTCCCCTGAATCAGGGCTACAGATTTAGCCTATATATTCCAGATTAACAGAAATCTTTCAGAATGTAGCAAATTTTTATAATTTTTTGACTCATTTTTGTGTTGTTCAGCCAAACTTCCATCATCTATAGTAGTTCATAGTCTTATCACATACTAAATGCTAAGCACAGTCAAGCAGTGAGCACATCCTGTCTGGGTGTCAGGTTGTGCTCTGTGTCTTGCAGGGGGCAGAGCAAGAGGAAGCTTAAGTAAGTGAGCATGAATTTCCTATTTTAATCATTCTCAAAATTTCTTTGTCTTTGAGTGTGGGCTGTGGTGGCAGTCCCAAGAATACTGGAAAATTCATAAATGCTTCAGGATGCTGAGAGGAAGTTTAAAAGTACCTGAGTTAAAAAGTCATCTGTATGAAGTGTACCTATAGCTGAGGCTACATTCACACTCCTGAAGTATAGAAAACTTGTCTGCAAAGGTACTGAGAATGGCTTATAGGGAAAAGAAAGAGAAGGCAGCTGCCTTTTCAGAGTTTATTGCCAGTGTTTTTTCTATAATTCCAGTTTCTCACTGTTGCTTGTCCTTACCAGCTCAGGTTTTCCCTTTCATTCTGTTCTTTCCCAGTCTTCCTTATGAATATTCATTTAGGGTTTTAAAGTGTGTGATGCAAGTTTTGATCAGCTGCATAGACCGTGCAAAAATAACCCCACCAAAACCGTCAACAACACCACCACCACCCCACCCCCCAAAATCCCAAAAGACCACTCTTACGTGGATATCTTATTCTGCTGAAAAAGAAAAGCTACAAAAGTACCATGAAAAATCAGTGGGCTGGTTTTGTGCATGTGGAAACACCTAGAGTCACGCCTGTGTGTACAAGAGGAGGCGATGCAGATGCTGACACCTTGTTCTCTGGAGATGTGCTGAGAGCTTTGTATCTCGCTTTTCCACTGGAAGAGTTCCCGAGTGTAGCTTTTTGAAAGTGTGCTTTTGCTAAAATACAAAGACTGCCTAAATGATATAAATCACTGTCATTTAGCTTTCAGAGAGAGAACGGGACATTTCAAATTAAGCAGAAATGGGTACCCTCTCGCATAAATCCTCTCGGCATCTGTCTGCATAAATGAACAAATGTCTAGCTAATACTAAATAATGCATGCATCTTGGATCACAGAGATGCTTAACTTAGCTTCGTTTGAGCTCAGAATGAATTGGCCAAGGACCTGTGAATGTTTGATTGGTAATTTTGTGTCTATGGATGGGTCATTAATATTTCAGACACTCTTCAAACTTTTTGGGATTGCTGCCTATGTATTTCATGTTTCAGATTTGGTTTGTTAAAGTAATCAAATGGTGAAAGTTGCAAGTATTTCCTTCTGTTTTACTTAGCTATTGCCACTTTATCAGAAGTGTTAGCATAGCCAACTGGAAACTGCTTTCTGGTTGTTGTTATCCCTTCAGGGTGCCTGTAATTCCATTGTTCTCTTTACCAGCAGGAAAAGTCTGTGAGGAAAAACATTTTTCTAGCCTTAACTTGTCTGTGCTCTTTCAAAGTACCTGCTTTACTTCAGACAATGGGCTTATTCTTACATTAATTCCTACTTAATTATTCTAGATTTGTTTTTCTTGGATATTTTCTATATTAAAATCTTCTTCCGTGTTAGGAATTATTAACTATTAGAATCAAAAGATGAGTCTTATATCATCAGTGCTGCCCTAGTCTATGCTTTTAATTACAGCCTAGAAAGGGCATTATTAATTTGTTACACATCTCATCACATAAGACATAAAGCATGCAGAAAATCTGTGCTGCATAGAGGTAGTCAGCTACATTGCTTAAATATTAATTTTGACTGAGATGTGAGCTGTGAGGGGGTGAAAAAGGAGAATTAAACAGTCTGTGGCTGGAAGAGGAGGATCAGTAGAGCCTTTCGCTTAGAGGAAGAGCTGTAACCTGGTCCGATGGACAAGGGTGTGATTGAAGCAGGAGCTTGAGTGTTCTATACCACACTGCTGTGAAGTGGCTCTTCAAAGTAAGGATGTGTTTTCAAAAACTATATGCTCTATCAAGAGGAGAAATAGCCTCCCCACTAGGCAATCGGCATTACTGAACAGTTTGAGAGCTGCTTAAGTAAACTTGTAATGGTTAGGAGTTTTTTAAGGACTCTTGAAGTTTTAAGTGCTCTGCATATTTGAGAATTCTGAACACTGATTATTGGTGAAAAAGAGAGATTGTACTGTACAAAAAAATTGTACCGTACAAGGGCAGTGCAATTCATTAAGCTTTAACTGAGACTCTTTGAGGTGTGTTTAGGAGGAAGAGGAGGAAATTGTGGGTGGGAATATTTTGTTACAGGAAAGGAAGAGTGTAGTTAATGCCTGAAGTTAAATGAGAGTTCTCAAGTGGACCCATCTGACTTAAAGCCATTGCTTGCTAAGGATTTACTCACACTGATTTGTGTTTATGTGAGTGATTCAGGTGTGTATCACTCCTGGGCTATTTCTCCAAAGGAGTGATGTGTAAGCAAAAGCATGGCACAAAGAATGAAGTGTTAAATTAGGATGTCAGTGCAGTGTATTTTTAACTTCAACAAAAAAATGTTGCTTCTGGCTGTATTTTGGCTTGTTCCCAGAAGTTCCGTTGTCTTGTGATAAGTCAGGAAAGTTGCAATGGATCAGTACTTAAAATAATAAATAACCTGGATAATGGAAGAACAAAATATTCTGTCACTAATGCAGAGTAAACCAGGTTGTCTTACTGTGGAAAAAACAATTGATAAGCACTTTTTCAGTACAATAAATGAAATATTTCTGTGGGGTTACCTTTTTAACACTATCATTTGATATAGATATTTATCAGTATATACGTCTCATGTTGCTCTTTTCTGAGGATCCAGCGTCTTGTTTGTTTTAATCAAAGACTCCTATATAAATTTTTAAGACCTCGCTGAGTCTTTTTCAAACCACTGAATAAAACCTGTTCTTCTTGAACGTTTATAGTTATCCTCAAATATCTAAGAGGACTTTCTGACATTGCTGTGGAGGGAGATGTGTGTGACAGAAATCAGGCTTACGCTGCAGAAACAGCACAGTGATCAGCATTTCTCTCTGTCCCTTAAAAGGCCGCGATGAGTCCAGTGCCTCTTTCTCTGATATCTTCTTATCTCACATCCCAGAAGACCAGTCTGCTTCCATCTTTATTAGTAGTAGCCCATCTACTGCTAATGAAATCTCAGAACACCCCGATGCACTAGGATGTACCAGACCATCTGTTTCCACTCCTGTGTCTTGAGCTGGAAGACCATGACTGGCTGTGGCCTGACCTTCAAGGGTGAGCCACGTGCATAGCCAGCGAAGGTGATGGAGCACAGGCGTATTGGTGACCCATTTTTAATCTCTACCCATAAGACAGCTGCTGTATTCCCTTAAGTACCTCTGTTGTTCATCTCTCTGCATTCTTCTGACTCCACTATATTCTTATGGAAGTGTAGTGACTGGTATTGCATGCGATACTTTGGATGAAGTCACATCAATATTTTATACTGTAGTAAAACAATGGCTTTTTGGCTTGTTCTTTCTGATGACGCTCAACTTTTTTTTGACTTTTTTTTTTTTGGTTGCAGCTGCATATTGAGCAAATTATTTCAGACACCTGTCAATGAAATTCCCAAGACATTTTTTCTAAGCTGTAACTGCCCAGAAAATTGTTCAGGGATTTCAATCTAGTGTATGCTTTCTAAGATCAGATGGTGTTTCAATTGCATTAAAAAAATGCCAGGTATTACCTGAAACCTAAGGACAGTTCATCAACAGATGAGCTCCCATGCTGGATCACAGAAATGGACTGGTACAAGGAAATGAGGCAGGACATTTCTCTGAATGCAAATATTTTTTTGCTGAGGTCTGTTTTTCCAAAGGCAGAGCGCCAGGAAAAAACCCACTGGCACAGCAGCAGCAAATCTGTTTTTCCAACTTTGGAGAACCCCTAGAGAGCCACAATGATGCAGTGGCCATTGCCATCCTTTTTTCAGGAGCTTTCGTAGCCTGTATCAGGTAGAGCTGAAAACTATTTGTCCTTCTTATACCTTTCTCATTCTGAAATCAGTTTGAGATGTTTTCTGTATAATCACAGAATCTTCTCAGGTCTCCTTGATTTCTCTGTGATCTGTTTTGATAAATTTGACCAGTAAGAAGAAACATACTGTGTTTAGCAAAGCTGTTCAGTTGTCATTCAAGGGGTAGAATGGATCTTGCAGGGATTACTCCAAATCTTTTAAGAACCTCTTTACATAACTGATAGTTTTCTGTATGAATTTTGTGCAAGTGCTAGAGAGTTTTATCCTCTTTCATTGTGTGTTCTCAAACGGCAGAGTCCCCTCTGCATCACTGTTTTGGAGAAAACCAAACGGAGCATTAGTTTATGATGCACTCCATATTCTTAAATATACAGTAAAAGAGAGACTCCTGACACTTTAAAATCCTTCTGAAATTTTGTCTGCATTTGCAGGCATGGGCTGGTGAAGAATCCATTTTATTTTCTGTTAAGGATATCTTCATCTAGATCCTGCTTCCTGTTGCTGCAGGCAGACTCTTTAGGGGAGAAGAATATTTATTCCAGTTAACTCTTGCACTATTGGATCCTCAATCCCTCGTTATTACCGCCAGTAATCCACCCTAGGAACATCAGCAATAAATTGGAAAAATTGCGTTGCCATGGCAGCCGCCCACTCCTGTTTTCATGCAGATTCTTGAGATGAAAGGCTAGGCTTCGAAATATATGTACAAAATAGGGGAGGGAATGGGATTCTGCTTTTTCTTATATTTTTGTTAGTTTTCCTATTTTTATTTTGTTGCTTTTTTTAGAATGCAGAAGAAATGAAAGGGGAGGTATTGGTTTAATGGGCAAGGTAACCTTGCAGAGGGTGTTTGTGGGGTATTTTTGTTTGTTTACAAGAACTCTTAACCTCAGCTATTAGTGTTCCTAGAAAGTTACCATACGTCTGTATCTTCTGACCTGGGTTTCAGTGAATTTCTCTCATCCAGGGTGGTTAGTCTGAGGGGCTGGGAAACTGCTAGGAATGTTAGTAGAAGCAGCTTTGTTTTCTGAAGTTCTGGTCTTTCAACTTTAGGAGCCAAATGGTGTCTAAACCTAAAATAGTACTTAAAGATTTGGAGCTTTCCTTTTAGGAAAACTGCTGGAGGTTGTTTGTGCTAACACAGGTTTCCTGCAAAGTTCAGTGTTGTGCTTCAGAAAGGTGTCATACGGGGTTTAGGATTCCCACTCCTACACTTTCAGCTGCTAGAGGTCCTTATGTACTACTTACAGATTTATCCAGACTGGTTCATTGTTATGGGGAAAAGAAGATCAGGTTTTTTTTCTTTTAATCAGATTTGGAACCTGAATCCTCATCTTGTGAGGCCTGTAACATGACCCCTTTTCTAGCATCACTTAAAGTACTTTCAGTGATTGTCCACATCAGAAGACTCAGGGTACTCTGAGCATCAATAATAAGGTACAAATACAATTCCTCTACTTAGTGCAGTGCTCGATAGGCCTGCAATGTCTGCAGTCGCTCCTCATAGAGCTACTGAGATCCCTTTGTTTTAATCAACTGAGTTCTATTGAGCATGGTGTAATTTGTATAGAAAGTATTTGCTTGTGCAAGGTGGCTGTTACTTGCTTGTGGAGTTTAGGGGTTTTTTGGTTTGTGTTTTGGTTTTGGGGTGGTTTTTTAGGCACCTCTTTCTGGAATGAGTGTGATGTTGTCCTCACAATCACCCATTTATTACTAACAAGATATTTTACATGCTTAGTTGCTCATCTTATAATTTACTCCTCTGTAATGCGTGAGGACGTTTTAAAAGCATCCTATACAAAACCAAGTATTTCTCGAAGGTCCTTTCTATCTTGTTGTTTAATGATGATGTAACATTACGTCAGGGCTAGTAGTGAAGCAACTGTTTTCTAAAGTGATTGCAAGCACGGTATATTAACTGGCTGTGAAGCTTTGTAGCCCGCTCTGCCAAATAGAGAATATGTGTGCAGTAACTTCTGTGACATGAGCAACCTCTTCTGGTTCTGCAGTGAATGCAGTGAAAGATCAGCCTTAACTCTAGTTTTTGATTGCCAGAGGTGCCGTACTATTACTGACACGTGATTGTGCTAACAATAGATGGCTGTTGTTTGGGTATCCCTATACCCTGTTTGTCTGCAGGACAGATTTCAGGGGCAGATAGGGAGGCTGCATGGTTCTGCTGAACTTGTAGCCAGTGTGAGCTGTTACTTAAATGAACAGGCGTAGCCTGTAGTGAGAGAGAACATTTTAAAGGTCTTCTCAAAGAACTTAAGAGCTGCTGATGCTAGTAATTTATTTATTTTACAGTATGATTTTCATCTTTTAGACTTTTCTTCTTAAATGAATGTATAAATGGAGAGAAAAAATATTTATGCTAATGTTTGATGGTATAACACAATAAACCAATGATATTTCCCAGTTAGCTTCATAACGTTGTTGGCAATTTTGTTGTTGCGAACAAATATTTATAAGCTTTAGAGAGAGTAGTAAACTAAAGCCATAAATCATTAAGTAAATGTTCCGATACATTTATTTTCACTTTTGTTTGAAGTTGGAGTGAGTTTTATACGTTCCTTCTATATTACTAAGTATTCTTTAGTCGAAAAGTCCTAATGTAGGTAATACCATAGATTAAAAAACCCCACAAAAGTCTTCCTCTCCCTTGAAGCAGCTGGTTTGCAACTTACATGCTTGAAGAATTTCTAAAATCTAAAGTAAAATCTCTTGATTAATAAAGGACTATGCTTATGATTTTATAAACAGTCATTGAAAAATGCATACTGTTGTGTGTGATTCACTTGGGTGTAAATTAAAATTTTCAGTACCAACAGAGACTTCAGTGATTGAATCAAATCATTACTTTTCATGGTATATTTTTAATTAAGTCAGTGAAACAGGTCAGCAAGAATTTAGCATTAGCAGTAATAGAAGAGAGAATAGTAAATGAGATAGTTTTAAAGAAATTACTGGAACAAATACATCATTTTTCAGTTAAATATTACTTCAGGTCACTTAAAAATTTTCTTCCACCCCCCCTTGCTCTAGGTTTTATGTGGTCTATATTCATTCACCTTGGAATCAACCTGATATGAAGTCCTTTTTTTCTTTCTTTTTTTTTTAAAAAAAAAAAAACAAAACAAAACAAACCAAAAAAAGTAATAGCAATTGGTACATTTTCTCTTTTGTGGTTCCATCTCCTTTTTTGAGTGGTGAACTTGCCTCAGAGGAGATAGGCTAGAAGTTTGTGTAAGCATTTACTACCTTAAAGGGATCAGATTCAAGCCAGGTAAGAAACCCTGCAACTGAACAAATGCTGAAAATATAATATTTTGATGCTCTGAAAGAAAGGAGGGAAGACTGATGTGAAAATATTTTTTCATCAAATAAATGGAAGGGGAGGGTGTCACTTTTAGATAATTATTGATGGTGTCTGACTGTTGTGCCCTATGCATTCTCTGCGTGTGCTTTTCCACCTAGGGTTTTGGCTCAGAGAGGCACTGTGCAATGCTTCGTGCTGACATCAGCGCTGTGGTTAGAGTATGCCATCGCACTGGGTATGGGTGCTTTCAGGAGCCTCCGTGTCTGATATAGAAATAAATCCTCAGGCTCTGACTAAAAAATAGACTCTGATTAACCTTGTTTTCCGCTGCTGCAGTAGTGACTCAGAACCCTCTAAACTGGGAGTAAAAATTATTACTGAACAGTTGTAACCTGAATGTTGTATCTGAGAAGTAGTATTTTCTAAGTTTATTAGACTTTTTCTAGAGCTAGGTGCTCAGTAATCCTGGCAGCTTTTTGGTATGAATAAAAATGAATGAGAATTTGTGATGGTATATATTTCTTTTAATTGTGAGGATTTAGAAAGTTTCTAGGCTTGGGTCATTAAAACGGGCAGTACTTAGCTTTCTTATATAGACCACTATTGATCTGTTGATTCTTTTTCAACAGTGCTTTTAACATATGTAGAAATCTACATATTTTTCTAATTAGATACCAGAGAAGGGAGATGTATATTCATCATAAGGATTGGAGAGTTCTATTTCAATGTTTTAAAATTCAAGTTTGTTATGCTTTTGACAGAGAATTTAGCTCCAAACTGTGAATGATTTCAAGGTTGAGACAAAAAATGTAGCTGACAGAAGCACTGTTTGGTTGCTTGTCAAAAGCGCCTGGAGCTAATCTACTCCTGTGAAGTTGACAGGAAATACTATTTTAATTTTGCTTTTTTCTTTGACATTGTAAAGCCTGGTGATGCTCTTTTGGGCTGTTGGAAGAAACAGAAAGCTGAAGGAGGCTACTCTGAGTGCTACGTAGGTAGCTAGAGGGGAAATTGCAAAAGCATGTGGGATTTGTTTTTTTTTTTCCAAAATCTTACTTGAGTGGCACAAACTGGAATGTGTTGAAACTGTGCACTTGTTGTTTGTAAATATAGGGCTGTATTTATGAATTATAACAAAGTCTGGAATTAATAAAAAAAAAGAGGGAAGAGAGAGAGAAACAAAAAGCTAAGAATAGTTGCATATAGTGATAAAATCCCCTATATGGACCTCTACCGTCGGAATAATGAATATGCTCATAATATCCTTGCTAAGTGAGCTTAAACTGATGTTTGTGTCCAGGTTAGTTTAGTTGAATAATATGCTTTTTGTTCTACTGGAATTCTAGATGGGACAATACATAATAAATTTCTTTGTGTATTTTGGTATATTTTCCCATAGTTGAATTCCTGGTGTCTCTCAGAGATTTGACGACAGCTGTCTGTTAGTTAGCACTGCTTAGCCTGCACTTAAGAAACTTCAGGTGTAGCTTCTCCCCTAGGCAAGTATCTGAGTACTTTTCTTCACCTTTGGCCAACAGGCATCATGCCCTTGCCCTCCTCTGTGTGTGGGGGACTTGCCCACATCCACAGCTTCAGTTCTTGGCGTTGCTCTTGTGGATTGAACTGAAAGTTGTAAATGTTGGATTTGGCATGTGAGGCCTTGGGGAACTTCTAGAAGTTGTACAGTCTCGTGTAGTTTCATGTAAAGCATAATCAGCATCTGTGCATTCTGCTTTGCTTCTGCAGCTGTTGCCAGAGCTACAGAGAAGCCGTGCCATCGGCTGGGTACCTGCACACCAACCCCACGTGGCAGGTTGTGCTCCCCCAGGGAAGAAGTAGGAGGCGTAGGAAGCACTGAAAATCTGACAGACTTCCAGTGGCAAAGCAAATCCGTAAAGCTCCATACTGCTGAGGTTTTAAAAAAGTTGAGAGGTCCTGAATCCAGACTAAAGAGGGAACAGCATCTTACTGGCAGAATTATTTTCCCTTGCTGAGGAGTGTTTAAAAAGTCTGCCTTTATTAGTTCTCTGTGAGTTCCTGATGATCAAAATATTTCCATTTTTCCTTTCATACATAACAGATAGGTCATGTCTATCCAACAGTGCAGCACAGATACCTATGATAGTAACAAATGAGTTTTTCAGTAAGAAAAATTAGCCTGTGTAGAGATCTAGCTGACAGCAGTTGTAGTGCTCTTGCAGCATACAGAAACTTGGGCACTTTCACACTGCATTGCTTTGTTCTGTTCAGCTATTTTCTGTTTAGTCCATTTTCTGGATATGAGCAGGAAGACGATGACACCTGTACAGAATTTGAAATTCAGTGCTCCCATGCCTGAGTTAGGTACAGTCCCAGTCATGGAAAGCTGGGAGTAAGGCACCTGAAGGTACTCGAGCCCCTGTTCAGACAAGTACTGGCATTTTTTTCCTTCCCTAACTCAGAAACTTCCTTTATGGCATTGGTGCTTCATCATTCCTCATTTTAGTGCCACATTCATAGATGTAGCATAACAGTTTTGTTATGTTTCCTTAACTCGGAAAGGAATGTTTTAGAATAAGCATGTCTTTAATGCTTACGAGGTAGACAGTAAATAGATGAGTCTACAAAATTGCAAACCTACAATGATTTTCACACATTCTGTCTTATGGATGTGTTTGGCTTGTTCTCTGAGTAATGGGGAAGAAAAGGAAATACAGAACAAATCTTTCTATTGGTTGCATTTGACTGACGTTAGTCATTCAAAGTACGAAGGATACTGAGGAAGGAAGAGTACACAAGCTTATGATAAGGCTGTCATTGTCACTGCAGCAAAGCTATCATAACACCTTGACTTTCTGATTAACTCTGCATCCTTAATATTATGTGTACTTTAAATGAAACTATACTTTGGTAGTGACAACATGATCAGTGCTGGACATACACAAATATAAGCTAGATGAAAAGATGCTTGTAGAGTTGTGCATACCTAATTTATATCCAATCTTCCATGTCAAAGGGCTGCACTGAGAAACTGAGCTAAAAGATGAACTACTATTTGCAATAATTAATATCCAAAGTCCTAAACTCTGCTACGGCTTTTCTTCTATGAGCATTGGTAGAGATGCCCAGTGATGTGCTATGATGGTACTAGCCTTTCTTGGAGAAAGGAGCCCAATGAAAGGTTCCTTGAAAATTATATCTCTGATATTCAACACTTAGTTTTGTGTTGGCATTCTGCAAAGAACAATGCATTCTGCAGTGGTGTGTGATGTCTGCACACTGGTAGTATGGGAATTGACCACGTAGCAGCTTCTCTAACACCAGCGATGTGCAAGCAATCAGCATTTTTCTCTGTCACGCTGTATTTGTGATGCTCGGAGGTGGCTCAGAGCTTGGACGCAGCGGACAGAGCTGAGCAGAGAGGAGGTGATGTGTACAGGCAGAGAGAAACCTATCAAGGAGTCTGAGGCTACAAGGCAGTCATGCTTGGTTGAAATCACTCATTTTGAATAGGTCAGCCTCATTTGGGATGATTTTCTGACGATCTTGTGCTCTTCTGTACAAACATGCAGATAATGCCTTCTGACATTTCTGGCTGCTAAGAGATTCTTAATCTGGTGAGCATAGTTGCTTAGGTGCAGTTACTCAAACCCTTTTTTCACCCATGTCTTCCTACTTATGCTTTTCATGGTGGTGGTGCAGCAGCACTGGAAGAGGAGGAAGAAGTTATTTATCTTAATGCTGGATCTAAAGTTGTGGAGTAAACTTACATGAAGGAATGGCTGGTAGTAAACACAGCACAGTATATAAACCAAACAAACAAACAAACCAAAACCTCATGGTATGGAAAAAAAAATATACTTTTCTCACTGGAGAGAAAATTGAAAGAACAAATGGAGGGCAGATGTGAATCACATTGCTTAATACTATCCTTAGAAATGTTTGGATACTAAGATGATGTGTGTGGCCTAAGATTCTCTCTATAGACCAAATAAACATGCTTACTGCATTTTGATTATACTTGTAGATGAATGTGAAGAGATTTCTAAGAAAGCAATGACTTCTTTCCTGAGTTAGAAGCACTGAAGCTAGAGCACCCCATTACTAAATACAATATAAATGAACTAAATAAGTGACATTCCTTTACTGTTTTTAAAATCTGTATTTATGGTGTACACTTTTCATTAAGGGTTTCTGGGGTAAGGGACCAGTGTATAGGTGTCTTGCTGCACAGCATTTGCATGTTTTCACTTTTTTTAATGGCTTTAAGTTGATATTTACATTTCTAGGAAATATTGTTATAGATATGTCAGAATATTCTTTGTTACTCCTAATAGCATCCAGTTACTAAAACCAATCTCAGTGTTATTGTTTATATCTTCAACATTTTACTTATTGCTCCTATTTCTCTCCATAACTTTACTAGGTAACTTTGCCATGGCATGCAGTTGTTTCTAAGTATTGAGGACTGAAAATAACAATTTGATTTTATGCGGGTTTTTTTTGCTTCTTAATGAGAAATTGTTTATGGTTTCAAATTCTTAGTTTCTAAAGAAAAAGAAATCCTGTTTAATAGATGCTGGTTTCACTACATGTAAAATATTCCAATTCTTTGCCTGAAGAGCTTAAAAAAAAAAAAAAGCTTTTCATACTGGAGAAACAAAAGAAACAAAGCAGAGAAAGGAAATGGAGTGAACATAAGTAATAAGTCTTGTGATCTGTCTGATGCGTCCGCCTTCTGTGGGAAAGTATTTGTGAAGCTGAGTTAATTTTAATATGCCTTGCTTCATGGAAGTGTGGTTTTAAGTACTAGTCTCTTTCACTAATTGACCCCAAATTAGCGTCAGTTCTCTTCTGCTGCCCGTCCCCAACTCTGGTATTCTGCTGCATAGGGAGAATCCATCAGTAGAGGACAGATTGTTGACTGTTTAGTAATTTTCAGTTGTCTGTCTAGACCATTTGCTTCTGACAAGAAACCAAAGTGACTGTTTCTAAGAAAGAGGAGTAACTAGCTTTGACAGGATTTCTGCTTCTGAAAGGATTTCCAGTAGCAGTCCCCTCTCATGTACGCATACATGCGTACACACACAGCTGAACCCAGAAACCAGAAGAGGAGCACTAGAGGCAGTCTCAAATTGCAACTGGTCTCTAGCATTTTGCTGCTTTAGCATTCAGGTGGGCTCTGGTGCCTGTGCTTCCTCCTGCAGAGGGAAATATTCCTCCCCTTACGCAACTGTCTCAGAGATGCTCCTCTGAGATTTTTTGCAGTGATCTCACTTTTCTGATTATTTATGATTCATAGGTGATGTCATGTAGTACAACACTTTTTTTTTTGATGATAGCAATTCATCAGGGAGGACCCTGATGTATGCTTGCATTAGGGAGGCTGATGTTACAGGAAACCTTTCTCGTGCGTGAGACATGGGCATGCTCACAAAGTGCATCCTATCTTCATATATTGAACGAATACTTATAGTACTGCATACTGTAAAGTTGCTCTTGAGTGTCTGGAGTTTGAACTGCAATTACTAAAAATCTTTCTCAAGAACTCTGCAGTAATGTGGTAGGTACCATTTAATAGTAAAGTAGCTTATGAGACCAAACATATTGGACTTGTCCCATTGAGATTTGTTTGAAGAAATGCAGAGGAATTTTTAATCGTCCCAAATGAGCAAAAGCTGACCTGAGTTTAACTACTCTTAACAACAACAGCGCAGCACCCAGCTTGTTCATGGTATTACTATCTTGGTTTGAAGCAAGAATCTTATGTCCTGTTAACATTCACAGTTCATCAGTGCTCAGTAATAATACAGGCTAAACAAACCCAAGCCTGTCTGTTGCTGGCAAGAAAAGAAAGAGGAATTTCTCTCTCATGTTGAAAAGGTAGATGGTTACCATTGCGTGGTGCAGGGAAACAGTGTAAGACACTGCAGATGTATGTCGTTAGTAGTGCTAATAGAATATTTGAGTGCTCTTGCTAAATTAAGTAATAAGCCATCTAACATGCAGCAGATGTTTTGTGTGTCTTGTGTCAGGCTTGGAGGCATTGCGTGTTTAGGATGCATAAAAAAATAATGCTTTTTTTTTGTTCTTTATCCCTCCCCCACCTTTCCCTGTGAGTATTTTGTGATATAAAAAGCAAAAGTTGTACCAGTTGCTACCCATAAAGAAGAGATGTGAATTTGACACTCTGACAGTGTTTCTACCATAACCTCATTTGTTGGGGTTTATGTAACTGAGTAGTAAAATTTGTCCAAAGCTATACTGTTATATGCTATGCACAGTTTCACAGTTTGAAGCTGATTAGAGTTAGCACTGAGGACACAAATTTCCTTTTCTTCTTCAAGGGAGGTAAAACTTTGATGAAGACTGTGGAAGAAATGTAACTTCTGTTCTGCAGATAACTCTACAAAACAGTTTCATCTAAAATGGAAGGATCCTTATTTTGATGATATATTGCCTTGTCTTGAAGGTTGATTTTTAGAGAGTATAATCTCTTTAAATGCCTTTGAAATACACTCACTGCAGTGCTTTATTTGGCATTGTACAGTGATATTTTCCTATGGGGTTGTCTGGGGGTTTTTTGGCAGACAATTTAAAATGGCATTGCATCTTTGCTGATTTCTTAGTGTCAGTCCCCTTTGTCTGGACACCAGTTCTTGTACCCTGTTAGAACAAAGGTTCTGGTGTGCCTCCAAGTTTCATATAAGCTATTGTCCTGTTTCTGACAGGAGCCAGTAGCAAAGGTTGGGGGGACAGGCAAAAGAAAATGGAGCAAGTAGAGAGGGTTACTTCTCTTCCTGCCTTCTGTCAATCAGAGATGTACATGAATGCCCATGATACTTCTGTTGGATTACAGAATCCTCAGACTGTGTCTTCAGGAAATTGAAGCTGGGTCCTTCATGAAAATCCATGATGTGTTTTTCCCAGAGTTGCGTAGATAGTGGAGTTTATTCTAATTCCATATACTTAGGGAACAGAGAATTGTCTTAAAAATTACTGACAATTCATTTTCATGCCAATTCCACATATACCATCAAATTACTTTTGTTTTCTTCTATATAGGAAGATGCTCTCTGTTTGTATATGCTGCCAGCATATACAACACACATTGGCTGCATGCCAATTCAACATTAAATAAAACCTTTGAACTGATACGAATGATAGATGTTTTCCACATATTTCACGTAAAATGGCAGAAGGTCTCTCATTATTTCTTTTGGCATACATATCTAAAGCACCATGGTTGGTGAACTTTTTTTTTTCCTTTAAAGCAGTATTTTAATTAAAAAAATATTCACCGCGGCTTACAGATAATAAAAGGTTGCTACGCTTGTATTTTTATAATAAAAAAAATTATGATAGCAATGGAAGCCAACAAATTTTCCTAAAAAGAGGCTGCTTTGAAGATGGAGGAATGAAGAGACTGTTGGCGTTTCCTGCATACACTGTTTCCATTTGGTTGACTTCATGTTATGTTTTGGGGTTCTTTTAAGTGTAATCCAGAGTTTCTAGATCACACACTAACGTTACAAGTGTAATTGTTATTAGAAGGTTGAGCTTTTTAAAGCCTTTGTGTCTCATGTCAGATTTTTAAATCACTTTTGCCATCTAGTCACTTGTAAAGGAGAAGCCCTTATTAAAGTAGACTGACTCTGTGTCCTGCTCAAGTGATTGAGACAGGAGAGGTGGTATAAATTGATTTTGCTCTAGATCTGGTTGTGTCCTTTCAGCTAACTGTAAAAATATATGAATTACAAAATAATTGTGAATTGATTGCTACATCACAACCTGTCATCTTTCTAGTCTGCTGATACTAGTCAATGACAAAGCAATACCTGAAAGGTATGACTGGAAACGCATTATTTGTTAAACTGCTCATTTTTAAGTTATTGGGTTCTTATGGGAATATATCTCATCAGTAGCATTTCTAAAACCAGTAATGAAGTCAAGAATAAGAAAGGAAGTTTCAAAGTGCTGTTCATTTTTCCTTATCTATGGGTTGGTGCTTAGGTGTGCTTTTCCTGAAGTAAGGAGCACATCAGTACTACATAACCTGATCTTTCTTCAGTGATGCAGAGCACTTACTGCCTGTCCAGCCTCAAATGTGTTTGCAGAGTGGTAACTGTAGGACTCACGTGATTTCATTAAGCATATTACTGTTTTATAATTCATTGGGGCACAGTGAACTCTTTTACAGCTGTATGTACTGTGTTTGTTTCTTACAAAAAAACCCCCCTGAAAATATTTCTGTGGAATGCATAGATGATACGTAGATGGCATTTTCTTCTCCAGTTTATTTTGAACCGTGGCCTAGTGTTCAAGGGTATTTCACTTTTGAAGTGCTATTATTTGGATCTGATCTAAAATGGAGGGTTTGATCATCTGTAATTTTTAAACATAAGCACGTGTGTTAACATCACAACTTGATGGTTAATCCTTTTAGTATGAACTGTATAACCTTCTCCAGGAAAAAATCCAAACCAGAAGTTGTATGTTTGTTTCTCTTTCTGCCCTGCAAACCTAGTCATGACTTTCCTCAGAGTATGTTTTTTTTTTTAAAAAAAAAGTCTAGTCTTTCAAGGTTGTTGATACAGGATAGCTGTCAGGTTTCCATATTAAAGGTTGGTGGGATTAATTTTCCTTCACCAAAAGCACATTGTAGTCCTTTGATGTAAAACTGGGTGTGTATTTACAAGCAGTTTGGCATTTGAAAATTGGTTCCACTGCTAGCAGGATGATTACTGCTGTTGTGTAAAAATAAATACTTTTTTCCATCACCCAAAGAGGGGAAAGCTTCAAGAGCTTCCCTCTCTGTCTCTCTGTCAGACTCCGTACTCTGACTCAGGCATTTTTGCTGTCTCTGGGGTGCAACCTGTACGAATTGAATATGATATTAAATCCTGATTAGGTATGTTAAACAGATATGTTTTTCTAAAAACACCGTTAAAAACATTACTTTTTTTCCTCTGCATAGCAATGTAAATCAAGCCTGTTTTAATCTACTTCTGTTATGTAGCTTTATTCAAGACATCAAATATAATGATTCTCATGCCCTTTTTTAGCGGTCATATTACAATGGCTTTAGACCAAAACATTCTCAGTTAGCTTAGAAACTGGCCGGCTGAGCAAAAGAAGCATTGTATTCTAGCAGGCTTCATTCTATTTTGTTTATATGATACTTTTATTTATTTTTTTCCATTAAAAAACTAGAGCACATAAACCCAAAAGAAAACCAAATTGCTGTCCTTTTAACAGTCCTGCTCAATATTGTCATTGATAAGAGAGAAAGCTTAGCTGTAGAAAGGAGATCCCTCTCTTGGTACAGCAAAATGACAATATTCAAAATGAAATGAATATTCAAAAAATGCCTTTCTTGAGGAAGGGAAAAAGACCCAACAAAGCAAGTTCAGCAGATACGTGCTACGTGTGTAGCAAACCCATCACAAGAGGGTTGCACTAACCTTTTTGGAGAAATCCGGAATGGGTACCATTCTGAGGATTTCAGTAGTTCATTCAGTGAGGAATTTATGTTAACACACAGAGATGTCTCTCTTTTCAGATTACTTTTGTGTAAAGAACAATAATCATATATTTTTAGAAAAACTGTTTTGAAGATAATGTCTTTGGCAACAGCTCAGGGATGCATGGTGTGGGGTTTTTTCCCAACATAGTTAGTTCCAAATCACATTAAAAAAAAAAATAGCTGCAAGCATTCCACGCTTGCCAATGCCTAAGAACGTGCTCTGTCGAGCCCTCCAAACTTCTCACAGCAACCAAGGCTTGGTTATCATTGACCTAGAAACACAAATAATAAGGTCTCATTTCAGTGGGCTAGGAAATATGAAATTCCGTTACATAAGATTATTGGTGCTGGAAGACATGTTAATGAACATCGTTATGCCTCATTTTTTGTAACCTTTGCTCAATTAAGCAGTGTCTGCCTTCAACCCTAGTTGGATTTAGATCCTGTAGCATCTCTAGGGAATGCAGGACTTGCAGCAGTTCTTCCTTCAGAAAAGACTAGAGAGGTTCGCTCTTGGCAAATCGTGAACTGTGTGAAAAACAATTTTTATTTTAATTTTTAAGAAAAAGTTTAGCCTTGTACTCTTTAAAGAATAGCTTTTTAATGTCTTTTTTGATGCAATCTGTATGAAAATTAAGCTTACATCTGTCATTACGATGTAGTATTGGATTCTTTTTTAGTGCTCAAAGGAGTCCTTTCAAAGTCTCTGCAAGGTTATTGTAAGTGAAAACTTTCCAAACAGGCTTCAAAATGTCTTTTTCCAATTTTAAAATGCTGTCAGAAGAACATGAAGAAAATAGCCTTACTGTTTTTGAACTACTTTAACAAGTTCAGAAGGAAGTCAGTTACCCTTTCTTAATTAAGATGTCACCACATAAATACAATTGCAGTTTGAGATTGTCAGTTTATTAGTTTTTAAAATGTTAGTAACAGCTTTGTATTTCATGTCTGTAAGTCTGAACAGTAGATGATAAAGCATACTTTCCATCCTCTATCTCTTTGGCTGTATTACTGTGAAGCACTTCCAGAATTAGTTATAGATGCTTATTTCATGTAATGCGTATCTATTAACATGTATACAGAGGTGGGTGATGTTTTTGGTGAATAGACATAAGCACATGCACTCATCCATAGACCAGAGTGGGAAGGGAAATTATCGAGGGACAAATAGTCTCAGTGAAGAAAACCCCCTATTTCTGGCCTGAAGCATCTTTTTTGGTAAATCAAAGGGAAAGTCTTAAGTAAGGTAACGGTTATTGGCCTCTGGTAAAAGATCACCGATATGCAGAGTCTAATCCTCTCTTTTGCCCACATCTATGCTCTTGAATTCCTGTCAATTTAGTTTCCCTGTGCATGCAGGCAAAATAGGAATTTGCTACGGATGTGAATTCCAGGTCCGCTCTCACGTTGAACCCCAGTAGTGGACATTGTATTGCGAGTACAGCAGTAGAGGCAGCAAGTGGTAAATGGTAAACTGAGAGACAGTTTAGAAGAATGCGGCCCTCGCCACTCACTTGTCTTTGGTCCTTTCTGAGAAGTCTTCTGCAAGTGATGTGGGATAAACCTCCAAAACTTAAACTTCTGTTTAGATTCTCCTATTTTAAAAAAATGTATCTGAAATACTCAATATATATTTCTTATGGAGGCAAACAGCTTCCTCTCTTTTTTCACTCTGATCTTTGCTTTCCTTTCCTTATTCTGGTATTGGTCACTGTTTGTCACTGATTATCAGAACATGTGGGATTTGGTCTCATCTTTGAAGTACCATGTGCTGCATGTTTCTCTGTCTCCAGGTATTAATGGTCATATATTAGGCACCATTTTTCTCCTTCATTATTTCTCTTGCCACATAGATTGAGTATGAAGTAATAAAAGGTGAATGCATGGTGAGATGCACCATCTCAAATTAAATATTGCTCTCTATTTGAATGTATTCTATATCAGCTGGGGTAGATACGTTATAAAACTCATTTTCACAGAGATGTGTCCTGAGACCATAATACTTTTGAAATTTTATGTATGTGTATTATATTAAATAGTGTCTGTCGTGAAGGAGCAGCTTTTAAACATGCTACACTTATTTTCATTCTAGTTGATTCTTTAACGATGCAGACAGCTGGCAGAGACTCAGTCACAACCTTGATCTCTGTGTGATCTTTATAAACAATTCCTCTTTCCACTCTTCAAGTTTTCTCAATCATCCTACTTCTTCTCCTCATCCTATTATATGCCATGGATGATTTTTCCATTTAATCTTAGTGTATAAAAGTAACAGGAGTTTTTCAAGCACCTGGTGCAGAATAAAGATGACTAAGTAATTAAATGCTACAGGAGCTGCTGATTGGCGCATAAAGCTACAATGTGATAAACAGATATGAGTTACAATAACATGCATCTTTACTTCCTTGAAAGAGTGCATAATGAGACCTGATTTAAATATGTTCTGTTTTTAAGAAACATCCCATGTGTTTTCTTTGAAATTAGCTTTGCCTTCATCTGTTGGAACTATTAAGCTGATCTGCTCCTTGAATTATTCTATACAAGCCTGTACAATTCCAAAGAGGAAAAAAGAGGCTGTAAATCAAGTGCATAATTTTGGAAGCCCACTTACTGTGCTCAGAAAATAATTTTAAGATGCAATTGAAGGAAATAGGTGCTTACAGGATACACTAAACAGTGTAAAAATTCATGAATAGCAGAAGTTTTTCTAGCTTTCTAATTTTTCAAGAGTGGAAAAGGCTTCAGCTATAAAGCATTCCCAACAGAAATTTTGGAAGGCCTTGGTTTAGGCGAATTCCTTGTCTATAAATTCAGACAGTAAGTTAAAAAATAAGAAGAGTTAGTTTTTATATTAGAAATCATAAGCATCTCTAACGAAGACAGGGTAAATGAGTTAGATTATCTTGGTATAACAGAATAAATGGTATATAATTTCCAAAGTTATAATGGGAAAAACATGTTTTGCAGTTACCAAAAGAGGGACAAATCAAAATGGAGACTAAATCATTGGCTAATGGTTGTAAATCAGGGAGCTGAAGCTTCTTTGTTCTCTTCCCTGAGAGAAGAATGGTATGAGTGGGGTCCTGGGTTACTCTGCCATAGTCAAGTAACCTGAAGGAAGTCCCTCATACCTGCAAAATGAATGCTGCGATGCTGTTCATGGTTTTTGCTTTGTGTGATGCTCCATAAAACATTTCAAGAGTGTAGTTTTGTGAGCCCCAGTCCATCTACCAGCAGAAGAATTCTGTCAGGTCTCAAAGGAGGATTTTTTAAATTATTCTTGACTAGTATTATTTAAGGTCAGCTCTGAAACCTGTTTGTGTTGACACTGCATCAACACACCAGATTTTAGGTTTCCGGGGTTTTTTTCCTTGTTTTATAAGAATCAAGAATGTTTGAAATTACTGTTGATTTCTCCAGGAATCTTTAAAAATCCATGTCCTGGTTTATGTAGGAAATAAGAATGAATTTGCAAATGCAATAGAACTGTTGGAAGTGTAGACGTTGGATTTGGAAGTCTGTCACCAGTCAGATTACTGAAGGAAGTGAAGCTTGCATTTTAAACCATTTCCTAAAGTATACAGTAATTGTACAGTTTAGAATTGTAGTATGAAATATGGTGGTATGAATTACTGCCAAAGTTGCATACAGCCTCTTTTTGTATGACCAATATAGCTTTAAAATAACATTGTACTTTTATAAATATGAAGGAGCATCATGTGGGGAAAAACAATTGTGCTATCTGTGTGCTCAGAGTTCACATTTTCATTTTATGTTCACATCTGCATACCCAGCAGGACTCAAAAACTACTTGCCATCCATGTGTTTACCTTATTAGTGGACAGTTTCAGTGACAAGTTTTGAGATGCCTCTCAAGTCTTTTGCCAAACCTTCACTTATTATTTATTTAGTCTATGCCAAAACTCCAGTATTAATTTTCTCCTAATTTTCTCCCTGAAAAGTATAGCTAGCTACAGGGAAGGAATTCTCCCTCTACCAAAACCTGTGCTTCACTCAAAGCTGTACAAATGCTTTAGCTATTTTAGTCCTTAATGACAAACAAGAGGGAATGAAGTGACACGGTGATATACTTCTCTACTGAAAGAGGTATGTCCATTCTGAGTAGCCATTGGGGAGGTATCTTTTGCAAAACTAAATAAAACACCAAAATACATGATTACACTTCCCATTATATAAAAATCTTTAATACAATAATCAAATTCAGTATTGCAGCTTTTATGTTCCTTGCTGGGCTTTTTATGACTTATTTTTACTCTGTAGTGTTCTTGTAGATGTGATTTTTTCCAATGAAGTCTTTCTTCAGTCCACTCAAGACATATGATATTTGAGCTCGAGATTACATTTATAAGTGGGCTTCTTTTTTGTTCTGTTGCAGAGAGGTTTGCCTGAAAGGACAAGAGCGTATTACTGATATATTTGGTTATTCTTGCATTAGGTACTCTCATTGCTGTTCTTGTTTACTGGCGGAAAGAGAGAGACAGGGAAATATATGGAGTACTGCTAAGAAACAAGGAGTAAACTTATGCAAGTCTGAGTGGCTGTTCCAAAAATCATATTTGCACCTGTGGCATTAGAAAAAAAATGTACAAAGCGTAACGTAAGCAGCCTGTGGTGTGCTCAAGATACTCTTCTTTACTACTAAATTATTTCAATATTATTATTTCATGTGCAAGGTTTCTTTCATGCTAAAAGATTTCTTTGTCAAGATATATTAATAAGGAATGCCATGGATGACTGAGAGCTGATGAACTATATGGGCCAAAGTCTTAAAATCTTTAGGTTTTTTAGGTCAAACTTGATTGCAGTTTCATTGAAGGTGATCGGGAGAAATTGATGAACACACTATATGAAGGTAAACAGGAGAGACACAGCAAAAGATATCTATCTCTAGATTATTTCTAACTGCTGAAATTTCTTAGTAGGCTCAAAATCTGACATGGCCTCCTTTTTCTTATATGCTTTGGAATTCTAGAAAGATTTCCTACTTCACACTGAAGTAAAGTAATCACCCCTCTGCTTCTGACAAAATCTTTGAAATTAAAAGTTAAGATTATATTTTCATGATGCATCCATACAGGCCCTACTAACGAAAAACTTTTTCGTTACGGGTAATTTTTGAGCCTTAATTTCACAGTAGTGATAATGGCTCCCTGTCTTCCATCTTTCCTGAAGCAAACTCCTGCATAGAGAATGTTTTCATGATTTGTAAAATACGGATGATTTTAAAGAGTCTCATTCTAATGTGTGTTATGTGAAATTAAAATATTGATACATACTGTGCAGTTTTGAAGGGATTCTTCAGGAATGTTACTTTAGAATACTTGAGTTTCTGTAATTTTTTTTTTTTTTTACAAAGTAGGGCTTGTTTTTTAAATTCCAATTTTTGTTTCTTATTAAACATAGCATACACTGAATCCTACAAAGAACAGGGCTTATTCTTACTGTTAGTACTACTATACAAAAGCATGTAGAGATAACAGTGTTCTGAAGAGTTTTTTGTATAAAGACTATAGTTAATTGTTACTGAAGATAGGACTATGTAATGCAAGTTCCTAAATGTAATGAAGGTTAGTGTATTTTCAGTGATTAGGTTTTTTTGGGTTTTGGGTTTTTTTATTTAATTTGGAGCAGAATTGGAGTGAGAAGGAATGGAAGGATTTGGGAAGATGAGGAGGATAAAGGAATAAAGTGGGGGAGAAGGGGAGAAGGTAACATCTTGCCTCCTGCTAAGCTAAAGTCAAGAGAGAGGTGGTTTTTGTGTTTGTGGCATCAAGAGAGTTAGTGACGAGAAGGATAAGGTAGCATTTGTGAGACTTTAATGGTAACTGTTTTTCACAATTTTCTGTAGTGGAAAGCACTCATTTTGTTATGTCATGTTGTGAACACTGACTAACTGCTTTTCTTGAGCTGGAATGGGGCCTGACGAGATTGTGTCAGCAAAATAACCTTTGATTTTGTAATTAGAGCTAAAAAATATGTTGGAAAAATTAGACATACCGTTTTAATAATGTGTAAAGTATCTTCTCTTGTGTTTCTATTGGTAGAAAATAATACAAATGAAACATGCGAAGCAGTTTCCTTGTAGATGGGACAGATTTATAGTTAAAAAATTGAATGGAAGAAACTGTTTTATAAGAAACATTACAGCTGAACTACTTATGAAAGCTTTTTTTAAAAAAAGTGGTTACGCTTAAGCCTTTAAAAAAGTCATAATTGCTGGAGAACAAAATATGCTGAAATTCCTTTCCATTCACGTGAAAACATCTTAAAGATTTTTTTTTTTTTTTCCTGTACATAAGTCTCAATTGTTT
Organism: Phoenicopterus ruber ruber; assembly: GCA_009819775.1. Classification (NCBI taxonomy): domain Eukaryota; kingdom Metazoa; phylum Chordata; class Aves; order Phoenicopteriformes; family Phoenicopteridae; genus Phoenicopterus; species Phoenicopterus ruber. Next base: position 53,749,429 of record CM020217.1, read on the forward strand.
CTGCATAATAAGGCTCAGAATATTTTGGCTAATTTGAAGGATGTTTTTTCAGAATGTATTTTCATCCTAAAAGTTCTAGTTACATACCTTCTAAATTTTAAAAATATTAATAAATAGGAGACACAAATAAGAGGTAGCATTTTCTAAGGAATGTAAAGTACTTTTGCAATTCTTTGTGAAATTTGCTTCTGAAGTTTCAGTAGATGCAATTTTCTATTATTCTAGCTGCCAAAAAAGAAAAAATAACCTGTTGTAGTAATCTAATATATCTCAGAAACCCTGTTAATAGCAATAAACCCCTTAATTTTACTTTTTTTTTTTTTTTTTTTAGAAGTTGAATGTAGTAGTTTCGGTTTCTGTTAGGTGAGTGACCTACCATCATCATCTTTCTCGTGTTCAATTCTTTGAGTTAATTCTATAAAAATTACTCTTCTGACCTTAATTAATTTCTTGCCATTTCTGTTTTGTAAAATTTACGTTTTATCTTGCAGTCTGAATGACATGTTGGCTATTGCTCACCCACTAGACAGGTCTGGTCAGAGAGGTGAAAACAGAGGAAATGGTATAGTACCTGTTGTTTGCAAGATCGAGTTACAAATGGCATTCTTCTTTCCATTCCCAAAAGGCACTGAGGCGTGAACTGAAGGATAAAGAGCAAGCCATTCTCAATGCTGTGGACCAGGCACGAGTTTTCCTTGCTGACCAACCAATTGAGGGGCCTGAGGAACCAAGAAGGAGCTTACATTCGAAAACAGGTCAGAAAATACTCTCTTCTGAGAATGGTTAAAAGGAAAGAAAAAGGACTTACGTGTCTCTAGTACATATTTTATATCTCAATTACTTGACTAGAATTCAGAATTTTCCAAACCACATCCTGATTGCTTTTATTTCAGTGATTTAGCCTCAAAGTATTACTACTCTGCTTTGTAAGTACTTTACTGTACTTACAAATGGAAGTAGTTTTAATGGAAGAAGTAGAAAAATCTCTATTTCCTTTTCCAATTTTTGATTCAAAATACTTAAGTCATCAGTTCTGTTCTTTTCTTTTTCCTTAACACGATAACATATGCACCTTAAATGTAGTCAGAATAGTAGTTCAAGGATACACATTCAAAAGTATGTATGTCATTATTGCAAAGTTTTACTCCACAAATAGAAATAAATGTATTTGGTGGTGTATCTCATTCGAAGTAAATGGAATCAGCTTTAGGAAGGCAGTCGTTACAGAATCTTAAAGATTTGGATGTTAGATGAGTTAGTACAAAGGAATAAACCACAGCCATGCTATGTTCCTGATACAAGCTACAACATTATAAAATCTTAATTACGTAAGAATTGTTCTTGGAAAAGGTAGTCATCTGCTTTTACAGAAATATCAGTTGCTGTAAGATGTGAATAACTTACTGTTCTGTATAATTTACAAAATTACAGTATAGATGCTTGTATTGGGAGTTGGTTTTTTCTTCTCATACCTCTTCCTATACATCACCATAGCAAATTTTTTAAGTTTGTTCAATGGAAACAACTAATCTTTCCTGCATCCGTACGTTGTGTTATTTCTGTGCAAATTTTATGCAGTTTCCTAGTCCCTAATTCAACTTTGTGATAAAGTTCGAATAGCTGGTGATTAAAGCCAATGAACCATTTTTCCCAATGATTAGTTCTGGTACCTTAGCTGCTGTAATGTATTTTACTACCACCTTTTTGAACTCTCGACTCCTGAAAACATCCTGTTTGTCTTTACTCTCGAACTTATTTGATATGTTGCATCTCTAATGTTTTAGGCGGTCTAAATCACAAGCAAGCTTGCAGTTGAAAAATAAGGAATGCTTGCTTTATATTTTCTCATTCTTTCACACAAAAGTTTGAAGTCAAACTCTCCTCTCAAAAGCCATCGAACAACCCAGCACAAATTATGCCAATGCATAAAATGTTACCAGTATAAAACATTCATTTTCTAGCAGAGGTTGATATCAATGATCTAGTGTTGACTGAAAGTGCAAGAGCAAACTTCAGATGATGAGCTGCATCATAAATTCTTTTTATGCAATCTTTTATTAGCAGTAGTAGTATATTGTGCTATACAGATGGCAGTGATAACAGAATAGCAGGGAATTTGATAACCATGGTAAACTGCATAACAATAATGGGCAGGCAGATGGTCTGCAAGTGATGTATGTGTGTCTCTTTTCTAGCCATAGTTGAAAACTGATCAAATATGCTTAGACTGGGAAGTGTTGTGGTTTAACCCCACCTGGTAACCAAATACCACGCAGCTGCTCGCTCACTCCCCCCCTCTCTGGTGGGGTGGGGAGGAGAATCAGAAAGAAAAGGAAAACTCGTGGGTTGACATAAAAACAGTTCACCAGGACAGCAAAGAAAAACATAATAATAATTATTATATTGTATATTAATAATAACAATGATAATAATAATAAAAAAATGTAATGGTAATAGAATATACAAAACACACAATGCCCAGTTTCTCACCGCCCAACGACCCGAGGACCAATACAGCTCATCCCGAGTAGCGATCACGGAGCAAAACCGAGAGTGATCTCGGAATGATCCTGAGCAGCGATCCCGGAACCACAAGTTCCAGAGAGAGTAAGCGAGGGAATGAAAAGCCGAATGAATGAATGAATGAAAGCACAAACAAACGAAAGGGCCCGGCCCACCGATCAACCCCCACTATTTAGTGTGCATGACACCTATGTTATGGAATATGTTCTTTAGCCAGTTTGGGTCAGCTGTACTGGCTATACTGCTCCCAGGTTTTTGCACCTGCACAGTAGCAAAATGTAGGAAGTTGGAAAAAGTCCTTGATCTCTTACCAACAACTAATAATATCAGTGTATTATCAACATTCTTCACATACCAAATCCCATACTAAATCCAAAACACAGTAGCTACTGGGAAGAAAATTAGTTCCATCTCAGCTGAAACCAGGACAAGAAGCTTCATAGATGTGCATTGATCTTATTCCTCTTCCTTCTTCACACTCGTTAGTTCCATAGACTGACATTTTTTGAGCACACGGTGGGTTAGTCTTGGCTACCAGCCAAACTCCCACCCACCCGCTCACTCACTTCTTCCACCTCAGTGGGATGGAGGCAGAAGATAGGAAGAACAGGAGTGAGAAAGCTCATGGGTCAATATGGGGACAGATGCAGATCCCTTACAAAGTGCTATTATGGGCCAAACAGATTTAGCTTGGGGAAAATAAACTATTGTCATTTAAAATAAATATTTAATCACTGATTCAGTAGTGGGAAACAAAAAGACAAACATTAAAACCACAGCTTTCCTCCCTCCTTTCTCAGGCTCAACTTGACTCCTTCATTCCTGTCTCCTTCCCCCCTTGTTATGACTGTAGATCACGCTCAGCCTCTTCAACAGGGCAACAATTGGTGTAAGAGGGTGGGAAGGTGGTGGGTCCATGGTCAGCCTAACAGTTTCTCTCTGATCCTCCTTTCTTCTCACATTTTTCCTCTGCCCCAGCGTGGACTCTTCATGGAGAATATCTGCCCTGCCAGGGAGCTGCTCCTCCTTCTCTGACCTTGGTGTTCCCTCTGCTGTTTCTCCTTTTTGTTCCCTCCTCCTCCCTCTCTGGTGTTTTCTGCTGTTTCTTAAATAACACATTTACCTGAAGTGCCACCAAACGTGGCTGAGGGCCTCAGCTGTGCCCTGTGTTGGCTCTTCTGGAGCCAGCTGTCCCCAGCATGGGACAGCCCCAGCCTCTCCTCACAGAGGCCCCCGTGCAGCCCCCGCTGCCAGCAGTGGGCACCTGCACCCTGCACAGAGTGGTGTTGCCCTTTCTGTAGATTAATAGACTTTCAGGCCAAAAAGTACCTGTGAATCATCTGCTCTGATCTCTTATATATCATAAGCTGTTAAATTTCACCCTGGACTGAGTCTAGTAAATTTTTTCAGACAAGTAATGCCATTGGTCTCCAGAAAGCTGCATCTCTGGATTTGATGACATATATACACACACACAATTTTTCTTCTGATTATCCTTTTTCAGTGAAGGCTGTGAGTGCGGGCCTATGTGTGCCTTTAAAATGTTTATTTTTTTAATTTTCTGTCAGCTTCTCAATCACTGGTATTCTCTGCAGTAGATTAAAGTTAACTCATTAACTTCAGTGAGGTACACTTTATATTGCTAAAGGGGAAGGAGTGTGGTTTTGGATTGTAAGACGACAGTCTTTAAAAAATATTGATGAGCAGTACACAGCACTGCATGGTCATGATTTAAACATACCTTTGGCTGCTTCTATAATACAAACAGCAAAAACTTTTTTTTTTTTTTTAAATCATAATCACATTAATTGGAAAATCACTGTTTCTTGAGGTTAGTTCTTACCTTGTGTAATGGCAGGAGTGTTTAGTGGGGAGGCTTAGCTAACCCAAAGAGGATAAATGTTGTAAAATTGCTTTCTATTTTCTTCAATCTCTCCCCTTCCATCCACTTCTTTCCCTGTCCTATCCCGTCCCCCCCCTTAGATCTTTTCATGCCAGGGAGGGCATTGTTGCAAGGACAAGGAATGAGAGAGATTTAGGAGAAAACTGGTAAGAATCAGTTTTGAACTTGACTGACCAAGACCTGTTTTAAGGACCTGTGCATACATACATTCATTGTTCTTTCCAAAGAGAATATTTGTTATAGGATGCCTTATGATAACCCGTTATTGTCTATATTGTTCTTGTTAATTTCAAATATACCACAAGAATGCAAAATCAAGTTATGAGCAAGCCTTGGTTTCTTCTTTCCAATGTTGGCCTTATGCTTCCCATGTTGGCCTTCTACTGTACAATGTAGTAACTGGCACACTCAAATACAGTTCTTCAGCTTCCAGGAAACTTCCTTCTAAGTTAATTTTATCTCCCATTTGTCTTTTCTTCTGATTTTGTTTTGTCACGTTTCTGTAAGGAGACCCCATCACAATAAAGCAAGCTTCACATTCTTCTTGCCTTTGAGCTGCTTCAGCATCTGAGGGGAGCTGATTGAGAAACCAGCAGTTCAGTTGCTGAATTTTGTAGATGGAGAGGATAAAGAAATTGGAAATGCTCACATTTTTAGCTTTGTAGTCACTAGTCCATGATATAGGAGAAAACTTAGCTCTAAAAATGTTAATTATAATCCCCTATGGCATAGTTACAGTTGGCTACTTAGTTCCCTGTACTGTTAGTAAGGTTACAGGCCATGGAAAACACAGAGGAAAGCAGAAACAGTATTTTCTGTCCCTGGGGTTCTATGAACCGATGATATGGCTTTGCTAAAATTCTGTCCTTAAAATTCCACTGATGCAATGATGGAGTGGAGATTTTTTTTTTTAGAAGATAACATAAACTGACATCATAGCAGATTACCACATGCCACTACACTGATTCTCACTGCAATAGTGAACGTTTCCATGAGTCTGCAGTATTGTCGAAGTACTTCAGTAGCTTCTAGTTTTCTTACGGCAATCAGATTCCTAGCTTTGAAAGCTGTTATTTGGTAGCAAAGGTGGTTGTGATAAACACGTCATTTAAAATTAAGTATTTATCATCTGTTATGTCCTCTTAATTGAAAGTGCAGAAAACCCCATAAATCACATCTGTGTTATAAGAGAGAAATATTAATAGATATCAGTGAATTACATGCATATACTTTATTTAAACTTTTAGACACACAACATATTCACCCGTGTTAGACATAAATAAAAGTCAAACTTCTTTGCTTCCTATCACTGAACACATTCAGATAAATTCTCTGCCATGATTTTTCCTCTTAGCAAGGAAGATCTCACTGGAAATAGACAATTTACTCTTTTCTAATATATAGCAGGCAGCGTTTCTATTCCCAACCGCTTGTGCCTGTCTGCTAGCTATCACACACCACTGGAATAGTTTTTTGTTCTCTGCTATGGAGCTGGGCTGAGTATGAAGTCTTGAGTGTGAAAATTAGAAGAAATGCTTAGGAGAATGAAGAGGGTATGGCCCACTGGAGGTCAGTGGAGTCATGCCCAGAAACTACTTACGCTGTTTTGAACATTGCTGCCTCTGTTTTAGTTGGAGCTCATTCACTTGTGACTTTTGAGAGATTCTTCATGAGATTAGAGAAACGTGCAGTTACCCATGAGAGAATCTCAAACGAAGTATCTCTCTCCTTTTCAAATAGATCTCTTAGTCACCCTAGAAGTTCAGTCCACCTGGGCAGAGCTTTGAATTTCTTCCTGTAGAGTCTACATGGTTGCCTGCTTGGAGTCATATTGGTAAAGTTCAAGGAAGTTGTTTCCCTTTGCTGAGTGGTGTGGAGTGCAAACTTAGAGGAGTTTTAAGGCCGAGTTTTTAACAGTATTGGAAACAGGCTGGCCTGAGGCCATAGTGGTTAATTTTATTACTGTTTTTTTAACCATGAGAACCTCGGGATATGAGCAGAGTTATATTCATTCTTGACCTCTATCCTATGTCATGGCCTGGTTTTAGCTGAAACACAGGATGCTTCCCAGGTGGAAGCCATGTTCTTAAAGTTTAACTGTTGCTGTGTTTTAAAGACTCCAGAAACCAGTAAAGCTTTGTCTGCAAGAGAATTCTCAGTTATGCTAGTAGCAATGCAGATGACTGATGGATGCCAAAGGTTAGGACCTTGTTTGAAAGAAAATTCCTTTCTTACACTCTAGAGCAAACAGCTCAAAAGCATTGTAAATGAGTCTCAAGAAAGCAAATGGGAAATTACAGAATATTAAACAAAAAGCATACAGAGGAACCTTGCTTAGAAGGTTTAAAAAAGTTCAGAATGTGGATGTTTGAGTCCTTTGTTGTTATTGGACACCATCAAGTCAGGGAGCCTTATCTTTTGTGCCGCCTGACTTGTCTTTATTTTCCATTTCTGTATTGTTTTGGAATAAAATGGATGCCTTTGTTTTGTTTTGAAATGCTGTTAGGGGATGTATATCTGTCTCCTGCAGCCTTGCTGAGGAGCTACCTGCCATATGTGCTATGCCAGAAAAAAAATCTTTATTGATCTTTGGAAGAAATAAAAGGCCTGTTGCAATCTGCAGTCTCAGTGCTTTGGAAAGAAACATAGGAATAATTCCTTGCTTACCTAGAGTAACTGGGATACAGCGGTGATAGCCTTCTCTCTCTTCAACAGGAACTGGAAGAAGACATAGTAGCTTGGTGATGCTATAATAGTACTGTTATATTTGGATTTTTCTGTTTTTTTGGCAGGAGCAGACTAAAACTGGTATGAATTTATACCTGGTTTATGTTCCTGGAGCAACACAAACTTTGGGCTTCCCTTTGCACAATACTGTGCAAAACTATTGTGAACTTGCTTTGGATCACACCATTTATTACAAAATGGTGGCTTGTTTTTTAGTGAAAAGTATTATATGTGTTTTGATTATACTGACAAATTATGCTGGTTATGCAGGATGAATGCATGGTTCTCAGGATTGCTGTAATCTTTAGTTTTCTGGCAATAGATGTTATGGGATGACTTAATTATCTCTTTTAACTAGAAGCTATTTTCTCTTTGTTTCATCCTTCTGTGTCTTCCCCACCAACACCCACTGGGAAATATCAACAACCATTATTAAAGGATATGTATATTTGCTAGTATTATTCTCATTTGTCTTTATCTGGAGCCCATATTCTGGGCACTTTCCAGAAGTATTCATCATACACAAGGTTAACGGCTTTCATTTTCTCTGCTTTTGCAATTCTGTCTTCTGCAGACCAAAGGTAATTTGTCTTTTATCTTGCAGAGACTTTTTTTATTCACTCTTTATTTAATTATATTTCTTTGGTTTGAAGAACTTTCAGTTTTGATAGAAGAAAACCTAACTGTGCTTTTTCTTTGTTTTAACTACGTATGCAATAGATATTTGAATAGGAGAAAAAGGTGACATACTGGGCTATGCTTGCATGGTTGTGTGCTTGGGGTCTGGCTAATTGCTCTGTTTCCACATTAACTGGTTGCTGCCTATTCTTTAAAATTCCTATTCCCCTCCCATCAGAACTAAGTTTTCTGCCCAGATTGTTAGAAACCCAGAGAATGCTTTTGCTGGAGCGATGCTAAAGACTTCATCATGCAGCAATAGCACTGCTTTTGGTTCTTCTGCTTAGGACTTTGACAATGTGCCATTGTGTCTGTTCAAATGCTCTGAAAGTGTTCATAATGCTTACAGTGCTGTGTCACTCATTGGTTTTTGCTGCAAAGGTTGATTGAATCAAGGAAGAGACAATGTTTGACATAATGGGAGAGGGAGGGGGCGTGAAGTCAGCTCCAGTTCTAGTATATTTTATTAAGAATATAGCAAACGTGTAAGGAAATTAATGTAATTGTGGCAAGATGGAAAGAGATCACTAGTTCAAGTCCACATAATAAGGATCAAGCAAAGTTGCTTAGAATCAAAACTGCTAGAGCCAGGAATAGTTTGAGAGATCTAAAATAAATTCTTAAGCAACAAGAATTTTCTTCACTGATAACTTTCCTGGGTAAATATTCTGCATATATGTAAGCACATAAGGAAGCTATATGCTGTAAAGTTCAGGCTTGAAGGTTTTCCTTCCATGGCACTCTGTCTCTGCTAGAGACACAGAAAAGCTGTTGGTGCTTTCATTGCTTTGTTTGTGACAAAAAATGCTCCTTAAAATCAAGTTTTTTCTGCTACAGAAGCAGACTCTTTTTTTTTCTGCTCTTTCTCTCTGACTGCAAGGTCAGTTAATGACTTTCCTCTCTGGTAAACAGATGGTCCGGTGAATATAGGCTTTTCTTACTTTCTGAGCAGCTGCTGAAGTGGAGATAATGTAGTAAGTACCATTAAAAAAAAAAAAAGGGGGGGGGGGGGAGAGCTGATCATTGAGAAGACTATATTAAGTGGGTACAAAAAAGCAACAACCATTGCGCAGCATTTTTTCATAGTAAAAAGGGACTCTGCCAGTGTGTGTAATGACAGACTGGTGAAACAAATTCCATATTCAGAGAAGAAAGTTCTCATTGTTAAGACATTTTTTCATGAGGTTTACAATTCTATGCTATGCAACCAGTATCTTGGAGAATGCGTTATCTGCTTCTGCTTGAAAAAAAGTAATGTGTTACTCATAAGTTGGGTTTTCATGATGGAAAACATGAAGTTATACAAGATGTATTTCTCTCTTAAATGAATAGATGCTGAATGGTTTTATAGCTCATAAAAATGTGTCTTTTGCTTTATTTCCTTGGTAAATGTCTTTTTAGGGCAAGTTTACAAGCACTTCCAAGGCTTTTGTAAAATAAATCAGTCGTGCAATGAATTAATACTTTTCAAATAAAATACGTGGCAGATACCCTTGCACAATGACACTGATGTGACAAATGGTCTTAAAAGATGTTTCGGTTTTCAGTTCTGTTGGGATACTTGTATCACCCCAGTCAATCTGGAATTTTTTTCCCTCCCAAAATATGTGACTAGTCTGTCATGAGTAAAGCTGCCTTGTTTTAGCTGGCCAGACAAAGTCAGGCTGTTGTTCCCCTCTTCTATTCCATTTATTGCTACAGACTCTTTTTTTCCTTATTGCTTCTATCGGAGCAAGAAGCACTCGTTGAATCTATTGTGTCAGTACCTTTATGGACGACCAAAAGGTTTTGCAAGATTTTCAGCTCTTACTAAAGCTTTCAGCATGTTCCTTGTCAAGTGACTGATCATTTTAAATGACCCGCTAATAATCTAGTTTAGAACTGTTAAGCCCTTCCAACTTTCTACTCTTTTATGCAAAAATTAGTAGGTTTTGGCTCTGTTAAGAGGTAAAGAATGATGCAAGCACACGATGTTGGATAAAAATGGCACACTACAGCTCATGTAACTTCTACTTATTCCACTTTCTGGGTACAATGTCCCCTATATTCAAGTGTTCAAGATGCCAACAAAGGAGGCTTCCTCCACTGGGTCTGCAATTTTCTGTCCCCTTTCAATGAAGCTCAGTATTCCCTTTCCTTGTATAAAGTGTTCCAACTCTAGAGGCTCCCTTAATCCTCATTTAAAGTCCTGCAGCTTTTAATCCTGAGGCCTGGTTGTCCTCAACCTATGATTGTAACATAGGATATCATAGGATACCTCAACCTATGAGGTTTCGTATGATAGTGAACTCTGCTGCTAGGTGCAACTTTCCTGTATGCTGGAATTTAGCTTGGCTTCTAGATTGTTCACAGTCCCTTTGTCACTGACCTGTAGTGGATTCTCATTCATTCATCAGTGGTATGTTATTATTCTTAATGGTGAATAATTCCAAAATTACTTCTAGTAACAACTTTTTTTGATATCTTTATGTAAGCAACTTGTAGCTGTTGTTTTTTTGTTTAAAAAAAAATGCTTTTTACCTGAAAGAGGTTTTTTTTGCTTTATTTCTCTTGCTTGATTTCTCTTCCTTTTTCTCAAATTTGTTGCAAAGTTTGGGGTGAAGATCATCCCAGAACTGTGTTGTCCTATGATACAGTTTATTCTACTGTGAATTGCTGGAATTCCAGAGACAAGGTACAATTTATCACAGCCTGTCTTTGGTCTTCATTTTTATTCTGGTCTGTCAGTATTGCAAATTGTGGGTTACTGCCATGTCTCTATATCCCAGAGCTACATACATGATTTATATGCCTTCACATCTGGTTAAGCATTGCAGGTGTTTGTCACAACCGTTCCTCCCCAAATTCCTCTTCTCAAATACCCTCTTGCCATTGTGGTATCCCTAAGCCTGGCCAGCCTCTGCCTTTGCAGGCAGAGTGCACGTGAGCAGTGCTCTCATGTGATGGCTTATGACACCCAGCAAGTCACTAGAATATACTGGTAAATTCAAAATGTCTTTTGTCCCTCTCAGCTCCACTCTTTCTTCAAATGGCTCTCTGTTTTTTTTAAAGAGCTTTTCTAATTCTAGAAGTGAAAACATGCTCTGCAACCTACAGCCTAGGTATTTGTCTCCCTTCCTTTGGTGATGTTGGCTCTTGTTGATTGTCCTTGCCTTCCATTCTCCTTTGGTTACTGTTGGTGGTACTTTTTTCTCCTACATAACCATTTATTGGCAAGTTGCCTTGTGCTTTTGGGCAACACTTGGTATTTGGCAACATCCTTTCCCCCATACATGCTCTTCTAGTATTTGTAGTCTAGTGTGCATCAAGACTAATACGGCCTAACAAGATTTGGAAAAACTTCAAAAAAATAATAAAGAAATATATGGAATTGGTTAGCAGAAATTCCTGGTTTTGGTCCAAACAACTCCCTGTTACTTTTACATCTGGGAAAAATGCACCTGCCTTTCTCAGCAACAAATTGAATGTACTCTAATGATTTATTTTGTATTTTTCTATTAATTACTTGCAGTGTGCTTTCCTGTATTGGGTGCTATGGAAGAATAGTTGCATCACCAGAGGCATAGTAAGAGAACTTTTGCAGCCATAACAGTGCATTTACTTTGATAGTCTTCTAGCCTTTGAAAAGCAAAAAGCTGCTTCTCTCCCATTTTTTGTATGTTCCTCTCTCACCCTCCACCCCCAAGTACGCAACTCCAAGCTTAGTCAGTTATAATGATTTTAAAGACAGTATATCACTAAGTGGAAGATTGTATGTCTCATTTGACTTCTGACAAAAACGGTGCTTTCATCTTTGCATGACTGTGTATAATTTATTCATAGACAACAGTTGAATTTTAATCAGAAGAATACTGTGATAAACCTTTTCATGGGTTTTATATAGGAGTGAATAGAAGGCCAAGTTGGCTTAGTTTCGGTGTATGCCACCTCTCTCCCCCTTCTTTTGTTCTCTGGTTTCTGCATTATATCAAGTTTCCTCTGCTTGTTTTGCTGTCTGCAGAAACTACAAGGTGGTTATGTGGAAGGGGAATCCTCTGACACTGGCTTTGTTTGTCATTACTGAAGCAACTTCCCTAGTGAAGGAAGCTACCCATGACTTTCTTTCAGCAAGGCCCCTCTGAGCAGTAGACAGCAGGACCCGCTAGGGGTGTCTTAGGGTCTTCTTTTTAGCTTTCTGGCTGTCTGGGTCTTGCTCAGTCTCAGATTGAAGACCCAAGAAAGGCAGCATGTTCTCTTGTTGATAGACCACCTGACTGGTTTGCGGAAATCTGTTGTGGAGAAGAGATAAGCCACCAGCTGACTCAGCTCTTGTCAAAGAGGGCTGAGGCATGTCTATGGTGGGGAGTTCTGTATGAAGTCTTGCAGACTTACCAGGGACTGGGGATTTAAATATCAGCAATTTACTGAAATAATCAGTATCATCTCCTGTGACTACGTCCTGAGGTTGTGTCTGTGCCCACTTTGACTTTGCTTATCCAGCGGCAGCTAGTCTTTGATAACATGAATGGGATTTCCATGGTGGTTGGGTTGCATGGAATTTAGACACATAAGCCTGAAATTTGTGAGAAAGTTCACCATAAGCTTGGCTCTTTTTCAGTCAACAGATTCATTGAACATTTTTAGATTTGCAAAACCTCTTTAAAACAGCCTTTTAGGACTTTGGTGTTAAGACAGAAAAATGGACGTAGAGCTGCAGAACTGCTTACCACATGGTACTCAGTACACCTTGGGTTTTGCTAGCAAATAGGAAGAGAAGAGACATCCTGGCAGTAGGGTGAAAGGTGGTGGTAAGTGATCCAGGCACAAAGCACTGTTCTTGTTCTTTCTACATGAAATGGTTCCCAGATTCCCTATTACAGTTTCCAGTAGGGAAGAATGATCTTTTATTTCCTCCCACTGTGCCTCCAAAAGTAACAAATCCAGCAGTAAGCTGCCTTTGCTTTGCAGCTATCATAATACATGGAAGTCAGGAATAGTTTCCTGTCTTCTGATCAAGCTTTATTTTGTCATCAGGAGTGATTAAGGTTTATTTCACTTATGGCAAGGTGGACTTTCTTCTACCTGGTACCCGCTGAAATAAATTATCAGTTGACTCTGGACTTACTGACTGTCTTGAGCGTATACCTCAGGAGCACTGTCTGTTTAACTAGATATGAATAAGAGAAAAAATAAACAGTGTAACTTTTCTTTCCCTCTGCAGAGTTAACCCCTGAGGAGAAAGCCATGAGGATTGCCAAAGCTATGCGTAAGCAGTCGTCAGAGGTAAAAGAGAAATGGGAGAACCTAAATGCCAGTGCCAATATCTGGCAAAAGCAAGTGGACAAAGCATTAGAAAAACTGAAAGACTTGCAGTGTGCCATGGATGACCTCGATGCTGACTTGAAGGAGGCTGAAAACGTGAGGAATGGCTGGAAACCTGTGGGAGACTTGCTCATAGATTCGTTACCAGATCACATTGAGAAAACTACAGTAAGTGTGGAGCTCCTGGGAAATATTTAGCCTGTGTGAGAGTCAGACTCCTCCATTCTTCTGCTCCTAGTCACATTAGATATGTATACACTGTATACTTAAAGAGCACTTTAAACTGTACGTGAGAATTTAAAGACCAGATCTGAGGTCCCAAAGAAAGCCCAGTTCTGTGCCACATTCACTGTGTCAGCTGTGATTGCATGAGCACATGTAATCAGCAAGCTACAGATGTGTATGGAATATAACATTCATTATATGAAAAAAATTGTGTTCTAGGTTTTAAATATTTTCCTCCTAGAAACACTGCCTAATCCACAGTTAGGCCATGGGTGTGTTTGGAGCTTTGCGTAGGCACTGGAGTATGAGTGAGCTGAGCCAGTTATCATCCTGGCAGTTGATGGTAGACTCCCCTCCTTTTTGTAGTGGTGAGCTGTCAGATCTGTTTGGTGATCATGTATAGCTTGCTTCTTAGAAAAACATTTAGAGCTCTTTCAGTCGTACAGACGTATATACATAGTTTTAATTTCTGTTCCTTAACTTTCACAAGCTTCGCATGTCTATTCTCTATCTTACCTTGTATGAGTGAAAATTTGTACTTGCTTTTACTTTAGCCTGGCTTCTCCTCAGGATCACTTCAAAGAGAAAAACACACACTACTCTATAATGTTCTTGTGGGCATAACAGTTCTTGCAGCCAGGGTTCCAGGCCACCCGTGCAGGGCTCAGCAACCCAAGGCATGGCTACTCATGATGAGTAGTAGTTGTCCCCTGCTTAGCTGCACGGGTTGGGTAGGGACCCACTAATGCAGGGCTCCCCAAAGAAGGGATACCTTCCGATAACTAACATTGTCCAGGAAAGCTGACTGGAAACAGCACAATGCTTGGGGGAGTGCCTGAATATCAGGGATTCCAGGAGAACATGTAGGTATGCACATGTAGGTAGAGGAAATTGCTGTTTCAGGCAAATTTAGCAGTTACCACCAAGCTTCTGTTTCATAAACACAACTTTTCAGTTTTTAAGCTCAAGAATGAATATGACAAAACATTAGAGGACCCCGTACCAGGTCATGTACCTGACCATCCATGTTTTCAGCATGAGATGCTGGTGTTAGAAGAATGAAGGGCCATGGGCTGCAACCAGTTTTCTGCAAATACTCTATGTGTACACAGCCTGTGGACTCATATGAAATTAACACAGGACTGCATTATTCCACATATATGAATGTAAGCATCCTCATTCTCCAAATTTTGTTGTTACTTCCAGGTTTAATAGAACCAAAATCTTTAAAACAAAGGCAGCTGAAACTGATTTATATCCAGATTGCTGTTGATTTGAGTAATGCATCTCCTCCTCTCCCTCTTAAATTTTAATATAGATACTAAAGTAAGCACTAAGATGGGGATGCTGAATAGCTCTTTGTTCTCATGTTAAGTGATTTGTCATACCTTGATGGCTTTTCCTGTAAAGAAGAGTAAAGCAAAGTCTTTTAGATTTTCATTGCTGTGGAAAAACTGAAACATCTGCTGAAGTAATAGGGGCCTGCTGCTTGTCCAGAAGCCAAACGCTTCTTTCTTGCTAGTAGGTGCCTTCTGTTCCTGGGCCTGATGAGAGAGATTTTGAAGGGAGGTAAATAGTTGAATTGTCCAAATAAAATCTTTTTTCCAGTTGTTTTTGGCTTGTTTCATGATGTTTAATCAAGCCATTTATAGGATTGAACAATTAACTGCTCATAGCAAGAAAGACAGTTGATGTGTCCTTTTGACTGTAACTAAAACTTGCATCAATTTTGTCTTAATACTGTACTTAGTTCTGTTTGATTCAATAAACCTTTTTCTTCTTTTTAATCATTGTAATAGTTTTACTGTACAGTTCTAATCAGGTAAAACATTGTACTCCTTTTCCTTAGAAGATACATTCCTTCATGCATCCTAATTCAATAATAGTTTTTAAATTGAATTTTTGTCAGCTGCTTAATACTGGAAAACTGTAGTTAGTGAACACTTTTTTTTTCTTAAGAGCACTTGACAGGCTGTATACTGTTAAAGCTCCTAATAAAGCATTGGTTATTTCTTTTTGGAAAGAAAAGCTCTAAAGCCATACGGCACCACTATAAACCTTATTTAAATTGTTTTAGGGCACAATTTGGATATGGGCATTTAGGTAATTTTCATGCTGGTTTTCTCTAAAGATGTGTATGAAGGAGTTAATAAGAATAGTGACGTGAGTGAACTTTCTTTGCTGGAGAACTCAGAGTTGCATACAGTTGTTTAGGATAAGCTGCCATGTTGGGCAAATTGGCACCATGTTGAGTTTATGGTGGCTTTTGTGCTGCTCAGATGTCCATTAAGCGTAAATGTATGCTTCTTACTCTTCTAGGCTTTTAGAGAAGAAATTGCTCCCATCAACTTGAAAGTTAAAACAGTGAATGATTTGTCCAGTCAGCTGTCTCCTCTTGACCTTTATCCATCGTTAAAGATGTCTCGTCAACTGGATGATCTTAACATGCGGTGGAAACTTTTACAGGTATTCTGAATGTGTACAGTAGGTGGGGCGGGAGGGATGCTTCTCACTCTCTTCTGTTCTCTTAAAAGATGCACTATTACTATTTGTTCATTATTTCTGTCTTTAAGGTGTTACTTTAGTGGTACCAAAGCGACAAAGGGAGCTGTCTTTCCTTCTGTGGCTTGACCAAAAAGCTTTTCCTTTCAAGCTGTCTCAGCAGTTTACTCACTCAGGAGACTGCATTAATCTCTGGAGACTAGTGGGAACTATTGCTGCATGCTTTTTTGTATGTCTTTATAGTAGTACTTTTACTACGTAAATCATTGTTACTGAAAACGGGTTTACATATTTCTGCTGCGTTTCCAACTCCTGTGAATGCTGTTTTATTTTGGTTTTGAATGTTCAGTTTCTGCATGGAATTTCACTTAAAGTGACTTAAGTATTAGTAGAGCTATAACAAAACATGAGCAATAGCACATTTAGTATTATACAACAGAAGAGGGTAAGCTGTGAGAGATTCATATTGCGTAGTTCTGATTATTGTACTTAAATGGTCTGAGAAAGGTAAATCAATGTGCCTGATTACAGTTCAAACTCATGCACAGTTTCACAGTGAATGGTTTAATGAAATTTCTTACATCAGTTAAAGTTCATTTATCAAATTTTGCACTTTTTCACTCCTTTTTTTTGGTGGGAAATACTTATTGTGACTCAGCTGCTATTTATTTCTTGGTTTCTAAGGGTGATATTAAGTGTCTGAAAGAATTGGCGGAAGGATGGAGAATCTGTTGCCTCTCTAGCTGAGGGTAGTGGGACTGAATTTTCAAAACCTGGACATCAGCTTCTGGGCTAGTAGTTTTGAATCAGTTGCTCCTGAGAGGCAAAACTCTTGTTTTGTTTATGTGTCATATCAGTCCATCCCTTTCTTAATGTAATTTGGTAGTGGGTTTCATTTCGTCTTCTTTCTTTTTTCTTTTTTTTCTTTTTTTTTTTTTTTAAATATCCTCTCAAACTGAGTTAACTAAGCAGCCAAACTGCTGCTGGGTGTGCTAGTGCAGTTTCAATTAATAAACCAGGGGGGAGTTATATCAGCCAGGGAAGTGGTATCTTCCAAAATGGTTCCGTGCTGGAAAGGCAGCTGTGAGATCAATGCAATCAAACTGAGACCTGCTGACTATGGAAATTTGGACAACAGAAGGGTTGGGAGGAGGTCAGAAACTTCAGCAGTCGGCTATAGTCACCATGAAACTACTATTGTTCGTTATTGATGTGCAGTACTTGCACGAGAACACTGCAAGATACGAACATGACTTTCATCAAGCAAATGAAAGAAAAAAAGTAGCCTTGAAAAGCTGGATGTCAAATAAGTGCTGTGACACACAGACAAATTTATGTAACTAAAAATGAACCAAGTGTTTTTATTATCATGGCCCTGGTATTACAAAGTAAATGCAATGTAAATTTTGTTTATGTGTGTGTTTATGTGTAGGTGTCTGTAGAGGATCGCCTTAAACAGTTACAGGAGGCACACCGAGATTTTGGGCCTGCATCACAGCACTTTCTTTCCAGTAAGTTCTTTGCGTTAATAGATGCATGTAAGATATGACAGCTTTCTCAAACACTGACTGCTCCTTACTTCAGGTTTCCCTATGGCTTGAGGAACAGGAATTTCCTCTTCCATATTGTTATCTACCTCCCTGTTTTTGTTGGGTGTTTCATCTTCATAACTCCACTGACATATTCTCACTGGCGTGCTTCCCTCGGAGATCACTATAATATCTTGCTGAGGTATGGTTGCACCCCTGGTTGCTTTATTCTTTGTCCGCTGTTTGCTGCAAGGTCTGACCTGTGGCTGTTCCAGAATCTTTGTGTTCATAACCACATCTTCTCATCCCCTGCTACCTCTTTCCTCATTTCCTTTTGCTTCCACACTTGCTGGGATGGCACAAAGGAAGAGCTACCTGGATTTTTTTTTTTTTGAATTAGAGGCTTCATGTCCTACATTCCTGGAACTTCAAATAAAGGGGTGGGGAAAGCAAACCTGCATCACTTCCTCTTGAGACCTATCCTTGCATCTTTTCCTGTTTAGTGAAAATTTTAGAGATGTAAGCCTACAATCTCCCATATACTAAGAGGGCAAAAGCAGACACTTTTGCTCCTTCGTTCTCATTTGACTTATTCATTACAGATAGATAGGTTGTGATATCAAGATCCATGTTGATTTTCTGACATTCTAGCCTATCTGCCATCATCAGAGCTCATGATACAAAGTGTTAACCCAGTCAGCTCTCTGATTTTTAACTGAGGGCTTCAATAATAAAGATAAAATTATTGCAGGAGTTGAGAAGTGAATATAAAAATGAGCAGCTCTGTTTCAGAGATTCTCAAGTGCTGTATGTCACTGTATAGCTAAACAGCTAATACAATTTAAAACAATAACTGAATCTTGATTTCTTCTTGAGTTATCATAGAATCATAGAATAGTTTGAGTTGGAAGGGACCTTTAAAGGCCATCTAGTCCAACCCCCCTGCCATTAGCAGGGACAACCTCACTAGATCAGGTTGCTCAGAGCCCCGTCCAGCCTGACCTTGAATGTTTCCAGGGATGGGGCTTCTACTACCTCTCTGGGCAACCTGGTCCAGTGCTTCACAACCCTCATTGTGAAAAACTTCTTTCTGATTTCCAACCTATATCTCCCCTCCTTTAGTTTAAAACCATTACTCCTTGTCCACATTACCCCCTTATGTGACAACTGTGTTCTTATTGTAAATTGACAACTAGTTTTTCAGTGAACATCATAGAATCATGGAATCGTTTAGGTTGGAAAAGACCTTTAAAATCATCAAGTCCAACTGTTAAACATGGTAAACAAGATACAGTGTATTTAAAATATGACAACTGTTATTCAAAATAACGATTCCTGGACCCACTTTGTCCTTTCTTTAAATTGACAGAACAAACAAACAACTTCAAAAATATGTGACTTGTTTTGTTTTGTTTGTTTTTTAAACCCCATTAGAAGTATTGCATAGTGTTGGCACAGTGATTTTGTAGCCCTTCCAATCTCAAATTTGTAACCTTGACCTGGACAGTACACCTATGTAATAATTTGTTAAAAAGAATATAGATAGAGTGATATCTTTGGCACTGTTGAAAAATGCCAGATTAACTGTTTGGGAGAGCAGTCAGTCTGATCTGTGTAATTAAAACAGACTAGGAAGCAACATAGAGAAGATGCAATTTCTCCTACTCTAGCTGGTTTGAGAAGTTCCTGACTTCACTCCTGTGTCACTGTTAAGGCTTTTCACCTCTCCTTGCCTAGACCAATGCAAATGTTCAGGTGACTGATCTGGACAAAAGAAAAAAAAAGGAGAAAAAAACCCCAAACAAACAAAAAAACCCCAAACAACAAAACAAAACCAAAAAAACCCAACAAGACAAAACAAAACACACACAAAAAACCCAAAACAAAAAAACAAATAACAGTGAAAGAGTCCACATGTGAAACAAGGAAGCCTGCCAGGCAAGGTTGGCTGGTTTTGTTTGCCTTGACCTGGATCATTTCCTTGATTTGGCTTACAGCATGCCACAAGAAATAACTGGATTCAAAAGACTGAGTGAGTGGTGAAGTGGCTTTGTTGCTGGATAAAACATTCATAGAATTATGTCCAAAGAGACTATGCAGTGCCTTATCAGCATGCCTCAGCCTTGCTTAGGGCATCTTCTCCAGGCCTAAGGGGACATTCAGTTTACATGACATGAAAAAGTCAAAATAAGAAACTTTCCAGAATGCATGTTGGTAGATACTGCAAAGAGCTATAGTCAAGTACCACAGTCCTGCAAAACCAAATAATATGCAGTTACCCATTTAAATTATTTGGTAAAAACAACCAACCGCATTCCCCACACAAACTACAGCAAAAACTTCTTAAAAAAAAAACACAACAACAAACCTGTATTAAGAGCTTGAACTAGACAGAGTTACAGAACTTAATACCTACAACTTTATATAAAGTCTGTTAAATTAAAGTCAGGGACAGTAACTTCAAAAGGAAAGTAATAAAAAAATCATTAAATCTGGAAAAATGAAGGTTTTATTCTGACAGGTTGAAATAGTGCGTGTACTAAATCTAATTTTTCAAACCTTTTTAGCAGCCATAAATGACTTCTAACTGTAAGGAACAAGTAGAGCAGTAGTCTGAATAAAATAACCTCAAACTCCTAAAACTGAGATTATGATATGTATGTCTTGTGCAAATCTTTATCTCCAAAGCTGCACTTCTGAATTAGAGAGGAGGTTTTTATCTGTACTCATTTGACAGCAGCTATTTTAAATTTACCTCACCTACCTGTTACTCTTCCAAATTCTAACAAGAGACCATAGCTTGCCATCACACCATTTTCAGCTGACTACCTCCCAGCTGTCATTCAATCAGTAATTTGTGCTAGCAAAACACCTATTTCTACCTGTTCATCAGATTCATAGAATTATAGAATAGCCCAGGTTGGAAGGGACCTCAAAAGATCATCTGGTCCAACCTTTCATGGGAAAGGGAGCCTAGATGAGATTATCTAGCACCTTGATTCCAGCCCCCTTAATCCAGTGATTTCACCTCTGCAGTGGCTAGTAATGTTTCTCTACTAAAAAGACATAGTGCAGTGTTTTGATAGTGCTGTTGGAGTTCTTGGAACACCAATTACATGGATTAACCCAGATCATCACTAAGAAAGTGCTTCAGAATGTTTTTGAAGACTAGTAAGCAATATGACATTGGCTCTTCCTAAAATGTCCTGCAGTAGGAGGCTGAGGTAAAGCAGTATTAGTAGGCCACTACAATCTATGATCCTTTGTCCTGATTCTGGCTGGGATAGGATTAATTTTCACCAGCAGCTAGCCAGGGCCTATTCTATACCATGGGATGGTCACGCTTAGTCTATAGAGGGGGACAGCGCCAGGGGCGGGATCACTGCTGGGGTGTCGGCTGGGCGTTGGGCTCCAGGCGGGGAGTAACCTGTGCTGGGAAGCACCACTAGGTACACTCGGTTGTTGGTGGTGTTTGGGTTGGTTGGTTGGTTTGTTTTCTTTTCCTTTGCTGTCCTGTTAAACTGCTGTTATACCAGCCCACGAGTTTTGCCTTTCTTTTTCCCGATTCTCTTCCCAATCCCACTGGGAGGGGAGGAGCGAGCGAGTGGCCGTGTGGTGCTCAGCTGCTGGTTGGGGCTAAATCACAACATCCCTCTCCTTGCTGAGCTATTTTTCCCCTCCCATCAGTGTTAGGTAGAATTTGATTGCTCTTTTTCCAGTGCTTTTGAGATGGAAAGTAAGCTCCTTGCAAATTAGTAAATTTTACACCCCCCTAACACAGATAAAGATGAAGAATCCTTATAATCCGTTGTTCTTTGCAAAAAGATTGTTTTGCTGTCTCCTGCCTTTATAAACAATAACTTGTTTTTTCTGTAATTCATTTATGTTCTAAGGCCCAAGATCTGCTCCTCTCAGTTGTGTTTCTTATGTGCTTTCTTAGAAGAATCCGTGAACATCCGTAGGGCGCTGACTCCACATATTCCCTAACAAATAGCCTAGGTCTTCAAGTGGCCTGCTCAAAGCACCTCTTGAGTGGTGTCCAGCCTTACTAATATCTGCAGACCTGCTAGTGAGTGCCAGAATCAATAACTACTCTGTTCAGTTTTCATCGAGAAACTGATTTTTTTTAAAAAGAAGAGAATTTCATTTTGCAGAGTTTCGTGCAGCAGAGAACTGGCAATGTTTTTGAAAGGTTGTTCCCAAATAGAGTGTGACTTGGTCTGTAATAATTAACGGTTTAATTTATTATGTTGTTTAGTCCATATCTGTGTCAGTGCAGAATATCTACAGTCTGCCATAGCACATAAATTGTACCTAAGCAAACTGTGGCCAGATTTTTCTTCTTAGCTGACATAATTAGTGTAGTAGTACCAGAGCCACCATAGGTGCCAAATGGCAACACTAAAGAATGAAACTCTAAAGCTGATGGCCACCTTCACATATCTAGTTGATTTTTTTCTTTTTTTTTTCTGAGTTATGAATGCTTAAGGACTATTTTTTAGTTAACTACCTCTATTTGAGCATTTAGCCTTTACTATATTTTTTCTTTACCAGGTAACTACCTACCTCTTTATTGCAAATGTTATTTTCTTCTTTAAATAGCGATTTGAAATTTTCTCTGTGTTTTCCAGTGAATAACGTGGTTTACTTGGTTTCTGCAGTTTCCCAAATATTCTTCCCAGTTAATCTGTCTTTCAGTGCATGAATAATTCTTAAATTATAAGCCATGAAATTTTGTGTGGTCCAGGAAGAGGTCACAGCCATTAAACTGCTCAGGGAATAGTGTCTGGGAGCAGGGCAAGAGCTGTGTCTTCTGCAGCAGCACCAGACTATGGGGCTTACGTGGCTTGTAAGTCTTCGCTGCAGCCGGAGAGGTCTTAGGGGAAGAGGAAAGAGTTACTTTCAAATGGATTTCTTTTCCAAAGAGGGATGAGCTCTAAAGTGGGCCATGCTTGCAGAAAATTACATTAATTGAGCATTTCATTACTTAAGATCCAGTGTGGATCAAAACTATGTCTCATTTTACCAGCTTTTTAAATAGGGTTTGTTAGCACCTAAGAGTAGGCACTCTGTCTTGGAAGTGTTGACATATGCCTACAGTACAAATCCGTCCCATCGTGATGATTAGTTATTCCTACCTGTTCTTTCAATCTCTGCTTCTACAGTGAATCTAGTCAAGTGAGTTTCTCCTATGATAAAACCTTAATTAACCAGGCACTAGTCTGGTAATTTCTGGTAAGACATATACATACTTACGGTTCTTCAGTAAATAGCTACTTTTAAGTGGCGCACCAGCAGTCCTGTTGGCCTGAACACTTTTTCCCCTTTTATCGCCTGGGATCTTTAGAAAAGGAGAGTTGTAATGTCATGTATGACTTCATGCCTTTTGCAACTCAGTGTGCGGAAGGCTTCTTGATGTTATGGATGATATCTGTTGATGTATTAGACTTGCATAAATTCTGCAAAGATTACCGCTGTTCAGCAAGGAGTGCGAAGACAAGTTTTAATGCCTTTTTTGTTGGTCGTACAGTGTTAATCAATATTAATTTAAGTTGCAAATAGGAGCTAAGGGTTGTAACTAATAAAAATAAGGTTGATATTTCTCCTTTTTGTTCTGTTGCAGAGCATTAATTATTGTAGTGGAAGCATTTCTTTTCAAAGCTTAAACTGATAATAATTCTACGGAGGTAGGAAAACCAGTGTCTCCATTTTCCCTGGATGGATAGCTTGCTTGCTCAGAATTTATTATCCTTCTTTGAAGTAGAATCACCACATTTGTTTTATTTCCAGCTTGGCATCAAATACATGCCTCGAATCATCTTGATAGATTGCCGTTGTTTTCTGCAGCTGATTTTCTAATTACTGAAAGTTGTCTGGGAAATTTTAATTGTTCCCATTTAATTTATTATAGCTGTTTTTATTGTAAAACAAATAAAATAAAGACAGTTGGATTTTTTTGACAGATACATTCTAATAATTACCTTCTCTTTATTTCCTCAGCTTCAGTACAGTTTCCATGGCAGAGATCTGTTTCACATAACAAAGTGCCCTATTATATCAAGTAAGTTTGCCTTGATTCTTTTTTCCTTAAGCATAACAGGGTCTTATCACTATAACCTGGCAGAAAAGCTTAGGTACTAAGTAGTAACTAGAAATGTTATCAAGAGTTTCTCTACGTAGTGTTATGCTGCATATACTACATATTTTCATGTTTATTGCTTTTGCATACTGTATAATTTAGAAATACGTAAAAAGAAATCAATGACAAACCCTGACTAAAAACCCCACTCAAACAGATAGGAAACAGCAGAGATGCTCCACTGTAATACAATATCAGTATTCAAACTAGGCTTGTTCATATGTGTGTGGCTCATCCAGACTATAAACCATAGAGGAAAGGGAAAAAAGCTGAATACATAATGTATTTAAAAATGCAAAGTTTTTAACCTATAGCAGAACAGCTGTCATTTTCTTTACTTTATAGAAGTTTCTATAGTGCTTGATACTAATGTAAATGCAAAATTAATCTAAATATTGTCAAAAATTGTACAAATACCTTGGTTACCAAGAGGAATGGTTGAGATATTTATTTTGAAAATAATAAGAAATACTTAGTTACGGAGATGTGGAGATTTTGATGTGTTCTACACAGAGCAATCCTTAACTTGGGTTTTCTCATTCCATCAGCATTTATTAATGTACTGTTTACCAATACTTTAAAGGCCAATGATTGCAGCTTTGAGAGAAGGATAGCTTTTTGCCAGAGAGGTAAATGAAATTTTAAGAAGGTACAGTGTATAGTAAGCCAGACCCAGAGTTGTTCATTTTAGGTTGAAGGAAATCTATGTTAAAATGTTATCAGTTTGAATTTGGAAAAAAAGTAGTTTTTTTGAGTCTGTAGGATGACTATGACTTGGACCTAGAGATAATTCATTCTAAAAGAACATCAGTGAGGACTTTGTACTATTGCCTATTGGTATGATTAGGCTGGAGAGTACTCTTAGCTTTAAATATTCTTTTAAATCTTCATTTGGTCCCTAATTTCAGATATAGTTTAAAGAAGGAGAGGAAAATGATGCTGACACAAAAACTTATTTGATTGAAGTGATCAAATAAGCTTTTGTAACACAATCCAAGAGAACAGTCAACAGGATTTAATGGTGGTAGTTTATACAGAAAGAAATTCTTGGAAAGAGGCAAAGATTAAGTTAACTTTCTTACTTTTTTGTTTAATTGTACTAACCTCTTTGAACAAGGTGCCTTTGATGTAAAACACAGCATGAGTAGAAGGAACAGATACGATGAGTCTCATTGAGTATCATTCAAGAGCAATTATATTTACCGTTTTTATAGCAAGACTTGTATGTTCAGAGAGCAAGCTTAAGGTACCAGTTGTTCATTTTATGGGGTAAGGAAAAAAAAAAAGCAGCAGCAGGAGAATAAAAGTACGATTCAACAATTGGTGGCTGGAAAATGAGAATTTTTTAAAATGAATTTTGAAAGGGAAATAAATGCTAATTGAAATCAGGCTACTTTAATTCTGAATAATAACATACATTCTTCTTAGACAACCATAAATTTTTACCTTTACTTCATTTTGATTGCTTCTTGTGAGTGTCCTTGAATGAGAAATGTAAAATCATAGAATCACAGAATCGTTTCGGTTGGAAGAGACCTCCAAGATCGTCGAGTCCAACCATTAACCTATCACTACCAAGTCCACCACTAAACCAAAATATTTAAAAGTGACATAGTTGTAGATGATGATGTAGTTGTACTTCTGTTAAGATGAGTATTAAAAAAAAAAATAGTGTACTCGTCATAGTTTTATTGCACACAGAGAACGGAGCTTAAAAAAAAATTAGGGAACTGCAGCTGAGAAGGCAGGAGGGAGCCCTTCAGGTAGCAATGAATCAGTAAGGACAATGTCAAAATGATGCAAGACACCTGTTTTCAGATGAGCAGCAATTATTCTGCTTGTTTCCTGGTGCCAGAAGTAAGTTGCACTTATGTGCATGGAGAGAAGTGACTCAGAGAAAGAGGTCCTTAGTGTGCCAGCACACCATGGTGGCTTTGGAGTGCAGTTTGTTCTCCCCACCCTATTTACTAACGGTTGGCATGTCCACTCTTTCTGGGATTGTAGCGAAAGCATATGAAAGATTAAAAAGCCAGTGTACAAACTCCTCTGCCCCATAAGTTCAGACAAACACAGTCTGGGTTTGGGGTATTTTGGAAAGGAGTCACTATTCTGCTTGGCTGGAAGAAGGATTTATAATTCATTGAGGCCACATTTATCAAGGTGTGTGCGCCCTGGGCTGTGGCAGACACTTGGTTGAACTGAACCTACACACATGATTTAGCCCGTCTTCTTTCTCCTCTTGAATTGTCTTACTGTGTAAACCAAAATTGCCAAATGGCTTTGCCTCTGTTGATGTGATTTTATTTAGTCCTTTTTGCCTCCTGTTTGATTTTTTTTCTTAATGACATTTGATAGAACTTCTTGTATTTCTGTAGTCTGAGTCTTCTCTGTTGCAGTAGAATTCGATCAATGAAAACCTGAATCTGTAAAATCTCGATGCTGTTAAAAATAAATAAAAAAAAAAGCTTAGTCTTTCATACTTTACAAAAGAGAATGGGACCAATGAGCAGTATGGAGGGGGATACAGCACAGCAGGCACAGTATTTACTAATGCACTTTTGGTAATAAAAGTGTGAAGTTTGTACAAAAGGTTTGACAAACTTGCCATTGAATACATATTTCATAGGTTGGCTGGCAAAGGTTTGAGATTTAATTAGGAGAGTTTTCTGCTGTTCATTTATAGCTATTTGAATCACACAAATAAGACCTGCTTGCCCTCTATGACAGAAAATGAAAAAAATAAAGCCTATATTACATAGCACTTCAATGAAAATATTCTAAAGAGAGACAGAAGAATAAAGGAGACACTATGTACGATCGTTAAACATCTTTGAGGAATACATGATGAACTGAAAGGAATGTGCAGAAAACATAATTACCCTGGCATTTCTCACTGTTGTTCTTTTAACTGTAATGTAACTGTTCTTCAGCTGTGTACCTTTCAATGCTATAAATTATTAGATATTTGTACTGTGCAGAAGAAACAAAAGGGTAATACAGAAAGGGTCACAGTGAGTTTAAGCTCATGCAGGGCATTACATAGGAAGAGCAATTTCTTGGTGTCATCATTAAATTAATCAATATCAAACTCCATAGTCACCTGGTTACTTTTCTATAATCCTGCAAAGAGGCTGGCACCACCAACATTTTAAAAATCCCATTTTATCACCTTCTATATCATGTTCAACTTTACGGGGAACGGGAATAAAATGATTTCTGCTTCTCCATTTTTTTCAAGACTCTTCAGGAAATCTTTCCTGATGTTTGTTTTATGCCTGTATGGGGAAGAAGGGGAGAACTACTGGAACTGGGAAACTTAACTTTTTTCTTATTCTAGCTATATCCATAACCCCATTCTTAGAAGTATTAAGAAGTATTTCCCTTACAAGGGAAAACAAAGTATAATTTACAGAAAGAGATAATACAGAATTCAGTTTTTGAGACTTTCTTCAATTACCAGTTCCTGTGCTGGTCTCCGTTTTCTATTGAAGAAATGTAGTAGTACATTTTCTCTGGAGGGATTTCAAAATATCTGCATATAAATTGCTCCACCATCCTATAATATATATTACCATTGCAATGTGTTATACCAACTCTTTTTCACCACAAAACAGTATTTTCTAATGGGCTTAAAAAAAGAAAATATACGATATCTAGATAAAGCACCGTGACATATTTATAAAGTGGCAATGATGTTATGCCATTTGAAATTTGGCAAGGGCAGCAAAGTCAGAGTTCGGAGTGCTGTTGATTCACTAGTGATCAGTAAAGATCCTGATTTCGGTTAATGTTTTGTGCAAATGACTGCAGGATCAGAAAGCTATGCCAGACTACTGTTACAGTGTCTGCTCTTGTAGTGTTTGCCAGTAATTATCAACACAGACATAGGCCTTGTCAGTGCTAAGAAATGATATAAAAAACACAAACCTGTTTCTAGTTTTCTTTCTTGTAGACAAAAAGCTAAAAAAGAATGAATTGAATTTTATTTTAACAACTCCATGGGCAGCTTGAAACACCTGGAGATGTACAACTTACTCCATTCATGTCAACAGGACTATTCTCTTATTTCTAGAGATCATAAGTTAAATGACATGCTAACTGTTTCTCAGCTCTTTATTTACAACCAAGAAGTGTTTTAACAAGGATTATCTCTGCCAATTATAATTAGAAAGCTGCCAGCAAACATAGTGGATAAGAAACAGATTGTACGGGTAAATGTTTGTCATTTAAGCTTTAGAGCACTTCATTAATATATCGTTTTTTAAATTTGGAATATTTTATGATTATAATGTTTATTTTTAGTTAGTGAAATCTACACAAATGCGTTTAGACTTTTTAAATTACACTGTTTTGTCATATAATCTATTCACGGATGCATGTTTTGCTGCGTGGCTTATATTGTGTCGGTAAGTTTTGGCAGAAGAGACCTGGAAGGCTCTTACTCTGAATAACTCAGTCTTTTGATACTAACCAAAAAAATAACACTAAATGAATACTCTTGTGGCTTAGTCAGTGAAATGCTTTTAATTCTTCCCTGACTGATCCATATGGGAAGACGTAACATGTTCACACCACTTGTGTTACTGTCCTGTAGACCAGAGCATTTCTGCCGTAGCAGAAATCCCTTCTTGCGTCACCCACTGTGCAGAATGAAATCTTGTAACTTCAGCTCCTGTAGACCCTGAAAAGTTCTTTTTATCCAGTGCCATCCATATGCAAGAAGATTAACAAGCCCAACTGTTGTTCACTCTCACTCAAAGTAAACATCACCTCACTCTACAAGGAGTTCTTCCTGAAGCTAGAGTACTTGTGAGAGAAGGTGCTCCTTGGCGCGAGTGCCACTGCAACCCGGGACAGAACTGCCACGGTAGCTCTAACAGAGAGGGAAGACTCTGTAAATTTGTTTGGTCTTGGTTAAATGCTTGTTTTGAGTCTTTTCAGAAGTCCAGTGAGATGACTAAAAATGATAAACTTCTCCTGTATTTTCACAAGTGATCATGTAAAATTCATTTTTTTTCAATCTAACTTCAGCATCATTCTAAATTAGATTTCCATTAGCTTCTCTGCAGGCTTAGTTTTCCATCATTGGGGGTTACAGATTGTTTTCTACGGAAAAATACAAAAATGGCATTTCTTCACATTCTTAGCAGATAGTTGCTAGCAGGGCTGAATTTTCTGAAGACTGCTTTTTTTCTCTCTGTGGTGAAAAGAATCCATCCAATTCTACCTAATTGCCTTCTGGGACGTACCAGAAGTTATGGTCTCCAGAGGAATCAAGTTGGAGCTCTCTTCATCATGTAGTAAAATCATTTTGCCTGTAAATCTTCAGAAAATGACTGCAGCACTTCTGTGAGTGAATTGCATACTGCTTTAGCTGCTTACCTTGTTTTAGCAACGCTGGTAATTATCAATTTAGCAATTTCTGGTCCTTTTCTCTAAGGATGGCATCTTTCACATACACACATAAAATAAAAAAAAAAAGAAATTGTATGATCTTTTGCTTATCAATTTCCTTATTCTTCTAGGTCTGATGTCTTGTACGTTATTTGTGTTCACTGAGCAAGGCATCAGGAAAGCAGGGGAACATCCAAGTCTGCTTTTACTCGCTGGGCAATAACTGACAGACAATTGTAACTGCTGCAGTGCATATTTTAGAATAGGTTGCTATGTCATGAATATGCTTGCATATAAAGGAGCTACGAGATCCTGGGCAGAAAGACCTCCCCCAGTTTCATCAAGTCTGTCTCATCTGTTACAGACCATCCAATACTGTAAAGTTTCTGAGTGCATTTCTCAGTGCTTGATCTGCTTGCGTTAGTCGTGCATCAATAACACAAAAGCTACTGTAGCTACAGCAGAGAAAGATGGATCTTATTTCAAAGAGCTGCTTTACAAACCAAATCACCAGAAAGCACTTTGTCTTGCATGCCTCCTGTTTGGAGCGCCTAATAAAATGACTTCTTTCTGTGACAGTTCTATTTGTAGCATAGGAAGGTTATCTGCACACCCATTTTTTTCTTCCTGTGAAAATCAATTTGTGTCCACATAAAGTCCCTGCATATTATGAAATTGTTATCAAACAAAACTTTACATTAAGAAATGTCACTGTTAACTGATTCCTCCCCTCTCCCCCAGGTTTTTTTTATAGCTCTCTTTAAATTTACTGTCACTTTTTTTCCTCAGCTCTGCCCAGTGTAGTCTGGCTTTTCGTGAAGCCTATCCATGGAATATATATTCAGTGGCAGTAGGGGCACTGCCTGCGGCAGTGGAGTTGCTGCCTCCTTTGACCGGGATGGACTGTTGAGTAGGTGATTCACTCACTCTGAGCCCATTCCTCTTCTCTCCTGAATCCATGTACAGGATTGCTCAGCTGTTATGGATGGCTTCTTGCTAGGTATTTTGGGATGAGGCTGACACAATCACGTTCACCTTGTGTAGTCATTTAGCAACTGTCAGGTAGTACTGACTTTTGGGTAATTATGGACAAGCCTGGATGAAGGGATTCTCCCTCGCCTTTTTTGCTTTCCACCAGATGATGTTCATGGGGCCTCCTTTCTCGCATAATCCTAGTGGCAGGTAGCTACCACATG
Organism: Phoenicopterus ruber ruber; assembly: GCA_009819775.1. NCBI lineage: Eukaryota > Metazoa > Chordata > Aves > Phoenicopteriformes > Phoenicopteridae > Phoenicopterus > Phoenicopterus ruber. The sequence continues at coordinate 53,779,546 of CM020217.1, forward strand.
TAGTGTACAAAAGAACTGAATGATAAATTTAAAAAACCCATTAGTCTATAGAGTCTTTCACAAATGTACTTCTCTTTCAAATGAAAATAGAAACATAAAAATATTTTCTGGTCATTATTTTATTAGGTATATGTTTCATGTTTGGTGTTTTTCTGAAAAGAGAAAATATAGCTGTTCAGGTATTTACTACGTTAAATGGAGAAATAAGATGATAGTGGAGGATACAGATTTTGGATATCTCCTTCACTTTTTTCTGTTTCACGTTAAGCACACAGGAAATAGAAAAAATAACATTACTTTTGCATGGTATGTTGTCATGATTTACAGTAGGTTTTAGTCTCAGATAAAACTGCTACTGAAACTATGTACTTAAAGCATACAGCTTCAATATTGAAACTGTTGTTAGTTCTTGGAAACCTGATTTAAGGAAAAAGCTTGATTGGTAATATCAGCTCTTATTCATTGCATATGGGTTTATAAATGACTTCGAAGTTGGAATCGCAATTAGATCTGCCCACATCCTAATTAGGCATTACAGATGTGTACTGGAGTATATCAGTGTATTTCCAGAGGGGGGGGGAAGCAAAGATTTATCCAAGTTTGCGGGGGTTTTTTGTTTTGTTTTTGTTTGTTTTTTTTTAAATAAAAAAAGAGAAAAGGTCTCTTTGGACCTAGCAAAATTTAACCATTTGCTGCAAGACAAGAAGAATTTCAAATCAGCTTCTGCTATCAACCCATTGTTGTTTGTGTATTAGCAGGCATTTGCTGCTAATAAACCTTTGCGCTTCTGCAGTGCTTCCCAGGTGAGATCCTTGGAGCACCCCACAAGTAGGAAATGGATTTCTTCATGAAAACATATCTTTTAAAGCCAGAAGACAGTGAACTCAGAAACAAAGGCTACGATTCAGCAAAGTTTTTACCATTGCTGCTAATTTTAACATGATAGTTACTTCTAAGGCAGTAAACAGGATTTGACTCAGCTAAATTGTATATTGTTTACCTGCAGCGTTTGCACTAACATTCTAGCATTTAAAATGGACTGAAATTTTTTTTATATATATATATATTTTTTTTTTTAAAGTTTCTATCACAGTACTGCCACCTACCTTCACTTTTGACATAGAAGTTTGAAGGTGTTTTAGTTAACAGCCTTTTGTCAGAAGATCCTAAGAAATCCTTTTCACTTATGATATTGACACTAAAATCACCCGGTTTGGTCCTTTTTTGTTTTGCTCATTTGCAGTTTGGTTTTTTGTTGTGTTTTGGGGTTTGTTTTTATTTTTTTCCTTGGTCAGAGGAGTTGAGGCGAAGCAATTTCCTTAAAAAGAGCTTTATTAAACTGATCACATATTGGATCCATTTCCGTGGGCAGTTGCAAAGGGTTTTGTCAACAGAAATCAGTTCTAAATGTTCAACATGATAATGATGGCATCCCGCTTAACATGATAGTGCAGATATTGGGCAGCTCCAGGACCAGTTTTGAGTTTTGATCAGTATGAGTCATTATATTATATTTTCTGTTCCTTTTTACTGAAGCTGTATATGTTGTTCTTCTTTCTAATATAGTGTAGGGTATTTTTATACCAGGGTTTTTGAGAATGCTGGACAGTCAATTGCCTTTAGCTTGGCACAGCACCAAACCCAGATACACCCTTTTTTGTTGTTGTTGGCTTCATGATGATTTATTGGTGTGCCCCTTCCAGGGAAATAATTGTCAAGCTATTTGTTTTTTAAATTACTTTTCTGGACAAGGATAAACATAGTGCTTAGAAGCGTCTTTCTAGAAACTGCGAAAATGCTGATTTAGATACTGGTATGCCTTAGCTTTGGAGTTCAGCATTTCAGAGCCTTGACCACCTCATTCAGAATCTGAAACATGAACATAATTCATGTGATATTATTATCAAACTGAAACCAAATAAAAGTTTTAGTTCAGGAAAATGTGTTCAGATGTAAAGATGTACTTCAGTGTTCTTCCGAATTGGGGAGGGCTTACTATAATATTTCATAGTCAATCAAGGTCTAACAGATGATGTATTTTTGATTGCATGTTGTACAAATCTCTCTTGTTTAAATGTAATCATGTGCAGGGCTTTTCTCTCCTTCCAGTCGTCTCCTAGGGGATAATCACAAAAAGGGAAAAGAGGATTTTTACCTACTGTATTAATAGGAAATACATATTTTGCCTTCCATGAAAAGCACCTCACGAAGTTGTAACAGTGTCAGCTATACAAATAAGACCCATGGCAGAGAGAGTTAAGCCTAGTGACAGAGAGAAGCTGACTGTGGAGACCTAGACCAGACTCAAATCTGGAAGGGTCCCACTGGTGAAGTGGGGATTGTATCCCCTATGCAGACACCCAATGCACGTGCTTTCCACTAGTGTATCTCAAAGGGTAATGTAACGAAGGGCCCTCAGCACTTGCGTTGTTTGGAGCCTGCCTCCCCTTTGTGGTAACTGTCCGGTCTCTGTAGCTCTTTGGAGCAGGGATCTTCTATCCCATTTTTTTTGCATTACTTAGCATAAAAGGGTTCATTCTTGGTTGGTTTCTCAATTATAAAAAATAAAAATCAATGATGATAAATTATTGCGCACCCAGGCATTTATAGATACCAACTGAAGACACAGTCCACTACATTTAAGGGCAAAGTGCCATTTAAAGTCATTATTTACAATCAAGTACACCCGTATGTGGGGAAAAAAAAAAAGTATGAGCACATTAAAAATTTTTAATGGAAACGAGGTGAAATAAGTGGTATTCTCTGATCATTATTGTTAGATTTGCTAACCTAGCATAATTTCATTTTCATTATTAACTTTTAAAGGGAATGCTATGATCTTTTTAACACAACTTCTCTAATTTTCTTACAAATCTAATTCAAATGTAAATACTTTGTGAGGCAAGAATATGCAATCATTCCAGCAATTAATATTCAGAAATACAAGTAAAATGTGGCTTGTAGAAGGGAATTGGAGATTTCAATAGACCTGACATAATACACATTTTGACCCCTATGGCTGCATAGCTGAAACCTTGGCGAATTGAAACAGCAGTGCTAAACGGTGGGTTAAGCGATGCTGCCTATTGAATCTCTCTTCTGTAAGTGCTAGCATAGAACACACCCCCTAAATGAAGATACCTATTGATCAGGTGTGTGAAGAGCGATCAGGCTTTTCCATTAAATGCGTTACAGGTAAAGTTTAAAATTGTTGTATATGTTCTGATATAAGTGTTTAGATATGCAATGAAGTCTGAAATAGAACTTCAATGCTTTTTATTTTTAAAGTGTTTTTGCAAATATTTTTGTTGTGCTACAACAGCAGGAAGTTTTGCATTTTTACCTTATTAGTGTGCCTCTTAGCTTCAGGATCAGAGTTCAACTGATGCAGTCACACTTAGAATCAAAAGTAAATGCTGTTAAATATGGCTGGGCTATTATCGAACTTACTTTGTGATTAAAAAATCAAGAAGCTGAGTGGCACAGATCATGTATTTTAATTAAAGAGCTGAGGGATTTCTTGCCATTTAAACACAGAAAATCAGAATATCTTTGGTTTCTTGTCCTTTGCCTTGTGTGTGTATGTGTTGCCTGAAACTTTGATTACCTCATTCCTTTGTAGTCATGAGACACAGACAACCTGTTGGGATCATCCTAAAATGATCGATCTCTTCCAGTCCTTAGGTGAGTGCATTTCTTAAAATAAACCATTATGTGATGTTCATTCCATGAGTAAAAGCCTGCATTTGTCTGCTGACCACATCTGAGTTGCCATGAACTGTGTGTAACAGCATTTCCCACTTTGCGATGAGACACACTTTGCAAGACACCTAGAGCCTTGATCACGTCATGTTTATTGCCTTTCAGTAATTTTAATTCTGAACAATATACTCTGACTCTATGCTTTAATGCAGTATCTTGTTTATTTCTTTTAAATCCATGAGGGATTGTCCAATGTTGCAGGCTGTCTATGTGTTTAAAGCAGGATGCCGGTCTGCAGGAAACTAGTTTTTGTAATAAATCAGAGCAGCTACACTATCAGTAAAGGCTAAACCATATTATGGTACAACTAGTTCAACATGCCCTGCTAACATCTACATTTACTGTGAAATCTCCCTTTCTCAGGAGCGAAAGGGTAAAATACTATGAGGGAAAATGTCACTATATGAATCAGTTTCTAAAATAGAGCTTATGGCTATCTGTTCCTTTCAAAGCACTGTTTACAAAGTCATAGCATAGGAATTATGGCTTAAAAAGTCATTTTTTCTCTGTTACTGTGACCTTTGCCCTCTGTTTCCTGCATGTTGTCTGATGGAGTTGTACATTATTTGAGAAACATACTGTATATGAGCACTTGTCTGGAAACTACTTAACACTGCATTATATGTATATGTAAAACTCTATTATATGTATTACATGTGCCAAGGTAGTGTAAGGATTTCTGGAGTGCCAGTCTCTGAAGACCCTGGGCTGTCAGAGTCAGGAGGCTTTCCCTGCGGGTGGATTGGACTGAGGTCCAACTTCTCAGTTTGTTTTATTTGTTCTGATATACCCTATTAATTCATTGCAGAGAAGAGAAGAGATATCAGACTTCTTCCAAAATGTGAAAATTTTTATGTAAAGAAAAGTTACAAACTGTCTTTTTAGGGCTGCTCATATTTCTGTTCTGCTGTTTCAGCTGACTTGAACAACGTTCGCTTCTCCGCCTACCGTACAGCCATCAAAATCCGAAGACTGCAGAAAGCACTGTGCTGTGAGTTTGGCCTTCGAGACAAATTGTTTCTCTACAGTACTTGGGGAAGGGAGGGTCAGCTTAAGTCTAACGACATTAATGTTTAACAAGGGACCAGACACATCCTTGACAGATTGTCAGCCAACAAAATGGCAGGAACAATTGCCCATAGTAGGTGTCATTATTGCAAATAAATCAAATCAATTAATGAAAAAAGGGGTGCAGCACGTAAATTGAAATGGTGTGCCCACTAAGAATACTTTGAGAAGTGATAGAAAAATAAATATTGGATCTCTTGACTATTGCATACTGTTCCTGATACAGGCTGATACAAACCAGTGTGAAATGATGTGAGCTAAAATCCTGACCTTCGACATAAACTCAGATATTTTATTATATTTTAGAGAGTTCTATTCCATTTTTTTTGTGTTTACTGCTGCTAGATATAACTTTGAAAATTTTTCTCCCTCTCAGAGAGAATAGCTTGCTGTGTGAATTCCAGTCAAAGAGGAGTTCAGGCCGCTCAAAGTGTGAGGGGAAAGGACACAGATCTGTATAGTTGGTTATAGGTAGTTGGTATTGCTGTACATTTTAATCGCAAAAAGCTACTAGGACAAAACAAACTGCTATTATTAACAATAATAGTATGTGTATATATATTGGGAATGTGGGGAAGGGTCTTAAATTTAGATAGGAAATACCAATGCATTTAATATGCACATTGGATATTCTGCCCAGACCTGTATTGGCATTTGTGCCTGTTCTCAAGCAATCTAATAATTCAGCCACAGTCCACTTTGAAGAGCACATAGATTTTGTCATCGGGAAAGGATAGGTGTCTACTGAGCAGGCTTAGCTGTCTAAACTACTTCATTTCCAAGGTTCATGTTTATATCTCCAATTTTCTGTTCTATATTTGCTAAGTATTTAAAAAAACATTCCATATTATATCACAATTACGGTTTAATTCAGCAGCAAGTTGCACGACTACGATGTTCAAAGTTTAGCAGCCTCAGAAGTGATGAATCAGGAGGTCTTGTCCTGGCCTCCAGACTTGGGACTTCTCTGAGTCACACAGCAAGTACCACACTGGGGTTCTGGGCTCTTGCCTGAGTCTCCTGTGCAAAGCAAACTTGGAGTACTCTTTGGAGTCATCCTGCCACTGGTATTTCTGCATTGTCCTTGAGAATCAGGATGAGAAAAAGAAAGATGGTGCTTTCTTGGGGGAGCTGACCTAGCTTATAACTGCTCAAAGTTTATTTTGGAGAAATGGGATTGAACTAGTAGTTCGAAGTAATACAGAAATGGTTTACATTATAGAGAGAGGCAAGATGTGAAGGCAAGGAAGTTAACTGAAAGGGCAAAAATCTTAGAAGGAAATGAGATTTTGTGAGAAGGCAGGGAAGAGATGTGTGGAAGAAAACTAGCTGAAATATAGAGCTGGGGAGATTAACGTGTACAAAAAGAGTGAAAAAAATCTCTGTTGTAAAGATGATGAGAATATGAATTTTAAAAATTATTAGGACTATGAATGGAAAAGAAAATAAATAAAAACACACATCTACTGGAAAGAAAATAGGGTGAAGTAGGAAAAAAAAAAGGAAACTGGACAATTTTGGAAGGAGATGTGGGTTATGAATGAGTGTCGAAGTCCCAGATTTTAGACATTTCGAAAGGTCTTGGCAGCAACTGGTATAAAAATGTTGTACAACATTACCAAATTTTCTTGTTTAAACTCAGGAGCCCTTGCTGTGGAAGGACTTTTCAGCCCTGAAGGATGTACAGTACTGCAGTCTGAGTAGGAACACAGGAAGGGCAAAGCAATCTTAAAGATGCAAGCAAGGAAGGAGTTGCACAAAGAGGGGTCCCTTCCCACCCTCCAGGTGGTTAGTTTTCCTTCCAGCCTAGAAGACAGCAGCCTGATCTTGGCAGTAGCTTCTTGGCTGGAATTCAGATATGTATTATACCAAGTGAAGCTGTGCCTGAGATGCTAGCTAGTATTCCAGAAAACTAGAGTGCATCAATGCACCAGCGCAGGCTCTCGGGAGTACCTCTTGCCACTTCTTCGTATGCTGCACTGGCTTCTCACAGAATTTCAAATCAAGTTTGAGATGTGGGGTTCAAGGTCTTACATTTGGGGAAAAAAGCAGAACCTGTCCTTTGAAAGATTGTCTGATGGTATTGAAAGAAAAACTCTATTTCTTTGGCACAGCCTAGAGCTTCTCTGTGAAAGAGATACGGTCCCACCCAAGGCTATAGTTTCATCTCCCAGCAAGACTAAAGAGCATTATGAGCTTTCTGCTTATCAGTGCACAGGCTATAAAGTATGCATCAACATGTACCTAAAAACCAAAAGCAAAGCAAGAAGCCGGAAAGCAAAGTAAAATTCTCCTTGTGTATGCTGCTCCCCAGGGAAGAGTGAAAAAACAGACTGCACATGATGGATGCTAATCATGCTGCCTATTTCTGACAGGCATACAGATTGTCTAGCGACCTGTATAGAAAAAACTTCACATTCATTACTTCTAATAAGCTTCGAGGAGGAACATACTTCCTGTTCTTGCTTTTACTGCAAAATATGTCAATTTCTGTAGTAACTGCAATGGTTAGTTCTCCTTATTCACAGATTTCAAAAGTGCCCTCCTATCAAAGTGAATATTGTCTCCAGTTTCAGGGGAGGGAGGTAGAAGAAGGACAGAGGGAAGTAGGAAGAAGTAAAGAGAATATTCCAGTTTGAAGGAGCCAGGAGTAAAACTGTCATCTCTACAGATCCAGTCTGCCTCGTTATTTATGAAGCTGTTTGCTTGCTCCGTCTCTCTGCCTCATGGGAGGAGACAACAGCCAAAAAAATCTTTGTCTTTATTACATGCACATATTTGACCAAAGATTGGTGTAATTTGTGAGAACAGAACATTGTGGGTTTTTAAGAAGGACATTGCAGCAGATTATCCACAAAGCTAAATGCTACAAGAATTTGCTGTCTCCGAACAGGAACTCACTATGATCTGGCACAATTTTAAGACCACCTTAAAAGATATAATCAGTGCTGTTCCTTTTGTCCTTGTTTGCTTAGCTGATTATTTCTTGCTAGGGAACAGGTTAAATTCCCTTTGACTGTGATGATTCTTGGCCCGATTCTGTCCCATGAATGGCTGCTGAGGTAGCCAAAACACAGCATGTGCTTGCACTTCCTCTCTGAGGAGGGGCAGAGTGGTTAAGCCCTATTTAGAATTCTTTTCTTGACTTTTATTTGTTGGTGGTTTAGTTTTAAGGTAGGGAAAGAGTCGTCATCTGTGCCCCTGCCGTTCGTTCTCTGGTCTGAGTTACTTCAGTCTTCCATTGTATTTCCTGTAATTTTAACTGTGGATGGTTTTTAAAGGCGTTTGGATGCAGAATGCTTCAGAAAGGCTTATGTGCTAAGGCAAAGAACATGTCAAAACAAATCACTAGAAAATGAGGTCATTGTAAACTGTAAAATGTGACAAATTGCTGTCACAGCCACAGTGTGTGTAAAGCTGCAAAGGCCTTTTTGGTGAGAACTCCAAGGGCACAGCTGGAGCAAGATGCACTGTCCTACTTGCATCTGATAGATTTTGACTTTGCAGTGAGGACTGGTAACACAGTATTAGTGCTACACAAGCAGGTTCAGGAGTATGTAATTTGAGAACTGTACTTTGGAAAAGTTTGCTGATGCCAAATCTCTCTTATGAATTTTTGGTCTCGGTAAGTGCCAAAAAACATGGTTCTGGGAAAGTTATTCCCTCCCACTCCCTTCACCCTCCTTTAGAAGCGGGGAAGTAGAGTCATGTTTCATTTTGTTCTGTTTTTTGGAAGGTAGATTCCTGCAGAGACTAATATATGTGTTTATGTACCTACATGTATTTATTTTGCAGGAAGCTGAGAAAGGTTGCAGGTTTGAAAGAACAAATTCTTAGCTTCTCTGTCTCAGATTACGTGGGACAGACATACTGAGAGCACTTTCCCACTATAGCAGAAAAAGAATGGGACCAGAGAGAGTGTCGTGTGTTGCAGTTGTACTGGGCAGCTATGCAGCACCAGGCCTTGACTATAATATTTTATTCCTGTGCAGCATGTTTTAGCTCATTTTCAAGAAATGATATTGCCCCAGATACTGAAGTGTAGTACTGGAAGGGGAAAAGGGAACAAAACCACCATGTATATTCAGAATTCGGTTACTGAGCTCCTCTAGGTGATTTAAAATTGAAGAATGCTAATAGGAATATCAACCACACAAGGCTAAGGAATGAACATTAAGGCATACCAGACTAAAAGTGAGAGCCCTGTAGACTTCCCTCAGCCATCCAGTCTTTTGCAGGAACTGCAATCATTCACAAGGTCTTTCTAATACAAAAGCTCCAGAGCAATGCCTGACTATTTGCTGTGCGGTTACAGCAACCTCAAATTTGCCATTAGCAGCTGCATGTCATTACTTGCTCCTGAGTCAGTCACTCACATCTGCTTGAACCATGCTGAATGACGTGGTTTCTGTTTATACTTTTCCTTTGGGAAAGTCTCCTCACTACAGAAAGGAAAGAAATGGCCCTTGTGTCCATTTGTTGGTTAAGAGCAGGATTGGTCATTCAGCACATATGAGCAGATGCAGAGTGGTACTGCAAAAATGCACTAAAAGCTATGTACAGTAGGCTTCGTGTCAGCAATGCCACGTGAGTCTCAGGTTAGCTTTTCCCCATCTGCATAAACACAGTTTATTTAAAAACTTTCAGAAATGGAAATGTAGTGAGAAAATAATCCCTCTTTACATCAGCCCAATCCAGGGCGCTGCTAGTGGGTAGACCCTACCAGGACAGGATAACTGCCTGTACCCAAAGTTCATTCAGCCAAGTGAGTGCTGAGGTAAGCAGGGATGGAAGTAATTTCCTCTGGTTGTTCTCCATGAATGGTGTCATCCAAATGTGTAAGTTTTGCTTAATTTGCATTAGTACAGCAGCAGAGTTTCCTTTTAGTATGAAAATACTGGAAGTACCTCTCCCGACTCCCTCTAGAATCCTTTGGCAGAAATGCGAATGTGAGATCTTAATGTTAGTAGGCTTACTCCAGTGTCTGAATTGCTGTTTTCAGTGCAAGGATGGTTATGCTAAGCCAAGCCAAAGGCTACAACTTTCTGGCATTCTAAAGCAATCCAAGCTTTCACTGGCTTTAAAAAGGCCAGGTTTTGGGTGCTGTCCAGCTGTTTTAGGAAGCTGCTTACCTGCTTTTAGCCAACTGTTAAGTACCTTACAAAAACATGTTGGGGGGAAAAAAAAAACCCAAACCAAACACCAAAAAACCCCCAGCAAACTGGTTGCAATTATTTTGAGGTTTTTTTCCCCCTGTAGGTCATGAAGGAAAAGCACGAAAAGTGGCTCTCTCTCCTGAGTGCAATATTTGTGATTGGACAGCATGGTATAGTTTTGCACCTGGCTTCACCCCCTTCCCTCCACCCCTCAAAAAAATAGTCTGTGTTGCATTGTGATGTGGGAGGTTTTTGGTTTTGTTTTTAGATATGCCTGTGAGCCTTTTCCAGTATATTGCATATTTTCCAACTACTGTAGAAGATTATGCTGCAGTGTACTGCCAAATACTTTGGCTAACTCAGGTCAAACTAGTGGCAAGGTGTTTTGCTGCAATTAGGAGTCCGCCTGTTTGGTAAATAGATGGCTGGCATTTGTTTGCAAGCCCAAGAGATGGGCTTAACAAAAAAAAAAAAAAAAAGAAAAACCCACAAAAAAACCCTAAACCAAACCAACAAGAAAATAAAAAGCAAACAAACGTAAAACCCCTGCAAGTCTGATGCTGTAAAGTTAGAATAGAATGTACGGATGTCAGTGAGGGAAAGGAAAAACAAGGGCCGTGAGGTGCTGTTTCTCATTTTACAGTGATGTGAGGAAGGGTAGATTGGGGAAAAGGGATTGGGAACGTAACCTTCTTTTGGCCCATAACCTTATCTTTTGGTAGATGATCACTGAGTTCTTGGCAGTATTGCTCATAGTGATTAGCTTTGTCTTGCTCCTGCTTTTTTCTGCTGTACTTATTTTCCAGCCCAAGCTAGACTTACCTGACTTGCACAGACTGCCCTTCTGGGGTCTTTATTTAACATTATCGGTGCAGAGCAATTTACAACACATCTGAGATTGTCATGTTTCATTTCCTTTGAGAGATGACATTCATAGGGTAAATGTGTTACTGGCTCTCCAGAAACAGCTCTGTATGAGCTTGGAATATACTTCAACTTCATGTCGTATACACTGTACCAAGCATACTGATATATTGCAACTATTTTTTTTCTTCTGAAGTCCTCTCTTCTGTCAAAAATGTCACTGAAGATTATACTACCCTTTGACTTACATTATTCTTCCTTCTTTTACACCAAAATAAGTTTCGTGTTTTCCACTTTGTTTTGCAAAACGAATTAGAAGAGCTCATTGACAGCTTTTTATTTTCACCTTGCAAAGTCCAGATTTTCACAATTAGATTTGTGTGGTTTTGGGAGCAAACCCCTTTTCACCTGTAGGATATCCATAGCATCACCAACTGCTTATAGAAAGAATCCTGTAATAAAGGAGATTAAAATATTTTTCATGAAAGCATAGCATTTAGTGTTCTGGAAACTACAATAAATAATTTCCCTGTGTCCCTGCTTTCTTTTAGGCCCTAATTTATTGACTGCTGTTCAGCTAATCAAGCCTCAGTACATTCCTGCTGCATTTAAAAGAACATTGTTACCTAATAATCGGCTTTGCTTTACATTTAATCAAAAATGATAGTCATTTAATGGGATTCTGCTTTATGGTAAATGTGAAGAACCCTCTAAGCCTAGGGGACTCCCAGTGTGCATACATCTGAAGTCAGGATCCTCTAATTACACGGACGACTTCAGCGGCCTTTTAAATGTTCTTCTGAGCTGTGCAGTGTCATTATGGTGTTCTTGTTGATTCTGATTTTTTAAATACATAGTGCCAGAATGCTGTCGACTTCTCACAGAGAACAGTTTTTCACTATAATGTTACTAAATGAAAGCTACTTGCTGGCTAATTGTCTGCAGTGTTTGCTACAATATGCACATGAACGAGTATTGTGAATGCTATGCTCGGGCATCTATACTCACACCTTTTTTCTTTTTTTTTTTTAATCACCTGTTGTTAGTGGACCTGTTGGACCTGAACACAACAAGTGAAGTTTTCAAACAGCACAAGTTGAGTCAAAATGACCAGCTGATTGGTGTCCAGGATGTGATCAGCTGTCTCACTACCATCTACAGTGGACTTGAAGAGAAACACAAAGATATGGTGAATGTTCCTCTCTGTGTAGACATGTGTCTTAACTGGCTACTCAATGTATATGATAGGTAAGTAACAAGTCTTTATTCCCAGTGTGTACCCCAGTAGTTTAATGTAGTATTAACAAAGTATAAGGCATGGAGACAGAACTGGTAATTTTTGCATGTGTGACTTATCAAAAATGCTAGACTTAGAGGACTGTTGTATATTTTTTCTGCGTTACTTCCTTGAGGAAGTGTCCATGATAACAGAAAAATGATAAAGCCTTAAGAAGTTCTGTAAGAAAAAGTTATATCATTTGATATTTTTGACTCAGTAATAAGAGTGCAGTTGCTTGTAATGAGGTGTTTCTTATGACGTCCTGCTCTCAGATACACTGAACTAACGTTACACTGCTTTTGTACTACTCCCAAAGAAACATTGAAAGGATTTCAAGAAATGTATATGTGAGTAGAGAACTGGATACGCTGCTTTAGTTGTGTTCCTACTGTAAATGTTCCAAATTGCCCAGATTGTTTGCCATTCGTACCAGATCCTATTTCTGCCACAAGTGGGGACGGTTTTGTTATTTACTTTACACTTAATTACTTGCATGCCGTAATCCTGGCTGAGCTCCCTGTCCTGAATCCTCTGTCGAGTGGTGGTGGTTTTAATCTCAGTGCTAAAGCCTGTCTGATTCTGGAGGGTCAGTGGTGTCCTGGCCCTGGCTCACTTCCAGCGCGTGCAGCTCCTGCCTCGTATCACTTCTGGGTGCTGGTGCTATGTGATCCACCTCCCCTGGTCCTGACAGCACAGCTGTATTTCCCTGGTGGATTGTGAGTTTACCTCTAGAATGTTTCAGGATGCTTACAGTAAGAACTTGTGGGTTTATTTAAATGCACGTCCGCTATTTCCAGAGAGAGCACTGAGTCTTGGAGGACATGCAAAATCCACTCCAGTAGCCCCTTGTGGTTTTGGCTAGTCCTTTCTGAGCCCCCAGACACTTCTTTCTTCTGCTGAATGTTGAACTCTGATGTCTCTGCCCTGCCCTGCACTATGTCAGCCTGCATGACCTACAATCACTATGTTTTTATTTGGTTGTGCTTTTGAGTCGTGAGTTTGTTGCTCATTTTTCTTAGTGGTGTTTACTATTCTCATCTCCCTTCTGTAGTAAAAACTGGGAAAAGACTTGGTTTCCATCAGCTCCTCCATTCCCTGTAATGTATCTCCTTACATTGCTTGAGCAAAGGCATTTCAGGACTCTTCTGGAGCTGACTAAAGACACAGTAGTGCAATACATGGGGTGGTCACTTCAATGTGTCTAATTGAATATATGCTTTAGTTCAGAATTATACACAGAATTACAAATCAGAATTTCTAAGCTGCATGAAGTTGATTACCAAATTTCTTTCCTTTCTCCCTATTTTGAAGATGGAAAGAGCAAAAGTATTTCTTGAGTAATGATAGAAATTCTTATACCTGGCTTTGCAAAAGAGAGCTGTTACTTCTTGATGTATGCATTATCTTCACTATTTTCACTCACTTAATCAGTGCCAAATTCTAACAGTTCATAGGTTTTTGCCCCCCCCCGGATTACATGCCAATACTCCTATACTTTGGATATTTTATTTTATTCTTAATATTGTGGTAGAGGAGAGGGAAGGAGGGAACAGAGTACATACGACCATTTATGTGCTGACTATCTGTTATGCTTTGGCATTCGAATATTGCTGTTTAATATTGTGCCATTTCTGTTAGTTGGACTCCTCATCATTACTGCTGGAAAATTGGAGAGCCCATCAAATAATGACTGGGACTCCTTCCTGCAATTATTTTTATTTCGCAAAGCTCTGTATTGTGGGTGAATAAACACATCACTTGCAAATAGAGCAGTAGATGAAGTGGGTTGCTTGACTTAAATGTTATTGGTTATTTAGAATAAGAAACTTAATAATGTCAGAGAATTTTTTTTAGTTTCTGGTTGGGTTTTTTTCAGATTGATCACAAATCCATTATATTTTCTTCAGCTTACCTTTGCTTCCTAACTTCATTTAGAAGTCAGTTGTTTAATCTGTTCATTTTTGAAATGCACATAGTAAGCAACAAACCTTTCTTTCAATAATGCTTCCTGTTGCTCCCGTTTCCCCTTGATTATTATGTTGAAAGCTTTAATGTAGATAATTCTTCAAGCTGATGAAACACTTTAATCTTCAGTCAAACTTTGAAAAATGGAGGATGAAGGTTTTCTGAGATAAAATTACCTTTTACAGTATGTTTCCTTGCTCCCCTTTCAAATCCACTCCAGGGGAAAAAAAAAAAAAAAAGAGCTGAAAGAACAGGCATTTGAGCTGTTTTGTTTTTGTTTGGGGTTCGTGGTTTTTTTTTTTGAAATGGCCTTTAGGAAAGAACTAATTTGTATCTTGGCATTTCCATTGTTTATTGCATTGGTGTTATACAATGTTTCAAATCGTTAAGCTGCCTACAAAAAGCATCTGTTAGTCGCATGCTATTAACCTGAGATTTAATTACTAATTCACAGATTGATGGCAAACTGGGTAGTTCTTCAGACTTACCTACAGATGTCTTTGGCCCTTAAAAAGAGCCAATTTATTTTTAGAAATAGTAGGCAAGTCTGTTGTGTTCCGGTATTTTGTGACACATCAGGAATGATTCATTCTTCAAGCTGAGTAGAGGAGAGAAACAGTAAATTTACTCAGTGACTTTTACTTCTTCAAGGACTCAAAGGTGATTCCAGGCAGCAACATCTGCCCTGTAAATATTTTCCAAAGTTAAAGTTCCTTGTTTTGGTTAATCCAGAGATTTTTTTTTTTTTTTTTAATGAAATGAATAAATAAATGCATTGCATTTTACAATGACAGCTGTGAAGGAAATTGTTTGCTCTATGAAATCATTTGGCCAGGCCTGTGTTTAAATCAACCAGAAGCCATAGCTGGTGGTAATTGTTCTGGATTATATACTGTCAAATTTGCTGAAATCTCCAAAAGTCATTTATATGAAATGGACTGATAGCTTTCAGTACTAATGGAATAACTTAACACCCCTTGAAATAAGTCTGTCATACGTAATATAGAATACACGTACTAATGGTGGGTGATGGCTCATTATTTCAATCAAAATTACTCAATGTCCATAAAGAAAATTTTACAAGCACTATTTTTAAAGTCTTAAAGTTTATCTGAGGAAGGGTATCTATGGTATGGTATGGCCTGTATGCTGACCTTTTCCATATGATAAAAGCTGTCATTCTCTATGGCCCAGGCTTCCCCTGAAGAATGACAACTTTATTGTTGCACTTACACACCTGGCAAGTTCTAACACCAGGCTGAGTTAGTATCCCAGGCCTTACCAGCATGTTAAGTTGAGCAAAATCTGAACTTCTGAGGAATGAGAAGGATGAGAGTCCTGCTCAGTCAGCCTTAACTTTATGCCCTGGTTTTGGTGGTAGCTGATGGAAATTTTCTGCACGCACTCCAGTTGCATTCCCCGTGTTGATGATAGCTGTCTTGATTCATAGAGGATTCTGCGGGAGCAGCTTGGCAGGCTGTGATAGTAGTAAGAAGTGTTCTAGGAAGGACATGGCCCTCTGTAGGGCAGGAAAATGAGCTCCTTTGACTCCTCTGTGGTTGATCAAGGGGAGGATTCTGTGGGGACCTTCAGAGATCTACCAGGCTGCCTCCTGTTGCTGAGTTATGTAGATAACTGATAGCTGCCACCCTCGGTAGTCCATAATTGTAGTGTCAACATTAACCAGGCTTGAGAGCTCTTTGACAGAAGTCAGAACTGAAGGGGGCTCACCTTCTTACTTCTCCAGTTTTCCTTGCTAGTACATGACGTTTTCATGCTATTACCCCCCACCCTCAGGGGACATAGGATTCCTCTGGACTTGATATCGCTTATCTTGTTTTCTGTTGATTTGCCAGTTATCCTTATTGTGTATTCCTGTTTGCAATCTCTTGTACTTAATCTTGTCCTCTGTCTGGCAACTTTTTGTTGTCTGGCTAGCTCCTGTGTGCAGCTGTGCCCGTCACTGTTTGCCCCTTTGGCATCCACATTGTTCACATACTTCGGTAAAATGCTTATATATTATTTCTGGCTATGCCATCATGATGCTACAGAATACTTGCATACCATTGTGGGTAACAATAGTTTTGTATGCTTGTATGGAACAATCTAATATTAATTATATCCTGATTAGTACATTCATAATTTACAGGTGTCACAGGCCTCTGTTTTGACTATGGTGTAGGCTGTGTTTGCCTGTCAAAGGAGTTTTGGGTCCTAAGTCTGTATTAGGATGTTACTTGGAGAAAGGAATAGTTTGCATATGACAGTTGCATGATTATGGAATGTTTATGGAAAGTTCACTAAACTCATTTTCGTGGAAAGATATACCCTCAGATAATTTTAACCCTGCTTTAATGTCTGTCATTGAATTTCCTAGGTGTTTGAGCAGAAAGAGAAATGTTAGTTTTAGGATTTAGCATGCTGTTTTGCAGCTGAGATGTTCCTGTGGCCAAGTAGTGCTAAACTACATTATGTGATTACTAAGTGCTCCACACAGCTTGTGCCTGATGTAGTGAGGTTGGGATCATAGTTGTTTCATCTGTTTGGAGTTCAGTTGTTAGGGGATTAGCAAGCTTGTGTCTATTGCCCCTGTTATCCATGTGTTACCTGTTCTTGCCTCCCTCTCCTGCATCCTCTAATTCTAGTATCTCCTCTAGTAAGATACAGGATAAAAGTATTCTCCCTTTCTCTTCTGATACTACACCCATTTCTAGCTCACCCTTTTTTCTTCATTTGCTTATCTTATTGTACAGTAGTGACAGTCATTGTTTTTTATATAAAATAGCTCTTTGATATTCTCTGCAGCTGTGTTGGATCTCTGAAACAGCTGAATGGTTGCTCTTTGCTTGGATGGAGAGTCCAAACTATGCAACAAAGTTGTATGTGCTCCAATCCCAATCCAGCCTCTCTGCCTGTGCACCCTCCCGTGCCCTTGACCAAATGGTCTGGTTAGCCGATTTCCCACTAAGCTAGTCCTCTCTGTAGTATATGCTTGCAACGCACTTTCCTACCATGCCTGGAAATGATGTGTACCTTTTTTTTTTTTTTTTTTTTTTTTTTTTTTTTTTTAAACACCTATGCTGGCAGGTTTAAAAGTTGCATTACTTCTAGATTCTGTGCCACCTCCTGACTGGCAATGAATGAAGGTGCAACAGGGTGATCATACCTGAGGCATACTGGCCAGAGCTTGCCTGGTGCCTGTGTACAGATAACAGAATCAGCTACAAAACCAAGGATTTCTTTATTTCCTCCTTCCCCTTGCCTCTCTTTCCTCTCCCCTTTCCCACTAAAGCAATAAAATTCCAGTTTGCTTGAGGAAGGAGAAGAATGTCAACATCACACTATAAGGGCAATGAATCCTTAGACTTTGTATTACCTGGGGAAAGAGGGCTCAGATATATCCAGAGGGACAAATCGACTTTAGTAAACAAGAACAGTGCTTCTGACAAGCAGCTATAATGGTTTTGCTGTTTTTTACTTGAAGACAGATCAAAGGTCAATAATGTGCCATTTTTATACTGCCTTTCACTGTTGTATTGACTGAGAATGGGTGAGTTTGCTTTAAACCAGTCAGTAGAGGTATAATGGTTCAGACTTCCCTTCATTGGGATCAGAGCAAAACATATCTGAGCTGCTTAAAGTGGTCTTAGCAATTGATTTTGTAACGACAAGCATACTTGTGTTGCTATAAAGTGTATCTGAATAGTGTGCTGGCACTTACTTCTAAATATTTGACTCATAAATTCTGTATGAATTCAAGCGTTTCCTGAAACTTCCCACTGTAAGACCTCGATTTTCAGATGTTTGTACACACAGCACAATCAGATGGTTGTGCTGCCATTCAGAGGGACCTTGACAGGCTGGAGAAAGGGGACAACAGGAACCCCATGAAGTTCAATGAAGGGAAATGACAGATCCTCCCCCTGAGGAGGAATAACGCCGTACACCAGTACAGGCTGGGGGACGACCGACTGGAAAGCAGCTTTGCAGGAAAGGCCCTTGGGGTCCTGGTGGATGCCAAGTTGAACATGAGCCAACAACATGCACTTGTGGCAAAGTAGGCCAAAAGTGTCCTGGGCTGCATTATGAAAAGCATTCCCAGCAGGTCAAGGGAGGTGATCCTTCCCCTCTACTCGGCACTGATGCGACACATCTGGAGTGCTGGGTCCAGTTCTGGGCTCCTCAGGACAAGAGAGACATGGACAAATCGGAGCAAGTCTAGTGAAGTACCGTGAAGATGATTAAGGACTTGGAGTATCTGATATATCAGGAGAGGCTGAGCGAGCTGGGACTCTTCAACCTGGAGAAGTCAAGTCTCAGGGCGGATCTTATCAATGTGCATAAATACCTGATGGGGAGCAGCAGAGAAGATGGAGCCAGACTCTTCTCAGTGGTGCCCAGTGACAGGACAAGAGGCAATGGGCACAAATTGAAACAAAGGAAATTCTGCTTAAACATATAAGAAAAAGAATTTTTTTTTTTTTTTTTTTTTTTTTTTTTAATGTGAGGGTGATCAACAGTGGCATAAGTTACCCAGAGAAACTGTGCAGTCTTCACCCTTGAAGATATTCAGAACCTGAGTGGATACGATCCAGGGCAACCTGCTCTACCTGACTGAACAGGGGCATTGGTCTAGATGATCTCCAGAGGTCCCTTCCAACCTCAGTGGTTTTGTGAGTGTCTAAGATGGGACAACTTAAACCATTGAATTGGAAGTATCAACGCTACAAAGTCTGTAGGTTTAGAGTTTTTGGGTTTTTTTTACTTGTATAGAAAATTTCAGTGCTAATAATTAGCTGTTTCCAAGAAAAAGGCTAGGGCAAACTATGTTGCTCTTTAGAAAAATGTCATATTGCAGGCTTTGTAATTCTTTTTTATAATTTATTGAGGAAATGCTTTTTGTGCGAAGGAGGGTTTTCATAGTCCCTATAACAATCTGCTGAAATATGGAGAAATATGAAGCCTTCACGTACATGCCCTGACCTTTCAGCTGCAAAGCTTTTCTGAATTTCTGCCTTTAATAAACAAATGCTCTAGTCAGTCCTGAGTTAAATCAAACCCAAACAAATGTTCTGCTTTGTGTTTCCATTGAATACAAAGTTAAAACACAGACAACCCTACACAGGAAAGAATGGGGAAAGAACTTTATCAAGGTTGCAAAATGAACCGTTTACACGTTAAAGTATGCCAGAATGATGTAGTGTCTGTGATTGAACGAGGTAATTTGAAGCTAAGCTTGAATGTATAAAATAGGTGGCACTTTTATAACATTCTGGAAAATTGGGTCCTGATTTTCAAACTAGGCAGTAAAAGTAATGGGTGTTTTTGATTAATTTGGCAATAATTTCTCTGTACCTCTGTTCCAGCTTGTGGAATGGAGAAGATAATGCTGTCTAGTCTCGCTAGATTAGGTGGTGGTTGTGAAGACAAATGCATTAATATTTGTAAGGCATTTAGCTAATTTATTGAGAGCCCAGGAGTAAATTAATAATTTTGTATTCAGCACAACATTTGTGAAGTAAATCAGACAGCAGACCATTCATGAATGGATAGGACAGAAAGAGATATCTAATAACCACTCCAGAAGTAATTAAAGGATATATCACTTCTGCATCACAGAAGGGACCAAAGTAATGTTTGGGGTGATATTAATTTTAGCATTATCTTACTTGCTGGTGAAGGACCCAGCTAATCTTAAATGCAGGGGTCTGTGTATAATGTATACAATCTAACTACTATTGTCATGATTTTTTTGCCATGTCTCATCTAAAAGCAAATTGCGTTGTGTTTTTTGGTCTTTGAAAGAAGAAATCGTCAGATTTTTTAAGAATATGTTTCTGCACTGATCTTTTGAACTTTAACATTGTCCTTTTCCATGTACCCTGGGTTTATTGCGTTAGT
This sequence comes from Phoenicopterus ruber ruber, assembly GCA_009819775.1. NCBI lineage: Eukaryota > Metazoa > Chordata > Aves > Phoenicopteriformes > Phoenicopteridae > Phoenicopterus > Phoenicopterus ruber. The sequence continues at coordinate 53,799,541 of CM020217.1, forward strand.
ATCTTTTTGAACAGTGTTTGTCTCACAGGTTTAAAAACAATTGCTTTGGTACCCACTTATCTGTTCTCAAGTTGCTTAAGGTTTGATGTTTGGTTTTTTGGATTTGGGTGAGGTTTTTTTTTTTCATGTTGGACAAGATGATCCTGAAGTCATGTTGCTTAAAAAGAACGACAGCTCCACATCATGTAATTACTGCATGTGGTTGGCTGTTTATGTCCTGGTACACATGTATGTCTGAGCATTTTAAACATAAAAGTAAAAAATGAAGTGAAAAAAATGAATGAATTACTGTGGTATGAAAACTCGGTTTTATCTTGCAGTCCTTGTGTTTCACACCGAGTAATAGCCTTTCCTGCTGTGTGCTAGTGTGTGTTTTTCTGTGTATATCACATTATTAAATCATGTTAAGAGCTTTACAGAGCTCAATGTCTGCCCTTTTGGAATAATACGAACTGTTTTGACATGTAAGCCACTCAGAAGGCGAGCTGAGCTTTTGTAAGGGAAGCATTCTTAATGTGATTTGTAGCGTTAATTTGTTTTGAGATTTGAAGTGTATTTGAAGTAGAACTCACCAATGCCTTTGCATTTTTGAATAGGCTTGAGTTGGAATGAAATAAAATTAAACTGTTATTAAATTGTCTTATCTTTATAATTTCAGTGGCCGAACTGGAAAAGTTCGAGTGCAGTCCCTGAAAATTGGCTTGATGTCTCTTTCTAAGGGCCTTCTGGAAGAGAAGTACAGATGTAAGGAAGAATATATTTTATAAAATGCTTACTATATATAATTAAGTCATGTACAATAACAACATGCTTTGTAGCAAAATTTATAGTGAAACATTTCACATGCCTGTAGCAAGACAATTTTCTTGTGAGTAAGTAAAATAGAATTGTTGTTTTCATGATCATTGATGATAATGGCAAAAAGTAGGATTTATATCCTGACTGGAAAGTATTGATGTCAATTATGCATCGTTACAATTCACAGTATTGCACTCCCGAAAAGCAAAGGAGAATGTAGCCGTGTGGAAGCTAGAGAAGTATTCCACTTGATTGATTCTGTTCTCTTTTTTGTGTGTTTGTTTCATTTGGGGAAAAATCAAGCAAGTCAGTGTTGATTGGAACAGGTTGATGTGTCTGATAAAGCAAGGCAATACATCGAAATCCAGCAATTGTATTTTGTGGTCTATGAGAAAGAGGATCTGAACTCTGAAAATAGTTTTCCAGTATATATGCTTTCTGGTAGAACTGTACAATGAAAGTTTAAATTATGTTGATTTAAGTAATCTCACAATCTTGAGAAATACTGAGTAATATAAGAATATTTCACAAAAATAATTGCAGAAGCAGAAGAGAATTGAGTAACTTTGTGGCAAACCCCCCTGACAAATACAGAACAAGAGATTAAGCACTATATAAGAGCATCCTAGGTGATGGACAGTTATATATTATGCACATCATCTTAAAATTGCTATTCTTTGTAGTAGTTCCTTGACATATTTCGGAAACACATGTAAAATGTATACACACTGTATTTGCCGCGTACCATTGGAGCTCTGCAACAATTTCTGCTTTCCGTAGAAGCATTTGTAGGTAATCCTGTAATTAACATTGAGCGAAAGTACAGGTATCTCATGCATTGGGGCATATTTTGACATCTGAATGACATACTAAGACTTCGGGGTTTTTTTAGTTTCCTTATGTCATTTGACATAGCTGTGAATTAGTCCACAACTAAAAGACATACCTTTGTTCAGTAATGGCAATTCAGGGGAGAATCTGATATTTGGTGTGAAATAAAAAGTACAGGAATGAGTTAGGCTGTGGATAACAGAATGATAACCCTACCAAAAGATGGTTTAAAACACCCCAAAACCTGGGGATAAACTCACATTAAATTGCTATGAGTAATGAATTAGTATACTTACAGTTACCGAATACAGGCACTGAAGCAGAACGAGGAAATGACTAGGTTGGATTAATTTTTATGTTGTTGTTTTGTGTCTAGTAGTAAAATAAAAATGAGAGCTAATGGTGGGCAGATTTGCATAGTCTATGTTAACAGGGTGGGCTTTTTCCTGAAGATTGCTGTGAAAAGTCCTGTAAAATTAGTACAGAAAAAGTCCTAGGAGACTTTTGTACCAAATGATCATAACTTCAACCTGAAATACACCTGAAACTGAAATAGTTGCTTGACTTCTCAAAGCAGAGAATTAATAGTCAGATAACACAACCTTTTTGTTGTTGTGGTTACTCCTGTTCTGATCAGTGGGCCAGGCTATGATATCTTTATTGTCAGCTTTATTGTCCTTACGAACCATAAAATTGTCACAAAACAAAACTCTTCAGTCTGAAAGAAATTTATGGAAGGAAGGAAGGAAGGGTGTCAGGTCCTGCTTGTTGGCCTGCGGTGGTTCTGCAGTCGGTGTTTTGCAGTCCTCTGGCACCAGCTGTGTCACAGGCCGATCTTTGGTGCGAGCTCTCTTGCTTGTTTTGATTTTGTCACACCCTACTAATCATTTACTGTTGAGACAAATTTTGTCATATCTACTGAGCTTTCAGATTCTCAGGTGAAAACCATAATGGAAATGCTGAGTATTTTCAAGGAAGTCAGCCACTTGGAAGGAAGAGCGGTGCCCCCAAACATGAGTGCTTAATACGAATTACCTGCCTTCTGATTTTTCCCTTTCTCAGAACAACTCTTGACATTTGCTTCTCTTCTTGGCTATATTTCTCCTAAGCATTTCTGAGGCATTGTCAATCCCAGGCTCCTCTGAGTGTGACAGTTGTCGTACGGTTCAGTTGGAGCCCTTAGCAGACCACAGACATGTTGTAGTCTCAGAGAAGCATACTCTTCTCAGAGTAGCTGGTAGTAAAATAGGCAACTTTCTTGTTTTAAAAACTTTTGGATGAACCCTTCAATCTATTGTAAAATACTTAACCAGACTGTCTGCTGAAGTGTTTTCTACTTCAGTCTTCCCAGAGACCAGCCTTTTGGGGATTAACTTGAAGAAACATAATTTCTGGGCTGCTGAGACATTGAGTTCACGAATAATATAGTAAACTGACAGGGGGCAATAATTCCAGTTTACCAATACAATTGACCTTCATCTTTCTCTCTTACCTTTTTGGAGAAATCAAGCTTTTGTTCTGTTTTCTTTCTTTAATGTGAAGCCCTTTTTTTGTGTGTGTTTTGTTTTGGGTTTTTGTGTGTGTGTGTTGTTTTTTGTTTTAACAGACACTTTTAGTCACATTCATTTCCAGTAAAAATAGGAATTTTGTTAACCGTATGTTCATTTCCAGCGTAGGCAGGATCTTTTCACTTGACACATTTTTAAAATATGTTTTGCCAGAGACATTTCTGTGATTCTTTTTTTTTTAATTTAATTAAGCTTCTTTTTAAGATGCTAGGCTTCAGATTTGACATGAGAATGAATCTTTAATTAAAAAAGTCCCAATTACTTTAGAAGAAACATTGAAGCCTCAATTAAAGAATGCCTATTCTTGAAAATGTTTAAAGACATGCTTAACTTCAAGCACACGCCTGGGTGCTCCTGTGAATAAAAATGGACCTGCAAATGTAATTGAGTTGCTGTGAGCTGGTTACATCTATGCTTGTAGGGCAAACGGTCCAAGGCTGCTTTTCTGTTGGTTACGCCGTATCCATGTTATGCTCTCCTTTCTCCCCAGAACAGGGGGGCCACGTGTGAGCTACCGATTGGAAATAATCCCAGACCCTACCTAACTCTCACATCATTCCTGGCTATTTTGGGGGCAAGAGCTAGTCAACTTTGATCAACATCATGATGGATACACTTTTAGCAGCTTAAAGATGCAGACGACAGTGTTCCAGTGCTTGGGCTTAGACCCTGGTGCCACTGCTCTGTTCATGGGTATAGAAGTAGCCTTAAAAAATGGAAAAGGAAAAAAAAAAAAAAGATGCATGTGACAAAAGGTAATAACAGTTTAGTTCCAAAATACTCGAAGCACAACAAACAAAACACTGTTTCTTTTTACCACCATTGTTCATACATTATTACAGGACTTCTGAATACTGTGGGAAAAATTTTAATCATATCAACAAGTGTTTGCAAAAGTAAAAAATTTAATTTGCACATGTAATTATTCACAGCAGACTTTATGCCTAGTCATGCAATCAGGAGACAAACGATGTCTCGGAGAATACGGATTTCCTGAGAGACAACAGGAATTATCTTCTCTCCCTTTTCTTCAGTTTTAGACGTGGAGAGAAGTCATAGCACTATGTAATAACTGGGCATACATTTATGTGCATTTTGCTCTTACCTGGGCTCATTTTTAATGCAGAAAGCCCAGACTGGCAGCAGAAGCAGAAAACACGCATGGAGTTTTATTTAGTGTGTAGACTTGTAAATTTTGGGTCATGTCATTTAATGCAGAAAAAACTGTAGGATTTGAGGTGAAAAACAAGGACTACTTGAAAAATCTCAACTGTGAAGCAGTTCAATTTTCAAGTGATGTACAACATCCTTGGAACGTGATTTTTTTACTGTTTATGTTTTTAATTTTCAAACCATTTGGAACTAACACTGTGATAGTTTAAAAAAAAGAAGAAAAAGGAATGTGCAACCTGTTTGTAACAGTGCAACATAAAATGTGTGTCATGGACATGTTACTGCTAACTATCTTATTTTGGTGGGAATTTAATAAACTTTTCAACATTTTCAAGTATCCCCTTTATACCAGCCAGTAAGTACATTTTTTCAGGTTGTCCAGCTAAGTTGCAGATTGAATCCCACTGGCTGTCATCCTCAAAATACTAGTGTGAGGCTGAATTTAATTTAACTGATTAATTATTTTTTTCTTGTTTCTGGTTTTTTCCTATGGCTCAGGTCTGAATAATCTTTTCTTTTGCTTCCCTAATAATTTTTCTTGTCCTTTTGGTAGAGTTTCTTATACAGTTTAACCTTTATATCAATGTATTTTATGTGTAAACTCATATAATATGTATGTACATATTAACAAACTCCATTTACAGGAGTTTGTGGCTTCTGACATTGCTGGTGGGTGAGATACGGGGTCCCTTTTCCCGCTGGCGAGTCTGGTGCCTGGGTGCTCCCTGTCAGAGCTAAAACGAGCCCTCCACCCGTACATCTCCCGCTTGAAAGCTGGTCTCACCATGCCTCCTTTGCCAGGGGGAGTAGCTTGTGGGTTACTTCAAGGAGGTAGGCCAGATAGCAAGAACATTTTGGCTTTCCATACCTTTAGTTGAGGAGCTTCTCCTGCTGTGTGTCACATTGAAGGCATTGAGGGTTTTGGGAAAGAGGATACCATCCATGAACTCTCTTACACTTGGACACTCACTGGTTATGGCACAGCTGCCAGTGTTAAGTGTGTGTGTTTTGGAGTGTTTAAGTGGAGTGTTTTGGAGGAGTTTGAGCTCTTCAAAGGTATTTGCTGATTCCCTACCTGGGTCAACCCTAGCTAATCACTCTCCCTATTCCCTCTCCTGCCACATCGTTTCTCCTCTATTTACTAGTTCCCCAATCAACTGAAGTTTTAGGGCTTAGGAAATTACTTTATCTTCCTCCCAGCTACAGTGATTAATGAATTGTTCTTCTTTTAGTGCCTGTTTCCACTGCAGACTGATGGAAACAGAAAGAATAAAACAGGCATTTTTTTTTTTTAACCTATCAGGTTTTTTAAACTGATTCTTAGGAACTGGAAAACTATCCCAACCACAGCTGAAGAAGCTAGCCAGGATCTGGCATTGCCAAGATGAGCCTGCAGCCGTGCAGTACTAGTTCTGTCACCACTGTTGTCTGTGGAGTTTTTTTCTCACGACTGAGCGCTGAAGATGCTGTAGCATTTGTTTGACTAGGCAAGAAATGGGTGAGAAAAGTGCAAGAAACTCTAAAAATTAATTCAGTTATCTGGATTTCTATTTTGTGAAAATCCTTTCTTCTGCCTCAACCTCCTTTGCCAAGAAAAAAGTATGACCAGACTTTCTGAAGCACGCTGACAAAGCTTGACAATTGCTCCAAATGAAGGGCAAAACAATTTATGGAGTGTGATAAAAGAGTTTCTCTTGAGTGTTTCTGAATAAAGTTTCTCTGTTTCTCAATCAGAAGTGCAGTCAGACTGAATTTTCAAATTTCATTTATTTCTAATCTATTAATGGTGGTTCTGGTGGGAAACTTGAAAAGTAGGGGCACAGTACAAATGGATTTTTTTTTTCTTTTAAGATTACTTGGAGCTTTAACCCAAGCCGACCACTGAGTGCAAAAGGAGAATGTAAAAGCCAGCTGGAATGAACACAAAGACTTCACTTCCTGTTTTTCTGTAATTTGTACCAGTCACAGAATTTAAAAATATTTCTGAGATGAACTCAATGTTTAAGATATTTTCAGGAGAGATTTATCTTGTGACTAAATGTTAATGTACACAGCTACAAAGTTCATAAATCAAGGATTGTTGGCAGAACCATGTTAAAAATTTTAGCTGAAAGTTTTAACAAACATGTCCAATCAAAGAAATATGTTAAGAAAGCACTTAAATATTATCTGTACTGCAGATAGACCTATTAATTCAGTGCTTTACTGTGACTCTTAAGTAGGTTTTCAGGGACGGAGTGGTGCACTTCACTCCTAGCTAATCAGTGGTCAGGGAGGCCCTCCTGTTGAGTCATGAGGTTCGGAAAGGACCCCCCTGCTTTCTGAACTCCTTCTCAGAGAGGAGCCTAGGTGCAGCTGGGCCCAATCCTAGTCCCAGGCTGGGTCAATGGTTTATGTCTAAAGGAGCATATCAGGTCCCGAGAGGGCTGTCCTGGACGACTCGCTCAGATAACCAAGGTTCGAGATACCCTTGGGCTAAAGTGAGGTGGCTTAACACCAAACAATCAATAGAAAAGTTTTATTTATGGCAGAAGCTATTTTAACCTTGAATCATATAAAGGGATAAGCTATTTAAACCTTCAGCTGCCTGTAACATACGAAAAAGAGAGAAAGATAGAAACAAAGGAAAGGTAGAGGTAAAGGAAAGAAAGATCCAGATCCCCACCCTGGGCTCCAGTGATGTCTCTGGTCCGGTTCTGTTGGATGGTGGGTGCACACCCAGCCCCTCTGAGTTGCGCTATTTATAGACTAGTCTCGGTCTCCAGTCCTGCTTTGTATGCTAATTACTTTGTACACGTAGTCTGCTGTTCTTGAACCATCTCAAAAGGAGTTGGGGGTTTTGAGGGGTTAGGGGTTTTGAGGCTTGTGATTTCGGTGGCCTGCCCCCCCTCCTCCCCCATCAGAGATGCAGGGAGATGCTGTCTCAGGCTCGTTTGTTTTTTAAACAATTACTCAAGATAAGGCCCAGAAAAGCACTATCCTGCCTACTTAAGACCCTCCCTTCCAGCTGCACCTTATCTCCTTAGTGTGATAACATTCCTTCTTGCAAGGTCCTCCTTTGCTGAGTGTTTGAGACATTAACTCTTTCAGCTTCTCAGTCTCTTACATAGGTACAAGCAATATCTTTCTTCCCAGTAGGTGTCTGTATTTGGAACAATTTTCTTGATCCCTTTCAGCCTCAATTTTTTCCGTCATTGCTATCATCCCAAAACATCCACTTATACTGCAAGGCTTGACACCTACCTTAGGAAAAGGGAATCAGTAAAGGGAAAGTACATGGAAGCAGACATGGTTGTCCAGGAAGCAAATGTGATTAATGTTAAGCTTGAGTTGTCTTGCTGGCTGCTGCTCTTGCTTTGAGCTATTTCAGATGGCCAGCTGTGACTTGTGGTAACTTCTAGTCTCAGTTCAGTGCAAATGTGCTTCTGTCCCCAACCAACCAAAGGCTGGCATAGATTTTAGCATAAGGTGTGGATTTCTGAAATACTATTTCCTTCTTCCCCAGTGATAACATAGAAAACTTAATAAATATTAGGGGGGCAATGTGGTAATGATGGAATAAAACAAAAAGCTGTTCCGATTTTGTGATGTCTCTTTTGTTTTGTCACACAGCTGCTCCTGGGTAAAACAGGAGCTGCAAAGTACAGTTTTATCAAAAGATGCCATAAGAAGTTGTATAGCTTCATTCATTTGGCCTTACTTTTCTCATTTGTATGGTTACAGATCAAGAAAATGTAGTCAAAGTGCTCAAGATTAGATGAGGGTAAACTATTGTAAATGGGACAGTGGCTATCTGTAACCACGACTGGATTACAAAAATTACAAAACTCAAGCTGCTGCGTTACTGAATAAAAAGGGGTGTACATGGATATGAAATGAACCAGTGCCTCTTGTCGGTGTTGCAGATCTCTTCAAGGAGGTGGCAGGCCCCACAGAAATGTGCGACCAGAGGCAGCTGGGCCTGCTGCTTCATGATGCTATCCAGATCCCACGGCAGCTTGGGGAAGTGGCAGCCTTTGGTGGCAGCAACATTGAACCCAGCGTGCGCAGCTGCTTCCAACAGGTAAGACAATAAAGACCTTCATGTGAAAAAAAAAAACCAAACAACCCTCTCTCTGAAGTCTTAAGATTCACTTTTATATGGTGTAAAAAGAAGAGGGGAATTTAAAAACATCCATTGAGTTTTTGAACAGAAATGACTATGATCCTGCAACTAAGTGTGGGAAGTTATTGTGAAAATGCAGCTGTAAAAGTTGGTTTATGGTTCATGACAGGATCAAACAAATTACTTTTTAGCAAAAAGAATATATAAATCTTTGTGGTTTTGACAATATTGGCTGCTCTAAAAGCTGTTAAAAAATTTTGTAGCAGCCAATTATTCTGCTTTGCATCGTTCAAAGCAACCAGATACTGTGAGAACAACGTGCTTTTCCCCGCTGGAACAAGACATGATCTCAACAGAACAAGAGAATGATGTTGGTAGTAATTTTTGACCTTGTGCATCAGGAAATTATTTAGCATTACTTTACTGACAAAAGAGCTTGCAGCTGCATGAAACTTCAAGCGTATATCGTGAGCCTTTATGCAGCAGATCAGAACATGGAATAAAGCTGTCTCACAGCTTGCTGTTCAGCTCCACACTACATGCAGGGGGTTAATGAGCCTGCAAGGGGCATCTGTCTGTTTAAAGAAGATGAGAATTAAAAAGAGGAGGATGTAATGGAACACAACCTGACTCAGACTTTGTCAAGGTTGCCTAAGGCTCTGACTGTTTACTGTGCTGCTTGCGTGTACTATTTCTGCAAAGGTGGCTGCTTTGAGCATTGTCAGAAATGATATATGGATGAAAAATTCACTATGGCGTATATAAAAGTACTGACTTTAATATTTCTGATTTTGTTGTATTGAACATTAAATGTTATAGTGAACTTTTGAAGCATTTTTCTTTTGCTATCCTTTCATAGACATTTCCATGTTTTCATCCAGTGCTTTGAGAAATTCAGTTGTGCTACCTTTTTTTTCAGAACTATTAGATTCATTTCTGGACTCTGAGATGGTTGGAAGAGTGTTTGTCCAGATCATGAATAATTTGGTAGATACTTATGGAAGTTGGTTTAACAAATTAACCATGTAAAACTTCCCCTGAGGTTTTAACATTGCTGCTTCAGACAATAAGGGATGGTGCTTGACATAGCTATCGCTGGCCTCGAGTGGTTCAAGTCGCACTGAAATAAATTATTCATTTGTTAGTGGCAGACTTCTCCTGTCACAGATGAATGATCTTTATGTCCCTCAAGGATCTGCCCCATCTCCCACGCTGTTCAATTATGGGTGAGGCGTGCTAGCAAGGTAGTGTTTAAATACTTGATGTGATATTATGATTATACTGATGATGAGGTTGCATCCCTTGTCTCACATCAATAGCTCAAGTTCAGTCCCTGGTCGTTAAGAGACCATAGAGAAAGCGTGCAGCTGCACGACAGTTCTCTCAGCCTAGTGAAAACAAGTATTTTGCTGGTGGGGAAAGCACGTTATTCTTTCTTTTTTTTCCATGCTTGCTCCCTCTTACTGGCAAAAATTGACTTGGACTATGAATAGGTTAAGAAGCCTAGTGTTGTTTCTTGGTGCGTGTTATCATTTAAAAATAACTTTCATTTTAAGTTGTGTTCTATTACTTCCAGTGAGCTCAGAAAGATGACCTCTGTTTTTATTGCTGACAAAGTTGTTGAATATAATACCTTTACAGCTAGGCTCCTCTGGCGCTTTCAACTTGAAGAGAATGCGGGAGCACGTTCATTTGCTTCTTAAAACGATCATGCTAATACTTTAGCTCTGCTGTATTCTTGCAGTGATTGCCTATAAGTGGCAGATTTCTTTCTCTTTCATTATTTATTTATTTACCTGTTTGTTTATGTGTGTGTTTGTTTAATGTGCTAACTTGAAAGAATACCATGGGCTCAGAATACCATAAAAAAAATTGCATGATTCTTATGGCAATTAGTAGGCACATGCAGGCACTACTGACTTTTAGTGGTCTGACATCAATCTTAATTCAGAAGACAACCATGTCTTTAGCATGTCTGAACTGCAGAACCAGCTTCCCTTTCATGCTCCCTTACCTCTTTCTCAAGTCCTTTCAGTTCAAAGATGGCTTTACTTATGGACTCCATTACTCCTTTACTAGGTACTCCGTCTTTGTTACCATCTGTATCCTCTGTCGCAGCTGTTTAGTCCTCTATATTCTTACTGACTAACTTGTTTTCTTTATTTGCATTTTAATTAAGATTTTTTCTTGTATCCTGTAACTGGTTTTACATTAACCTGGCATGGAAAGGATTGACACAGGTTGTGGTTTTTTTTAATTGAATTCTAAGGAAAATCTGCTTATATATGTTGTTTGGTGTGTGTTTGTCTTTGGGGTTTTTTTGTTGTGGGTTTTTGTTTGTTTGTTTGTTTTATTTGGATGTGTGTTTTTTTTCTCTCCACAGAACCATAATAAGCCAGAAATAACTGTAAAGCAATTTATAGATTGGATGCGCTTAGAGCCACAGTCTATGGTATGGCTACCAGTTCTACACCGTGTGGCAGCTGCAGAAACAGCAAAACATCAGGCCAAGTGCAACATCTGTAAAGAGTGTCCAATTGTTGGCTTTAGGTAAGAGGAGGGGAGTTGGGCACAAGGTTTCTCTGAAAATATCCACACTTTTAAGTCTTCCAACAAGTACAATTCTTTGTTTGTTTTTACACCGTTTTTCTGCTTTAAGATGGGATCTGCCACCTGTGGTGAGGCCACAGTGTGGCTTGAGCCAGCGTGTTTCTGGCTCCTGCAGTACCGCTGTTAGACACCCAATGGTCCTGTGACTGACAGGTGTGTAGGGCAGGCTGTCATCAGGTGTTTTGGCATTGGTGGATCCAACAAGTAGCAAAGGAAGTATAAATGTACCCCATGCGTTCTCTAAGCACAAGACCAAAAGGAGCTGATTAGTAAGACAAAATGTGGGCTGGCTGGCTGCACCCCTGCGTAAGACTTGGGAAACTAACTCATGCCAGGCAATATTAAACACCCTTCAACAGCAGTCTTTCCTTGCTTAGCACAAACATTGGTATGTCACTGTGATGAGACTTGCACAGTTCCTGCCTACAGCATCGAACGCAACCTAACTTTCATCTGTTCAAAGGAAGCTGTGAATTCTAAAAGAAAAAATGTTGCCATGGATATTCTCCATATTGTCCTCCTAAACTGTATGGTTTTATGATGAATTATCATCATGGGGCATGCGACAGTTGGTGCCCTTAGTGAGTACTGTTACAATGAACATGTTTTTGTGAATTGAGTGCTCCAGTGTATAAAATGATGCACAAAAAAAATATATATATATAAAATTAGGAACTAGAACTAAACATAACTGGCTTTTTCCTCTGCTGCAGTCATGAAGTTGAGTGTATTATTTAAGAACAATGTAAAGAAGTCTTTCTTGTAAGTGATTCTAAGACTTTTCTTTAAGTATCTAGATAGATGAATAATTTTTATTCCCCATGCTTTGTGTGTCTTATTCTTTCTGTTGTTTTAAAGGATAATAATATGAATCCTGAGATCAGATTCATCTCACTTAGTTTTAGGCATGCTGGCTTTAGTCAGTCTTATAAGACTGAGCTAGCAACCCTCTTCTTTTACTATAAATATAGGTATGTGAGTACTTCCAAAAGTAATTAATCTGGTCAAGCTTTCTTTCCTGTCTTAAGAGGAGATGAAATTCCTCTAAATGTTCCTATTCTTCTTAATTAATGCTTGAGGGGAGCGTAGGGTGCCAAAGCTCCAGCTCAGATATTGTTTAGATGCCTAAGTTGGGGCTGTTGAATCTTGTCTGTACTGGAATATTTTGTGTGGAGAAGGAGGGCATAGAGATAGAAAAGAAGAGAAAGGAAGACAAAAGAATGGCTCATTCTAAATAATTTCTACAGTGAAGTTAGAGATCTGCAATGACAAAAGTACCTAGCATCTTAGCAGAAGGTAGATGTGGCCATTTAATACACAGGCTCTGAGTAAAGATTATAAACAGTTGCATCAGCATCCTTAAAAGTGAACCTTTACGTTTATAGACATGTATTGTCTTGCAAAACAAAACATAAAACTCAGCAGGGGAAAAATGTGGATTGGTACTGAAAACTGCTCTCAGGAAGCAATTTAATTTAAATTTTAACTATTCAGTAGCTATTCAATTTAGTTCAGTTAGCTCATTTTAGTTTCATACAAATGATATACCCTCATCCAGTCAGAACAACCATATAATAAAAAATGGTGGGCGGAATCTGGAATTGAATTGTCACTTTAGTCAGCGTTACTTAAAAAAAAAAAAAAATTATCTTGCTCCTGGTGGCTACATTTAGTACAAGGGATACTGTATAAGTTTGTTACCTTGTTTATACATATACATGTTCTTAAAAAAAACCCAAAGTAAATCAATATAATTTTTAAACTTAATTTTATATTATTTTTATAATTCATGAATTCTCAAGAGTTTATTTTCTGAAATGTGTTTAGCATTTCCAAGCATCAAAATGATGTAAAAACATTTAAGCTATCTGGTAAATGTAAAAACATATAAAAGTAAACCAGTCTGGTTTATAAATGTTTTTTGAGATACGATCTGAATACTAAAGAGAGGAAAAGAAAAACTAAAGCAATATACTTTTAAGTCAGTTTGAATTTTAAAATTATAAACTCTTAACACTCCATCTATAAAGCTGATGCCTGTAAGATTTTCTGCTTCAAAGCAACTTGGGCGACAGATGATTGACATTGGCTCTCTGTATGGCTATAGGAGGCAGGACCTTCTTTCAAATACTCAATGAGGTGACCTGTGTAGTGCAGGAAGGTTGTGTGAAGTGGACTAAGGGGGCTGCGGGTTCCCCGTGTGCCGTGCCGCTGCTGCGGTGGCACCAGTGCCGCTGGGTCCGCAGCTGTGACGAGCGTCGGCCGTGCCATGTCCCGGTCGCGCACACCCGCACACTTCGAGGTGCTTTCTAAGCTAATCCCAACAAACTCGCTACGTCCTTGCGTTGCTGCTGCTGAAAAGCAGATAACGCCATTTCAGAGAATAATTTGCCTCGTGAGGCTTAATAATACGCAAATATTAGAACTAAAGCTAGGAAGCTCTAATCGCTTTATTTAATGTCCCCATAGGTACCGGAGCTTAAAACATTTCAACTATGACGTCTGTCAGAGCTGTTTCTTTTCTGGCCGTACAGCAAAGGGGCATAAATTGCATTACCCAATGGTGGAGTACTGTATACCTGTGAGTACCAATTTACTGACCCTTCCTAAGGGATTGTTTTTGCATTATTTGAGGTCTACATTTTTTTCATAGTCTTTTGTCACCTAGATATTCTGCCAGGATTTCTTTTTCATATGTTTAGTAGGGCCTGGCTTCCTGCCTTTCTCTTTGGAAGTCATCGGGGACTTTGCTAATGCTGCTGATTTTATGTGAGCGGTGTTTGGATTCTGTAGAAATGGGTAGAAGTATCCACCCCTGAGAGAAGTTGAACTTCACTTTTGTTTTGTAAAAACAAAGCTGGAATATTAAATATAACCGCAGTACTTGTATACTTGCACACACACACGGAATAAGGGTGAGAACATGTCAGAGGAAACGGACTCACTTTACTGTTGCTATACCATAGGAAAGAATATATCATATTCTAGTAATGCACTTTAGTATTTTTAAAGGTGCGTGACCTTTGCTTTCAGGTCCAACATTTTGCTTACTTCATGAAAACATGGTTGGAAATATGTCATGTTTTATTCCCCTGAGTAATTACTGTTTACTGGGATACTTAAAAATTGGTGTGTAGCTGCAAAAAAATAAACAGAATTGACAGTTTCTAACCAAAAATGGTGTGCGAGCTTTGCCTGCAATAGCTAACAAAAGTTAATTTTACAACACAGTAATTTCCTAATGAAATTTCAAACATGATTTTTCTAAGGACGTTTCTAGGAGACTTTAAGTGGAGGAGTGGGTAATTTCCTTCATACAAATATCACTTTCCCTTTTTAAAAAATCTGATAGTTGTTTCCATTCTTAAGAATTTTAACTCAGTCACAAATAAATTAATAGGATAATTGGTATGTAATTCAAACAACAGTGGTAAAAGGTCTATACGCTCAGAAAAACAAATTCAGACTGGAATGTAACTAGAGCTGATGAAATAGAGCTGGTTTCCACTAGTGTTACAAGGTTCTTTTATTAGCAAAAAATCACTGAGTTATTTGACTGCCCTTTGCTGTAGTAGTTTGGCTCATTACCTGTGTTTTCCCATGCTTTTTTTCATCCAATGTGTCTCCCGTAACAGAATTCAAATTCTATTAAGTAGTGTTTTCACTTCATTATGATCAGAAGAAACCATGAGTTATGATGTTGATTTATTTTCATTAATTCTATAAACTAATGTTAGGATTTGATTAATAAACTGGCACGCCAGGCTACATTCTGAAGAAATTGTTTGAAGTAGATTTGTTGTTTTTCAGCCAGTTCTAATGTTTGTTATATTCTGTCACCGGTTTCCTCTTTCTGCCTCCTCTTTTCCCTTGTCACCTTCTTAAGACACTGGTTGTGTAAGGGTTATGTTCTGAAATCACAGCAGATATTTATAGGGGGGAAAATGTTGCATGTGCAAAATACATAATTTTACGTAACAGTGATGAATGTGTTGAATATATTTCTCTGCAATACAGATTCTTTATCTGCTTTAGCTACGAGTTTGATATGTTTCTTGACATGCAGTCTAATATTTTCTTACTGCAACTGAAGATGTACAAAAAGATGTTCCATCTGTACTGCTGCCTGGGCATAGAAATGTCCTTGGCATAACTCAGAGGATTGCCTGGCGTGTAACTTTATTTATACAACCGCATTTTTTTTGATCATCAGAAAGTCTCTGTTTCTATTTGTGTGGCTTTCTGTGGTTTTGATTTCTTCTTTTTGAAATGATTTAATTGGTGGTGGGGTTTTTTTCTACATTAAGTGACTGGAAGCCCAATTCAGCAATTTCATTGACCCTTAACCTGAGGGTATCTGTCTACAGCAGACTGTATAGATGATGCTCATTTTGCCTAAAACCCATTAAGTCTATTGTTTCACAAATGTATGCCTGATTTGTAGGTCAGTCACAAGTATTAAGAAAAAGAAAACTTAAATCAACTAGTCTTTAATAATTAGAATTTTTTAATAGTTGCAGCTAGGGAGTCTATATAAAACAGACCTCAGGTCAGGATTTAGGCCAGACTCTGCAGGTCAGGGATCTGGGCATGATTAGATGTCAGATTTCAAGGTATAGCAAAGCCTATGCTAACATTTTATATTCTTATTTGCATAAGAATATAGAAGTAATAAGAAGTCTTATTACGTTAGCAGCTGTGGGATTAATTTATAAAAATACCTGACAAGAGAAAGTTCTCTGTTTTCCTGAATCCTAATGTTTATTCTTAGAATCTGTAATGTTTAAAATTGGTTTGGATTGAAGTTTAATTCCTTTTTAAAATGTTTTTTCACACAGCTAGGTTATTTTCTGGTTTTGTTTTATACTGTTTTCATGGTACGACATAGGCCGCGTTCTGCCCATACTCACATGAGTGTTCTAACCCTCAGGATCTGGAGGTCTATCGCGTTTTCTTTCCTTTATTAGACATCATTAAAAATACAGTGATGCTGGTCGTTTACTTGCCTCCTTAGCCAATGTAACCCAAGCAATCTGAACATGCTTGAGATGTATTTTTCTTAGATTCACTTTTTTTCCCTTATAAAGTTCTCTCAAACCTCACCTTTAGTTTATATCATGGTCATGAAACAGAAACGTTCTTTGTTAATGCCTATACTATGCAGAAAATTCAGAAGTGAAGGTGTAAGGTGTGTCAAAATAGATAATGCTGCTGGTCGACAGAATAAGATACCCTTCCTGCTGCATTAGTCAAATACAGATTGCATCTGGTACGGGGTATGGTACTGTCCCTAGAACAGGATGGTGTGTTTCTGATGACTTCCAGGTTTTGTCTGAAGCAGCAGATCGGATATCTGAAAGGGATTTTCAGTTCTTGTTAAACATGTTCACGTTATGTCACTGTGAGCCATTTCATTTACAAGTAAAGACTGTCGTATAGACAAATATATTCTGGAAATGGCTGGAATCCCCACTGTCCCTGGGACTAGGGATAGCTTGTATTATAGTGAAGATTTCTGTTACCGCTGCAGAAAGAATATAGTTTTAAGTGCAAAATAAGGTAAGCTAAGGCAAAATCCCCTTTTTCCATGAAATACAGGAGGAATGAAGTGAATCCACCATGGGATAATAAGGGGAATAAGATGACGTTCTTGATCAAAGTGAGTGAAGGAAGGCAAGTGTATAGGAGGTAAAGGAAGGAAATTGGGAAGTTCAAAGTAGAGCAGAATAAAAAAGATGGCATATAATTTAAGTGATGCATAAAATTATAGGTCCAGCACTGACCCCCATTAATTTGGAAGCTGAATATGGGAGTTGGAATTTGTCTTGAGTCCTGCTGTAAGTACACTCTGCTAGCTCCATTTCTGTAAAAAGAAATGACCCATTATATGAACAGACTTTTTATATGCCTGCTTGACTTCCATAATCAGTACCTACATGCAACTGATTTTAACTAATCTCATCTGAATTAGGTGAGGAATAAAGAACTGATTTCACAAAAAGAATCCAGTGTTATTTATTATTAATATTTGTAATAATGCACTATGGTTGGTGTAGTAATTTGTTGCTAAACCTCTCTCTATATAGAACTCATTTAATGCAATATAACAGTCAAGAATTGCAAAAAATCTTTGCGGTAAGTTGGTAGAGCAGCTTACATGTTTAAATGGAATAATGCCTGAAAAATAGCATAGAGCTGGATCTGTGAAATAAAAAAAATATGTAAAAAGAAGGTACCAAAGGCCAATGAATTGTTCCTTGGAATCCATTATATTACGGTACCGATAGCCTGAATAGGAAGAGTGCATCTGCTCTACCTTTTCAACCAAATTCAAAGGCTGTTGATGTTAAATGTTACTTTTGTGGCTGGTGTTGCAAAGCAGAGTACAAATACACCTACTCATCAAACTGCATTAATAAAATCTAGCTTCTCTTTCTTACTGTTAATGTTTATTAATACATTAATATCAAGAATACTAGCAATAATTAGGAAAAAAAAAGTTTCCCTGGTTAATAAAGCTGGCATTTAGAACTGGAGCTTAGTCACAGATGGAGGGAAGACCTTTTAATTGTCTTCAGGTAAGCAGTTCAGTCTAGGGTATGAAGGGATTTCTCAGAAGCTCAGTTACTTCTACTTAAATTTAAAATAATTTGGAGAATAGTTTAAGGAATCTTTTTAAAATTAAATTTGCAAGGGGACTATTCCCCATTTTAATGAGTTTTGTGATATTTGCATCAGGTGAGAATTGCTTCATAATTTCAGAATAGGGCTATTTACACCAGATACTTACGTGTAGTTGTTGCATCCTAATCTGTAATGCCATTTAGCGTTCATCTTAGCTTGCAATTTAGTTTTCTTGATGCTGGAAATGCAAAAATTCATAATAATGACTTCAGTTATGTCTTTTTTTTTTCTTTCATTCAGGATTTAGAGATGGGTGGGGTAGGGAACTGAAAACATTACTGTCTGTACGTAGTAGAAATGCAAAATTCTTGTAGTTATCTTTTCACTTTTAAATAGTCTTTCTCTGAAAAGATGGAGAAATACAATTTTTAATGTAGAATATACACAGAGATGTGTAAAAAATTTTGTAAGATTTTCCTAGCATCTAATTCAGGAATACTCTTGCATAAGTACCTACATGATTTATTT
Organism: Phoenicopterus ruber ruber; assembly: GCA_009819775.1. NCBI lineage: Eukaryota > Metazoa > Chordata > Aves > Phoenicopteriformes > Phoenicopteridae > Phoenicopterus > Phoenicopterus ruber. The sequence continues at coordinate 53,817,778 of CM020217.1, forward strand.
TTAGCTATTTTGGAATGGAAATTCTCTTAGTAGTGGTACTTGTGTTATATTAATGCAGCTTTCTGTACCAACGGGTCCTTTGAATTTCAGATGGAAATAGTTACTGCATCAGTTTTCTTTCTCCAAACTGTTTCCGCTTCACAACTCCTATATTCCACAGTAAAACCTTAAAAGCAGCTTTTCTCAGATAATGTCCAAATGTCAAATCAGCAGTTTTGAAAATTTTTTCATTGCAAGTAGTCTTACCTGCTGACCTCAGTGAAAGTATAATCGATTTTTGTAGTTCTGTGCCACTACACTCACCTGGCACAGCTCCTTATTTTGGGAACTGTTTTTTTTTTGTAGCCTTTCTGTACAAAATGATGGCAGCAAAGCTTAGCCGCTTCCTCTTCCAGATGGCCAGAATTTTATTTCCCTGAAAGAGCTCAGAACATGATAGGCAAGATGTCAGAAATTATTGGTTGAATGATAGTTCACCTTAGACTGAAATTTTTTTTCCAGGCACACTAAAGCTTATCTGCAATAGTGCCTGTTAAGACCGCTCCTCTAGGTAAGGCATCTGAAAATTTCATTGCTACTGACATCCAGAGAAGACAGGTACATTCCTGAACTTTAAGCAGCCTCGGTGTTTTATAAGCAACAAACTGACATAAGTCAGTCAGTGGTTTCATCTTGACACGCTTATCAATGCACCAAGCATGACGCTTCACTGTTATCAAAACGGGATTGTTCTGTGGGGAAGATGAAAGAAAGCAGCAAGAATGGTTGAATCTGGCTATTTCGCATGCAGAACATCGCTTCCAGCTGTGGAGTTCAGAGACTGCTCTTTGCCTTGAGAAGAACAGCTCTCTGGTCAGGGTAGTCTTCGATACCTAGCAGCTGGGCAGCGTGCTTTCCTCTAGGTCTCACTCCTACAGTTGCTCAGATAGCTGGCTTATGTGATCTGCTACCCTTTTGCAACTTAATTAGTTAAATTCTGTTAAAATCTGAGGTAAGCTAGTTACTCTGGAAATCACAGCTTGATTTCATTGGAGTAAACTAAAATACACAAACAATTTATAATCGGTCTCTCCTCTTTGTGAGAAATTGCTGTGAAATGCCCCTGTTTGAAAGTGGTCACAGAAGGGTAATAGTCACAATGTTACACAGTGCAAACATCACTGATGTGGCAGTGACAGCCATAAATACAGTTATTTTACCTCTAATAACCTAATTTTTGTGGTATCCTATCTCAGGCCTCTATCAAGGGATGAGAGATGCTTTTTAAAAGCCTGGGTGCTTTGTTGAATGGGAATGAATGTATGCACTTAACCATGTGTTTAAGTTATTGGTGAATTGCATTCTTAAGTGTCAGTTTTTAAAAAAATAATGAGAGGAATGAAGTATCTGGCTCTTTACCCCACGTCCTACGCTGGGGAGTTTCACAGCCTCCCAGTGGTACCTTGCTGACAGCTGCTTTAAGATGCAGCTACCACCATACCTGCACATATCGTAGTTGTTACCATAAGTAGGTCTAAGAATGTTGTTTTCCATCAAGAACAGTCAGGCTCATGGTACAGATTCTACCAAAGGCTACAGATAAATAAAATGTCAAGAACTAAAAATATGGAGATGTAAAAAAGTTTTGTTTTTTTTTTTTTAAACTGCAAACCTTAACATTTACTAAAGCATTTGAAGAGTATCAAATGGTATCAAATTCAGGTATCTCTACTAGGGCTTCTATTAAAGAATAAACGAAAGGCCTTTTAAATGACATAGAAGTTCTTATATACTGTAAATTTTGCATCACTGAGCATGTCTTATTATACAAAATATACTTTCTTGGAACTTGCTTGATTATTATGTGTATTGAATGTCTGTGTACATTTCTCTCCAGCTTCCTCATAACCCATGAATGTCTGGCTGGGGTTAATGACAACATTCATTAGTGAGGTTCCCATCTCTTCTGGGAATTAGTTTCTATGTGTATATTAGAACAGCTCTTTGGTTTTATGTTAGACATAATATAAGAAATGTAATTAAAAGAATGATGACTTAGGTGCAGACTAGTCCTTTTACATAGGTAGGTGCAGTGAAAGGAATGGGAAATTGTTTGGGTTTTCATTATCACTTTATTATTTTTTCGTTGAGAAAAAGAGAATAGTGAGAAATAAATATAAATAAATGTATGTATGTATTATAAGTATTATATATGATTTATTCATATATTATATGCTTTATATATTTATATTTATTTATTATAATTTTTATATGATTTAATTTAGAGCTCTCCAACTGGTTTATTTACATTCTTGGTAGTACTTTTTCCCAACAAAGACTTGTTCTATTTCTAATATATTAAAAATATATACCAACTGGGTTTTTTTAGCCTACATATGAAAACCACGTCTCAGCATATTCTGTTTTTTTCCACTACTTTCCATGTAAATCCTAGTTTCTGAAATTTGTGTTGGTTTATGAGGAATTTTATCTGGTTTTAGTGTGTGACTTATGACTCCATTTATGGCTGGCTGGTATATTAAGAGTGCTAATGCCAGTTTGTCAGTTGTTAGAGATTTTCCGCTACAGATGGTTTTTTAGTTATTTATGTGTGTCAGCCATGGATCTTGCTTATTCCTTCCTGAACTTTGTCTTACTCTAAGGACTGAGATTTTAAATTGAGTTTGAAAGCATGGTCTTTTGGGTGAAATTTTCAGTGAAGGAAAGGATTTTTTTCTTTGCCTTTGAAGTAGTTCTGTAACTACGGTGGTATTTGTGCTATTGACTTGTGTGGAAATAGTCAAGATGTCACGATGGAAGGAAGCGTACAAGCTACCTGTTGGTTTTAATTTAGTAGATAGATTCTACACCACAGTGCCTGGCTATTCTTTTTCAATAGTAAAATGTTATAGTACATCTCTCTTGGCATGATTTTGGATTGGATTGTGTAGCGTAGTGATATGCAAAAAACATAGAAGAAATACTTCCAAGAGTTGCATCTTAGTTGCATGTAAATTAAAATAGTTCTTCCAAATCTGCTCAAATTTCACTGGTTAGTATTTATTGACCTCAGTCAGTACACAGTCATATTAGTCTTTCCAAGGAACTGGGTCAGGCTGTCATACCAAATAAAGAATACACCAGAGGAAAAGTTTGGCAGCTCAGTAGACGTTTATTTCTGCAATGTGTAGGTTCTAAAATTTCATTCCTTGGCCTTGGGACAGAGTTCCATCTGCTGGAGTCACTGTTGCGTGAGCACCAGCAGCCCTTTGGGCTGCCTCACGTTCCTCGTTTGGATGATGCGGTGATTGGAGCAGATGCTTTCTGAGAATGACTTTTGTGAGCCCTCCCTGAATTTACCTGTATTAAAATTCGGAGATTCCAATACCTCTTAATCCCAAATTTGCTCAGTTTGTTGTTACTTGTTAAAGCCAGATGTGAGAAACTTTTACCAACATCAGTTCGATTATCTACAATTTTTATTGCTCATCTGATATGTATTACAGAGTTTGTAACTGCATATATTATACATACATTAAAATACATAGGTGAATAGGGAAGTATTTTTATGTTTTGACAATGGAGAATAAAATTAGAGAACAGTTTGCCTGACCTGCTTCTAGACCTTTGTAGTACGTAATGGAAAAGATTTACAAAACCGAACAGTCTTTCACTCTGATTTCCCTATGGATATCCACCCGCTTTGGCATCCTTTTATGTTAACAGGCTTCTCCCAAAGCCGAGGGTCCAGAAATATGATCTGTAGTTTGTTACAGGGTTTGGGCTGGAAATCTGTAGAAGCCATTGCAAATCTTCAGCTAATGCAGGAGGTGAATGGCCACTTTTTCTTTACTGCAGTGGCAAGAGGAAATTCTTAATAGTAACTGCTATGTGTGATGGGGACCGTTCAGTTTAAGTACTCAGTACAGTCTGTAAGCATATATACTTTAAAGGCATACCGTATACTATTGGTTTTTCCTGCAGATCTCTCTATTGCCATTTTCACCTTGTATTTTATGCCTGCATGTTTTGCTTGTATCCCTGCTTTTGTAGCAGAAGTTAACTGAATAGTATTACCAAAGCAGTGCTGCCGTTATTGCTGTGATTATTTCTGGTTAAATTGATTTTTAAAAGCAGTTGCATCAATTTTAATTCTGTTCTAAAGAACACGATTAATTTCATGTGAGGGTGAGGGATGGGGCTAAGCATTTGTCAGTTTTGGAAGAGGCCGCATCAGTGGGGACCAGTAAAAAAGCTGCTGGGGGGGTGAGAGTTGCTGATTGTAACTTATAAGTTTAGCCTTGCAGAATCTTGTGGCTAATTTTTGTACTAGTCTTATCCTGCGGTAGTAAGGAGGTGACTGAATCAGTCCGTGAGTTTGTTACTTCAGGCACTGATTGTGCTTATCAAGTCTGCCTCTGACTCTGCTTTTGAACAGTGCCTGTACAATGGCTGTCACTTCATCTGTGGCTTTTTTTTTGACTCTGGAATGATACAGATAGTGGCCGAATCCTGTAGGAAGGGATCTGGTAACTTGGGAAAATGCTCATGAAAAACTTGGCCATGGCAGCAGAGAATGGTTTAGCACATACTGCTCCCATCTTGTGATAAAGTTTTCCAGTTTAGGTATAGAATGGGAGGCAGTGAGTGTTTTGTGGCACTTTGACACACAGAGGGCTGTGTTAGCTTTTTTTTTTAAAAAAACCCATTACTATTAGGTGTATTTTTACAGCAGAGCCATTACAAGCTTTTTCTGTGTACGGGGTGAGTCACAAGCGTCATGTGTATGAGTATACTGTCAAGATTTCTCTCAGTGGCTAAGAGTACCCCATTATATCTGGCAAACTAATTTGCCTTTTTTTTTTTTCTGAAAAATTAATTTTGTGTGTTTTGTAAGACTGATTATAAATGTTTATAGCTTAAGACTTGAACCTATTTCAGTTTTTCTCTAATTTATAAAGCGATTGGTAAATCCAATGCATTTATTGCTAGGAATTTGAAGCCTGACTCTTTTTTCCAATAGGAGAAAATTTGTAGATGCATTACCGTTATTATTGTACCATATTTCAGGACACTAAAAAGGCAATTTTAACAACATTCACATTTTGAAGTTCTTCCTTGTATCCTTTTTCAGGACAGTAGCAGCACTATTATCTCAATGCTATTTAGCAATGTTCAATTTCATTTCTTTTAACTTTTTAAGACAACATCTGGGGAAGATGTACGGGACTTCACGAAGGTGCTGAAGAATAAGTTCCGGTCAAAGAAGTATTTTGCAAAGCATCCCCGGCTTGGCTACCTCCCTGTGCAAACAGTATTGGAGGGTGACAACTTGGAGACGTAAGCTTGATCATAGAGTAATTGCTCCTGGGGTCACTGGCCTGTTCCATTAAAAACAAAAAGAAGTGAAACCCGAGAAATGATCAACAGCAGTTGTAGAGCCTTGTGCTGTATTATTTTCTATGAATTGTTCCACATTATTTGCAGATCTTGCTTGTTTTTGAAAAAGTAACATATTTTTATACTTTGATTTTTGTAAGTATTTTATCATAAAGCCATGGACTTTAGCAGGTAATGTTGGTGCGAGCTAAATGACCGTTTTACAGAGAACACTTCTATAGCTTTGGGGAGACTGGGCTTTTGGAAACTGCACTGCTTATTTGGTTATCTCAGAGTCCCCGGAGTTAGAAATCTCTGAGCTAATTAGGTTCCTGCAGGCTTTAGAAATACAGGTGGACTAATAAAAGAGAGCACTCTCAGTGTCTCCACAGTATTACTTGTGGTGCTGGCAGAAATACTCCACTTTATTTACTTACTTGGTAGCTGTCAGCAAAGCAAAATTAAGATGCGTTGACAGAGCACTAAAGTAGTTTCATGCATTGACTCTCCTCGACATCCCGGAGTTCGCGGTACTACTGCGTCATCTGAACACAGCACCGCTTAGCTACAAACAGCAAATGCAGAGCTTCAACGTGTACCCTCTGCTTGGATGCAACAGTCCGGTGCCATTGTCCACGCTGTGTTTTCATGACTGGAGGACTGTGCATTTTATTTACAGTAAACAAGCAAAACCTGCTCATTAGTGGTTTAAGAAACAGGAGGAAGTAATCTGAAAACCGGCATCAGTGATGGCCTGGCTTCTAAGGAAGCAATGCACATTCAAATGTTAACATGTTACTCACCAGGGCAGCCTCAGCTGGTCTGTATTTAAAAACAAAAAACCCCACTCACCAACACAGGAAAGCAAAGCTGTTTTGATGCGATGAAAGTTTGCCAATGGTGCCAGCAATTGGAATGTCAAAACTGTAATCACAGATCAGGATAAAACTCTCTTGGTCCAAGCATGTGGGAAATACATAGATAAATTGCCACCATCATGCTGAGGAAACTGTTGGTATTGGTTCTATCCCCTGCAGGTGGCAAAACTCAGTAATACATTCCTTTAAATAAAAAAAGAAAAAAAAAGGGAAAAAAACTTCTAAATAGTTACCCAAGTGTCAGAATGCAATACAATAGGTATTTTCTTTTGATTATTTTTATGCAGTAGGAAAAGAAGCATTGATAACTTTGGTTTATTGAGGGGTTTTTGTTGGTAGTTGTGGGATTCTTTTCCCCAAATAGCTTTTATAAGTATATTTCCTAGTTAGTTTAAAAGAAAAGTCCAGTACTTAAGCAGAATTTAAATGAACTGATTATGGTTTACGAACTGATTTGGTATTTTTTAAAAAATTGATTTTTATTTAACAAAATGAAGTATGTAAGTCAGTCTCCTGTCTCTCCATGGTGCACGGCAGTATCTGTTGCTGTCTCTTTTCTACATCAATAGTTGCTGATTCAAACAATCTGGGTGGGTTGCTGGTTAAAATATTTTGTGTTTCTCCAGCTTTCTCTTGCTTGAATGGCACTGAAGTTTTGTTTCATAGTTTCTTTCTTTCTTTCTCTCTTCTTTTCTTTTTTTTTTTGTCTTCCTTACAGTCCTATCACTCTCATCAGTATGTGGCCAGAGCAATATGAGTGAGTATGCAGAATCCCTTTGTCTGGAAAGTTTAATATACTAGTTGTTTTCTTTTAGCTCAGTTGCTGCTAATCTGATGTGCATGAGCTTCAGGGCATGGCTGACCCAAGGCAATAACCCCCTCGGCAATATTGTGAATTTATTTATTTGTCATCAGTCTAACTTACTTTAAAAATAATGTTGTCTATATCATGAATTGCTTTAGACACCACCATTTTTTTTTTTTTTTTAAACTAGTCCTTCCCAGTCTCCACAGCTGTTTCACGATGATACGCACTCCCGGATAGAGCAGTATGCTACTAGGTAAGAGATCCACAGTTTCTCACCAGTGCGCTGCATTTTGTGATTGATTCTTGCAGATTTTAATATACTCTACTGGCTGGACATCAGTTATTAAAAAGATATAATTCTCTGTACTCAGAAGTCAGTCAAATGTTTTTAAATCATCAGCTTCTGCATACAGTCATATTAAAAGTAAAATAGATGCATTAAATCTGTCGTTTGTCATACAGAATGGAATTACTGTGCATTATTTCTAAAATGTGGTGTTTTCCTTTTCCTTTTTCATTTTTAACCTTTGAAATAAACTGAACTTGTTGGATATATAATTTTTCCCTGTAGGATTTTAGACCTAGGTTTTCATTTTCTTCTACGATAGGTTGACACTATCCATTACCATTGACTTTTAGCAGAGCATATAATAATTACAGATGTTTTATGTTCTGGCTTTTATGGGGTCACCCTAGCCCTTTCGTGATAAAATGTCTGCTATGCCAAGTCCATCTCAGTGCTTCTGTGTTTTGTTGAACTCTTCTGTACATTCAGAGCTGGCAATGGTTAAGCAGTAACCAGAGGTATCCTCTGAAAAATAAGTAACCCCACCCAACTTTTAGGCAACAAAGAAATTGATCCATATTACTGTGGGAACTGACTTGGTTTTGCTTTGGGTGGTTTTATTGTTGTATCTGATCTCCACAACTAATAAACAATGTTAACATTTTCAGCTTTTTGAATAAAAATTCAGAGCTTATATTTAAGTTAACTGAATTCTTATTTATGGGCACCATAAGAAAGTTCAAAGCAGTTTGTTAAATACGTAGGATACCCAACACATGATCTTTGCAGCAAGGAAAAAACAAGGCAGAAACTAATGCTGAAGGGCTACCTACTGTCAGCCTCAACATTTTTAATTTTTTTTCCAACAATGAATATTTTCATCCTTCATTAGTAGCATAGCACATTGTCAAAGGCAAAGTTGTAGTGCTTTTCAATTATTTGGAACATGTCATCCCTGTAAATCACCCAAATTTCTTTGAATCTATAACTTAGGCCATGCTGTAATCAATGGAGCAAATAAATTAGACTTCTCTAGAAAGATGCAAGAATTTTCTGTCTCCCTATGTCCTTTTTTCAGCCTGTGGTGCCACAATACTGTGGCTTTCTGTGCCCAGATGAATCTCAAACTCTGGACTCGCATTAAGGATCAAGGGAGATCACAGAACGGCAGGGGTTGGAAGGGACCTCTGGAGATCATCTAGTCCAACCCCCCTGCCAGAGCAGGGTCACCTAGAGCAGGCTGCACAGGACTGCGTCCAGGCGGGGTTTGAGTATCTCCAGAGAAGGAGACCCCACACCCTCCCTGGGCAGCCTGTGCCAGGGCTCTGTCACCCTCACAGTGAAGAAGTTTTTCCTCATGTTCAGGCGGAACTTCCCATGTTCCACTTTGTGCCCGTTGCCCCTTGTCCTGTCGCTGGGCACCACTGAGAAGAGTCTGGCCCCATCCTCTTGTCACCTGCCCTTGAGATATTTATAAGCGTTGATGAGGTCCCCTCTCAGTCTTCTCTTCCTCAGGCTGAACAGCCCCAGCTCCCTCAGCCTTTCCCCACCGGAGAGATGCTCCAGTCCCCTCATCATCTTTGTAGCCTCCGCTGGACTCTCTCCAGTAGCTCCTCGTCTTTCTTAAACTGGGGAGCCTGGGACTGGTGAGGTCCTAGGTGCAATATCTGTTTTCCCTCTCGTTCCCCTCAGCTCCTACCAGTTCTGCTCTGGATTAGACTTGTTGAAGGTGGACCATGCACTGCTCAGGGCTCTTTCAGGATACAAAGCTAAATCTGTACCTGCTATGTGCAGACATTGGTTAGCAAAATCACAAACTTAAAGAATACTAATTACTATGTAAGCAAGCTATGTAAAACTATTCAAGATGGTTTTTCCTCTAGTAATAAAATCTAAAAAAAGAAGACATAATTCTGCATCTTTCATATCATTTTTATTGTGTACTTTCTAGTTGGATCTGTTATGATGCATATTTCACATATAAACTAGTAAATATGTTTTATTGTCCTGATCTTTTCAGCTAAGTTTCTTTCAAGAAATATTATCAAGGCCTCCCTAATAAGACTGTGCCCAGCCGAAACAGTATATTAGGGCTTAAAACCTTTATTGTCACTGGTTGAAGAACATGCAACTCTCAGTTTTCTGTAAATAAAGTCCCTTACCTGCAATCAAGTGCTGTCTCCCCGTTCTGTTGTGCTGTGTCACCTCTGAGTTGCTGCTAATTCCCTTTCTCAGCTTTCAGCGTGTATCCTGCCTTGCGGGCTCTTTGCGACTCTAGAGTCCCTTCCCCGTCTCTCTCTGCTCCCTGATCAGGGCTCTCTCCTGGTTCCACGTGCTATTCCAAGCAAATCCTCACTAAATGATGGAGGTCGAAAACATGATGATAATGTTGAATCTGCATTTGTGAGTCCGGATATCTATTACTTGCTAAGAGATTCAGGGCAGGCTCTCCCCTGAAAAATACTAGGGTTTGTACTACGTCCCTATATGACAAAGGGGCTATGAAGATTAATTTTGAAAATCGTGTTTCATCAAAGACTTAAAGATGCCGAGCTAAGCAGCATTACAAAGGTGACTTGTAAGCATGTTACTCACCATGAACTGGATCTGTTTGACATGTCCCAGAGCAGAGATGATCTGAATGTCTCTAGTTACTTAGAAGCTTGTCCTTCCCTTCAGGGGAGGTGTTGGAGCACAATGTACCACCCCAGCCACGGTGGGACGAGGTGATCAAGAGAACTTCATCCTGTGTGTGCTTTCGTTTATCCTCCTTCAACCCTGAGGAAGACTAACAAATGTGCAGATGGGCAAGCTTGCTCCATGCTAAAAGACAACACCAGAGTTCCCATTTCTTCAGGGCCTTGCACACTGCTTTCAAAAGAAGTTTCAAGAAGTCTATAATAATGCATAACACACTTGCAAAAATATGGGTGAAATTAAGATATCTTTATAGTAAAGGAAACAGCTGTATTTGGTGCAGTCCAATATATGTGCACAGCATTGAGTGCTCCTAGATTTTTATGTACTTGTCTTACGTCCATAAGGTATATATTTCCAAGAAAATTGAATGGACAGAAAATTTCTACTGCAATTTTAAAGAGCTGTATGGCCTTATATATGCAGTATAATAATCCAGTCCTCTTAGATTAATTCCTTCCAAAATGAGGAACCATAGGCAATGACTCCCTGTAATTACACTGGTTTTTGTGTTGTTTTCCAGGACTTGTCTGTCCACAGTGTGACGTTATTTGCCAAGCATAATTTCAGATGTTGCATGTGCTATATTTAAAAAGTATTCATCCTCTTTTGTTAGTCCAGCTTTCTAAAATTCAATAAGAAAACCATCTGCGAAAACATCTCTTTAACTAATTTTACCATGAGAGTTGTGGTGGTGCTAATGATAATTATACTAGAGATAGAAAGTATACTTGTTCTTTGTTGTTTGGCAAGTGGAATTAGTTAATCATAGCACAAGTTTCTCATAAAAGTCCTCCGGATTATAGTTTTTGTCGCAAAATCTAGGAGTTTATTCCTATTCATGTATACCAAGATTGCCGTATCTGAGCTGTTTCTAAGTCGAATTGATCTTCACAGTGCCTCTGTTTAAATTGTGCAGCACGTTCTCTGAAAGTCGTGGTCTTTCCCTGCCTTTCAGGCTCGCGCAGATGGAAAGGACCAATGGCTCCTTCCTCACGGACAGCAGCTCCAACACAGGAAGCGTGTAAGTAACTCGTACTCCTTCAGGCTGCCAGGAACTTTGGTTATAGATGCGTGGTATAATCTTCATAAGTTGTAACACAGGACTTAGTCCCAGTGAAAGTAGCTAGGATTCCTGCATAAATTTCATTATTCCAAGCACCAATGGTAGAAATTAGCGATGTTCATTTGATGTTGTAAAGGAACTCTACGTTTATCAGCCATTCTGCTTCAAAAGGGAGGGTATTTCATGCGACTGGAAAAAAGTCATAGCTCTATAGTTTCTGGTTTGTATTCCTTTTCTGTTTTTATCATAGTATAAAAGAAAAGAAATCCTTCCATGTCGAAGTGGACAGTGGAGTGGGTCAAAAGCTTGTGCAAACTGCCAGGACAGTTTTCTTATTGAAAAAAGATCATTTATATTTTGAAGGTTCTGCAGGGCCAGAACACTGTTGCTACTTCTTGTTTATATTTCTGTTTGCTGGCTGCTGATCCATCTGTTTGTACTTGGGGATATAAACATAGTACTACGTTGATTTTATCAACACCACTTTCTTTTTTGAATTATGTGTCACTTTTATTGTAAAAAGTTCATTAAAATGCATTGATGAACCTGGAAAGCATAGAACCCCTTGAATTACTGAGGAATTAGATAGGATTTCTTTCAATGTAAAAATACACGAATGCTTTAACCTCACTGTATCATTGGTTCTGTTAATTAAATCAGTGTAGTAGGACTCTGCCTCTTTTAAGTTATTAATGAACGTCATCAGCATCTTTGAAGAGGAAGCAGAAATTATTCTTGTTCAGCTTTAGTTAGAACATGCTATTGTTCTCAATAATACTTTCATTTCCTGTTTTAAAATCTAATCCTGAAATTATTCTGCCTATAAATGTACTAACAATTTGAGATTTAAAATACTTTGCTTCAGAGAAGCACATATGACCACCTTTAAATGCTTCCTCTTTCCTGCTTAATTAACTCTATTTACATAACTAATAAGACTTTTTTCATGTGTAACTATTTTCATGTGTTTGTGTCATTGGTAGGCTCACCAATGACAGAAATACAGCCACACTATTCCCTTTTGAGTTCCCTTCCAAAAAAAAAGGGCAAACATACTGTCATTTGGCAGGGAAAGCTGAAAACTTGAAAGCAGCTAAATGCTCATACACTTGAGTTGTTTATTTTGCAACTAATGAGTCTACACACATACAAAGATCAAACAACCATCCGTCCCAATGGTAAAAGGGGGTGTATATGCTTAATTTTTACTGGCAAATTAGCTGTTGATTTTAATGCAATTTCCCTGCTCACCTATAAAAGTCACCTTTATTTTAAGAAAAAGAACATGGTGAACTTGTGTACCAACATGTGAGAGGGACCTCTGAATTTGTGTCTCCACCCTGTTGTCAAAAGGGGACTGTTACACAAACAAGATATGCAGAGATTTAGAGGCCAAGGAGGACAAGAGAGTAACTTTGTACCCAATGGCACCTGCTGTTTTATTTGCAGATAATAATGCTTGCTTTCATTAAGGTAAATACTGAAGTACTCACAAAATTCTGAACAACTGTGGTTTAAAGTTTGGAATTAAACTATTATCATAGAATCATTTAGGTTGAAAAGACCTTTAAGATCATCAAGTCCAACCGTAAACCTAACACTGCCAAGTCCACCATTAAACCATGTCCCAAGTGACACATCTACACGTCTTTTAAATACCTCCAGGGATGGTGACTCAACCACTTCCCTGGGCAGCCTGTTCCAGAGCCTGACAACCCTTTCAGTGAAGAAATTTTTCCAGGGATCTACAGAGCTATGAAATTTGGATCCCAGTTTGGATCATAAGTCGCCTGCAGCTGGAACAGTGGGAATTTAGGATTATAGTTCAGCTCTATTCTTATTGTATAAATGCAATTTGACATAGAAATGAGAGTGGTGTAATCATTCTATATAGACTGAATCTGAAGGAGCAATTTGAAATTTGGATGCACACCTTTTCAGCTCAGATGCCCCTGCTGTAAACCTATCTGAGCAAAATCTCATTTTCTTGTGGTATTCTTTAGAACAGTCAGGAGATGATTACTGGTTTGGAAATCAAATTTTCTGCTCCTCATAGTCAGAGTTCTGTTCTGTGATCTTATTTTTATTGGTCTTCAAGAGTCCTTCAGTTTACTGTGAACCTAGAACAGAGGCATAGTCGCACTTAATATTGGAAAGTTACTGCTTTGGTCTTGTCAGATTCACAAGTTGATCAACAATACTTTTAACACTCTTCATGCTCCAAAGAGTATGTGTAAGAAGTCTTCTGCATTTGAATGACAGTAAGAGAACTTCTGCCGTCAGTTAAACATCATGACTTTTTTTTTGCAGGAATGTTTTACAATATGCCATTTGGTTAAGAAAACATTCTTCAAAGAAATTTTGTGGGTTTTAACTAACCTGTTGTCTTGAATGTCATTATGACTTTGTCTATCTCCCTAACTAAGCTTTTCTAACCCTCCCCTCCCATAAAGGGATGTGAATTCTATTAAAAAACCACATTTTTCTCAATTTGAAAAATATTTGTTGATAGTAAAAAAAAAAGTCAGTCTTTACTGTAGTACGTCCAGCTTCTTAACAAACATTCTAATGCTCTCATGCATGAGTTTTCTGGTATAAATACATTGACTAAAAATGTTTTTCCTTCATGTCGTCTTCTCCACGCATTAGGGAGTTCTAAATGTTTAGGCTAGACTGTTGTGATGAATTTTCTTTGGCTTTACTTCATGCGAAAACATCTATATCTTAAAAGCAGACTGTCCTCTTCACAAATGAAAATGAGCATAAGGAAAAAATGAAGTCTTTGCAACAAAGAATGACAAATAGTGTCCCTAACAGAAAGCTGTGCCTCACAATTTGCCTACACAAATCATGGCGTAGTAGAATGAAAAGACAAAAAACATGGTTAGGAAAATAGGACAAGAATAGTAACTCTGTTATTCCTGTAATGTATGAACTATCCTATCTAGCCCATACTGAAGTTAATTACACTGGACATAGTATAAATACTTTCTGTATAAATGTGAATGTTTAATAGGTGTTTTCTGATTAATGCCTTTACTACCAGTCATCTTCATGTCTGCAGCACTGTTGATGCCACCTCACACTCAGCTGAAGGCAGAGCTGGAACATATCTGACATTTTATTTGTTACGGGGCTGTGCACTCAGGTGCAGGAGTAGGAACAAGCAGTGAAGGCCAGTGGTCCTCTTAGCGGACACTGCCACTCAATGTGTCATAAGTCAAACTAGAGCCCCAGTATGTAGTACCTGAATACTTTGACATGATTTAAGTGGGTAAAAGCCATCTTGTCACAATGAGAAATTAGTTCCACGTGGTGATAAAATTAGGAGAAGAACAAGTAAGTTAAAGACAAAGCATTCTGGAATACATTCTTGAACCTTATTCTAATATTTCTCATAGCATCAGTAGGTCAAGGTACGCTTTATTTGGACTAGAATGCATGGCTCTTAGTATGAGAGCCACAGGAAAAATGAAAATGATCAGTGAAGGAGGATCACAAATACCCACATCTTACTATCTGAAAGTGAATTTAACAATCAGTTTTCTTAATCAGATAAAATAATACAATGATGAAAAGTGACTGTCAGGAAATCTGAATTTTTCTTTCCACAGCATAGTCTTGATGCAAGGGAAGTTATATGCAACATTATTTGCCTTTTGCTTCCTCCATGCAAAATGCACGTTTTGCAATAGACCTCTTGAAAATATATATCCACAAAGAGAATAGGATATTTCAAAGGCCATTTTCCCCGGGTTTCGTTGTTGGGGTGTTCTTTTCCTTTGAGATGTACTTCTTTCAATTCTGACCTCCTGGGATGTCATTTTTACTGCTTTCTGCTATGGTGAAATGCTGAAAAGGATCTTCAGTCTCTGCTGTTGAAGGACTTTGTGTACTTCTAGCTTTTTCTCGAAGCACTCGGGGTCTCTGGGAGAATAACCACCAAGAAAGGATGACGAATTTATTTTGAAGTTGTGCTTTTATTTTGGTTGCTGATTGCCATCTCCAACCACTTCTGCAGAAGAAAGTCCCGGATTCTCAAAACGAAATTGTGTGCCATCGAGCGTGTGTCACTCCCTTATGTTGTAGGTCATTGTGAAGTCCTGCCCTGGGACTCCTGTGCTACTAATGAATCTGTCTTAATTACAGTCATGAGGTTTGCTGGTGCAGGTTCAAGGTTCAGGTTTTTCGAACCAGTAATTTTGCAAGACAGACCGGAGGTGGAACACATGATAAAAATAGACTTTTCCTTCAGAAGACTTCTTTTATCAGGCACTGCCTCCAACACGTGCAAAAGCCTGCTGCTGGTTGCAAGGTGTGATCCCTATAAACAGATTGGTCAATATTCCCCATCTGTCCTGTGCAGACTCTGAGACTCTAAACCAGTGAGAGAGGAGGGAAATGAATTTTTCTCTGGCCTGAACTATAGAGTCCAAACTATAAAATTACCTGGAATCCTTCTTGAACAATTTGTATTTAGCTGTGTTGATCTCACCTGCTGGACCGCAATACAGACAAAAGTGTCTAAGCATTTACTGGGTAAACTCTTTCTTCAATTAGTTTTAAAGTTTCATTTAAAAATGAGGTTACACCTCCTGTAAAATCTTGACAGAATTTCAGAGTTAATAAATTCAAATAAATATAATAAATCCAACTTTACAGAGACATATTAAAAAAAATACATTTCAGATGACCTACATAGTTCTTTATAAACTAGTTCGTCATCTTAAAATGTAGACAGCAGCTTTTTGATGCCTAATTAAAATAACCAGACTAAACTACTTGATCACGTGAACCTTTCCTGACAAGATCAACACCCTTGCACAAAAGAAGGCTGTATGTGTCATTACACTGTATCATTTAAATTAATATGTAAACAGTGCTTTGAAACCTGGATGATAAAGCTGTGTTCTCTCTCTGGTCTGCTTTAACCACCGTTTCCGTGCTCGCCGAAGATGCGACACTGAATCGCCAGCGCGTCCTGGCTTAGTGCAGCCGCGTCGGTCGCAGCGAGGGGATTCTGCACGTCTTGCGGGGCTGCAGAAGCCCTCCTGTGTACCGCAGAGTTTGAAGCCCCGATAGAGGTTACATCACTTTGGCAAAAATTTAGTTATAAGGGGTTGGGGGGGTTTTATCAAGATGGTTAAAGGGTGGAGAAGTACCATGAGGTTTTCATTATCACATTAGGACCTGATCCAAACTCCGTTAACTGCACTAGTCTTTGGCTTAGTTTTAAGTAGACTAATGCAGAATAACAAAGCGAGTGATGATGAGTTTCCCTGAGATCACTCAAGTAATGGAGAAGAGAAAGCAGTTAGAGGCTTTTTTCTGCAGGTAAAGGGAAAAAAAGGAGCACTGTTCTGTGTCTTTTTCAGCTAACACTGTCAGATATCCCCTATATTTTTGAGGGACTTAAATGCACATACAACCCCAATTATATTTTAATTATCTAGCTGTATTTAATGAAAAAATCATTACATTTATTCGTTTGCATGGGAAGATCCATATTGCCATTTCTTCTCATGAGTGTAGTACTGACTACAGCCAAGACAGATAAGAAATAAGTGAATGTACATTATTTCCTTTAAACTTTCGACTCATTGTTAAAAGCGGAAGAACTCACTTATTAGGTTCCTTTTTCAATTTTACATGTAAACTTTCTGCAAATCCATAGTTAATCACAAATATAGGATGAAGGAAAGTGATATGCGAACAGAGCTCTGTGGAAGGGTCTCTTCATACCTGACTGTTTTTAATCTTTATATCATAAATGAACTTATGTGGAATAGAATGCCATGAGCTTTCAAAGTGGATAGAACTGTCGCAGGCTATAATTTTTTCGTTTTGGTTTGGTTTTTTGGGGTATAGTGTTACTTGATGCACATTTGTTTGATTCTAATAGTCTAGATTTTCAAATGTCAATGACGAGTCGGAAAGTGGCAGACCGCATGACAGCTTTGGGTAGATAGTGAGTAGTTATCCTTGAGAAGAATAGTTTGGTGTTGTTCTACCGTAGGATTAGTCTTCAGTAAAAAGTTTGTCTTAAGCAGTACTACAAAGAACCAAATCACTTTGCTGCATGATAGAAGTACTTTTCTGAGACACGCACACTAGGAATCAGTATTTATTAAATCTGTGGGTATTTTGTTTTGCTCCTAATACTGGTGATGCTTTTAAATGGGTATTGATGTACTGAGCTACCAAAAAATCTTGGTTCAGCAGGATAAAATAGGGTCTTCTGTTACACAAACAGTGTGTTTGCAACTCTCATTTGTTCCTGTCACACGCATTTGCTCCTTTTACCCCAACAGCTTGAATTTATTTCTGAGAAAACCCCAATCCATGTGTCTGGCTTGTGAAACACCTGATGTGTTTTACTTATACGTGCGTTTATTTATAGATTATTTGTCACCACAGAAATAGCTTTGGTTTCTTCCAGGGTATACATTTCTAAATAACTGGTTTTACTATTCATTCAAATGAGACTGTACATTTGGACCTTTTGTGATAAAAGATGTTAAATTGACTGACAGGAAATTTTAAAAAGCCTCTTGAAAAGCTCCGTTACACTTTTACTTGGAAAAGAAATACTTTGCAAATAATGAACTTCCTATTTTTTGTATGTGCTTTCAAAGGCAGTCCTTGAGGATACTTTTCATTTTGTCAGACCACAGTCAGTTAATAGAAGAATTAGTAGCTACTTCTTTCCAACAATAGGAGGAAAAAGGTCAGCACAAGAAATACTTTTAATATGAAAAAGTCTCTCTTCTAAATGATATCTGAGTATGTGTTTTTCTCTCTGTTGTTGACCATGCTGTAGAAGATCTTTACCCTAAAGTTTGTAGGGACAATACTTCACAGTATCGTAAGGTATGCAGTCTCTGTTTTGTAGTCAAGTAAAGAAGAGAATTTAAGGAGGGTTTTCTTTGGCATTCATACTGCTGCAGCAATTTCTCTCTTAAAAACATGAATAGTACATGGTTTTCTGCTGTTAATTTATCTTTCTCGAGTAAGCAAGCAAGCGAACTGTTTTTAGGACATGGTATCCTTCGCTTTCTATCCATCTGACTTTACTTATGGAGAAGAGCCAGCAATGGGGAAGAAAGGCACGCCTATACAAAAGCAAACTCATTTGGACATTGTAACATAATTGAAAGTGTCAGGACTTCTGTATCTGCTTATCAGAAGGTAATTTCTATGCGAGTCAGGAAGAGGACAGCGTTATAGTTTATTTCCATCCCTGAATCTGTAAGGAGGAGGAGATCTGCTACCCTTGAAGAGTTTCAAGGTTATTGCATGTGTATATCAAAACAGGAAAAAAAACCTGGAAACATAATGCTAATTCAAAACCTATAGCATTATTTTTTCAGCATTGTCAGTCCCTTTGCGCCGTGCACAGTGTTAGCTACATACTTGGTGATTCATTACTCTATGACTTCTTGGAGAATTCTGTGGGGATTTTTTGTCTCTGATTTTACTAGGTAAATTGAGCACACCAAAATTATCTCCTAAAGAATATTAAAAATGTCACCTATTTATGGTCAAAAAAAAAAAGGAGCTACTAGATAGCTTGTTTGGTTTTATTTATTTTTAAGGCATGTCAAATCTTTGGTTTATATTATCTCAGATTCTTGCTTTCACTACTTCTTTTCAAACCACTGGCAGCATTTGTTCTTTTTGCATACATTAAAGTAAACTGGTCCTTTACACTACTACAGGTCGATCTTCTTTTTCCTGTGCATTGTATGTTTATATGTGGTTTTGCAGTATGTTTTGGGGGCTTATTTCCTGCTCTGTTAGTCCTTTTTCATAAACAAACAAACAAAACCCCTCAGCTTGACGAAGATGTTTGCTCACATAATAAATGTCTTACTGCTCTGTCTTTATCTGTGTTGTTTTATTGCTCTAGAGAGGATGAGCATGCCCTTATCCAGCAGTATTGTCAGACGCTGGGAGGAGAGTCGCCTGTGAGCCAGCCACAGAGTCCTGCTCAGATACTCAAGTCAGTGGAAAAGGAAGAGCGCGGAGAGTTGGAGCGCATCATTGCTGACCTTGAGGAAGAGCAAAGGTCTCATAATCATCCTACCTGGTGTCTCAGTTGTCACCTCACTCTTGTTTGAGCCATGCATGTACTATATATAGTTGCTGGAGATGAGAAGAACTGGACCTAGCAGTCATGAATCTGGCGGGGGGGGGGTATATCAATCAAGGCATATGTTCTGCATAGCCAGACTCTGTTAGGTAGAAGAGGGTGGGTCTATGATAAAATACCTTAGTTTCACCTCTACTTTATTGTTTTATGTCTTTTTCCCTGTAAACCACAAGTCAAGACATTGTCTTTGTATGAGCTACTTATGTTCTTAGTTAGAGGTGATGATAATATCATTTATCTAAAGAAGTTCTTAATTTTTATTTCCTTGATTAAGTCATCACTCTCCTCCTTCTTTCAATATACCAGGAGTCTGCAGATAGAATATGAGCAACTAAAGGAGCAACATCTTCGGAGAGGAATAAACCCTCTTGCATCACCTCCTGACTCCATTGTGTCACCTCAGCATGCTTCTGAAGATGCTGAGCTCATTGCTGAAGCTAAACTCCTGAGGCAACATAAAGGTCGCCTGGAAGCAAGGATGCAAATATTGGAAGATCACAATAAACAGCTGGAGTCTCAGCTTCACCGGCTACGGCAGCTACTTGAGCAGGTAGATGTACACTGATGTCTTTCCCCCGTGTTGTTGCTGCGTGATGGATTTCTCGGTGGAACAAAGGCGTTGGAATTTTACTGCAGATATTTTCTCCACACTAGCTTGGTCTGTTGCACTCGGTCATTTCTCGGAGGAAGAGATATTTTTTCCTACCCTCTAGTATAAGCCATGGTGAAAGTCAAATGAGAACAGGATGATTGCAAGTGCTGGAGTGATCATGGTAACTTATGAAACATTGAGAATAATACACATAAGTGCAACAGTTTTTCATGAATTAAAAAGTAGGGGGAAGAAAATATATACATATATATATACACACTTACATATACATATTTATAATAAATATAAATATATATTTTTAATATATATAAAAACATATATTCCAAGTAGCGGTGCCAGTTGCACCCTGTATTTGACTTCAGTTTTAGAATAGAAACACAGAAGTTCTGCCAAACCCACAGTCCCTTGCAGCTTACTGCTTGAAGCAGGAACATGTTCACCCTTTAAAACTTTCTTTTTTTCTAATGTAGCTGTGGATAATCTTATAATTTTGTCATCTTTTCAGTATCCTTATAACATTCTTAGTAAGACCTTTAGGGTATAAATGTGTGTTGTGATAAAGTGGGTGGGCGGAGGGAGAGAGTTGACCTTTTTCGATTTTTCTAATCATTTATACCTCATTTACTATATCCTGTTGCTATTTTGCTTCCTGTCTGAAATCTCCTGCCTCTATGGGAGTCATGCTGTGCTTTTGATTATTCCAAGTGCCATTCCCAAAACCGTTCCTGTTTCTTCTCCGTGTTTTAATGGAGGGGCTGGTACAAAGTCCAAGTTTATGAGAAGGTCTGAATTGTTGCTTTTATGATATATCTGCAACTTTTCAATATTTAGTGGGGGTTTTTGACCTGCCACTAAGCAGGTTTTTTTGCAAACTGTCTCCAAGGATGCTGAAGCTACTCCTCTGAAGGGGATTCAGAAATTATAAATAATTAAATTTTTTAGTATATGTTCTCTGGAACTTCTTTATTTTGACATTAATACAATTATGAAGCAGCACTGAATCCCATTACTGCCTCCTTAACTTTCTGAAAAAAAATGACCACTCTTCAGCATGTTTGTTTTCCTGTCACCTGGGCCGTTCACAGTCTATGAAAGTCTTTACCTCTTTCACTGCTTGGGGAAGGACTTTATCAGAAGCCAGCTGAGGATCTAAGTGTATTTATTTGTTTCTTTTGCTTTTATTGGCTGTCCCAATTTTTGGTTGTTTGTTTGTTTGTTTTTCTTTTTTTGTTAGTGGATATAAGGAATACCTTTTCTCACTAATGAGATGGATGATTTGCATGGAAGATTCTCATAAGTCCAAATGTCAAAATATATAACGACTCTGTAATTCCTGTAATAATAGTTACTGGTATTAAAGGACACAACTGTCTCACAGCAATTTCCTCACCATGACTGGCATTTTATGCCATCTCTGTTTGTCTCTTCTGTTAACAGCAAATCTCTCCGTTTCTCTTCTCCACTCAGCCTCCTGACTGTTGTTTGGGTTAATAACTTGCCACTGAATCTAAAATAGTGGGACTTTTTTTCTCTAAAAGATATGGAGTGAGGCTATCTGCACACAGATATTTGGGTAGAAAATTAATGAAACTTAGAAACTTTCCTGTAGTAACCGTTTAATCTAGATGACAGCCTTCTAAGACATTCTTTAGGGAGCACCTTTAGCAGAAATACACGCGCATCCTCACTGCACATTTGCCTGTTCAGGTCACAATTCTGAGGCTACCATACTATTTTTATTTTAGCAAGCCGAAAGGACTGGTAGCTGTCACACGATGTTGTCATTTTTGTCTGCCTGATTGATTATAGTGCCAAAGAGGAAGGTGAAACAGAACTGGCATGTGACAACTTTGGTACCAACGTGTTAATCATTTAGAGAAAAAAAATAAAGAATCCTTTTTCACTTGTCTTTCTTCAGCCCTTTTAGATACTGCATGTGCAAAGTAGAAGTAAGACCTATTATGAAGGGCATTTAGAGTCTATTTGGACTTTTCTCTGCTTGTCTGAGCTACCGAATAGAGGTTTTCATATTGGATTTGATATTGAAGTTAATGGGAGCTAAAATCATCTGTCAACGGCTATACGATCAGACTCTAAGAGTAAGCAGGGACTGCAGCTCCCTCTCCAACTGAAATCAGAGGAGCTTTATCAAAAGAGCAGAGGAGACTGACTTTCTTTTGTGGCTGGGAGAATGTGTCTGGAACAAGAAGAAACATCTGTAATGGATGTGGAAAGGGAATTGGCCTTTTTGAGGTTTTCTGTGATTCAGAGGTTTGGGGGTGGGGGGTGCTTTTTGGTTTGTTTTTTACCGAAAGCAACAGAAGTCAAGGGAATAACAGGTATGTCTTATCTATCCATTAAGCCATGGAACAATTCAAGCTTTTCTTTGGGAAAGACAGCAGGAGGCATGGTGAAATAAGGCACTGTAGATCAAAATTGGTTAAAATAAATATCTCCTTTGAAATGCTTTAAAAACTGCTGTAATACAGAAAAATCCCTCAATTTCAGAGTTTTCTGGAGAAGAACTTATCTGTCCCCTTGTATCTTTATTTGATTTTGCATAAAAAGAAGTTTGAAAGCTCCCAGAAACTGGAGTTGGAAACTTCCCCCTCATCCCTACAGAGGCATGCTCGGTTTCTCTACTTTTATTTATTCAGGAAGAAGCAGCAGGCATATAGTAACGTCTAGGGCTATTTTCTTATGGTTTCTGGTTTAAGGGTTGTCTGCTGGGTTGTTTTGAATGAGGAGGCATGAACTGCATGATGCCTGAAGGGGGCTGATGATGGAAGTGATTAGATTTTGTAGGTGTTATGCAACTGAGGGCAAGTGGAACATGATTTTCTATAGTTTTTTTCTCAGGTTCTCTCCCAGTAAATCTTAAATCATGTAAATACATGCAGCTATATCCTCAACTATTTTGCATTTAACATTTTTCAACATCTGATTATTATATTAAGGCATTTATGCCACTACCAAAACCTTTCCCTTTCTGCTCCAGACCCTACTCTTCATCTGCTTAACTGTATTGTCCTGATTTTGGAAGGGGAGGATTTTGGTTTGTTTTGGCTTTTCTTGTTATTGCTGTCACTGGAACTATGTAGTGTAACATTTATCAGTATATTTAAATGAAAATGAACTTATCGGACGTTGTCCTCTGATTAGAACGGGATGTGGGTTTTATTTCAGTTTGGGTTTTTTTTTTAAATCCCACTGCAATATTTTATTCTGGCTCCTGCAGCAATATATGGTACGTTGATGTAAAGTATTCCAAGTATGTTTTGTTTGCTTTCAGTTTATCCACTGTTAGTCCTCATGCTCTGCAGGGGTTTTTTTTTGTCATTTGCAATAGCATTCCTAAGTGATACTAAATAACCTTCACTACTAACTCATCGTTTAAGTTCATAAGCATCTCCTTTCTATCCTAATTAGTCTTGACTTTGCAGTGGCTCACTCTCCTTGATCTAGCCTATGTGTTGCTGTACTGCAGTTTTGTATCAAGTCCAGCACCAATCTTCCTTCCTCGGTCACCCTCAGTCATGTCTGCACCATTTGTCCACAGTTACTCCTTGAAGAGAGGCAGGGATCCAGTCCAGGTGCAAGTTTGCATTTTGGATGGATCAAATTGTCTCTCTCCATCTGTTTATGGGGTGGGCAAGCAGCCACTCTGCCCCTGGAGTTAGCCTTGTTGTCCTGGACTGAAGTAACTCTTAACCCTGGGGGAGTTTGCTTCATGTCTTCACCATTATAGCTCTAAACTCTTCTTGAAGAGAGGTTCCTGGCTGTACAGAATACCTGGGGTTAGCTAACACAAGCTTGGCCTGTTTAAAATCATCACGCTCATTTTACCTAGACCCCGTAGCTGGGTTGAAGCCTGATACTGAACAGCAAATTACTTAACTACTTGATAGGCATTCACTGTTCATAGGAGTGTCTTGACGGTAAAATCCTTGGCTGGCTTGAAAAGATTTCCATTTTTCATTGTCTTCTAAATGCAGAGCAATAATTCTTGATTTATTCCTTTAGTCAAAGCTGGAAGTTGGTATTGTCATGCTGAGAGAGAGGAGAGATCTGGAGGAGAAAAAAAGATTTGCTGAGTACTCAAGGGAACATTTCCTTCTATTTCTCACCACTGTGTATGGAAGAAAAAATATCTCATTGCTCAACAGTCTTCAGTTTTATTGAAGATTTTTAAATTTTTTTTAAACTGGAAGTTGTCTCAAATAATTGAATGTTGCATTTAAGGCTGTGAGCTGCAAAGGAGCAAACTTGTGCAGAAATTAACTGCCATTCTGTATATTACCTCTTTGCATCAAGTCTCATAGCTGTTCTAGGTATTTGTTCAGTCTCAGTTTCAAACAGTTCTTAAAAGTAATGATTTTTTTTTTATTACTTCTGTATCTGCTTTTGACAGATTTACTTAAATAATCTGCTCTTTAAGCAGTTTGGAAGTAATCTGATGATTTTCAATCAAAAAGATAAATGATGGGTCAACCATTTCAGCTAAGATTCTATAACTGCCTGAGATGTAAATATTGTTTCCTGTGCTTCTGGTTTTTTCGGAACAATCACTTCTGGAGCTCAAATACTGTGTGTTACTACTCTCTTCCTCAAAGGATTTCTTACAAGAAAGAAGGAAAAGAGGAAAAAAAACGCCTGAACAAGATCCCTTCCAATATTTCTGACTTGTTATACTGAAGAAGTCTTACGGTCTTTTCTTATTTTATGTCCATATGTGTATACTTATACATAATCTCAAGCACATACATGGTTACAACTAAATGTAATATAGAACTCATGTGTTTGATTCTGTAGGTGAATTTAAGAGTCCAGAAAGGCTTGCCTACAACACGGTTTTCAAAGTATATGGGTTCCTTCTCATAATTTTCTGGAGATTACATGGTACATAGTTTTCCTGCAAATTTGGTGTCCTCCACCCTACTGAGAAGCAGCGTCAGCAGGAGTGATGGCTAGCTACCACTTTTTAGATTTAACAAAGTTCTCTTGAATCTTGTGTCTTTACTTGGCTTGATTGTGAAGTTTTGCAAAACTGTTCATGATTGAACGGTTGTTTCTAAGATGATCAGACATCCTAGTAAAGCTTCTTAGGAGACCTTAGCTGAATGTCCTCTCTGTGTGTGTATATGTATGTAGATATCCATACGTAAATATACAGCTCAAATATCATTCTGTAGTCTTTCTGTGCAGTGGGACTGAGAGCCTTGGCAGACTGTTTGGGTTGTACATAACATTGTGTTTCTATGGTGCATGCTTGCAACAGAACATTGTTTTTAATGAGACCATCAACTGGAGTCTCATAAGAATGACACTTAAGTCCTAATTTTCTTTTAACAAGTTGTTGGTTTGGTTTTTTTCCTTGTCTATACGGTTGTATAGACCTAAGCCAACTTTAAATAGTTTGGAGAGCAAACGAGAAAGAGCACATAAAAAAGGAAAGGAGCGGGATGACTGCATACACGCCTCCACTTAAATTCTGTAGATACAATTTATCTAAATTTGGGTATTATTGTCTTTAACATAGCCCGAGTCAGACTCCCGGGTTAATGGCACCTCCCCCTGCGCTTCGCCCCAGCACTCTCCCCTCGGCTACCCGCTCGAGCAAGAGACAAGCTCACAATTTCATCAGACAGGTAAGTGTTTTGATCAGATGATGTGCTGCGTGGGTCTATAGGTGACTACTGAATAGGTTTGTTGGCATCTTTCTGAAAAGATTTATAAATAAAAAGGAACTGATCTTTGTGATGCTACTGAGATTTACTGCAGCTGGAGCTGTTGCTTCCCCACACTTGCGAACAGCTGCGGTATCACAAGAATCCATGTGACTCTGAATTATGGATTTCTGCCGATAGACTCCTTGGTCCCGTTCATTTTGAGCAAGTGAATTCACTGGGCAAATGTGTCGTCGCTGAAGGGGGAGCCAGATTTCATTGGACTGAAATGGCCAACAGCTGTTTGTTCCACAGTACATGCATGCACCCAAGTAATCGGTCAGATGCAGGAACAAATGTCCAAAACATGTAATAGAGGTTTTCTGATGGCTGCTTTAAAAATTCTTGTGTATCCTCTGCTTATTCTGGTATTTTGATGACCCCACCCCTCAAAGACTTCACGTCTTTAGGAATTATTCAGTATCTAAGTGCACAACCTCTGCACATGAGGGGATTTCTCTCTTTGAAAGATTATTTTAAATTCTCCGATAGCAGAACTCATTAATTCCACTGGGAATTAGCAGAAATAACTACAGACCATTGAATGTTCAAAATTAGGGGAAAAAATAAAAATGTTTTTCCCAAATTATCTTAAGTGCAATTTCTTCCCTGTTTTTGTTTTCAAGCCTTATTATTTTATTTCTGTGGAAAACAGGAAAAATATTCCCTTGCATACTGAAAGGTTTTCATTCAGCATTGACATGTGGGTTTACTTTAATTTATCTAGAAAAACATGGAACGTCTTCAAGTCTGATTTAATGCAATGGTAGATTTATGAGAGATGCTGTCTAATAACACTGCTAGGAACAGAGCCAGTTATATTCACTAACCATTCCCTTGGCTTAATTTTAAGCAGCATTTAAAAAAAAAATGGTAAGGAAGATTTTAACACTAGTGAAATTGCTGGTGCATATTGAATAAAGGCCATCTAAAAGATAATTTTTTTTTCAGAAAAAGAATGGTGTATTCACTCTGGAAGTTACATGACAAATCATCTAAAAATGGAATAGAATATTAATTGAGCAGCTACCAAGTATAATTCCCTCATCTTGTAAATCTTTTATTTATTTTAAGTTTATATACTGCTCCTTGTTGGCAATTTCTTCTAGTTTAAATCTTGAGTGCAATGGTTAAGCCTTACTAAAAGAGAAATGAATTCTGCTGCAAATCAGTAATGTAACTTTAACCTCCTCTCCCAAGGCGGCAATTACCAATGACAGTTCCTACACATTAAGTTACAAAGGCTTCAGGTAGTGGTTTCCCTTGAAAGATAAAGGAGTATTTAACTGGAAGGTTGGATGAGAATGCCTTTCAGAATGTTGTTGTCCTTTTTTTATTTTTTTTTCCTCCTCTCATTACTAAATTCATTGCTCTTTGTTGTTGTCATATCTGCAGATGACTTGTTAGTTCCACCTCATGATACCAACACAGATCTAACAGATGTTATGGAGCAAATCAACAGCACATTTCCAGCTTGCTGCTGTAAGTGTAACAAAATATGTCTCTGAGAATAGTATTGAATTTGAGGCATTCTTTGGAAGAAAAAAGTCACTCTTGTGGTATTGACTGTGAAAAAAATCTTCTCTCTAAGATTATTTTTTTTTTTTTGGTGAAGGTATACAAGCTACATAATTCTTTTCTTTAAAGTTCCTCAACAGACACTATTTGTGAAAGGAAATAAACAAATATTCTCATGTTTTAAATGGAAGTGATTCACTATAAGAAAAGCCTATAGCTCCATATGGAATCTTAATTTGTGTTTTGTATACATAAGGAGTATAGCAGCTACTGGACATTTAGCCCAAATGAGTTTACAGCAGATTTGCAGACATACTCCCTTATATTCCTTTGTCGGAACAAGCTTGATAACGATGGCTGTTCTCCACAACCAGCAAACATGGCAAAAAAACCCATCTAATATCCACGAAACAACACCCTGCATGAGGCAGGAGGGGACTGCAAGTGAAAACCATGGCCTCACACTGTTTCATATTTTGAAGCGTTTCTGAGCGTTTAAGATTAAAACAAGTCACAGTTCCAAATTTCATGTGATTTTTCCCTTTGTCATTGACATGCTGCTGCAGAAATCAAACCAAATCAGAACGCCCCAGTTAGTAGCTACTACTTACGTTTGATCTTCTTCAGTCATTCTATAATATCTCTTACTTGAGAGATTTACTAGGAGTATATTTTTTTTAACCACATAAGATTCATATGCTGTTTTAGAAGCCTGGAATGAGGATTATTAGTCTGGCCTTCCCAACAGAGTGCATTAAACTCTACGAGTTTTGCTAGGCAAGATTATGACAGGCCATCTAGTCCATCTTCTCCTGTGGCCGTTTGAGGTGGAGCTCTCTTTCTGGACGGACAATGATCTAACCTGTTCTGTAAGACTTCCAATGACGCAGACTCCACGGACTCCCTAGCCAATCTGTTTTAAGAGCATTGCTGTATTTCTAACCTTAAAAAATAATATCCTTACCCTTTTTTAATTATACCCAAGCTAAATTTTATTAGAACAGCCTTCATGTTCAACATATAGTGTCCATTTATTAAAAAAAAAAAATTACTAGTATCTGAGCCTTACGTAGATTATTTTTAGCCCATCTTGACTGTATAATAAAGCCAGTCTTCTTATTTGCTACATTTGTTTTTATGGGTTTCAAGTTATAATTCATCTTGAAATCAGTATTTCTACTTACTCCAAATATCCCTTATGAAGCAGTTATTCATATAGTAAGGCCAGCACTGCTCTTAATGGTGAGGTTGGGGTTTTTTGCTCCTCAGATCCTTTGATTATGGATATAACGCCTCTTTTCCTTCCTTGTTTATGAGGTTGGTCCTCCGAACTAGGCAGGTGTGCAACATTGTGCAGCAGTCTTGCCTTTGCATCCGAGTGAGTTCCAGAACAGCGCGTTTTGAACAGATGGTGTTATAATACAGCACTCGTAGGTCCATGTGGTCACAAGTAGTGAAAAAGGAACAATTGATATCTTCTATATATTCATAACGCTATAAATTTGTTACAAGAAAAGTAAATTTGTGAAGTTATATACAGATCATTATAATACATTTCCAGTTAAATGTTTATTTTTTTAAGATAAGAGCCTTTCTGTTCTTCTGTAGTACATATTTTCCTGATGCTGGCTTTGTTTTTAAACTGCCAAGATGCAGAACCATGTAGATTTCTAACTTTTGGTTTTTTCTATTTGCAGCAAGTTTCACTGGCAGACCACAGGTATGAGACATGTTTACATACTTGCATAGTCATTGGAAGCAAAGTAAAGCAAGTGGAAAAGTTCCATTAAAGCAAAGTGGCTGGGTTTTTTCCACTATTTTTCCCTAGAGGTCTATCTGGAAGCTAGACTGATGTTACAGGAAGGCTGGATTCTGGAATATCGCAGTTAAAAGAAAATTCCTGCTAGTTCAGGCATTACCAAAGCTACTATGGTGTGCAGCTCTGGGATGCTGACCAGATGGAGTCAGCTCGGATATATCGGGGCCAATTAGTTTCAAGGCAGCATCAGCTCTGCAAGATCAAAGCTGGTTCTTGCGAGGACATCCATATGTCCTGGTGCCCTTGTGTCCAGTTCCAGGAGCTACCGGCACCAGGGCACGAGGATCAAGAGCCACACAGCACTAGATTAAGCTGCCTTCTCCCAGTAGGCAACCACTTTACAAACCCGAAGCAGAAATTTGGCTACTTTCAGAGTTCACAAAAATGTGGAAAACAATCTGGTATTTAGATACTTGTTCTTGAAAATCTAACTGGTACGAATGATCCGCTAAATTTCTGTTATAAGTAACAGAAATAGGAAAACCACTTGTGATAGGTTTAGGTTGATATCAGAGCACACGTATGACAAATCAGATATGACATAATCTTGTGTCATCGCAGAGTTTTTTCAAAGTTTCGTTGTTAAATAAGTTTTAAAGACTACCACAAATTGCTGTGTGAGGCTTCAGAAGAATTAAGCGGTAGGGAAAGAGCCTATTTACTCCCTCAAATTGCTTTACCTTGTCCTTGTTTGCAGGTCAGACCTCCCCAAAATGAATATCTAAAAATTCAGAAATACTGCTCTGCAAACCCCTTCTTGGATTTTAATATCTGGGATAGTAGGATTGCACTCCCAAACAGAATTTTCTGAAGAGAATGGGATGAATCGTGCCCTGCGCTCAGTTAACTCAGACTTTATGTTTTAGTCTCTTGATAAGTTAAATTAGTGAATTAAAGTAGAGTTTTTCAGAAATTGTTCCTCGAAGCAGGCATAGAGATAGCTTTCAGTGTTCTCAGTGAATAATACTAATCTTCCTGAAAAAGCATTTGATTTTTTAGATACAGGATGATTTGCAAATGGTCTCACACTGCAAATCTACCATTCCAGAACCATAAGAGAAGGCGCGTTTTTCTGTTTTGCAGAGAACAGAATCCTGAAACAGGAGCCTGGAAATAAGCATCACATTTTAAGGGGCTGAATCCAAATCCAGGCACTGTATACTCTCCATTTTTACCACTTAGGCTTCAGATAGGACAGTAGTCTGCCTAATTTTTTTTTTTCTATGGGCGCAGAACATGCAGAGTCTATAAGTTATATTTACTGCTCCATAGACATAGCATCTTTTGGGCCTTACTCAACAAGAATTTTAAACGCTGCAGTATAGTAAAATGAGGTTTCTCTTAATACATTTCTCAGTGATTTGCTGAGTCTTGGGCCAATACATCTAAATTTTTAAAATACAGGGGTTTTGTAAAAAGACATCAGAGTCCTTAACTGAACCGAGCTCGGAGTATTTAGAGCTTTCTGAGCGCGTTAATGTGGTGCTGACGTGGTTATTTCTCATCATGACAGGCAATGTGAAGTGTTCGTTTGGACGTCGACCAGTGCTTCCTGACGTGCAGTACAGCCCTTTTCTACGAACCACCGATCGCGAGTTCCACTTCATCAGAAGGCTGCGTGGGACCCTGGAACATGCTGTTCGCTCTGCGTGTTCTACTTGAAATAGTAAAACACTGAATACCCAAAGATGAGGATGTTGTTTTTATAGTATTGGGTTATTTTCTTCTTCTTCTTCCCTTTCTATGCAACTGTAAATTAATGAGCAGTGGAGTATTTGTCACTGATTTGTATAAATATACAGCCGCGGGAAAAGGGGCAGGGGCTTTATATACGTTCTTTTTGATAATCATAAAGAGAACTGCATAAGGAGTTTGGAGCAAAATGTTACATTTATACATTCCTTTCAGCTCTTTGCTTTTACATTGTAAAATACCCTTAGTTATATTCTCACACATTTAATATTCTGTACTGATTATTTATATGCTAACCGTCTGACCACACAGATTTCAGATTACCCTTGAATTGTTTTCAGAATTGGCATATGAAGTTCCCATAATCTGCATTATTTGTTACTGGTTAACAAAAATTGCCGTTGGGTGCAAGCTTCAGTATTTTAACTCCATTAAACAAGGTAAACTCTCATTTTGAGTCATAATCATCCTCCTCATGCACCAAGATGGTATTTTTAACTTTCTTTTAGTTATTTCCAGCCAACACACTCCATTTGGAGGATTATTTTTTTAAGCCTTACTTTATTTTGAATCAGGAGATAGCTACAAAGAGGACTTAGATGGTAGCTTAAGTTGTTTTTAGTAAGGTCTAACTTAGTCTAATCTTTCCCAACTGTGTTTAGAGACAAAGCTTTGCTGTTCCCTGCTGTGCCAAACTTGCTTCAAGTTTTGGAATGTACAGTCTGTGAAGTAAAGCTCATTTCTGTGAGATCCCCTTCTGATGATCTAAACACACCAGTCTTTTGTCTGCCTCTTGGATGAAGAGACAATTAGAAAGCCCTTTCCAATACTATTAGCGATGGAACATTTTCTCAACACTGCAATGCACTTAGATATTATCATTTGGCATTGTAATCTTGCAACTCATCTTGATCTTTGATATCATTTATTTATGTACTTCAAGTAGGGATAATTATGGGAAAGTTATGTCACTGATCAGCCGAACTCTAGTTTTAAAATTATCATAAGAGATTTTAACGCCTTCACAGAGTTTACAATGCTGCATGGACACTTGCTTTAATTTCAGGACATACCTTTAATTGGTAAAACTGCATGCGATCTATTTCATGTATAGTGGAGAGTAACTAAACTGTGTTGTTCTTAATTATTACTAAAGAAAAAAAAAAATCTCAAAATGGTATTGGAACAGTTGTGAATTCTCTACTGCTGCCGAAAAACGCTAGAGGACAGTAAGACAGCAGGTCAGGAATTTCTAGTGGTTTTGCGAAGTGGTGCCAACTAGACTGTCCTGCACCCACAGTATTCACTCCCGCACTGCTGCTGCTCAAGGAGTGATTTGGGCATGGCATTGACCACGTTCTAGTGTTGGCTCCGGTGCCAGTTCTTTCTGAACCCTTTGGCAAATTATTTAACCACTCTGCCTCTGTTTTCCCATCTGTAAAATGGGGATGATAGTACTTACCTCTCAAAGGTGTTGTAGGGCTTGCTTAGTTAGTGTCTGAAAAGCTCTATATAAATGCTAAGTATTATTTCTGCGTGAGTGGAGCAAAATTGTCAAGGTGGGAAGAGAACACGGTGGCTCCTATAAATGCTTTATCTATCAAGAAAAGTAGCGTAGTTATTCTGAGAAGAAAACCCCCCACATTTTACAGAAGAGGAAAGCCATGACCACCTTTCTACCTCAGACCTATCTTCATGAGTAGTATTGGAAATAGCTTTATATTCTGTTCTCTGCAAAGTACTTTGCTTTTATCAAGCTACATCATTCTCTAGGCAAAGAATCCTTAAAAATACCCCCCTACATAAGTAAAAAAAGCTCTCAGTAGTGAATTTGGTGGCTTTTATTTTTGTTCTGAATATGAGGTTATGTATAAAGTTGTTTTTCTGCCTGTGTTTGTATGCATCCTTTGTCCTCTGCTGCCAAGTAAATGCTACTTCGAACACTACATTGTAACATTCTTCCTCTGAGACAATAATAAATAAAAGGAATATATTGCAGTAACGTGAGAAAAAGTATGGAGTTCTTTCAAGTTTTGTAGTCTTCAAGGATGGCACTTGTTGCTAAATGCTGAAAATTTCATTCTGAAGATTATTAATTTTAACACAGGAGCGCTGTGATAGTCCATTTCTGTGTGCTAGCATTTTTGGAGCACGGTTTGCATTTATATAAATAAGATTAAGCAGTGTTTTCTCCCCGTAAATCTATGCATATTTTCTCCAGCGTTCCATCTTTAGTGATTCAGTCTGGAATCCTTCTCAGTTTCGTGACAGATTTTAAATTTGATCACTGAGAAGCAGACTGCTTTTATTTAAAAAATGCGATATATACATATTACAAAACAGCAATAATGCATGAAGCCCTGTCAAATATTAGAACTGCGAATTAGTCTTCAAGTTTTGATGGTGTTCAGTCAACATGCTCAGCTGAAACACGGCATTAGGTATTTGGTCAGGAAATACGTACTTTCTAGCCCTACCATGTGCTGATTTTAGGTACTTGCATTAAGATAACGCAAATTGTGTTAATGATTGTGCTAGAACTACTGTGCTTAAAGGGGGAAAAACATCCACAACCCTAACACTTCTGTTTCCTTATAGTAACAGTTGGCACTGTTTTCATGTTTAGTACTTATTAAAATACTATTTTTCTTCAAACTCTAACACACGTAAAATGTGAGGCATTTTCCCCCAGTTTGTAAAGGGATGCTTAACAAAAGTTGTAAGGAAAAATCGGGTTTTTACGTGGCAGTGCAGTGATTCAGCAGTTAACAAGGAATTTAATTATAGAAATAGCAATATATTGAGTCAAATTAAGTTCTGCATTTGGAACAATAAATGTGTCAAAGAGGAGGAGACTGGTAGATTAAAGAATCTATTAAACCACAGAATCTTTCTTTTAAAAAAGTACACCTTTTAATTAAAAGTATTTGTGGAGTTGAAGGCAGCAGAAGAGGGGTGTGGATCAGTACCAGGGCCTGACACTGAGAACAATTTATCAAAAAGTGCTGAAATTGACGACTTACCCCCTCTGTACCCTGATCGCTCAGGCAGCGGGTGCCAGAGCTCTGTAACGCTGCCACCTGTGAGGAGGGTACGCTCAGCTTAACACTGTGCTCCAGTACTGTGCCGTGAAGGTCCTGGCTCAGGTCAGGGGGAGCAGAGTGGCACCCACTTCTCACCAGCTCATCCGGGGCTTTTCTCCAGGGGGCTGGGGAAGGCGAGTGGCAGGGCACGGCAGCCTCCGGTCCTCGGTGAACACGCGACGGGCAGCACTCCCTCGCTTCTCTGCACAACCTTTTCCTTTGAGCACTGACCAGCCTCTGCTGCTGTTGTTTTGTCAGGCAAAATAAAGCCAACATGATGCTTTTCAGGAGAAGCATTAGTTTCCCATACCAAAGAGCTCTCAGTCCAAAATGCATGCCTATCCATCTAATCAGGAGAGACACCCTCCCATGCAGCCCAGAGTGGATGGGGTGGTTGATAGCGTTTTTGTTTAAATTTTTATTGCAAAACACCCTTGAGCTGAAACAATACTACCTGATCAGTTCGTTTTCTCAGAGAAGATGCAAGACTGGTGCATCTAATTAAAATCAGAGTGCTGTGGTTCCTCTACTACTGGGGCTTTGTTTCAGGGGACCTTCCACTATGAAACAGCTCTTCGTGGGTGATGGTGCTATTATTTCTTTGTGGACCAAGACAACGCTCTTCAGATGTTCCAATCTCAATATATGGGATAGTTAAATTATGAGACGCCAGCCCCACTACGTCAGAGATACTGGACCCAGACACAAACTGTCAGTACGCACATGACAATTCCTGTCATCTGAGTGTCCTGGGTCAGGGATTCTACAGTTCAAAAATGAGAAAGAAAAAAAAAAAGCTGAAGTCAACCAAATTAAAAATGTATTATTGTAACGGGCAAGCTTTGGATTTACGCAAAAGACCAAAATATTCTTTTAAACATTTACTGTACAAATTGCCCTTTGGAGAGAGTTTGCTCATTGTTCTCTACTTTGGTATGGAGTTGCCCTAAGAAAAACCTTCCTGAAGGTAAACATTCGCACCACTGCAAAACTGAGTCATGGATCCTGTCTCCTGTCACGCGGAAATGAAGATGTCATGCCATATGGCAGAGAATTGTGCTCCCACAACAGCAGCAACAAAATCAGTCTTACAAATCCAGCCAAGGTGTAAATTAATAACAGTGGGGTATGAAAAAAAAAAAAGACCAACACACTTTTAGTGGGAAAAAAAACAGAGCAGGAAGAGATCTGTTCCATCTTACAAGCAAAAAAGCTGCCAGTAATCATCAGCTATATGCTGTTTCCCTCACAAAATGTTGTTCCTGTGGCCAGCAAAGGTGAAACCTTCCTCAGCTCATGTCTTTGGAAGCCTATCATCTTCTGTCTTCAGTGCCACTTAAATGTTCATGATGTGCCAGCAAAAATTACACTCTGCGCAACTTAAATCTGTGCATTAGAGCAGCCGCAGGCAAGTGCAGCAGCCGCCTCGGAAGAGGAAGGTTGTGTTGTCATCGACTGCTTTTCTAAGCATGTCTGGCTGAGACACCAGGAGAGAGCCGACACAAAGGGACCTTTTAAATTGAAAACTGCTCTATGGTAGTATGCTTATTAAAAGTGATAAACCCAGAAGAGCTGAATAGAGTTCCTAGGTGCCAGTCTGAAAGAGAAGTGCATACACAGGAAAACAAACAAACAAAAAACCCCAACCCCCCCCCCCCCCCACCCCACAACAAAACATAGACACTGTCCTATCTCATTGCCATCTCTGAAACACAATATTTACAGATGAACTATTCATGCCCTTGTTATAGTCACTGTCTTCATCATACAGTCAGATAAGCACTTTGAAATTGTCTAGGTTTTTAACCTCTAATAACTAATATTTAATTTGGAGAAACTATGCTTCAGAAATACTTTTTTCCTGCCTAGTGCAGCAACAGTTTGTCTGCACATGATGGACTTCTTGTGCCCCCACAGTAACTGACACCTCTTTGACTACGATTTAAATTCTTTGGAAAATGAGCAAAAAATAGAGGAAGGGACAGCATCCTTTACCAACAGTTTGTGTCTCTCATAAGCCAGATTTAATGGAGTTCAGAAAAAAGCCGCATAAGTGAGAAAGACAGACTCTGATAATTGACCCAAGTTTTATACGGAAATAGGCAACTATTTGATGAAATAATACAATAACCTTTCTGATTCCCAGCCCAGGTGAAGTGGAACTCCAGTGGACAGCTTATATGACTACAAGCCAGAATATTTGGTGTGTAACCCTGTCCCTGCAAAAACAAGTAGCAAACCCACTCCTTTTTCTTCACTAGAGATTGCATTTTGCATATTGAAGGACTATTTTTATGAACAATTCACAGCAATTGTGTTTGTACGTATTTGCCAAGCGTGACTGGTCCCTAAGCCACAAATGAAGTTTTATACATTAATAAATAAGAAAATGGACAGAAGCTACAATAGTAACTGCTGCTGATAATCCACATCACTGATGATTTGAATGCAAACAAAAGTAGGGAGAGGTAAGGGTTACCCAGATCTTCCTTCTTGAAGATCGGAGTGTCATTTACTTTCTTCCAGTCCTCAGGATGTTCCTCCAATTCCCATGACCATTCAAAGACAATCGAGAGTGGCCTTGCAATGACATCAACCAGTTCCCACAGCACTCACAGGTACATCCCATAAGATCCCATGGACTTAGGTATGTCCAGTTTGTTTAAGTGTTCCCTAACCTGATCCTTCTCCACCAAGGAGGAAGACATCTCCCTTGCTCCAGACTTCCCCTCTGGTCTCAGGGACCTGGGCTTCCTGAAGGCCGGTCCTACCAGTAAAGACTGAGATGAAGAAGGGGTTCAGTACCTCAGACTTTTCTGTGTCCTTTGTCACCAGGTCCTCTTCAGCAGTGGGCCCATGTTTTCCCCAGTCTTCCTTTTGCTGCTAATATACTTGTTGAAGTCCTTCTTGTCGCCTTCCATATCCTTCACCAGGCTTTGGCTTTCCTAGCCCTACCCCTGCACAGTCAGACAGCGTCTCTGTATTCTTCCTGGTCCATGAAAAGGCCAAAGTCTGCTCTCCTGAAGCCCAGGGATGCGATCCTCTTTTTTGCCTTGCTCCTTTCCTCTTGGGATCCTGAGCTCCACCATATCATGGTCACTGCAGCCACAGCAGCCCCCAACCTTCACATCCCTTACCCTTTCTTCCCTCTTTATGAGTAGGAGGTCCAGCAGGGTCTCTGCTCCTTGATCACTTGCGCTAGGAAGTTGTCATCAGTGCACCTCAAGAAATTTTCCCTCGACAGTTAGCGTAACTCTGAGCCAATGCAGTGTCTTGCACCATGCCGTGAAAAAATCTTTTGCCAAGAGAAACATGACAGATGAGTAGGGAGGGACCTTTTAAACACAGATGCTTTGGGTGATTTTGTGTACCTCTGAAAGTATTTTGGCGAGCAGTTGTGAGGAGTCTAATGAATGGCTGCAACACACAGACAGGCACGTGGGAAGAAAAAGTGTCCAGATGTATTTCTGTCTCTCCAGTCCCAGCAGCCCCTCTGGAATGGAAAGCGTAGCTCTGACCTACTTGCTTTCAGCAGGCTGTAATTACAGCGCCTATCAATTTTCTATAAAAATACAGCTGTGAACAAATGGAAAACCTGAGTGGCTCAAACACGAGCAGAATAAGAATGTTACTTCATCCCCTAAATCCCAGTTGCTGTAAAGATGATGCTTGCAGGCTGAAAAGTAAAACTAGTTGAAATGGCAGTAAAACATCAAAACAACAGTTGACTTTATTATGAAATATGAGCCAGGCTTTGTACACAAACAAGATATACCATGGTATCCATCTGTCTGCTGCCTACACGGGCATTTTTTCCCTCCCCAAAATGTCTGCTTGCTTGCTTGCTGAGGAAGGAAAATTAACAGTAGCCTTAGCGAAAGAGAATTATTTTTGGTTTTGAACTCCTGTTTGGCTTCTCACAGCGCAGCTTGTGCTACCCAGCCAGCGGCAAGGGGCTGAGCCAGGTGTTCAAGCCCCAGTGTCCCCAGATAAAAGGGCAAAGTCACTCCCTTCGACATGCTGATCGCAGTTTTGCTAGGACAGCCCTCCTGTGCCGCCAGAGCTCGCTGCCTCAGGACAAGGAGCAAGCCTCCACGGAAAAGGCGGGAGGTGGTAGATGAGGCTCCTGACTTCCAGGTTAACCCACCTAGTACAGACCTTGGCAGCGGCTGGCAAAGAAATTCCTCTGATAACTATTTATGTTCTTATTATTGCAGATGCTTTGGTTCTGTTTTCCTATGAATCACAGTACTTGTAGCACTATTTAGAAAAATGGGATTAGGAGACAAATAGTTTCTAAAATGCCACTTCCATTTATCTGCTTTTCTTCTAGGCTTGCTTTCCCAGGCATAGACTTACATACGCTTTTGGTTGGCTTCTTCCATTCACGTGTTCAGAGATCACCAGCATTTGAACATAAAATACCAAACCACATCTAGCTTTTTAATTAAAAATTCTGTAAGCTTGTCAATGCTATTGCTCACTTTACTGCTTATGACATCTTCCGGGCCTTAGAAACTACTTCCAAGTGGACAAAACTGGTACACTTTCCCTTTCTTTGCCCAAAGCAATGCTCCCATTGAAACCTTCTTGGAAAGTTTGACTTAAAATAACCAATTTACGCATAGTACAGTGTCATTATACGCAACTAAGTTACATTTCTTAAAGGCTGATTACAAACACTCTCAAATGAGATCTCTTCATGACACTGTTGATTTTGGGGCTCTTTACGGTTCAATATAAACCAAGCCAGGAAGACATAATCACGCCTTTCAAAGCTATTTGAAAAATACATTAGCATACATACTGCAGCTTAAGCCTGTCAGCTTTGTCTGCAGCCGCTGCATTTACTTGTTAGTTTTTAACCCAGTTGCAAAGAAAAGACAAGTGATAAATTAAGATTATAGCACATCTGTTTCCACAGAGATTGGATAAAATATGGCGGTTTAGTTAATGCAGTAAACAGCTTAAACGGTGAGAGCGATTTTTTCTTAATACATTTTGCCTGACTAGCTGATATAGACAGATGCTTAAGAAAATGAGTTGGTTTTTTTTTTTCTAGTTTCGAATAGTAGTAGTTGTATCTCTCTCTCTCAAACAATATGTACCTAGCAAAAGAATTAGATTAAGTAATGTGATTAAAATCAAGATATTCCACACCCATCTACCCTCCCCTCCTAGACTGGCAGAAGTGACAAGGCAAAATCAGAAATATTAATACAATAATGAAGCACATCTAAAAATTCAGTCCTGCGGAATACCCTTCCGGTAAGAAGTGCCTCAAGAAGCAATATAGATGATGGTACGGCATTATTTCAGTTATTTGATATACATACTGGAGACAACCGTGTATAACAGGACAGAGTTATGCCAATGATAGTTTAACAAACATTTATCTATGATAAGGTAAAATAAAAATTAAAAAAACCCAAACAAACCAAAAAAACCACATCTGGCTGCTAAGGCAGCTGCCTTGGCACCTCCACAGAGCTCTCTCCGCGGCGCGGCCAGCCTCTCCTCGCGGGAGCGGCACCACCAGCCCCTCCAGCCTCCCGCCCCATCAGCCACTCGCAGGCCTCGTCCTCCCCACCAAGGGCCAAGGCTGGGAAGGGGGACATCCCGCCTGGGGCTCCCCTGGCCCCAACCCGGGACCGCTTAATATTCTTGTTCAGCAACACTTAGAAAGGAAAGCTGTGTTTATCTGGTGGGTATTAGCAGCCTAATGTAGGTAATTAAGTAATAATTCAAAATGTGCCCTTATCTTAGAGCAGGAGAAAGAACAGAGACTGAAGGTTGGGGCAATTATCTTGTCCTTCAGCTCCAGGGAGTAGCTCCAGCAACAAATAAGCATTCAGATCAAAGTCAGTACTTGATTTGGCCAATTACCTATTCCCACATCCCCGCTGAAGTTTCTCGATTGAAGATTGCAAACATTTATGTTTAGCCTTCAGCTTAGTATTTAGAGTGCCCTGTAGGAATGGACTCTGCATTAAAAATTTATCTGTGAGTTACTGCTTAATGTCAATACAATCCATATTCACATCTCTGAGTGGGGACGTGTAAGAAACACTATTATTCTGTCACCACAAACCATCTTTTATACATATAAGCACAGGGTCTGTCATGGACTGAATTGCACTTTCAGTTCCTAAAACCTCTTGACGTGACAGGGTTGGGTAGGCAAATTTAAAATAGGTATTAGTATAGCATTCTGATCAACTACTCACTTTAGAATTACAGCAAGGAGTTTCAACATGCACTAAAGAAGTGGTTTTTGCTAGAAGTTTCCTTAATCCTATCGTCCTTCTCCCCTAAGAAGCCCTAGCAGCGCTCTGGGAATAGGCGGGCGTCTCTCCCCACCTCCTCGCTCCCGCAGTGCACAAGAGGCGGAACGCAGCCGCTCTGCCAGTCCGAGAGCGTTCCCGGAACGACTCCCTCCTTTCCCCTGGTATTTAACCAGTACTGTATCATACTGCACGTACTTTCAGTAAGAGTCAAGGAATAAATTTGCAAACCCACTCTCTCCCTATGACATTTGCAGCAGGCTTAAGCAGATTTAAAACTAATGTAGCTGCAAAGGTGTCAGCGAAAGCCAAATTTCAAGAAAATTAGGTTGCCAGTGAGTAATTAAGGACACTCTAGGCCAGATTTTTGCCTTTGTTGTTGGCAGCACACAAGAAAATAACATAATCTCTAAATTCAATCTGATTTTTTTTCCCCTCTTTTGTTTTTATTTTAAGTAAATCAAGCACTTTTGACATGGCATCAGAGGGACAGTCTTTTCAGAGGTGCTATTTTTATAAGGACTCAAAAAAGCAGAGCTACACTTTTGCTATGGGTCTTGACTATTCACTTGCAAACATTAAGAACTTGTCATCTGTGTCTGCCAATTTCCTACAACCCACCGACCTAAAGGCACTGGACTTTATAATGATGAATTAATTTCTGAGATATTTACTTCTCAGTTACAAAACTTTA
This sequence comes from Phoenicopterus ruber ruber, assembly GCA_009819775.1. Lineage (NCBI taxonomy): Eukaryota > Metazoa > Chordata > Aves > Phoenicopteriformes > Phoenicopteridae > Phoenicopterus > Phoenicopterus ruber. The sequence goes on from CM020217.1 coordinate 53,858,452, forward strand.
CATAGAAGTACTGAAAAAAAGCACCAAGAACTATACTGACAAGATGATTTAATTAGCACTGTAGGGCCCAGAGTCTAAATCTGTGGTTCTCAAAGACTCCGCCTATGCCAGACGGCAGTCAGCATCTAGAAATTAAGATTCATTACAGAGTTTCACACATGCTTTGAATTCTGCCTTTGGGACTAGACAAGAGTTTCTCACCATAGCCATGAATAGGCACAAATCTCATATTTGCACTTGTGGTGGCCAGCAAGCATTCCCCAGTTTGTCTCATTTATAGGTCAGACTCCATAAGCACTCGAAGAGCCTTGCCATCACATCTGAGCCTTTACAAAAACATCCCCCTTCCCAGCACAGGCACATCTAACTCCAGACAGCCAACAGGAGCCAAAGGCAACATCACCTTTTTCTTTGGTTTCTCAAGCAATTCAGGTACTGAAGCTCTCTGAAAGGTGACAGCTCAGGTTTCACTCCATTTTCCATCCAGAGGGGTTAATCCCACATGTATTTCATATATGTATTTCATAGCCATGGTATATTTGTATATATTGGTATAATTCCCTCAACAGGACAACATGACAATATCAACATGTTTCTATAAGGGGAAAAGAAAAAGAAAAAAGGAAGAGCCTCAACAACATAATACTAATTTTGCTTCTGGTACGCTTTAGCCCCCCAGCTTTTTACACACCTTACCCTATCTTTAGTAGAAACACTGCACTGTGTCTGTGGGTGTTTATACCTGTTAACCATTCTCTCCTATTCATTGGTAGTGTGTGCATGCCTGGAACTCTTGGTGTTCTCCCTGAAACTGGTGGTACTTAAAAGGTTGTTACGGACTTAATCTCAGAGGCTTTACATTTCCAGTTTTTTCCTCTTATGCTGCAAATACTGAAGGATGGAAGTATGACAGTAATTACAACCTCTATTTATCTGCGACGTATTTTTAGTCCTATCACAATGACATACTACAGTCCAGGGTTAGCAACCTATGTCAAAGTTTTTACAGGATATTTCATGTGCGTTTGGCTGGGATAGAGTTAATTTCCTTCACAGTAGCTCACATGGGGCTATGTTTTGGATTTGTGCTAGAAACAGTGTTGATAACACAGGGATATTTTCATTATTGCTGAGCAGTGCTTACACAGAGTCAAGGCCTCTTCTGCTTCTCACCCCACCCCACCAGCGAGGAGGCTGGGGGTGCACAAGGAATTGGGAGGGGACACAGCTGGGACAGCTGATTCCAACTGACCAAAGGGATATTCCACACCATATGACATCATGCTCGGCATATAAAGCTGGGGGAAGAAGAAGGAAAAGGGGGAAGTTCGGAGTGATGGCGTTTGTCTTCCCAAGTAACCGTTACGTGTGACGGAGCCCTGCTTTCTTGGAGATGGCTAAACACCTGCCTGCCCACGGGAAGCAGTGAAGGAATTCCTTGGTTTGCTTTGCTTGTGCGCACAGCTCTTGCTTTACCTATTAAACTGTCTTTATCTCAACCCACGAGTTTTCTTACTTTTACCTGTCCAATTCTCTCCCCCATCCCACTGGGGGGGAATGAGTGAGCGGCTGTGTGGCCTTAGTTGCCGGCTGGGGTTAAACCATGACAATGTGTAAGCACTTAATTACTCTGTAAACAACTAGTTGGAGGCTTACCCAGGTAATTTAAAGAAATCAATGACAAAACTTTAAGATAGGCTTGGTTTAATTTAGCACAATTTTCTACTAGCCACACGGTCCCTTTTAACAAACTCCCTTATGCCATTAAATATATATATATATATATATGCAAATACAAACTACATTCAAATGACCAAACAATCCTCACTGTAAACGTCAGCAACTGTCAGGGACACTCCCCTAACAGAAACAACTGTGACCTAAAAATAAATATATTTTTAAAAATTCTATGTATTAGGTGCGTAGACTGAAGAGTCCAGGCATTCCATGGAAATAAATTACTCCTATTTCAGCCAAGAGTCTGCTACTATCCACAATACAGTCACTTCTTGTCTGCATTTATTTAATGCTTCTGCATGTTAGAAGTTCTCTTTACTAGTCCGTTTTATTTTAAATTAATTGCTCACTAGTTTGTATATCTCATATACATAATCTGAATCAGATGCTTGGGTTGCCATCCATGCTAGCTTTTAGGACTGTGGACTACCAAGGGAGACCCAGATGATGAAGGAGCACCTCTCCTATGAGGGAAGGCTGGGAGAGCTGAGACTTTTCAGTCTGGAGAAGAGAGAGCTCAGGGGGGAATCTTATCAATGTATATAAAAACCTGAAGGGAGGGTGTAAAGACAAGGGAGCCAGGCTCTTTTCAGTGACGCTCAGTGACAGGACAAGAGGCAATGGGCATGAAATGAAACATAAGAGGTTCCCTCTGAACATCAGGAAACATGTTTTTACTGTGAGAGTGACTGAGCGCTGGCACAGGTTGCCCAGGGAGGTTGTGGAGTCTCCATCCTTAGAGACATTTAAAAACTGTCTGGGCACAGTGCTGGGTAACTGGCTCTGGGTGGCCCTACTTGAGCAGGGGAGGTTGGACAAGATGACCTCAGAGGTCCAACCTCAACCACTCTGTGAGTCTGTGAAAGTATCTTAAGATCAAAAAGCTTCCCATTTAGACTGTCAAAAGCCTAAATGCTACAAACAAGCCTTTGTACACGGTTAAGAAGTAATGAAGTATGAAATCACATTGTTCAATGAAGTGCTTCCTAGAAACAAACAGAGGCAGACCTTTCTCCAATTATTTGAATCATTGCACCAGGTTTCTAATGCATAACCTTCACTTTACCCATCTGGTTTCATAATGCAGGAAACAGCAGCTTTTCAGCCCTTGTCTTCCTTGCTCTTTACTCATGGAAGGTGTTTGCCTTCCTCTTCGCCAGAGAGGAAGATCCTAAACATCAGTATATGGTGGAAATGTGGCATAACCCAAGAGCGCTAGTTGCCAAAGTTACAAAACTGCTGGTATGATTTTCATATACCCATTCATATTTGGTATGGAACACTTAACTCAGATTTATTTTTACCTTCGTACATACTTCGTACAGCATAGCTAAAGAACCAGAGGCATGCTGTGCCACAACCCATAATTTCACCATTAAGGGTAGTGAGGCAGTCTCTTCCAGCTGCCTCTCCCTCAACCATTTTAGGTGCAGTAATGGCACAGCTGTAAGTGAACCCCGTCAATCCTCTGGAAATTATTCAAGAGCATGTAAGAGGGATGGCAATATAAAAATGTTAAAATGTTTTCAGATTTTGCGAAAATCTTTATAAGCAGGATAATAAAAGTATAAAAACAGAATAAACACCCCAATTCCCACTACAAACTATACATCATCAATTTTAAGTCTCAGTATTAAATTGATTGACATAAGCTGTGCTAATACAGAATAAAAGAAAGTTTAGCTTCCAAAAAGCCACGCTAAAGAGACCACAATCCTTGTTAGCCTATGGACAAAGCAAGGACCTGTGAAGAAGCTCTGAATACTCTCAAGATAGCTGTTAGTCTCAGAAAAAGCAACAGAACTCCCTAGGGCTGTCACGCATCAATAACGTAAAAGACAAGGTGATTCTTTTTCTGGAAAGGGTAAGGCTAAGTAATATTACATTCACTCCAATATGGGGAGGAAGGAATTAAAAAAATAAATACTCAGACATTTAAAAAAAAAAAGTAGTATCCAGAAGCTGTATTATTGTCACATAGGACACTCCTATGAGGGAGGGGGACAAGCAAAAGCGAGGTGTCAGGCAACCGATACAGCTTTCCGCTGCTCTCAGGTTCAAAGCAGTATCAGGGCAATAAGCCTAGGGAAGCCAGCTACACTACATTGTACAATGCCCAGCTGCAGAAAACTTACTAATTTGAGGGTCTCCTTTTCACCTGGGCTCCACAGCATCCAAAGGTGTTACAAATTAAATTATTCTAAGCCACAAGCATCCCTACAGTTCCTCCAACTCTCCTCCCCAGCAACAGCAAGCCAAGTCTTTGAAGTCCACTCAGCAAAAAAATTGCTGAGAAAAGGTTCATCAGGTTGCACTTCTGCTTTGCTCTTGGAAACTCAGTATCGCCTTAGCCTTATGGGTTGCCAGATTTGCCAGCTGTAAGCTACAGCTCTCATGAAAATAGACAAAGATACCAAAGCTTTAAAAGAGTCAACAGAAAAGGCAACTCCCCGTTCACTTCGGTGCAAACGGGGAGGCTTCACCGAAGTACCTGCACTGCAAATATCCACATTTAAAAATGAAAGGAGCAAAACCCCAGAACTCTTTGATTGCCAGGGAAGGTTTAAGAGGGATCAGACCTAATTGCTACAGTATTGTAAGTCAGATTCACAGACAATCTTCTGGTTTACATGCCATCAAAAGTTCACAGCTATGAGTACTCCCAGGTGGCTTCAGTTTCAGGAATGTCAGACTCAAAGAATGGGAGCTATTCTTACCAGCTCCTTATTTCAAGCCAGAGGTTTCTTTGGAGAAAAATGCAATATTCCTAAAATACATGATTTGTTATCAAATCCCAACCCCCACCTATAAATCCAACATGATTTGATCTTAGTACAGTCTATTTATTTTGTCTCTATTACTGGTAAAGCCTGAAAGGAATCAGTTTTTGCCCTGCAGCAGTAGATAATCTCTGGAGGCCCTAACAGTATATCATCTACTTCTGTAACTTCATCCTGTAAGTGGCCATGCATCTACCAAAACCAGAGCACCTCAGCCCTCTTGTATGTTAGTGAGCCTTACAAATTATTATTGCTGGCATCTGAAGCTACAAAGTACCCCACAACACAGTGACAAACAACATGAATTTACTGCAGTTGGAGCAGATTATTTTCAGCTTTGACTCTAGTGTTTTAGATAAGGGACATTATCAGCAGACACTGCTTCCTCACCTTCTCTCTCCTGAAGATAAGGGCAGGATCGCTGCCACACAGACACAACTAGTCTTCCAACCATTGCACACTGGCGCAAGCAGCACGCTGTTACCCTTCCAGCCAGCCAGCCGTCCTCCAAGCCTCTTCAGCAGCCGCTGTGTGGCCTTTCCCTCCCCTTCCCCTTCCCCTTCCCCTCCCACCTCGGGCTGCTCCCCTCGGCCTTCCCAGGCCCCTCAGGCCCCAAAACCGTCACCCTTCCCCACCCCACAGCAAAGCACTGGCCCATCTTACCACCGCCATCAGCTCCTTCCCTGCAGAGAGCTGCTTGCACGCAAACCAGAGCAAAGAAAGAGCAAGAGGCGCGGGCGAGGAGCTGATTGCGGCTCCACGAGGCACAGCTGGGAGGCTGTGGGAGGCCCCCGCAGCTGAGGCCCAGGCCCAGGCCCAGGCCCAGCCACCCCCGCTCTGGCACAGCCCCACGCAGGGCTTGGATGAGCCACGGCAGCTCTTCTCTGCTTGCAGTACTGGTCTCCTCTGCGCTCTTCCCTACCAAATTTTTGTCTGCTGTGCGCTGCTGGCACAACTTCACTGTTTTCTAGGGAAAGCGAGAAGCTGGTGGCTGAGCTGCAGGGTGAAGCTGGATCCCTGCGGTGACTGCAGCAGATGGGAGAGGAACGATGCAGCCCTGTTGTGATGTCTGGGAAAGCTTATCTTGGTTCAAAAGTCACATTAGAGCATGCCTCAGAGAAAGCAAGCCCTTCTGCCTCTCTCAGAAACGTCAGATGATTTTTCCACCGTGCTGGCACTGCAGCATCCCCGAGCTGCGTGTCGAGGGGTCCCGACCAGCGATGCTCATCGTGATGCTGCTTCAGCTGGCCAGAGCTGGCCCTTACTTTTGAGAAGTTTGGTGCTGGATTTGATTTACCTTGTATTTTATCTGTGATCTTTATTTCCCCCGAGGGTTGCTTAAACATGATTCTGATGATGAGGGTAAAAGACAGCACTGAAGATAAAGAGATTGTCCCTCATGGATTATAAATTTAATTTAGCAAATCTGAATTCCACTGATCTAGGTTCACTGAGTGTAGTCTAATCAAGTCAAAGTTGTTACCTTGGGGGTATGAATGATACATACATAATATAAATATACCATTTCATTTTCCAATTGAAGTCTATAAATGTAAATTGTATATTTTTGTTTGTGAAGAGATGAATAAAAATTACAGAGATAATCTGAAACAAGTTCCAAGAAAATGTTTGTCACACCTATCATCACGTGGGCTATATATGACATACATTGCAGAACAATATTTGCATTGTAGTATTTTCACGTCCACTTGTAGGGACTGTTCAGTGTTTTTTTTACTCTTCCTTGAGTGACAGCATCAGGCCAGCAGGGCCTCAAATGTGTAAAAAATGCTACAAAAGTGTCCTGAGCAGGGAAAAGCTGATCTTATGGGCCATTCTAGAGCTGGTTTCATCTTTTTAAAAGCTCTGAATTGAGTTTGGGTTTTTTGTTGCGGTCTGTTACGTGTTGTGCAGAAGCACAAGAGCCAGAAGGATATGCCGTGACTCAAACAGGGCCCACCAGACTCCATCGGTCTGAGTGACCACGGGACAACTGAGCTGCAGAGTGCTATTCACGCCACTCCAGAGCTGGAAGTACATGCTAGAGCTTAGAAAAAGACAACCTTTCTTTTTCCAAAGCAGCAGATAAATACTGGCATTGGAGGTGTATCCCTTTGCTAGGTATAACCAGCTGTTCCGTGCTGACAAGCTGCCCTGCAGTATGAATAGATGGGAACGCGCTTCGTATAATAGTTGTTTCTGCAAAAGCAGTAAAGCAAAGTTTAGAAAAGAGTACCACACTGTGCTCCACTCTCTAAGTAAAGGCTTCTAATTTATTATTAATTCTTTCCTCTTTAACTTAAACCCCCCCCCCCCCCGCCCCCAATTCAAAACATATGGGTGGGATTATTGTTCTGCATTAATGATACACTTTTGGAGGATACATATGGGTAAGGTTAGGTCAGCCCCTTTATTTATAAACCCTACTATTCAAGGCTTTCTAACACAGGTGTAATAGATGTTTGTGCTAGATACTGTATAAGATACTGTGCTGAAATTTGGGTAGAAGAACCCAGCTGGGAGATATTTTTTGATGAGTTAAAAGAGAACAAATAAAAAGAATGACTTAGCCTTTGAGTTGTATTTGGTGAACATTCATTATCTTCTGTTCTCTTCGTTATTCACTGCGTATGAGCAATATGTTCTTACCCATGTTTCATCCTAAACTCTTGAATCCAGGAACCTGTTGATGTCTAAAATGTTCTGGTTTAGAAATACTACATTTAGCAAGTGAGTGGGACAAAGAATTACACTGAAGTTTTGTAGTTAAAATAAGAAATTAATGAGTGGTGAGTATGGGTGGGTAATCTGCACAAGAGCAGAGAGCAAGGAGAGTAGTTGTGTCCTTGAAAGGAGCTTACTTCTCCCTTGCTCAGAGCCAGGCAGTGCTTGGAGCTTCAGCATTCAGCACAGCCACGGGGGCACGCAGCCATGGCTCATGCCACAAGGTCCACGTCCCCAAGCCTGTAGCCAGCAGGCCAGAGCAGTGTCCGTCTGGCCAGCAGAGAGCCAGAGTCGTAACACAGGAACCTGGCAATGGGAAAGGAGCCTGGGCACGTGCCGAGCAGGCACTGACGTCTCAGGAGTCAAAAGCAAACCCCAAAGAACCAAAGTGTGGTAGAGGCTTGTGAGGGAGGACCTTAAACAGAGACTCGCTGGAGTCGGATCTGTGGTGCAAATGTTAGCAGGAACACCAGTACCCCACCAGCAGCAGAGCGACGGTCTATTAGTTAGTTAGTCACATTCTGGGTAGATGATCTCAGAGGTCCCAGCATCGCTGCTCCTTGCTTTCACAGTGCCTGCTGTGCCCAGACAGGCGTACTACTTCCCTGCGAGGCTCTGGGAGTGAAGTGGGAGGAAGGTCACCTCTTGTATTCCCTTAACTCAGCAGTGCAAAAATGCCAGAGAGCAGTGATTAGTCACACTGCTGGCAGAAGTCAGCTGGGTTTCAATACTTAATGCATTGCATTTTTAATTTTTTTTTTTTTTTACTGTTGTGAGTACAGGCAAGAGTCCCATGTGACTTTTAAAAATGATTTTGCAGTCTGCAAGCCTTGTGCACCCCCTTCAGCATGGCTTTGCCCTGCTAGGAGGTATTAGAAAAACGGCACATAACCAAATTAAAGTAAAAGGTAAAGCAATAGCTGCATGTTACCTGGAGTCCTCAGGTGCTCCTGTTGTATTGCTAACATTCTCCACCAGAAAGCCAGATGTGATACTTTCTGATGCAACCCAAACGTTAGCTAGACATCCCAGGGTTTTCGTATCATTTCATGATACGCATATGAATACAAATACACATGTAAATAAATGGTTTGGAGCAAAGTTCTTGTTTTGACTGTCCAGTTAGTGCTGGCTCTACTTAATAGTAGTAATCGAAGTCCTGAGACCCCTGGTAATGCTTAAAAGAAGAGTCCTGCTTGCTCAGTGAACATCAGAGCTAAGCCAGTATCCTGCTTGGAGAAGCTCTATCTTCATTTGACTCCCTGCTGATAAGATATATAACACCTACTCTGCTTACCTGAGAGGCGTGCCGACCCGTGTGAATAAGCTATCGTAAATAGCATAAGAGTATTGCTGTTTCTGCATTGAAACGACTAACACAGGAGTAGCATTTGGAGCCAATGTTTGCCTATAATGGCTACAGCCAGAGGACTCTCCTTACTCCTGGCTTCTGGTTGACAGATAGTGCGGTTGGCTAGCGGACAGTTTTCAGCTCTCCTTTGGAAACCATTTTGCCATTCCCTAGGAACACTTTGCCGTGAAGCTGCACAAATATTTATGAAGTATCAGTAACAGCTCTGCTGATGCTAACAGGGTTGTTCACGAGCTGCTGTGCATGCCAGTCACTTGCCTCTTCTATATATTCTTATACTGATGGGGGGGCAAAACGTAGTACGTATAAATGACATCTCTCTTTGGCTGGCCCAACCAGTGACACTGCCAATACAGAATGAGTTGTGAGAAAATATCTCTAAAATCAGATCTATTTGAAGGTTATCTTGATTGTCTATTACTTAATTTCTGGTTTTGCGGGAGTCACTGCTATGTGTAAGGGCGATAGCCATGGGGAGTGGGATGAATGCGCAGAACGTGAGCTATAAAAATTAGTAAGCTGTTCAAGCCACCGTTGTTGCTGTGTCAGGTGAAGTAGTAAAGAGTCTGATGATCCACAGGGCTGATGAAATTAACACTTGGGTATGATAAGGCTTTAAATTCTGGATTTTCTATAGCAGAGACTGCAAATTAGATTTACAGGTTAATATAAGTGTTTCTTCTTTAAATAGTACTCACTTAGAGATTATTTTGACTGAACGTGATAGCTACAGAAGACTTGTATAATTATCATAAAAAATTTTTAAAAAGTAATTGTTTTTAAAGCAAATCAAACTTGTGAAAAATATCCAACGTAAGCTTAATTTCAGATAGTTTTGTTCTAATTACTGGCATGTATTTAGAAAATATCTCCTTAACTTAGAATTGCTTTAGCCTCTCAGTTCAACTCTAAAACATTTTCCATGATAGCTTCTTTTCATATTTTAATTGATTGGTAAATTAACGCAAGCTGTAACTGAGATAACAGTGCAAAGCGATGCAATCAGGAGAATTAAAATCTTAGAGCAAATATGGTAGATGGCTGGGCGACAGCTCACCAGCGTGTCTGCTGCTCTCACGTTTCACGCGTCCCTGGGCTGCCACACTGGAGGCACAACCCGTGGGAGCCAGGAGGTGAGACGCACCGACAGCGTGGGCTGCTGCGAGGTGGCGGGGGGCTGGCGCCGGGCGCGCGGGGGCAGCGCAACTTCCCATGCCGGGTCCACCTTCTGCCTGGCGAGATGCTGCCCTGCGGAGAGCAGCTGAGGCAATCGGGATTTTTATCTTGTTTGTGTTGGGGGGGGGGGATTTGGGCTCTTTCAGTTGCCTGGCTTTTGATTTATTTTGCAAAGGAAAGTTTTTTAGGAAAGTTTATTTAGGAAACTTTTGATACGCCTGTTAATTTTCTTCTCCTGAACGTGGAGAGGGAGCATCTCTCCAAGGTATGAAGAAGATACTTACTTGACAAAACCAGGTTAAGTCAGAGATTTGGAATAGGCAGTTTGCTGGATAGCACAGCATTGTGTACTGCAGTACCTTACTGAGAAACTCAAGGAAAGGCAAATAGGATTGCTTTTCTTTTTCTCCTGTAATTTTTTCTGTCTATCATTGACCTTCATATGGACTGGTACAATTTTGTATGAGTTCTTGTTACAGTACCTCACATGACTGATTATTTCTGTAACTTGCAGATAATCGCTCTTCCTACCACAGTATGATCTTCCTTCAGCCAATAGATATGTCAGATATGAAACTTGTAACAGTTGTTTTTAGCTTTTATTCATTTGACATTACATGTGTCAGAGGTGTCTAGGAAGCAGCTCTCACCTTTTGGTCCCTATGGGAACATTGTTTCTATCATGGCACTAGGGAAGAAGTCCAAGTTCAGGGTCTTGCTCTGGCTCTACAGTTTAATAAAACCAGTCCTAGTTGCAAATCCCCTTCCCACCTTTGTTACCTTTGTAAATGGGATTTAGGCAACAATGAGATTTAAGCTGTATTACCTCTTCCAAGGCAGAGAGTAAATGAGGGACGTTGCTTTCTACAAAGGTCATTGACTTGGGTTTGGATGCTCTAGCTTTGGCAGCTGCACTGAGCAGAAGATGGTGATGATCAAACACATAAATATCAGTGCAGCAAGTTATGTTCTTTAGAATCTAGTTACAGCTATGCATAAGAATTGTCTCACCTGTAAACCCGGTCTGTAACCTGCTTGACTGTGGAAGGACCACAAAAGTTGTCCCTGTATGTCCCGGTATCAGCAGTAATGCTCTGCTGTGTTTTGTTTGCTACAAACAAGAGAACCATCAGAGTTAAGTCTTGGAGAGACAGTTAAGCTTGGATTGTGTTCCCAGAGACTAGTTATTCGTCTTATTTTACCATGCTACTGTTTCCTGAACAACAAAAGAAAATCCAAACCTCAGCCTCAAATCCCGCTTTTATTTTCTTTCCATTTTCTCTTGAAAGAAGGATAAACAAAGGCATGGCTGCTTGTTGGTTTGGTTTTGACAGGACTTTGACTGACTAGGGCCCAACTTTGCATATAACAGGCTATGCCTGTGTCTCGAGGTATGACCCACCTACCCAATTTCAGAAAGTCAGTTATGGAGTAGGGTAAAAAATACAACTAGAGAAAACTAGAGGAAAAAAACCCAACAACTTATAAACCCAGTGAGGAACTGCTTAATGCAACGTGCAGAGGAGTGACTCCTTAGCCAGCCAGCCAGCTACCTGTGTGCAAGGAAAGAGAAGAGGATGGACTTCTGGCTCGGTGGGGACCGGTTGCCTCTATTAGAAGGGCCCCTGGAGGAGGAGGAGGAGGACTTCAGGGCCAGGCCTGCTGCTGGTGAATGTGCCTGGTAAACCCCAGTGCTTGGTCCACATGTAGAGCCTCAGTACACAACCGTGTGCTGCTCCTCAGTAGCTGTACGGCAATGATGGTGAGAAAAGCAGGGGGACTTGGGCATCTCGTACACTCAGTACCCGGTGACTTACTGGCATTTGTCTACGCGCAAAAAAAGCTCATGTACTCTGGGACCTTTTCAAAATTAAAACATAAAATCCTTTTGTTTTCCAATGGCACATTTGGTGCAACGGGGGAACTTCCTTGTATGTACTCGAGGTGTTAATGTAGGCAGCCATCTGAATGAGAAACAAATATCTTTTAATGCCAACAACGAGAACTGCCAATCTCCAGTGAGACGGGGGAACGTATGATCCTGTCAATCCTGTTTTGCAGTGTAGCCAGCTTCTTCCCGCACCACCATCTCACTGCACCGCCAAGCGCCCAGGACATCTGAAATATCGCAGTCAAGTCTCATGAGCCAAAACGTATCATTAATAATACAGAACATTCTTAGAAGAGACACAATCCATGGCAATGATGGGAGGGAATAAGATGTTTGAATGCAGATCTAAGGCAATCAAATATCCTTGTATCTTTACAACAAGGATGAGGGATGCGATGAGGGAGGAAAATTAAAATTGTTGTAACCAAAATAGGCACCACAAATATTTACAGTGAATTATTCATAATCACACATCACTGCATGGTCTCACAGCAGTTTTTCAAGCAGGCATCTTTTCCCATTGCTCTGTCAATGGACTAGATTTTCAGAAGGCTGCAATTTTGAATTGCTCTGAATTACCTGAAGTGATAGCTCTGTCCTTAGCTTATGAATTCATTGTGATCGCCAACCTAATTGGTAACCTCTAACTTCTGATACACCTTCTTGTTCTGCAATTCATTCCCCACAGTGATCATCTGTGAGCATACGTTATATGTGACTTGGAACCAGTATAATTTAGGGATGAATTTGGGCCTCTTAACAGCTGTGATAAAAGAATAATTTTGTTTTATTAAATGGAGTGTGATTTTTTATTTGTATAACAGGTCTTTAATGAGTACACTAAAAAATTACTCCTGAATCCAATAGCATTACAACAGCTGATATTTCTATTTACTGTAATTACCCAGAAAAACAAAGCTTTTGATCATTGCCTGTTGACCTGGCTGCCATTAGTGGCTCTGCCCTACACAGAGTCTCACCAGAGATTTATCTTTGTGTTTTTCAAATTGACCTGATTTTTCATATCCATAAATAACTGCAAGCACAGACTTGTTAATATGAAGGAGTCAGAGCACATTTTATTCAGTTCAGATCTCTAATTGCTAGGCTTACAACCGAGAATTTTATTGTTGGGAATCACTTATGAGTTGTATAGAATATGTTCAGTTAACAGTTGTTTTTTCCAGAAAGTTGGTGCAAAATTTGCACACTGCTTTAAAAATCCCCCAAGCCCTAGACCTGATTTCATTCCTCTGCTTACTCTGAAGATCTTTCTAAACACTGGCAATACCTGCCATAGAATTAAAGGTTGCAGTAAAATTATTTTGTAGCTATCAATCAAGTTTGCTTTATCTGCTCCTTCTGTTCAGACAGTTTTCTTTTCCTATCAAAATGTTCTATAATTCTTGGAATCCTAAGGATTTTTTTTTTAAATGTACTATTTTGTATAACAATTTCTAATGATGCTAAACCATATTGAAATGCTTTCACAGCTGCGTGTCACAAATCATGTATGGTGTGACACAACTTCCTCGAAGTGTATTTTTGTGACCTGTGTTGAGCCTAGGATGGACTGCAAGAAGTGAACGTCAAGCCTGATTTTATCAGAAGACATGATTAATCACTGAAATAAATTACAACAGCAGCTTCTCTGTTTTCTTAAGTCCTCAAATGAAAATGGGCAATATACATGGAATGGGGTAAGATGGTCTAGTGACCCTTCCTAATATTAAACTGAGTGGCAGCCTCTCCGTGGCGGCTCTGTCCTGTTTATCCGTTGGAGAACCCTAAAAGCGAAGCACTGTTCTGTCTCCCAGTTGACTTTTGTTTCACTGAGGAGATTTAGCAGCCAGCAAACCATGACTTACATACTGAGAAACCTACCAAAAAACCCCAAGAGCAAACACATGAATTCTGTGTAATACCTGACTTCAAATTAAACACGCAGCAGCGCTTGGAAAGCATAAGATTAATTCAGGCTCAGAGTACAAGTGGAGAAATTTCAGGTGAGTTTAAAAAGTCATTTTGAACTAATGCTGTTAGTAAGTGATCTAATTACCTGTAATGATTTACTGTTAATCTGCTCTGTCCCGAACCAATTTTTGCTGTGAAGGATTATGGAATGAATAAGCTTTTTTGTTCTGTTTCTTTGCTGAAGGAAGCTTTTCTGCAGGACAGATGGAGACTTTCCTAGACCCCTCCTCTCCTTATCTTTTCCAGTCCACTCCTCAGCATGTTTAAGAATTCTGGATTTTGCTTTTTGCTAATGGGGTCTCTTGTGAGGCTGGCGTGACAGCAATATGAAGCTGCTGACTGTTAACTAAGAGTTCATTAACACAGGGATTCGCAGTATCTCTACTACTTTAACAGAATCCCTGCTTGATCCTGGGCAAATATTGCCTCTCAGCTTCCTTCTTGGAAGACTGTAGGGGAAATTCCTACGAGGCTCTAACTGAACTTTCATTTTACACCGGTGTCTGGGGTGTTAGTGTTTGATCATGGTTGTGCTACCAATAAGGGCAGAGGAAAGTTGTTGATGGAAAAGTCGACAGCTGTTTACAGCAAATCCTAATGGTGTGTCCTAGATTAGCAGAAAGGTTTGACACATTGATGTTTAAGTCTTTTCTCATGAATGTTTCATCACTAGCAGTAATAAGTCTTTGTACGTCAATAATTTTCTACTTGATCCCTCTGATTTTCTTCCAAATTAAAGTCATATTCTCACTTGCACTATCACCTAAACGCCAGACGCACAAAGCCGTTTAGGCATGTCTGCGCTGTCATACCACCGGCTTTTAAGGCACCCAGGTTTTGCAGCAGAACCCATGAATATGCGCTAGGCGAACGGGCTCCAGCAGAGACGGGTAGGCACGCAGGGAAGAAGTACAGGGCAGCTGGGGTGGTGAGCATAGTGGATGCCGAGGTGACCGATACTTGTAATGCTGGCCCAGGCGGCGGGGTGCCAGGGTTGTCCTCACGTGGAGAGGAATCAAGCCCGTGTCATATGACTCACCTGGAGGCACCCTCTGCACCTCTCCTGGCTGACAGCTTACAGCTCATAGCGGAGGAGACAGGACAGACAAAAGAGACCGTGCCTCTGCCCCGGTGAAGCTCCTGGTTGTCCATCATGCTCCAGCAAGTCACTGATGAAATGTACAGTGTTTTGGGGAACCGGAGCTCCACCTGCCTTAAAAGCACTTCTGAGATTTTTTGCTGACTTTAAAATGGTGCTCCTTTTCCCCTGGCAGCACCACTTCTGTAGCAGGGGAGGGGAGCCTTTCTCCGTGCAGTTACTGCGCTGTTTTCCATGGCAGTGCGTGCAGTTTAAGGTGTCAGACCCAGTGAACAGAAGAGCTGCAGCTGGGTCCCTAACCAGATGCAAATGACACAGGGTGTTAAACAAAGAAAGATGTTGAGCAAGGCCAAAGATTAAAGCAAACCATATTGCCACCTAGAGTTTGATTTTTTTCTGCTGATTTCACTTCAGATTTTGCAATTTAGCTCTTGAATCTTCAGATTAGGTGAGCATCACAGCTTCCATTTGCTAGGAGGACACCTTTCGAGTCCTCAAAACTGAAGATAAAAAGTTTGAGACCTCAAATGCCAAAGTGAAAGTCTTCCTTTCTTTGCCATAAAAAATATATTTTAAATTCTTTTTAGACACCTCATATGACCTTCTACAGGAAGGTAGGTGCGGGAAGTGGCTTCTGAATATTTAAAGTACCATTAATTACTTGTATGTCATGCACTTGTGGATGTGGAAGTCCAGCTGGTAAAACAAGAGACAATAAATGAGGAAATGTTTAGCCTGAAGACTGAAACTCATCATGGGACTTAGTATGTGAACCAAAGCAACAGCAAATCGGTCAGTATACTTTCAACACAGTTTGGGCTTTGTAAGTCAAATTTAAAAGAAACTTTTCAAACAAGTGAGGATTTTTATCACATGGAACTTTAATTGTAAGCTCCTGTTGTCCCTGAGTGTGTTAACCATTCATTTCTTTTTTCATTATCATGGTTTCCTCATCTCACCCCAGGCTCTCAAAAGGAATCTTATTTTTCAGATAGCATCCTCTCTCAGGTAACTAAGCTGTCCTGTGGCTACAGGTCACCTTGTGGATTTGTTAGGGATGAATCAGTTAATTGTATCTTTGGGGGGAAAACTGGCATAGAAATGAGGTAAGAGAGCAGACAGCTGTAGTGGTGAATACCACACTAGAGAAATTTGTTCTCTCGCCTCCTCCGCAGGGTTCCCATGTAAGCTGGCAAAGCGTGTGTCAAACTGCCTACAGATAAGTATACCTCTATTCTTTAGCCTGATACGTAAGTGAAAAATATGATGATAAAATGGTAAGTTTCAGTAACTCCCATCTATTACAAAAAACTGCGAACGAAAGCCATAAATTAGCCCCCACCACGCAGCCTCAGTTTGTACATCACTGGCCACGGCCACGTGTACCAACTCTCCATGTGGGACACGCACCCCTGGCGCTCTGCCCTCACGGGCCAGGCTACAGCCCGTCTCTGTGGAGCGAGAGACCCCCTCTAGCTCAGGCTTTCGAGACCTCAGCAGGAGTTTTCCTGCTGTTTTCTGCCTCCTGGCTGTCACAGCTGCAGGTGAGAAAATACCCTTTATGAGTGCAGGGCGCCCAGTAGCCAGCCCAGCTCATCGGGAGGGAGAAGCTGCCATTCAGAGTAACGCAAAACCAGAGGGAAAAACAGGAATGATTTGAGGGGCCTAAAAGGAAAGGGTGGCAGGTTTGTGCCGTGAGGACAATAGGTGGGGTGGGAGTGAGGATGAAGGAAACGGGGAAGTGGGAAGAAGCACAGTGACCCACTCAGGGATCGCCACTGCTACTTGCACTCCACAAGCCCTACGTGAAAAGCAGTGTATGATCATATGTTTTCTTGGTTTATTACACAAAGGCCGCTAGGCAGCCCTAATTAGGATATTTATCAATTCCTGAGGGCCTGATCATCATAACTGAGCTGCAAGACTCTATGAAAATCGAACCCATTATTTACTGCATAAATAGATGTAAATATAGGTACACATATTTTCTCATGAGTAGCCCTTGGCCCAGTAATCACTCTGTCCAACTGTGTTACACAGTATTTCCTTAACATAACTTAATAATAGTACATTAGGGATGAAAGTGATCTTGTATAATTACAGACACAAGTAAGAAGCATACACTTGTGATTTTACCTTCCCTTCTGGGTCCTACTGGTACATGAACTGTTCCCAGAGTCTCTTTTAATTCAAAATGACCCATTTATCTATAGACAGCTCTGGCTGAAATGACTCGGATAAAATGAGAAGGGATTTCATTGTATTTCCATATTTTTTATTCCTAAGTAGCATTTTTCCAATGGAAAACATTTTGTTAGCATTTTCTGGTTAATAATTTGTTGTGGGGGAAGCAATAGTCTTCATTTCAAAAAAACAAGTTTATTTTTGCTTCCCATTTCAGCTTTTTGTGACAAATATGTGTGATGCCTCAGGCTACCCCTGTTTGTGTGACAAGGTGCCTTCGTTGCTTTGTCTGAGATGCACCTGATTTCACTTTGGTGTTTCACAAAGCCCAGAAGCAATATTGTTCATGAAAAAGAAGAATAAATGGAAAGGACCACTGAAGATATCTTATCTGCTCTAATCTACGGGTGGGAAAGCATACGCAGCCTGGTCCTGATGCCACTTGGACAAGTTTTACACTGGCATACCTTTTTCCCTTCAGGGGTGTTTTTTCAATTGGTCTTAGGTCACACAAAACCAGCGTGAGCCTCGCTAACGGCGAGGGATGTGAAGTCACCCGGTAACCTAGATTTCTTATTGTGCCCAAGAATTGCCTGTAAATGGCTTCCCTGGGATCGGAAGTGGAAAAAAAAATAAGAAAATAGGACATGAAATGTCAAAAGAGAGAGTATACGATCAGGTGTCTTAGTGAACAAATGTTGCTACAACAGTGTCCTCTACGTCATGGGCACAGGCTTCTCATAACTTTAGCAAATGTGGTTCTTGAATAGAAGCTAGATGGCTCAGGAGTGATCTTCATTTTGGCAAGCGAGACCTTGTCATTTCCTTCAAGGTCAGGACCCTACCAAGGGATGGAATTTCTGCTGGGTCTACAGTAGTCAGCTGGAGGTCTTTCCATTGACTGCAGTAGGAATGGTTTAAGGCTTTATTCTCAAATCAGTTTTGTCCAAATATATAAAAATATTCTCTCATATAAAATATTCTCCATATAAAATATTCTTCCACCATAGAGGCTGTGATTCTGCATGCTGTTTTGTTTTTACAAAACTCATCTGTGATACTGCAGAACCAATATTTACTATGAAGCAGAAAAAGCAGTTATGTAGGCTTTTGACTTTTTCAAGTTGAAAACTTGTTAATATTTGCTACTGAACAGGTATAACTGAAATGATGAAGAACTTACTTGTACAGTGCCACGATTCTCAGCTAGTTAATTTTAAAATTGTGATTAGATTTTCTGCAGCATTTTAATTACTGGAGCCAAGGGACCACCCATGTTCGAAGAGAAAGATGCAGTAAAAGTCACGTTATTTGCACAACTTACCCTCAGATTCTAAAAAGCAATGGAAAAACTGCTCTTCCAGTTTAGTTGATTCTGCTCAATATACAGGGTTCAGTCCTTCTACTGCATGGCTGGTATGGTAACTACTCCCTGCATTAATCGGAAATTAAAACTGCCTCAAGGAATTCAGAGCAAGCACTGGACTGACCCATCCAAAGGATGAAAGAGTGATACTGTGAACCTATTTATGAATAAAAATCCATTTGTTACTGTTAGAAAGTTTTCTTTTACAATAAATGGAGTTTCTTTATCTGTGAAAACCTAGATGGTTCAAAATATACTTTTTCTACTCCAGTGCCCAGCACTTAATTCTCACTCTATCACCTGACTGTGTTTCATGGAAACCAGGGGTCCCTTTCGCATTAGAACCATATTCAAAATGGGGGTAATGAATCCTCCATCTGATCCAATCAGACGCATTAAATATAATGGTTTATTTTGTAAAAGCAACAGTAAACGTGAAGACCTGCCTTATAGCTCCCAGGGGACTCTTTTCAGAATAAACAAATAAATTTTCCTAATAGTTGAGATGAGGTCAGAGAAGCCATTAACATCTTTCCAAAATCACACTTTAAAGATTACAAAGACCTTTGCAAAGCTTTCTGTTTTCTCTCCCCCTTGCACATCCATTGGGATCTTCGCACAGTGTCCTCTCAGTGGGGCTCTGCCCGACAGACAGCTGTAAATGCTGTCCCCTTTCACAGCAGCCCAGGATGCTCATATGGGTCCTCCAGGGCTGAGCAGAGCTGTGCTCGTGGGCTTGCTGTTTCATGCCAGGTCCTCTGCTACATACACATTGGTCCATGCCTGGGTTCCACTCTTGTGTAAGGGAAGTACTTCTTCATCTGGGGAAACCTGGGTGAGGACCAGCACATAAGGCATGCTGAGGTCCCGACCATGAATACAATATAGATGCAACTTTTGCCAGGTCTGACTGTGCCCTGCTGTTCCCAGTCCTCCAAAGATGTCCAAGTAGGTCTCCCGTGTCCCACACAACGCCCCAGTTGCCAATGTGCCTCATCCTTGGCCTCACGCCACAGAAAGCTGGCCCTGGTGAGCTTTAAAGAATGCTGTCTCTAGCAGGATGCTGTGAGGAGATTTGATGTGTGTAGAGAGAGTTGATGGCGCTGATTGGTATCTGCAAAGCCGGTGCCTTCTCCACAGACTAATGTCACATTTTCTCTCTGTCACATTTGAACAAAACCCAGGAAGGATCAGCTACACAAGAGCAACCCTCTGGCATGATTCAGGAAACCAGCTTAAGCAAATGTCCTGAGACAGGTACCTGTGCTGATCAAGGTAGAGACAGAGGGGATACAAGACACGCAGGGTGTACAGAGGGCTCCTAAGCTGACTAACACAGTAAGCAGCCTTTAGTGGTGAAGAAACGCAGCACCCTGATGTGGAGACAGATTTCAAAACCACCACATGCCTTCCTGCCCTGCTCCACTGTCGGGAATGGAGAATTATAGGCTCTGCACAGATTGTAGTCCTTTTTCTAGCTGCTTTGTGGGGAGCAGTATCTCAGAGACATTTTTGCGCAGCAGTAAATTGGAGCCCAGCTGGGTTTGCTGAGAGTCTATCAAACGAGCTATCCTCCACCAGGTAGCGTGCTCACACCTCCTAGTGCACCAAACATGCACAAAACATGCAGATAACCTTACCGTCTCCACATGCTATCTGCTTGAATCACTTGTCACTATCAGCACTCATGCAATGCAACAGCATTTGCCAGGGACACAAACCTACCCGCATCCTGCCCTGCCCAACGTCTCGCTCTTGTCACGAGGCAGGTCTAGCTCTGCAGCAAGCATGGCTAGTACTCCAGCACTGGCCTCAGATGCCTACTTTGCACCGGGGACACCTAAGTCAGCAGGACATTCTCCACCAGTTTGCTGCTATTTCACAGAGACCCAGCAGAGAAGCAGGATCAGTCTGGAGCTGGCAGAGAAGGCAGGGGAGTTCCTCCCACCCTCCTCTGCTTTCCTGCGTTTGCTCGATCCTCAGCTCCTGCCACACTGCTGCCAGTCCTCAGCACAAAGCCAGCAGGTTATGCATCAACCAGCAAAGAGCTGGGAGACCGCTACAAGGGGTGCCTGTGGCCTAAGCAGAGCTTGCAGGGCCCAGGGGCAGGCAGTTACCACACTGAAGCCTGACAAGTAGGAACATCGGGATCTGATGAACGTCTTCCTTAGCGTACTGAGGCAGGATGCCTCACAGCCCACAAGAGAACTCTTCAGCTGTTAGCTGGACTGCCAGAAGCTCCAGAAGGCAGATGCTCAAGAGGTGCTAGTTGCCCAGCACGTTTTCAGTCTGACTAGGCTGTGGGTGGTGGCATCAAGCATTGGAAGGGAAGGTGGGAACACAGGGCTGCTTGTCCGGGGCTTTGCCCCTCCTTCCCTTTATTTATTCAGACAAGTAAGAGTCGGCAAGAGGGAACATAACTGTGCAGCACCAGCAAAAGAGAGACTGAGGGACTGTGTTGGACCCTTGCATAGTGTACACCAGTCTAGTACAGGCTGTGCTTGAGGGAGGTGCGTCGAGACTGAGCCTTGCTAGGGAGGTGCAAAGGAGCGTAGGACATCTCTCATACTGTGGAGTGCTCTGTTGATATGCATTTTAGGTATGTTGGTCAACCCATAAGGCCTAACGTTTAAAAACCGTAAGCATAGGCAAGGCCATCGACCCAGGAACTGCAGGATCCTCTGCTGTTTCTAGCAAAGACAAATGCTTCTACATTTTAGGAGCAACAGCTTCCAAGTCAGTCCCGGCCAGTACTGCCACTGCCATTTTCTTGGCCACACTCACCCACTCTCTGTGTTGTGCTGATCAACTCTGAGAGGTAAGGGTGTTGCAGAGTTTACTAGGGGAGTTTCAAGCCCTGTTCTGCTCACCGGACATGGCAAAAACTAACCTACAAACGTAGTCCATGTCTATGTCTAAGATACTGCAAATCACGACCTCCATCTGAGTTAGGTAACAGCCACTGACATCCGTTCTGTGTTCCTTGTTCCCATAAAACCCATGGGATGCATAAGATCTTCAGTGCTGCTCGTTGTTCCATCACCTATGCTGATAATTTTTTAAGTGTCTAGGTATATTCAGTGTGAACTAGAGGCTTCTGAAGATGTGCATCTTGAGTCAAATGCTCTGACATTTAAGTCAAATGCTGTGTGTTGTAGCAATAGATCTTGCAGCTGTTTGCAAAGAGGTAGCGTTATTGTTCTTACTTTAAATGTGGGAAGTGAAGTGATTTTCTCATGGTCACCCAGAAGAAAAAGTGGAGAATAGGATGCTTTTCTCCTGATCTTAAAACTAGTACTTGTAATTAAAAAAACCATACTGCCTCCAAGTGCTATGATTATTTTCCCCCCTCCCCCAAATACCTGTATACTCAAGGACAGAACCTCACTGTTATATTTTAAGTGCATTCAGTGTGTAGGCAGGTTGTGTAGAGCTGGTCAGGAATTTTTATAAAGTAAATTTCCGGAAGAGCCAATTTTTTGTAGCCAAAAAATCTTCTGTCAAAATCTGTTTTGCCAAATCTTTCACTGGTAATGCTTAATGTCCAGATGGAATTTGACAGATCTAAATACAGATCTCCTGTGTTCTAAAGGGGGTCCTGGAGCTCACAGTCAATCACAAAAACTACTTGGTTTTGTTCTTATGCTTTTTCCAGCTTAATGAAACCACAACAAAACACGTTTGCTTCATTTATATACCAGACTTAAAAAAAATTCTGACATTGCCTCAATAGTCAGAACATGATGGCCTTAATATCCTATTCATCTGAAAAACCTTCATTTGCATAGCGCTCACTGTTATTGTGATGGAATTGCACGATCTCATTAACGTCTTGGGACAGTGAGCAGAGCTACTGTGGCGTATGCTGCTTCTGTGGAAGTGCAGTGTTGGCTTGCAGGGTCCCAGGAAAGACCTCACTTGGGAATATATACTATTTTAAGATATCTTTATAGAGAATTGAGTCCTGAGTCAATACTGCAACATCGAAATGTTTGATGTTTTATGAAAGTTCTGATGTTCTTGTTATTCTAGGAAGGTAATTTTGAGAGTCCTTGGGCTAGAGGAAAGGTTTAATTCTACCATTAAGGAGATCTGATAAATGTCATTAAGATTCAAGAGATCTGGTCATGGTTTTTGACGCAAAACAAATCTAGTGATGATATCATAACCTGAGCAAAAAAAAAAAAAATGTACGCCAAGTGGGAAGTCTAGGTGATTCAATTTTAAGGTGTCAGGATAACTATTAAAACATGAAATACTTTGCAGCCCTTTAAGCGGGAATCCATTCAGCTAGAGACATATTTTTGATCCTGCATATGTGCACACTGACATGCTATGTCTCTAGACATGTTTTCATTTTTCTTGGGAAGATACGATGGGTCTGTAACAGAAATCTGTCATAAGTTTGGAGAGTCCTGCTTGCATGAACCTGTGGGAGCTCCCAAAAGCAGGGTGGAAAAGGCAGCCCTGTTTTGGGGCATGGGGATGTGGGGAAGGCTCTGTGGCCATCTTCTTCTTTTAGGTATCTATAGAATATTAAACCCTGTGGTGAAATCCTGGTGCTGTGGATGTCGATGGCAAAACTTCGTCGATGGGAGTCGGGCTGGGTTCCCACTTTTCTCGGCTTGCGCTGGCTTCGGGCTGGCTTGCCCCCGTGGGAAGCCTGACCCCGTTTGGAGACCAGCTTTGCGGGAAGAGGGGTGCCACGAGCGCGGTGCCACGAGCGCGGTGCCAGGGCGCGGCGAGGGCCGGCTGCTGCTGGAGGGCAGGCCGGCCGAGGTGGCCCCAGCACAGGCCACCGTCCCCCTGGCCGCTGGGTGTGGGGGGCAGAGCTGGGGGAGACCCCCGAGGAGGCTAGACAGGGCTCCTGGGGCCTGGTAGTGCCCTCAGGGCCCTGACAAGCAGAATGAAACCAATTTATGGATAGGAAAAGCCAGGAAAATAATTTAAATCATGCATCCTGATGACCTCTCACACAATACTACGCAGGATTATG
Organism: Phoenicopterus ruber ruber; assembly: GCA_009819775.1. Taxonomy (NCBI): domain Eukaryota; kingdom Metazoa; phylum Chordata; class Aves; order Phoenicopteriformes; family Phoenicopteridae; genus Phoenicopterus; species Phoenicopterus ruber. The sequence continues at coordinate 53,881,751 of CM020217.1, forward strand.
CCTCTCTCTAAAAATGTTTTAAATCCCATCTAGTTTGTCTTTTACATACGAAATGACATAGTGTCCGGCCGTGGCTTCTTCTCCTGCCTTCTTCTTCACCTGGGAATAATTCTTTTTCTGTCTTTGTGTTAGCTCGGAGGAGATGGTAGGCCGCGACGAACATCCCTCCTGAGTGGTTTATACAGTTACACAAATCTGCCTCCTTGCCTCTTTCCTCCCGTGCTTTTGCCTGGTGTGAAATTATTTCTTGGCCTTTCAATTCTATGTAATTTTTCATATTTTTCTTAAATTACAAAGCTTAAAATTGCTCACAGAAGTCATCAGTATGAGCTGCGGGGGCACAAGTGTTGCTAAGGATAATGAACCTCCTACTGCTCAGGATGGTTTTGAAATTTTGGTATTATCTAGGATTTCTCTATTATCTAGGATTTGCAAGAATTGGGCTAGAAATCTCATGAGACTTTTTCTCACTGTGTTTTATAGTGGTTCTCCTACTTCCATGTGGAATTGTTATGAAGATAACCTGGTCTGTTCTGGCTATATCAATTTCATTATATTACCAAACCCTTCTTTTCCCAGAATTGTGTATTTCTCAGATATGTTTTGCTGGCTTCGTTAGACCTAGGCCATTACTCCCCATCGTTGAAGCAAACCCTAACTTTCACATAGATTTATTTATTAACACCAGAGTTTACCTCTATTTTTACATTTATGCACTAGAAGTGCTGAGTTCTGCAACAGATACCCATGCTAGAGAAATGAGAGTCTAATATTGTACATTTGTCTGTCTATAAAAACGGTTCTGTTCGCAAGTGGAAATATGTTCTGCTTTGTTAATGGAGGGTGCGTGAGCAGAAAGTTAAACACAGAGCTCATCCCTAACGCCTATAGAGGTAAATATGTAGTGGAAATTACTTAATAGTTACTTTCATGATGGTTATAAAATATAGGCCACTCCTATTACAGTGTATTGGAAAACTTAAAAAAGAAAATCTGTCGAGTCTTCGACATTTGTTCCTACCTTATCAGATTTCATAAACTTTCAGCAAATCTGTCTCCAACCTGGCAGCTTGGAGAGAAGTCTGTTTGGCAGACCTGTTGTTGAACTGTGAATGTTACCAGCTCAAAAGCTTTTTGCACAGTGGATTTGCTTGTGACTATTTCTAAAACATTGCTTCCCTTATTTCTGAGGGAAAAAAAAGGCTTATCTAGGTGATAGGGGTTTAACAATAACTGTAATAACTTCTTTTTTAAAGCTATGAAGTTCAGATATTTCCCATGAATTAGAAACCCTTTGTTTCAGTCAGTTCTGTCTTGCAAAGCTGTATTAACTGTCTGGGCCAAAGCAAATGATAGGAAATACTTATCTGTATTTTCAGTCTAGTAAGCTGACCTGTCTGGAGGGTATATTCTGAGTAAGCAAAAGATATATTCTGAGATTCTTTACTGACCTTATCAAGAATTTAATATAACATTTTGAAAGGGCCTGTGTTACTATCAGAAGAGTCTTAAATCTATCTTTTTAGTTAATTCTGAAAGAATGTCTTAAGAATACCTACCTAAAATGAGCAGAACTGTTTACCAATTTTTTTGAAAGATAAGACTTATTAATGACATACATACAACTTAGAGAAAGCATCTGCTAAATATTTCATATAAATTACAGGTCCATAAGATTTTAAGTCAATTACTTTGAACTATAATGTTGGTATTTTATTTAATAAATGAAAAAATCTCTGATAACAAAATGTTCAGACGTATATGGATGTTAAATTATCCACCGGAGAGATCCTATATTGTTCTCTAGTGCAATGAGAATTTTAATGATAATACAAATCTGTAAATGTGAAGGCCATAGAACTGGGGTTATTATCTTTTTATGTCTGTAGTGACTATATAAAAATTTTGAATGGAAATTTCTGCGATTCATATTCTTTGTGTGTGATAGAATAAAAAGCCATATATAACAATTGATTTAAAAGGCAGAAGATTTTTATTTGCAAAGAATATTCACTATATGACAGTAATAAAAAATTACAAGAAGAGTTCCTCCATTTCAAGATTGAACAAAGAACTTTATTGCTTCAGTATATCTGTAGTTTTCTATCCTTTTTTCCATAGAAAAAAATCAATAGAAGAATCATAAAAGCATTTGCTTTTCACCTTTCTACCTTACCAGATTTGCTTAACTTTGGAAAAATTACACAAACGAAAAAAAGATTTTAAAAATTTGAAAACAAATCCCCTCAAAACAATCTTCAATTGTATCTTGTTACAAAAATCTGGAAAAATATTTTTTAAAAAATTGAAATACCAAAAAATAATTTTACATCACAAAAATATTTTTGAAAATAAATTGGAGAGGCATAGAAAACTCTAAACAAGCTCAGTATTTAAAATCACTGTAGCCACCTGCTTTTTCCACTTTTAGAAATGGAAAAACTGTCTTTGTCTACCTCTTTCCCTGAAGCAAACTCCTCTTTTCATGGCTTTATATTACAAAATAAAAGAAAAAGCTATCCCATGAACTTCTCACTTTGTCATCTGCATCATCTGCTTTCTGTACTGCACATTTAAAAATAAGAAATAATGGATGCAGATAAATCTTTGGTTTTGAACCTGATATCAGTTTGGTCTTTTGGCTTTTGAAGATAATTTTGTCTATTTTATCGATTATCAGTGCCCCGAGCTCCTACTCATGTGGAGAACTTCCTTTCCACTACGTACTATTTCTCTTTACTAGGGCTGTCCTGTGAATACCGTTACCAATAGGGTCTCACTGTAAATAATTTGGATCTGTAGCCATCAAAAAAGGTTGACAGTTCTCTTTTGTATTGAATACCACGATCAGTCTGACCATGCAAAGGCCTCCGGGGACACCGATATCTGATGGTGGTGGCTAGTGCTCAGTACTTGCTGCCGTTCAGCTTTAGCCTTGGGCAGACCTTGGAGTTGGACTTTGATAGGCTTAAACCTGAATTCCGAGGCTTAAAAAAGAAAACTGGAGCTCTTAGAACCAGTGTCCTTCAGCCTAATGTCTTCAGGCAACTGAATTGCTCTTTCTTGAAGTCATTGGGGACACAGTGTTACCTGTAAGACTGACAGCATTTTCTCATCAATCAACCCACGAGAAACTCAGCTGAGCTTGCTCTGGTGACTGACCCAAAGATAGAAATGCCGTTGAAATCACAAAGTATTTCATTGTCAAAACTATTTTTCTTCTATGCTATTGTGGTAGGGGAAAATGCATTTAAGTTACTCCTTGGCTTGTTGTTTCAAAAGTCTGCTTTGTTTGCCCCCAGATATTATCTGGGAACAGAGAGAATTCAAGAATGTGGAATTTTACAACAAGAAAAGAATTTTAGATAATGCTTTGAAACACTCAGTAAACTGAGAAGACAAAACCCGATGCAATATAAATAAGACATATAATATCTTGAGTAGTTCAGCGGTCATGGTGTGTTTCAACTCTAGGAACACGTGTAAAATGCTAAAGAAAAAGAATATATGTTTAGAAGAAAAGGAAAAATATTAGGTTAAAGAGTGTTAGCAGATGGCCACCCCCTTGGGGAAGAAATCCTCTTTTTTTTTTTTAATTTTTTCAGTACTTTAATCTATATAAAGTAGTTGAATATTGCTAACAATACGAAATCTTATTTTATACAAAAATTGTCTTCTATATAAGGTAGATTACATTGTGTTTTGTTTCAGAGTAGTAGTATAATGTTGAAGTGAATTCCCTGATTTCAGTTCAGTTTGCAGAACAATTTCGATGCACATGAAATAGAGCCATTACAGAGGAAACTCACTGGAAGCTTCACTCCAGGCGTACGCCAAATGCACTCCAACCTCAATGGTAGCAAAGTGGTCCAAAACAGCGTTTGGTCCTTTGGTCAGCTTCAAAATACCTGTGTGATGGAGACATTCAGAACAGGCTCGATATAGCAAAAAAAAAACATCCGAACTGTCCATAGAGCTGATGTAGAAGAATCAGCACTTTCCTATCTACCTACTGCGTATCATTTCTATCTACTGATCCACTCTTACAGCAGCAAGTTAATTGCTAATGTAACCACTAAATAATTGTGTCTGTTCCTAATCCAATGCAATCTTATACTACATAAAATAAATCCACACTCTGCTCATTCTGTTTGAAGAGACTTTCTGACTGTGGAAAGGCCCAACTCAATTCTTGCTTCTTTTCTCTGCAGCTTTCGAGTCACATACTCATTAACAAGGCTAAAACCCAACTAGGCATGTGTATACTGCCTGCATTTCTTACTATTGCTTTGCTAAGCTCTATTTGTATTATTTTATAACATTTCTTAATGGTATTTCAACCATTTCTTAATACCATTGCAGTCTTAATTTCTTAATAATAATTCAGTAATTTTTTTAATACCATTTCCTTATATTATCTGTCATGTTACACGATATCATAGGCTAAGGTAAATAGGTCTGCAACTGAGAGTCCGGATTCCTAAAGATCTGTACAAAGTAGTCAGTGATTACCAGATAAGAAAGCTTTTTCCTTACACAAGTCTAGAGATATTGTCTCTTATAATCTAATGCTTTAAATGGAGCTTGCTCTCAGACTTGACGTTCTCCAAGACCCTTTTTTTTATTGTCTTTGGCTGATGTATCAGCTTGGAACAAGACATCGGGCTGCCATAATTCTCACACTCCAAACACAGGTTAACTGCTGCTTCATTTTAACACAGGCCACGGGCAACACACGTTGCTTACCTACAGTGTGGTCTTTTGTTTCTGCTTGCGTTCAATTCAAGGATCTTCTTTTTTTTTTTTTTCCTAGAAATTAGTCACACACCCCAACCAGTTTAAATGTATAGTTGTACATACGTGCACATATATAAAATCATAATGGAAACACTTTATATGTCTTCTGACTAAAGGATGCTCATGATTCCTTATATTCAAATTAGAATGTTGCTGCCACAGTGCTTTGTTTCAACTAACTTTTGTTTCATTCCTAAAGTAATAGGAATGTTTTCTGTCAAATAACTAACTGAATGATGAAGAAATAAATAATCTGTTTTATTCACTTTATCTGCAGTATTTTTTTGTAACTTTTCTCATTATAGAATACACATCTTTTAAATTAGATTAGTTTTCTTTACTTCCCAATTTGCTAGATCCCTAGCTTAGTACATTACATGTCACAACTAGAAGATGCAAATCATTGCAGGATAAAGTTTACTGTGTAGACTTTCTAATCTTTTACTTTCTCTGACAGATACAGAACTCTCTTGTCCTCATTACCTGGATTAATATTGCAAGAATTCTTTAATCTGATCACCCTAAATAAATTGAAAAACTTCATTTCACATTTTAAATGAATTAAACAGAGTAGCTGATACAGAAGGATTTGCCATTTCTACGCTAATTTCAGCTCTTTGTTTCTTCAAGTCCAATTTTGTAAACTACTGATTAACCCGCGTGTCACTTGTTAGCCTTTCTTCTGCATGCATGTCTTTGGAAATCATTATTCTTCTTGCCCTAGAGATAAAGAAAACAAGATAGTGAGGTGAACGGGATCTCTGGTGAGCAGCAGGAGCCCTTCATATTATCAGCTTGAATAGTAATTGGCAAGGTACAATCTCTGAGCATACTCAGACCTTTCCTTGCACTCCTCACAGTCTGGCTGGGTTTTCTTTCCACTTTGTCATCCTTGGAGCTACTTTTGTGTTTGCTAAGCCATTTCTTTTCCCTTTGAAATAAGCAAAAATGACTGTCAAGAACCTTCCCTTCCCTTTTCTCCCTTATCTAGTTTCATCCCTTTAATCACTTTCACCTCCCTGATTATTCCTCTTCTGCACCACGTAGGAAGATTCGCAGGGGCCTTTAGGAAGGCTCTGCCTTCCATCTGAAGGTGGTTTTACATGATGCTGCAGTAACAGCAATTGGAGGAATGGCTTGTAGGTTGTTTTTCCAGACTTTCAGGTCAAGAGACAATGATTTTGGAACATTCATTAATTTTAAGATGTTTTAGGGTATGTATTTAGTACCTGTTGAAAGCCAGAGTCTGGCAGCTCTGGAGAGAGAAATAATTTATGAAAAGTACAATAGACTGCTAACCAAATGCCCATCAAAAACAACAGAAAAATGACTTCATGAACCATGGTTTTGGAGACACTACTACTCACAGTCTAGGCTAGTTAAGTCAATGACATTTCTGCTGTGAATAGCAATGTAGCTCTCAGCTACAGTGGTAGCGTTTTGTTAACGCTGGACAAACAGATAAAAATTTTGATATGACTGACTACTTTTCACAGAATACAAAACATACTACAGGTGCATACTCAACGTTAATATATGTAAAAACTGTATCCATAACCTTTGTCTGGGACAAAACAAGGTGACCGTCTCAGCCTACTAGTGTTTGTATTATGTTTGTCATTCAAGCAAAATTAATCTGGCTCATTTGAGTTTACTCATCTACAATCTGGCACTCAAAATAAAGGAAATACTGCATTTCTAAATTGGTTGCGGATTACTAAATTGGATGATAGTTGCAAATATGACCCTAGTTAAATCCTGCTTAGACATGAAAATTAATTAAATTAATAGAATCCATTATGAAAACAATTTAGCTGCACTCCAAATGCAGAAATCTTGCTGCTCTTGATGATTGACTAAGCTCCATTAATACAGGCTTCTTATCTCACTTGTACTAGTGTTGAATAAGTTCCCTCAATGGAGTTCCTCTGGTGTAAAATCAAGTAAAACCATGTCAGACCAAGACATATTGCATGCTAGTTCGTCTGGAATTGCTGGTGTTGGCTGTCAAGTGCACAGTGCAAGCAACTTCCAAAACTTGGTTTGCTAAACTGAAGTTAAAAATGTTTCCGTGCACTTTGTTTTTCATGGAAAGCACAATACTCTTTCCCTAGCTTCCGCAGTGAGAGGACAGCATTATAAAAACACTTAGAAAATTGGGAGAAATGCAATATTCATTAAAATTCACAATGTATTTACCAATTGTGTGATTTGTTGGAAACTGGTAAAGTATCACTCCGATCTCTTCTTAACCTCATGCCTGTCAGCTATCTGATAGACTGAGCTTAGAGAAGGTTTCATTTATATCTGTTGGTTTTATTAGGTTCAAAACTGAGCAGGTGTACTAAGGTTATTCCAAGAAGTCACATGCTTACTTAAGCAGAAATCAAGAGCCAAAGTTAATGTTCTTGGTTAATTCAAAGAGGTGCTTGTAAAAAGCAAAACTTTGCCAGCAATTTGTTATCTTTTTCATGTTTGTACTTTATTTGTCTTGGCAGAAGATGGCCAACAGATGTAAAACATTATTTCGCAGAAAGTGCTAGAGAACTTGGTCTTAGTTATGCTTTTTAGAACCCAAATTATCTAATGGACAAAGTTATCCACAAATATTTCACATGACATTTGGGATACTTATCTATTGGTTAAACACAAATTCTTTACTGCTTAACTCATCTTGATTCTTGTAACAACCTTAGGGCGCAATAACCGTGCATGTCTTCTGTCTGTGAACAATTTGTAACTGATATAAATCACCGCAGTGGAGTCAAGAAGTCATGATAACCTGCATATCACAGTTGCTTTTCTCTGAGACAAGGATTCCCATTGCAGATTTATTTATGAAAGGGCAGTTGCATGCCTTTCCAAGCAGGTACCCCTTTCCCTTACAAATTCTGGTGATAAGCTGCTAAATCTTCTGGGATGCATTTTATTTTTTTCTTTTTCTAATTGATATTCACTTTATTCATTATTTTATGTAGTATAAAAAATTGAGGAAAAAAGCAGCACACAGATGGCTGAGCACACCCTTTCTCAGTGTGCATAAGAGCGTATCTTGAGATACTTCTCAGTTCAAGCTTCAGACAATACTATATGAGATAGTGACCTGAACTTGTGCAGCTGATCAGAAGAAAACTCCCCGCTCTTTTGAGGACTGCTGACATCATTGCTGTTGCCACACAGTGCTGGAAACATTTGTCTTCTGAATTACAAATTAGTATTATAACATGCTCCCAGCAACTAACCAATGTAAAGCATTTCCAGGCAGTGTTTCCATACATTTAATGTTTACTTGCTGCAGTGACACTTAGGAATTGTTGTGGTTTAACCCCGGCCAGTAACCCAATACCATGCAGCCGCTCGCTCGCTCCCCCCGCTCCCCAGTGGGGTGGGGAGAAGAATTGGAAAGAAAAGGAAAACTCATGGGTTGAGATAAAAACAGTTCACCAGGACAGCAAAGAAAAAAATAATAATTATATGTTAATAATGATAATAGTAAGAAGAAAATATAACGAGAATAGAATATATAAAACAAATGATGCACAATTTCCCGCCACTTGACGACCTGATGACCGATACAGCTCATCCTGAGCAGCGATCATGGAACAGGAATATTCCCCAGCAGCGACCTCGGAACTGCAAGTTCCAGAGAGAGCGAGTGAGGGAACAAACAGCCGAATGAAAGAACTGAAGAAAGCACGAACAAACGAAAAGAGAGGACTGGCCCACTGTCCGACCTCCACTTAGACTGTGCATGACGTCTATGGTACAGAATACTCTCTTTGGCCAGTTTGGGTCAGCTATATTGGCTACACCCCTCCCAGCTTTTTGCACCTGCACATTAGCAAAACCTGGGAAGCTGGAAAATGTCCTTGATCACTTAGCAGCAACTAATAACATCAGTGTATTATCACCATTCTACACATACCAAATCCCATACTAAATCCAAATCACAGTAGCTACTGGGAAGAAAATTAGCTCCATCCCAGCTGAAAACAGGACAGGAATGAAGATGACCACCTGACTTTAAACACAAGTTGCTCCTTGAGAGAGGGTGCATGACCGTAGCCATGAATCCTTCAGGAATTTTATTGCTGATGCACAGATAACAGGTTCTTGTTAAGATCAAAGAAGAGAAAGTCTTTTAAGTTATTCCTGGGTTGATAAGCTCCAACTCTATCTCCACTCTGAGTGAAACATTAATTTCAAATAGCAGTAGAGGATCTCTGATGATTCCCTGTCCTGTTCTTTTTTAGAAGTGTGAGGGTTTTTTCTTCTTCATTTTGAAAGTTTGTCCATGATTTTCCAGTGTAAAAGAGGGATTTTGAGGGCTGAGTGGCATGAGCCACTCACAAGGCAGGCAAGTAGGGCATGAAGGTTGCCATTGCCTGTGCCACTCACAGTGGCGTCCTACACTTTTTCAGGGCTTCAGCTCACTGGAGTGTCATCGCCTACAAACGCTATCTACAAAGGGGGAAAATCCAACACTGGATTCTCCCCTGCACTTCTGCAAACAAATGACTCAGTTCTTGGGAGAAGCTAATGTCTGATCTTCTCCCGTGTACAGTTTGCTATTTCAGTTTTTTTCAGCTGCTCTCAGTTCTCTTACATTTCAGTCCTTCAAAATACGTGCTCTAAAAATAAAACCAAACAAGTAAGAATTTTTAAAGCTTCGCATATTAAGCATTTATGCCGAACTAGAATCTGCTAATGAGAGACACGTTAATTGGCTTCTTGGAACCAAGTAGAAAGACACAAAAAATCTGCAAAAATACAAGTAAGTATCCTATTCCAACTTTTCCGAAGATTGTGGTGTTCTAATTTCAGCAACTCCAGTGAGGAGTCAGTGTCAGAGTCACTTAGAAAAAAATCCCATTTTTATGTCATATTCAGCTCTGGAGCTTTTGGGACTTATTTTAATTTTGAATTATAGATGAAGTATTTCTTTGGTAAATGTTCCCTGATACATTAGGCATAAAAAAAGGAATATAGTAAACTCCAAGTCTCCTTAACTATTTTCTCCAGAAGTATATTCACTTCTGTGCATGAATACATATGAGTGTTTGTTTTGGATAAAATTGATAACATGGTGAGAGCAATGAAAGAGAAAATTGAATACAATGACTGACAGTTCAAAGATAGAATTTTCTGATGTCTTCATTTTTCCATAAGAAGATGAGCCTGAGACAGGCTTGCAAATGGGAGCTACATATTTCAGGGAACATATTGCAGTCACCTCAGTGCTGTGGAAGCAGATCCCAGTAGCTTGTTCAGAATCAGCTTGTCCTCTCTGGAAGACCATCTCAGAAGGGAACCAGTGTAAAAACAAGCTGTCAGCAAACAAACGCCAATTACCATCCATAAGAATGACAGGAAACACTTTATTGAATAATTAGAATATTAAAGCAAACTCATGGAAGTAACTTACTACTTAAAATGCTGAAAAGCAACTCAAGACTTTATTCAAGGCTCAGGCTCTTAACAGAGGATTAATTTTAACCCTTAGACAACCGGCTGCTTCTGGAGATTTGGGCCCTGTTATCCAGATCTGCAAGGTGTGAATTCCCTTGAGGGTGAGAGTGGGGCCAGGTCAGGACTTTAAAAGAGAGCAAAGACTGGTTTCTGCCTGGAACTACTTTTTGGACCAATGGTTAAGTGACAACATGTTTTGTCCAGCAGAACCTTCCAGATGTGTAACTACTTGAATAGATATGCCTGAAAAAACAGCATCAAAGGCACATCCAATGCAATACTATTGATGCACAACCCCAACTGGCAGAAGCTACTGGATGGCTATGAAGCACATTCTGGTATTTATCATTTTTGAAGCACTCTGCTTAATTTTCTACATTGTCTGTGTTTCTTAATTGTCAATATAGTCTACAAAACAACCCGGGCTGGTCCGAGCCGTCTCAGTGTCTGTAGAGTGTTAGGAATGTGCAACTGGACCTTACAGATGGCTATTTTTAAAACACAAGAGAAATAAACAAAAGGTAACTTCTGAAATAACTGCAGAATGTGGTTCAAGCTTTATAAAAAGAAAAGTGCATTCCACTGACCAGAGCCTAAGCTTGACCAAAGTAAATCCTGAAGCATTTGAAAACATTACTGAAAGGGGAAAACCTGTGTTAATTTTGGCTGCTACTAATATTCGTGTTGCAATGGAAACACAGCCACATACTGGAGCATATGCTGATGTGAACTCCAGCTAGCACAGTTAAAACATTGATTGTGTTCTGTAGAAACAATGATAAAAAGCAGACTGAGTAGCTTATTTAATGTAAGTAATGTCGGTGAGTTCATATACTCTCGTATGGAGTCTGTTGTTAGTTTCTGAGTTGCCTTTAACACAAAGAATCAGTAAAGAGAAGCAAGTGGGAATGAAAGTTTCTAACACTATTCCCGCAAAAAGACTTTGTGCAATGCATTGAGGGGGTTAACTTCAGGTGTTAAAGGTAAAGGCTAAGTAGATTAAGCATTTAGTGGAAAATACTGTGATAACGTATACCTTTGATCTGCAGCAGCACCAATGGTGGTGCCTCCAACTAGAGCAGGCTCCAGTGGGACATTACAGATTCCTGCATGAGAGCTGAGAAACTGATATCTCAGTTATTTTTGATCAAGGGACTTAAGCAGCTGCTTAACTATACCTTGAATTACTCTAGTGAATTGAAGTCCCAAGTTCTGAAGAGTGAAATAAAGCTGGAGACACACAGACCCACTGGACAAAAAGGCAAGGGACACTCAAGTGTTTTTCATAGGGAATGATGAGGGGTATGTGCAAGGGACCTGTTCCCAAAGTCCATTGCACTGATCACATTTTTGCTTGGAACCTCAGGAATGGCCAAGTGTTCTAGGAGGTTGCCTGAGGAGAAGAAATTTAGGCATTTACATTTTGCAACTTTGGTTGAAGGTGCTGGGAAAAATCTCACTGATGACAGTGATGGGTTTTTTAGGCTTTTAGGAGCTACAGAGCTTAATACCTCTGCACAGGCCCGTTTGCAACCCGCCCAAAGAATGACTTTTTAATGGATTGCAATCTCAATGTTGCCTTTTCTTTGTGGTGATTTTGCTCACCCCTCCCGCAACAGAAATACTGGATCTGTGTGTGAAAGCATTTGCAAACAAACTGGTGCAATTCTCAAAGCTAAGACTTACTTTCCCAGTGTCTGTCTTTCTGTCACTCGCTCGCTCACTTGCTCACTTTTTTGCTGTCTCACCTTTTCCTTCTTCATGGCTGCCTTGTTAATGTGGCCTTTTGTTGCTCAGTAAACTTGAAGACAAAATGAGAAATGGCATCAAAAGCATCTATAATGTTGTGCATGTTAATAATGGTGAGCTTTTTCAGGCACTTCAGAAACAGCAGTTTGTTAGTCTTGACTGTTAATGGCTTAAAGGCAAATAGATCAGCTTACTGGGGAAAAAACCAAAAGCTACAGAAACATTAATTTTGTGGCTAAATATACTTGTATTTTTTTATGTTAATCCTATTGCCCAAGCCAGTAAGTCTGAACATCAACAGACAGGTATGTCAAACACAGCAATTGTATTGCAGCCTGGGTAATCTGACACCTCAATATTTTCCCAGTGGAATATTCAATTCCTTTTTACTTCTGGTCATTGACTTATGTTCTGATGTTCAATGTTGCTTGCATAGCCATTTTAACTTCTGTAACACGCAGGGGTGGATAACAGCAGAGGGAGGAGACCTCTGCTGCTCCCACCCTAAGTAGCAACATCCAAAATGGCAGATCTTCCTACATATTTGACAGGACAGTGCCAGAGCTCCTTTCTTCTCTCTCCTCCACGAGCTGCATCAGGCACAAAGGTAGGCAAAATACTGCCAAGCCATAATCCTGCATTCGCTCATCGTGTTAGTATTTTCCAGCCAGACCGCACAGACATAAATGGCTATTAAAGCGCAGGGCAGCAGTGAATTAGACACTAGCTGTTTCATGGAAGAGAGGATCGGAGCAGAAGCCACCCAAGAATGACTGCCCAGGGATGCAGGTGTTGCCTATCATCATAGCATTTTTGCTCTAGTGTGAAAAATGACCGTGGAAAATAGACAATGGAGAGCAACTGGACAAACATTTCTTAGTAGAACTGTGGGCTTTCTGTCTTCTCAGATATACTTTTTTTTTCTTTGACAGTGCTCTGAATTCGTTTATGTTTAAGGAAATGCACATCTGACCTTAATTGTGTTTAGAAGTTTCAGGTGTACAACAAAGTTAATGTAGTTCGTACATTCTACACTGTAACGGATGACCCATGCCTCAAGCAGTTATTCTTTTCCTGGCTTTGATTTCTTATCCTCTAACCATTTTATGCTGAGAGAGACTGTGTTATCACCTTGCAATTTCCAATAATTGTATTATGCTGCAGAGGAAAAAAATCAATTAGACACTCAACAGTGAGGAAGATGTCTTTGCTGGAAAATGAACACGCTCTCCATATTTTTCCTGTATTTTTAGCATGCACTTATTTGTATGCACAGATAGATAAAGCAGAGTTCTTGAGTGCAAATGCCATTTGCTACTGTCAATCAGGTAGACTTATAATTATCTGATTATATGTATAACAGACCCATGAGTGAAACTGAGGTATATTTTCTGCATATAGAACGAAGTGCTGTAAGTCATATTCGCACTCCTGCATTCTTGGTTTAGCCCTTGCTCAAGTGGAAGCACCCTGGGGTTGCTTTGTGTTACAGGTGGTTTCAGCATCCTGTGTTGGGGCACTTATCAGTTGTGAATGGCCCATACGCGGGGAATTTCACTTTCCTCAGTGCCACCGCTGCCTCTGCATCCAGCGATGGGACTGTGTAGGAGATAGTGAAGAGCTATTTCTGACTTTGTCCACCAGTTACAGAATATTCTTCATTATTACTGTAAATTACTGCTAGCAGTTTCTGTTAGTGACTGACACATAAAAGATCATTCGGCAACTGCTTCACGCATCTTCTAATAGCAACTTTCTTCAGATCATACATTCTTCTAAACATTCTTTGGTGGACTTGGCAGTGTTAGGTTTACAGTTGGATTCGATCTTAAAGGTCTTTTCCAACCTAAATGATTCTATGGTTCTATAAACTTCATTTACTTCTGTGGGTATTAGAAAGACAGGACAATAGGCAATGACACTAGACATAATATTTCACAAACCATTTGAGGGAAATCATATTAAATTCTAGCAGTTATTTACAGATATCGATGTAACTCCAAATTTGGAGAGATGACCACTTCCCTATAGATTTATTTTTAGGGTTGCCCTTTCAAGAAATGTCACTCATTTCCTAGGAATGAACTCTTACTGTTGCCTCACAAGGCAACTGTTTCTCTTCAGCTTTTCATAACCGTTTTTATTTTCTTCTGATAAGTCAATTATTTAACGAGGAAGAGTGTCAGGCAACACGAAAAAGTTTAGATAAAGTCGCTAAAAGAAAAGACATGATTGATGCTCTTTTATTCTTGCTATTGACTGAAGTACTTGGCCATCCTGAAGCTTTTGCTCTTCTCTGTCTCCACTTTCAAGCTTCCTAGCGTGCAAGTGTGAAGTTCCCCAGTGGGGCTACTGAGCAAAACCTGCACTGTAAGATTTCTGTCATTTGCTTTGAGAAGCAATATGTTACCTTGTACTTTGGATGAAGAAGGTTTGGAAGGCATCACATTTGACTGCTTGCTGCCTGCTGCAGATGTGAAGGGGCAGTTCCTGCAGTGGGATGCTTCCCAGGATCTGGGCATCGTTATGGGGCTCGTAGCTGTCAGAGAGGGCATTGCCTGTGAGCCGTCTGCAGGGTGCACATCAGGCTCCACTCAAGTTGGAACTGGGGGTTTGTGTCACTGACTTCTCCTCCGGGCTACAAAACCTCTAAATTCACTACTAAAAGGGGCAACACTTGTGTGTGGAGCAATGAAGGATGACAGACTGTTTAGGAAGACTCTACTTGCAGAATTGGATGTGGAGAGCTATTGATGCAAGTACGAGTGATCACAAGTGATCTCAGAGCTGGCCTTGAAAACCTGTCAAGTAAGTGTTCATAAATGATAATATCAACCTTTCTTTTATTCTTTGTGTACTCCTTTACCTCCTGACAATGAGCCATGGCAACACCATATAAATATTTTCCCTAAAAACTTTCCCTAATGTGATTGTAATTATGCTTGTTTTCCCCAACTGGGGTGTTTCTGGGGCTCTCGGGATCAGAAACAAACTGAAGGTGGCTTCTGACTTCTTTCACAAACAAAGGAGGGAGCATGGTTTAAAGAGCTAGCTCATGAAACTCCTGGCAAGTTAAAAGTGTTCAAGCAAAGTGACGGCAACTCGAGTTTGTTAGCAGTCAAATAAAAAACGGTCACAAGGAGTCTTATGTAAGCACTAGAGGTAGAAAGCCTAACAAGGAAAAAATATCTCCTTTCTCTTCACTGTGTGGGAAAGAAGAAGTAGTGAGCTCTGGAAGGCTTGTTTTAAGCAGATTATAAGTCTAACCCAGGGCACTCGTCCTAGTGTCAGGCTGTATTGTCAGAATTTAGGGTTTTTTTCTGATTCTGGAAGCAGAACACTTGTAGATTTGTTCATGAATCAGTTATCAGGGGCTGTAGACTGGCTGTGGTCAGTCTTAATTTCTAGGGCATAGATCCTATTTGGGTAGGAGACATAAGTATAACAAGTAGAACAATACAAGTCCACATGAAAGAGTCGGTGATGTTTCTCCTTGGGAAGCATAAAGGGGTAAGTCTTATGGTCCCAGTCAGCAGAATGTCTCTTCAGCAAGAAGCTACCCTTGCCATGCTCCAAGACTGCAGGAAATTACTGGGCAGTGGCAGGGGCCATGAACACAGTCTCCTGGGTTTCAGACCCATTCATGTTGATTTCCACCAAATCCAAGGCTGCCATTTGAAGAATGATGGTTGACCAACATAGCATTTACCTGATGTTTTGTTTCTTATTCAGGGCCTGAAAACACCACCACAAATGTTGACACTCAGTGGAAGAGCTTTCCCATATCAGCTTTCGTTGCTGATGCTTTTTAGGGCCATTAGAACTTATTTTCAGTTACTTTTAAAAAGCATTCTTTTCATAGTAATATTAAATGGCAAGTTTATTCTTTAACTGCTCATTTTCTGCTCTCTTCTCATTTTTTTAAGGTCACTGACAAATGTATTGGGAAAAATGGCATTTGCTTTAAAAAGCAGACGCTTGTCTAAGAACTTGAAAATGGGAAGTTTCAGAGCTCTTAATGGAAATCTCACTTTAAAATCTTCATATCCATTTTTAAGTCAACCTTTTTAAACAAAATCTGTGGAGCTTGAATGATCTTGCAAAACTGAATGAAACAATTTAATGGTCAAACTGTAAAGGCATTGTATTCAGAGTAATTTGTTCTTGAAGTGAAGGTGAAAATTTCTTTCTTAACAACATCCTGCATAGCTGACTGAAAATGCAAGTAAGATCAGCTGATGAAGACACAAACCAAGACAACAACTAGTACTCAAATTAGGCAAAACTCAAGAGGGTATGTCCTCCATTTGAGAGAGGAGTTTTTAAAGAGATTGAAGAGAAGTTTTTGAAGAGATTTCCTTTTTCTGTACTTTCTGAGATGTGATGAAAGAAGTTGCATTTTTATGATTGCCTTTCAGAAGGAAAATTGTGAAGCTGTGGTATCTCGTGCCCTTGGAGATGTATTAGATTCCCATTCTCCTTTGTCTTGCATTTTTTAAAAGACATCCACACCTATAAATCCTACCGATTCAGGAGGATTGCATCTTACATTGCTTAGGGGCAAGCATCTTCCCAAAGTTCAGTGGGTGGAGATCCAAACCACCCTAAAAAGAAATGCAGAAACATCGCTTTGGCAAACAATGGTCTACCTGATGCTATTGCACAAGAAGGAAGACATCAACCATCTGGATGAAATTAGAAGCCATGGCAGAGCTAAGATCACTCCTAGTGATATGGGTTTTAAAAGGAAATATGCAGATGTAATTTTCCCTTTTTTACCAGTTTTCATGTTAATACTTGAATCCCTGCACATGCCATTCCTGAAGTCGGAGCCCAAGATGTGGGGCAGTTCTCAATCTTTTCACTTGGGTGCTCATGCTTTTGTAGGTTTTGTAACTTTTTTACCCAATTCATGTTATTAGTCTCAGATTATGGAAAACGTACGTAGATAAAAAATCCTGATTCCTCTATTCGTCCTGGTCTACACTGAGTGGTCAAGCTGAGAAGCTTCTGTTCCAAATCGAACAGAAATATTGTGCGGGTTTTAAATTGGATTTGACTCCCAATTTCTGCTGATCAGCTTCTTGCGTACTAAACTTTAAGCAATTGTATGGGTTCAAAATATTGGTTGCATAATATGTGAATATTATTATGTGAATATGTGAATATTAAGCGAATATGTGAATATTAAGCTTTCCCCTTCATAAGACTGGAGTCCTTTCTCATTCATATGATACATTCATACTAATATGAATGGTATGATAGCTGGAAATCACATGAATGTGATATGTAATCTGCAAGGTGAGACCACAACTTGGTTGATTGTCGACACTAAAGAACCAAGCATAAAGCTAAAGAATGATCCTCATACAAGGGCACTGTGATGTGTGTGAGACCTTCTGATTCTGGTTGCAATCAGCAAAAATTAAAGCTGATGATGCTCCAGTAGGCCAAGTCAATGGAGGGGTTTTTATGCGTGTCTGAACCAGTACTTCTTAAACTGTGACCTGTTTCCCATACGTGAAGGTGTCATAGCTCTTCAGGAGATGAATCAAAATTGACTGCAAACAAAATAAAAAGAACTACATTGTACACAATCCCCGACTTGCAAATATACTAACAAAATGGGGGAAAGTAAAAATAGTAAACAGATATGAAAATTTTGCCAAACTGTTACTAGATTGCAACTGAAAACTGTTATGACAATTCCCCACAGGATGGCCTTTGGTATTTTCTGAAAAATTTTGGAGTTTCTTGGATCTTCTAGAGAAATACAAGGGGAGCCAGGCACTAAAAAGGCTGAGCAGGGCAGACTTAGAAAGTGACTCATGCTTTCCTAGAAAAAGTAACTCCTCTTGTAGTTCTCTGCTAGAGAGACAGAGTGATTGTAATTAGAGTGAATTACCATGCTAGTTTTTGTTGTTTGTTCTAATTCATGCTTTTTTTTGTTGCCCATTGACCTTTCTTGATCTAGTTATAGGGTAAAAATACTTCTGCATGCAGGCAAGGATGCTAGAATGCAGATCCCAAGTCGCTAGTTTGTTTTCTGAGTCATAGGATTTCTTGAGGTAAGCAGCACCCTTTTGTGACAGAGCACTGAATGTAAATCACAGGAAACAACTCTTAGTAATATGGCTTACAAAGACCTTTATTTCTTCATGCATCTTGTTTAGTCACTTAAAGATAACATTATGTGTCATTTCAGAACTTTTGTGTATTTCTAGCTTTCCTCTTTCCCTTTGTGTCCCTGTGTGTTAATTAAATGTACATTAACTCAAAGAGATTTTTTTTTTCACGTTGCTATTGCAAAGTACTTGCTTGAACCAGCTCCAACCAGTAAAAAATAAGAACCTGACAACCTTTTTTCCGAGATCTAACTTGATTTCTGTTTTTAATTGTCCATGGTGTGAAAGCTGAGCAGAAAATTTCCAAAGGGAAGATCAGGAAAATGACATGCTATAGAAGGAAAAGCAAGTCTCTATTAGGGTAGGTGAAATCTGTTATTGTCCTCATCTGCTTTCTGAGTGCTCAAAACTTCGTCCGCCTTCCCATATTATTCCATCTGTTTCCATAGAAGATACTTCCCACTACTTCTGCCTACAAGCCTGACTTGTTTTATGTATCAGAAGAGCACTGTTACAATTACAAAATTCAAAGGACAATTTGGCTAAATTTTAGCTAAAATGACAATTTACTTCTATTTGGGACATTTTGAAGGAGAAAGTAAAGATATTTTGCAGTAAATTTTCAGGTTATTACAAACATTTCCATGTTATGACTCCTTTCTAGTTTCAATTGACAGATTACCTTTGTAAGAAAGAGCCTCTTCCTCTCCTTTCCCTCTATTTCTTCTGAAAGATGTTTTGAAAGATCTTTTTTGTGCAATTCTCATCTAATAGGTAGGATATACTGTATAATGGAAAGCAAGCTTCAGGATTTACTGCAATGAAATCAAAGACTTTTAAGTATTTTGTTGTTGAGGAAAGGAAAGAATTTATTGGAAAAAGAGATAACCTCTGATTAAATACCTAAATATAATAAACAAAACCTTTTTAAGCTCCTCTAGTGACTCCAGAAACACAGAGAAGGTAATCATGGACAGATTTTTTTTTAAATTAGGAAAAATACCTCCTGAAAAAAAGTACCTACATGTATTTGATTTTCTGTAGATGTCCATAAGGAGAATGACATAAATTGCAACTTGATGGTTAGATTGCAGTAAATTATTTATATTCTAAAAAATAGCACTATGATAGAGACAAGAATTTTTGTGTACTCTGTATATGAAAACATTTACTCTATGAGGCTATGATAAGTCATCCCAAGCTTCTGTAAATAGGGAGATCTTAGATGCTGTGTGACTTGTCAATGCCACATTAAATGGTATTGTCTTCTAACAACTGGGGCTGGCGGAATTCCCTTTTTTCTGTTTGCAAGTAGTTCATGTAGCATTTTGGCTTCTGCAAGTGTTTTTATTTCTAAGTATCCATCAGGCAGTTTGTGTAGGTTATTCACAGGCTATTTTAACCGTTTAGTAAGCATTACATAGGATATGCATCTGGTCATTAAAATCATCTGATGTATTTTCTCTCCCATCATTTGATGACTGAAACCTCAAAATAAAATAAACCAAAATAAACCCAAAAAATAAGCATTAAAAATATGACAAGAATTTTATGTTTTCCTTTGTTGAAATTGGTTTGGATATTTTTGGAAAATGTTTGTTCATTTTTGAATATAATTCAGTGTCAGCATTAAACAAGAGCATTAGTGAGAACCTAAGTCAGATTGTAGAAAGAGGCATTTCCATTTAAAACGCAGGATGCCAACAGTGCCTGTCAAGACTTTTTTTTGTGCTATCCTTCACAAAAGCGGGCAGTTCTTTGTCCCAGACAGGTTCTGATCCGATGTCTTCATTCAGTGTTGACTTTTTACCAGAGCTTCAGTGATATACAGTAAAAGAAATAAGGCCAGTCTCCCTGTTGAGCTTTTATTGAGCCATACCTTCCTATATGGGGACTTTTGTGGTGCAGAAATTGAACAAAGGTTTTATTAAATGTAAATATGTACAATTAAGGAATAAAGATAAAACCAGATCTGTTTGGTTGCCTTTTTCCTCTGCTGGACTTCTATATTATGTTGTTATCAAGTTGCAATGTGACAACTAGCTGGGAAGAATTAAAAAAAAAAAACATAATTATGTAAATACATAGTAAACTGAGTCTCTCTCAGTTTAAAATGAAGCCCTCAAAATGTTTGCCTAGATTGCTAGAATACAAGCCTAAATATTTCTGTCCGTTGACTCAAGGACACCAAGTCAATGTTCCGTGTTACTGAATCACCTGAATACTTCTCCTTTCCCCAGTCAAGTCAATTTTGGGGAAGAAGTAGTCACAAGCAGAATTCTTAGAGGACATCAGAGCACAGCGGCATAACCTGGAAACTGGCCAATTCTGCCTTTTCTCTGGTTCTTTAAACTTTAGGAAGTATTCCTTTTACCTAAAACTTGACCACAGTATGTCTTTTTAAATTAGTCCTCATTTAATAAGTGACTTACTGTGCCTTTCATATGGTGTGAGAAGTATTAGTGTCAAACTGCTGACATCTATTATTGTAAAAATAAAGGTGGAAACCATTATGTCTTCAACTTGTCACAAACAGTTGATTATTACTAAGACAACATGTTAATTAACCACAGCCCTTATCTGAAATGTAAAAAATGCAGTAAACATAATCTTTCGTCAGTGAAGCCACTTAGCATGACCTGAAGGAAAAAGTAATGAATGGAAAGCATTTAAAGTACACACCATTAAGTTCCTTGGGACTTGCCACCCTTTCTGTGTAGAAGTATAGAGAAATGTTTAGATGTATTATGTGAACGATACTAATTTCAGGTCTGTTTCTTAATGGATTCAGTTCTATTGGTGGATTTCAAAAGATACCTCCATCCCTGGAGGTATTTAAAAGATGTGTAGATGTAGCACTTGGGGACGTGGTTTAGTGGTGGACTTGGTAGTGATAGGTTAACGGTTGGACTCGGTGATCTTAAAGGTCTCTTCCAACCAGAACGATTCTATGATTCTATATGCCCTGTTCATTTTTTTGGTTGGTTTGTATCAGGAGAACTTTGCTCAAATGTTAACTCTGTTACTAGGTATTTTTTCCTTACCCTGCATATGTGATATGGAGAGAGAACAACTCAAGGTTTTTGAAATGCAGCTGATATAAAAGTAATTTCATCCTGAGAGACATAAGACAAATACGAAGATAGTGAAAATGCTGGAGAAGGAAAGAAGGGTTTATAGGAGGAAGCTAAACAATGACTAGCAATATTGTGTTTTCCTATGGTGGAGGAGAGACTGGCTGAGCAACTGATTTAGATCACTGGTATCCTGTGACTACCTGGGTACCAGACATGCTTGTTATACCATGATCTCAGTCTTATGGTGCTCCATTTGTTAAATCCTTGATTGTGTGCTCCTGGAATGATTAGTCCAAAAAATCAAACAGAACCAAGCAGCAGCTTATCAGTTCCAAACCATCCTAAACTGCAATTTGAAGTGGATTAAGACAGCATTGGTGACTGTAAGGGTGGAAGAGTCAGGTGGAGGGTTATGGTACTGTTCTTGGACAAAAGTCAGTAGCACTAAAGAACAGCAATGCCATAAGAAGGCATTAACTAAGCAGAAAGTACATGCATAGGTAAAAGCATGTGACTGCTCTCTATTGCTTTGTTCAGTATGTACAGCTGTGGTATGCTAAGAGAAAATGAAAAAGAACAGTTTCTAAAATATTTGTGTAAAAAAAGAGTGCAAACAGGAAGGCTTGCATTCTTACCGCTCTATGAATTCTGTATTTGCTGTTATTTTACTTTCTTTACATATAATTCATACCAGTTTTAATTCACTTTCTTTTGCATTTCTTCCTTCCTTTTTTAACTGTTTATTATCTATGACCAGTAAACTGTCCCTCTTCTTGACCTCTCTTTCTATGGCTATATGGGTTTTTTATTTGCTCTACTCTTTCATTTCTAACCATGTTACTGAGGCTTTAGTAGCTCTGCAATTTAAACAGTAATGTATGCCCCCACTGTGTTTCAGGTATTGTTTTACTTCACTTCTGTTAATGAGGTCAAGTCAAAGAAAATACCCCTGACTCTCAAGTGAATAAAATTGCAACTTATGGGAAGTCTTGAAAAAGACTAAACTTGTAGCAGGCCATGTGTTACTGAAGCCTTTAGGATTGCTTGTATCCTATCATCCTCCTTAGTAAAACCAGACTCATAATTCAAATTTCCAAAACCCTCATTAAACAGGTCTGTGTTCCGAATGAAGCTCAAAAATTCGCCTCTTCATCTGCCACTGATAATTAATGACAGTCTTTAAGGAATAGAATCAGATACCTCCCACCTCTCCTAGATCTGTCCCAACAAGCTTGAAGAAGTATCATAAACACCAAAGCTAGAATTAGTGACAGACAAGACATCTGCACATTGAGCACTGATACAGCACCATTCATATTGCTAAAAAGTTGTTTGTCTCCCTGTTATTCAAGCAACAAGTTTTAGACAGGAAGGGTGAGAACCCCACAGAGCAAAACCCCTGTAATGTACTTGTAGCCTTGACATTTCAGCTGACTAGTATTCAGCACTGAGACAGCAGATCAGGTAGATCTTCACTGTAAAAAGCTGCAGTGACAGGCACTGGATAAGAATTAATAGTTCTCAGGGTACATTACTGAAGCCTCTGCTAACAACCATCTTAGAAACCAGACTGATAGATCTCCCTAGCTCTGCCTTTGTGCACAGGTGGTGGTTCTGAGTATCAGCACATGCTTCACAATCTGCGCTAGAATGGATTACCAAGAAGCTCCCAGAACCTGTCCTCAGGCATTTGTGTTATCATTTATTGCTGGATATAAGAATTTTTTGTGCAGCTGTCTTGTTAATGCCATGGCTGATGTTAGTGCTGTGAGAGCCAGCATTATTGCCTGAGGTATGTTTAGTCTCATATGCTCTGTGACCTTCACACTGTGAGCTCCCTCCCCACCAATGTCAACATTTTTCAGGGGATTTACAATGTGCCTATCTGTCATTGTTTGAACATTTCCAGTCACTTAAGAGGAAGAGGTCAAAGAACAGAGTGAGTGAGGCTGTTGCTTGGACACAAATGGCTGTTGCTTGGACACTGATAGCTCTTCTAAGGATAGCTTTTCTTGCTGCAGAAGAGTACCACCCCTATGACTCTCACCTTTTCTGATTTATTAAAAAAAAATCCCAACACATACTTCAGTTAAAGCTAGTCCAGAAATCACCCAAAGGCTGCATTTGAGAGAAACCAGGGAAATAGTATTGCCATTTCTTTATATCTTCAGTTTGGACAAGTCATCAACAAAAAAAGGCCATTTTTGAGGTTAACTGAAAAAGAGTCTGCCTTGAGAACGTCACTTACCAACTCTCTTGTCTTCAAGACAACAGAGTAGGAGGAAGTCAAATTGGAGCAAAGTGTGATCACATCAACAGCATTGTGCTTCAGGAGCCTGCATTTTGAATTTATTTGAATTAAGGGATTTTTCCACCCACAGTTACAAAAGGTGAGGAGTCTGTTTGTGACTATGACCCATAAAAAAAGCCTCTAGGTATTGAGGGTCTACATGCAAGGTAGCTATCTAAGCTCCCATTATAGTTAATGGAGATCTTGGACTCAAGATAGTTGCTCTGCCAGAGGTGCTTAGTGACGTTTGAGTTGTCCTAGAATTTCTGAGACGT
Organism: Phoenicopterus ruber ruber; assembly: GCA_009819775.1. Lineage (NCBI taxonomy): Eukaryota > Metazoa > Chordata > Aves > Phoenicopteriformes > Phoenicopteridae > Phoenicopterus > Phoenicopterus ruber. Next base: position 53,905,533 of record CM020217.1, read on the forward strand.
TCACATAGTCAGATATGAGGTAGGACCTATGAAAGACCAGAGCCCCTCTGCATGGGTGACTAGAGGACAGGAGCGATAACCTAGGGCTTCTCAAATGGCACTTTATGCCTTTGTTTAAACAACTAACCTCCGTCATAGATGTATCCTTTAGAGAAAGCCGAGTTGCTCGCTAGACTCCATTGACTATATTCATATCTGCAACCCTTGAGTGGGTATTTTGGATAGCCTAAGATAACTCAAAGAGCACTAGAAGTCCACATTTAGGCATTTGAACTGAGCCCTAGATCTCTATTAATCATAATGTGAGCTTGAACATGAGCATGAGTTTGAGCATCTTATTCTTGAAACAAATGCTATCCAAGGTGTCCAGCCATTTCCAGCTGCTGAGCTTTCATAGTTAAGAACCAGATGTTTTTCTATAAAAGAAGAAAAGAAAAAAAACCCTACTTCATCAACCTCAATTTTCCATGAAAAATACCAAGTAAATAAAATGCTAAACCAAAGGACATAGTTTGGCACTAATTGCAGACCCATTTCTCTGAGTTTTAAAAGTGATAGTGCTGCAGTGGTCAAGACCTTCCACATCCTTTTGTTAGAAAGTTCCAGTCCTAAGAAAATACCCTCAAAGTATACACACCATAACTGTACTCACTAGCCGTTACTGAGATGGGGATAAATATCCCATCTCACAATTATATTAGGAAAGGGAAGTTCTCCAGAGTAGTTTGGCAGCAGCTGCTTTGCTTGTATCTCAAAGTGATTTGATAGTACCTTGCAAAACAAACAGTGAACTTTGGATCTATGTTTCATCCTTTTCGTTCAGCACAGCATTGCCAATGCTTTTCAAGACACTTAATAAATCTCTCATGTTTTACTACTTCTTTTCTCTGAGACTTTGTCTTTCTCCATCATCTTTCTCCGCTGCTAATTGCCTGAACTCAATGGTGGGCAACTTGAAATGGAAAAATGTTAAGAAATCAGCAAGACTGATTCTTTTCTTATTGCCAGGTTGCCCTGCTGTTGTTGTGTGTTCTGGTGGTTATGGGGATCCATCACGTGGGCATCTCGTTTTATCTCCATCTTGAACGTGAAATAGCAAAAAATTAGGCAGTTTCTTTGTTCACATACACAGGATGTTTTGCTTAATTTTAACTTCATCAGTGAGCAAATTGGGTATTTGTGGTACTTATGTTTTCACAGGCCCTCAAGTGATGTCCTTGTGCTTCCTGCTGTCTTTACATGCATGCCAGCAGTTTTGCCTGCTGAAGGGCCTTTTGGGGAGACATAATGATATTTCATATGTAGAGGCAGCAGGCAGCCACGTACACAGCTGCATGTCAAACAGCTGTGTGAGTCTATAAAGGGACAGCAAAACATAAAATTCTTTAGCCCTATTGATTATTTTACTTTTCAGTGTATTACTTCATTATCTCTTAATGTTTCAAATGTTTTAGCAGCTTTGTCTGTGACCTTCACTGGAATTTGATCTTTCATCTTACACATTGTCAGCCGATAGCTCATCAGTATTACCAGCCTGAAGGGTTAGGCTTGGTGAAAAGGATGCTTTTTCCATTTTTTTTTTTTTTGAAAGCACAAAGTTCGAAACTATTTCTTTCACCTTGGTATAGTGCTGAAGTAACTTGCTGAAAGTTACATGCACATAAAGGCCTGAGATGCTGGGTGCCATGCTAGAATGGGAAGATCAGGTGACATTTTTGTGGCAGGCTGCTCCAGTACCATTAAGAAAGGAAGTGCATCATTACTGACGCAACTGTTCCACTGCTTGAACTCAAAGGGTCACTATGTTGTTCCCCAAGACAGCAGAACAATTATAATACTCTGAATTGTTTTTTACTGTTTCAGTATACAGCCGGAAGAGAGAAAAGTGACAGGAATACAAGCTCGCTCTTTCTTTCTCATTCTCTGCTGGAGTAAATATCATCAGCAAAAGTTCTGCATAGATGACTGGCATAAATCTGAAAAAAAATTTTCTTAAAAAGACTCAATTGTACAAGCAAACCAGCTATTTTAGAAACCTCTCAGCTTTTGTACTTCACATTTTAGGATAATGGTATATATAGTGTAGACATCTGTGATATAAGAACTCCTATACACTATAGGAGGACATAATGCAATATAGTTCTTGTTAGCCTAGGATGTTGTACACTTGATAATGGGAAATAGAAAAAAGTCCACATGTAAAAGTAACTCAGGTGCCTCACATGACGTTGTAATGGTACACAATAATCACGCCGTATTGCCTGTGTTACTTCATGTAAATAAACATACGCTACTCTAGTTATTTCCATACCATAGGCAACTTTAGCAACAGGCATTTTTTTAGGGTTTAAATCCTTTATGAGTATTTAAAAAAGCAATCTTCTTGAAGACAGGTAATTCTACAATCTCTTCAGTTTGTCTCTATCTTCCCCACACAGTGGCCATCTGAGAGTGCTGTATTCCAAGCAAGCGATTGCGTTTAAACAGAAGCTTTCCTTCTTGTTAACATTTCATTCCCTTTCCCTCCACCAAGCCTCAGGCGAGGCAGTAGCTGCTCTCTCTTGCCATGGTACTGTACACCGTAATGAAGTAGAGTCATTCATGTGACACAATATAGTAATCAGAAGTAAATTACACCCTTTAAATTTACCATCCCCAATCACAATACCTAAAACAATGTGATAATTGCTGTCATAGGAACGTGGGAAAAAATAGAAGACTAGTCATTAATCAAATACTATAATTATTAATAACAAGTGCCATGTGAAATAACAATCTTCTACTAATCACTACCCTAGAATTGTAGTGCCAATTGCAGATTCTCTTTCATAAAGTAAGCTGGCTGCATACAGCTAAAAAAAAGCATAAACTTGCCAAAATATTTTGTCCATTAACAGGTTTTGTGTTGTGTTTTGTACACTGTACGTTTTCCCACATAAATATGGGTTTCTATATGCAGCAGTTATACAACCACGCTTGAATTTCTCCTTTGGCTTCCAGCCTCAAGCAAACCATCAAACTCAAGCTGCTGGGCTTTATCATACCACTCCTCCTACATCTCTGTTTGCGGCTAGTTTTGCACTTCACCTCTTACCACCTCTCCTGACCTCCTTACCACTTGCGTCAGTCCTTGCTGTGTTTTGGCCTGTGGAGTCAGTGTCTTCAAAGCCAATATCCTTTCCCCTGCTGGCATTTTCTCCTTTTCCTCATCGTGTAAGCCCACGTGTTCTTCTCCAAAGGCAGTAATCACCACATTATTTCTCTGTAGAAACCTTCTTTTCTGCCCTGAGTTTTTCAGCCGAGAATACATCTCAGCTTATTTATATTTCCCTTCTGTGGGTATTCAAGAGGAGGCTAAAGAGCACCCATGAGCAAGGAAAACTGCATGAATCTGTGGGTCTATTGGACCTTGGAAAATTTTTCTTTCTTTTCTGAATGCTCAGCACTGCAATTAGTCATTTCACTTAGCATTGCATATGAACTGTCTTTTTTTTTAAAGGCGTTTTTTCAATTTTGTAATGTGTATTACTTAGCTATTAGCACAGAGCTCTATTTAAATAATTATCTACTTTTATGAGAATCAAATATGATTCTCATATGTAAATTGATTCTCCTAGAATAATTTGTCACTGCTGTGTGTGTTCATTTTACAAAAGTAGAATAACGACAGGCCAAGAATTAATTCAATCCCATCACAGTGAATCCCTTTGCCTTCCACATGCTTATCACATTTTCAGGAAAAAAATCACATTCAGAGGTTGGTCACTTACATTATCAAGCCTTTCATTTTGAAAAAGGAAACTCACACAGGGAAACAATATCATATTAGAAACAAAAGATGCTAAAGCCACCTTTTTTCATGTTGCTCACACATTGTTTAGACAGAGAGGAGGAGGTGAAGAAGGCCAGTGGACAGGGAATAAAGAAAAAAAAAGAAGAGATACCAGATATTTTGACTTGAGTTTAGAAGAGCTTTCTCTGATGGATAAGGCCAGGCTATAAAGAAACCTGGACCCTTTGGTGCCTTCTTTTTCTGTGTTAGAGATGCTCAACCAAAACTTCAGGAAGCTGAATATCTGAAGTCTTGTCATCAGTGCAGACACAGAGAGAGCGAGGCAGAGCTGGGCGGCCGTGTGCATCTTCTAGATGTCAACAGATGTTGCTGTTTAGAGCCTTAAATCCCATAGTTACCAGAAAATGATACTTCCTTGCATAGGTAGTAAGGAAACTTTCCTTGTCTGTCTATCTGTCTATGTTTTCTGAAGTGAGGGGATGTGTTTCTTCATTCACACTAGAGCACAAGCTTAAAAACAAAGTCACCTCTCCCCCCACCCTGAATAACCAAGTCAACTAGTTAAGATAACAGCTATAAATGTCCAAATATAAATATCTCTCTCCTGCTCAGGAGAAGGTGAACTAGAGACTTTGTAGCATTCATGAGAAGCATTGCTGTGGCTTTTAATTTTATGTGAACTACAACTTTAAGTGTCACTTTGTGCCTCTAAAAAAATAGAAAATAGTCTTCAGATCTTTCCTTTTTGTGTTTCCTCATTGAGAAAGAAGGTTTACACCAGAAAAGCAGTCAGCAAAAGTCCAGTTTAGACATTGCCAGCGTATTCTTTGAAGGAGGATAGTAGAGCAACTACAGAGCAGTTAAGCTGGGAAATGAGTATTTTTATTTTGGGGAGCCTATGCCAACGGTATTTTTTAAAGACAAGAGGATGGGGCGTTCTCACCACAACCTTTCATAGGCAGTAAGCTCATGTGAAACCATGGAAAACAGGTGAGAGTCAGAAGTCTTTGTCATCCGGCCTGTCCTGGTTTTGGCAGGGATGGAGCTGATTTTCGGCCGGTGGGCCAGGCCCCCCTCTGTTCGCTCGTTTGCGCCTTTTCGTTCATTCGTGCTTTCATTCGTTTGTTCGGCTGTTCATTCCCTCACTCTCTCTCTCTAGAACTTGCTGTTCCAAGATCACTGCTGGAGAACATTGCTGTTCCATGATGGCTGCTTGGGATGGGCTGTGAGAGATTGTGCATTGTACATTTTATATTTTCTATTATCCTTATATTTTACTATTATTAACATTATTAATGTAAAATATAATTATGATTGTCTTTTTCTTTGCTGTCCTGGTGAACTGTTTTTATGTCAACCCATGAGTTTTCCTTTTCTTTGCGATTCTCCACCCCACCCCACTGGGGAGGGCGGGGGGCAGTGAGTGAGCGGCTGCGTGGTATTCAGTTACCGGCTGGGGTTAAACCACGACACTGACCAGTATTTGCAGCTTGGTTATTATCCTCAAATGTGTAAGGAAACAAAATGAGCTATCTGCACTTTAATTTCCATCCAAGGGAAAGCAGGAAAGTGGGGATGAATTTCACCCCTCTATTTGTCTCTCTACGTCTCTGCATTTTTCTGACAAGTTCTCCTTCCTCGCAAAACGATCCAGTTGCAATCCAGGCAAAAATTTTCCTCCTTGCCTCTGCTTCAACACATATGGATCTTGCTCTCTGTCCTTGCTGCCTAGGCAGCAAACCCGCTCCAAAGCAGTAGGTCTGCTGGCCAGCTAAGGTGTATGTCCCATGGCTACCTGCCCAGCCTAGGCTGTCGGGTCAGGCTGTGGGAGGCTGTGATGCCTCCACCAGAAGGATCAGTGCCTCCTACAGATTCCTGACCTGCTTTTACCTGCGCCTTGATTGAGAAGAAGATGAAGGCGGCAGTGATGCTTTTTTTTCAGTGCTTTTTCCAAGATTTTCCAAGGAACTGATGCTCACTTCTCAAAACTTTCCTAACGAGGGCTGAGGCAATTCGGTTCTCCAAAATCCTTTGGAGGCAGATACCATTAGCATGTTGGGAACTCATTCAGGTGGGCAAGTGTGGGCAGGTTAATGACCATGGGAAGGTTTATGACTTGCGTGAACATTTCTGTTATTTTCACAAGTTAATTATGACACTGTGCCAAATAAAGCTGTGACCAAGGTATCTACTTTTGAAGTGAGAATGCTTTCCTCCCAGTCTTCCTCATAAAATGACGTTGCCAGGGCAAACGGCTTTTTGTTTAAGTATGCCAAAAAGTAACTCCTGTTGTTTTCCATTTATCTCTATCAAAACAAACAAATAAAAAGGCAAGTAAAAAAAAGCATATAAAATGTTTATTAACCTGTTATACAAATGACCCGTGTAAGTTATATGCCTCTGACTAATCTTTCGTGCACTATAAACAAGTCCTCATTTGCTTCCAGTTATTTCTATTTCTTCTTTTTAATGGTGATTTCCCAAGTTAAAAACAAGCCTGATAGCTACCTCTAATCTTTATAGCAATGGCTTTTAAAATATTCAAACTGAGTAATTTATTTTTAATGATCTGTAGCTCTGAAACAGTTCAGGCAATGGGCTTTATACTCTGCAGAAAAATTCTCCTTCGTCCTCAGGGCAAATTTGCATTTTTTCAGGCCAAGCCAATTTTGATAACCAAAATGTTTATTAAAAAGAAAGAGAGACAGAGAGACAGAGAGAGCAGGGGAACTAGTATTAAAAGCAGTGACTGAAAAGGTCCCTGGTGACATTTTAAACAGAATACTATTGAGACTGGTTTTTAATTGCTTTGAAACCTCTCTGATCATTTGTACCTGGGAAAGGTTGGTATGAAATGTTCTTAAACAAGAATTTCCTTCATCATTTACACAAATGGGAACTTAGCACACTGTGTTCACATATAAATGAAGTACTCAAAATGAAAGATGTTTGAAACTAGACCTCTAACATGGAGACTATTGTCAAGTGCATCTTCTGCCATACAAAACCTCCTGTTCTAAAAGAAAGTACATCCCATGGCATAGAATCACAGAATCATAGTATCATTTAGGTGGGACCTTTAAGATCATGAAGTCCAACCATTAACCTAGCAGTGCCAAGTCCACCACTAAACCATGTCCCTAAGTGCCACATCTACACATCTTTTAAATACCTGCAGGGATGGTGACTCCACCACTTCCCTGGGCAGCCTGTTCCAGTACCCGACAACCCTTTTAGTGAAGAAATCTTTTCTAATATCCAGCCTAAACCTCCCCTGGCACAACTTGAGGCCATTTCCTCTTGTCCTATCACTTGTCACTTGGGAGAAGAGACCGACCCCCACCTCGCTACAACCTCCTTTCAGGTAGTTGTAGAGAGCAATAAGGTCTCCCCTCAGCCTCCTTTTCTCCAGACTAAACAACCCCAGTTCCCTCAGCCGCTCCTCGTAGGACTTGGGCTCTAGACCCTTCACCAGCTTCGTTGCCCGTCTCTGGACACGCTCCAGCACCTCAATGTCTTTCTTGTAGTGAGGGGCCCAAAACTGAACACAGTACTCGAGGTGCGGCCTCACCAGGGCCGAGTACAGGGGGACGATCACTTCCCTACTCCTGCTGGCCACACTATTTCTGATACAGGCCAGGATGCCGTTGGCCTTCTTGGCCACCTGGGCACACTGCTGGCTCATATTCAGCCGGCCGTCAACCAACACCCCCAGGTCCTTTTCCGCCGGGCAGCTTTCCAGCCACTCCCCCCCAAGCCTGTAGCGTTGCCTGGGGTTGTGGTGACCCAGGTGCAGGACATGGCACAGGACATCTTTGATAAAGATTTTGCAGTGAAAGGTAAGTTAAATGAGAGAGTCAAGTGTTAAAACAATTTTTGAAAGTAACATCACCCAGGAAAGGCATTTACTGATTATTGAGCTCCTAAGTGGAGGCCTATTTAGCTTGTCCCCAAAAGATGCCCCAAACTCCCCTTCAGTTTTCCAGTTTATGTTGCTTATATATCACTGAGACAAATTATTGGACTTTAGCCTTGATACCTCTACCTAGTTTCAATTAAGTGCAAGCACTGCCTTATACGTTTACGGTTTACATACCAAACCAACAAGTTTTTCACACTGTTTCTGTGCTTGAACATCATCAAGCTCTCCCTCAGCTGCTTAATTACAGCCCTTTGGCCTCGTCATCGTTTCTGGAGCAGAGGCACTCTCCGGCTGGGGGCTGGTACACAGCACTGCTCTGGTCCTGTCTTTGCAGAAGGATTGTACTTACTGATGCTAAAAATGTCCTTCCTTACCTGCAGTCTAGGTTTATTAAGTCTTTTTCAATATTCCCAACATTAATTAGATAATCTGAGTCGATTCTTAGATGAGAGGTCACATTTAATTTGGTACATTACTGATTCTATATCCTTCTTTTTCCTGCTGTCACAGTTTGGTATTAAAGCATCAAGTTTGATACTGCTCACCACTGGTTCAAATCTCAGAAGGGATTGCTAAAGTCTCTGTCCTTCTGTAGCAGACTAATTCCATGCAGTCATTTGTGGTGAACTTCCCTTCTTTCTTTAGTCTGGAAGAGATTTTCAAAACAAAGAACCTGTATTTCTGCTCTTTTTGGAAAATAAGGGCTATTTTTTCAGTCAGACTGAGAAACACCTTACTGCCTGTGGCACAGCAGCTTCAAACTGGACTCAGGAAAGCTGCGTTCCCCTTTTTCTTTTACAGTAGGCTTTTTTCCGTGCCAGAGAAAATGGGCAAGATTACCGAGCCTAGGCACAGGGGTGACAGGATAGGACTACACGGGCGAATGGACTTTTGACCATTCCAAACAATCCAGACTTGCAGTGCAAGACTTCTGAAGGATATAAGCAGAATTCTTCAAAATATAAAATTCTGGAAACCATCTCAGAAACAAGGCAAATAATAAAGGTTTTTTCATTCTATTCCTTTCCTCCTAGGTTCTTATGCTACCCTCATCAATTTTACTGTCTCTAGCAGTTTTGGTACGTACATCCTGTACATTCTGAATAGAAACGCTGCGTTGTGAGATTTTATTTTCTTGGAGTTATAAGAAATGAATCATGCCAATTTCTTATACGGAAAATAAAACAGGGCTTGGGATATTTAGATAAATTCAAATAGAATAAAGGAGTTACAGTATCTCACCACCTGTTTAGCTTTTCAAAATCTTTTCATTTCAAGATTCACAGAGATAGTAATGGATACCATTCATCAACTGAATAAAGAATTAAGCACCAGCAGCGCAAAACATATTTCCATAAATATTATAAAAAATAAGCTGATTATTTTAACATTGAGATCACAGTAATAATAAATGTGAAAAACAAGTGGGAAGTGACTCAGGAAATCTCCATGTAAATTTTTATTTGGGATGATGCTAATATTTTCAGTAAATAAATGGAAGAAAACCACAGTAAGAATTCCGAAAATGAAGAAAAAATTTCTAAATTCCCATTAATTTATTTAAACAATATTATAATTAAAATTGCTCAACAATTTCAAGACAAAGCTTTTTTCTTTAGGAGAAAAAAACTTTCAGTGAAAATGTTTTTCACAAGAAAACTGGAATTTTAAAACTTCAAATTTCTGAAAACAAATCTTCTCAAATGTCTTTTTTATTTTTTTCCCGTTGAAAGCAGGATTTCACTTTCAGGACAATTTCATGCATACCAAAAAATCACTTAAATTTACTTTCATTTTGTTATAGTTTATGGCTCTTTACAGTTTATTTTTGACTAAAGCAAATGTCTGATTGCCCTCCCCTCCCTTGCTACTTCACTCCAAAGTGTCTAAACCATAACTTTGAATGTCATTGTTTATCGAGGCATAAATTTCTTATCTTAAAATAAAAGTTTGCCGTTGTCAATGGCTGCTCTCTGATGACGACTGCAAGAAGCCATAGAACACCTGATGTTCTTAAATTAGCTAGGTGGAGCATTTTAAGCTCACAAAGAATTACTTATTCCTTGGCTGAAGAATATGGAGAACTTTTGAATTATTAGAATGAAAAACATGCAACTGTAGTCTCTTGGGTGTAAGAGAATGTATATATTTTCTTGGAGCAGATGGAAAACAATGAATTGCTTATCTAGATTTGTGTCATGTACACCTAGGGGGAATAGGGAAAACATGACTAGCCCATCAGAACTGTCAAAACGCGAATGACGTTAGTTACAATCAAGAACAAGCAACAGATAAATTTTACCAACAGTAAGGCATAGAATGGGATATGTAAAAATAGCATAATTATACACTGAGAGAGAGCGCTGGCATAAATGGACAGACATCCCTCTCCACCGTAAGGGACACACTGACTCTTTCCTCTTTACAGTGCGTGTTCACGTGCCCACTGATTACGTTCTCTGCTTTGGCTTCTGTCATTTTGCCCGGCAGCAATATCAAACTCACTGATCTGTAATGTTGGGATGCCTCCTGGGCCCCTTTTTAAAGACTGGTGTCAAATTTGTCACACTCCATTCTTCCAGCACGAAGGTTAGCTGAAGTGATACATCGCACACAGCAATTAGTTTAGCAATCACATATTCTAATTTCTTCAGGCTTTCAGTAAAAAAAAGCCTAGTCAGATGTTAGCACAGATGTAAACCATTTTCCCTATATTGCTGTCGATTTACCTTACTTTTTCTGCAAACTGGTCATCTATCACCCCATCATCTTTTTGGTAGACTTCTGGCCACTGCCTTTAGTTGTCTTTTTTTCAGCTTCAGTAGACTGGTTTTCAAAGTATTTCAATTAGCCAAATCATGGGACATATAACTTTCAGTTTTCCCTCTTCGGGCATTGCTTTTTTTTTCTCTAGTAAGTCTCACTGGTTCTTCTGTTTACCCACACTGATGTAGGAGAACAGGGGAAGGGAATCCCTTCTATAGTGGTCTTTTTTAATAGTTGCAATGTATGTGTTGTAAAACTCAACATAAAACAAAATACCCTGTGGGTATTTTACCCATTTAAGTGCTCCTTTTTAATATCCTTCTAACCAGCTTCCTCAACTAGCTCCAGTGTCTGAAGTTAAGCGCTTCCATGGTGGATATTTTTGGTGTGGCTGTTCTTGTCAGGACACTGACCATGGATGCCTTACGGTCACGTCTGTGTCACTGCAAGCAGGTTTTGGAAAGGATTGATCTCCAACGTCACGTCAGCACTTTTTGCACAAAAATGTGATGTTGCTGAGGGCAGAGGACCAACAGTAGTATGATCTTCTCTGTGATAAAAAGGGGACAGTCAGAGCCTAGAGCTAAGTAAATCTATGTCCAGATTGCTTTAGCAGTGGAGGGAAAACATACTGCATGACAGTAGCATAATGGGACACTTGCTGATCATATGCCAGAGTCCCATAGTTGTATATGAAAAATGTGCTTTTTTGCAGATGGTTATCTGTTGCAGCACACAGATGTTGTGCATAGACATAAACTGCGGTTCCATTTTACATCAGTATGTTAATGTTTTACCAAACATAATAATACAGTACATACTTTTCTCATAGTAATTAATCACTGAATAATTACACAAATTTAAAAGCTTATCGTACTGAAACAGACGTTGTTTTGAATGGGGTAGTTGCTCTGAGAAATCACAAAATCTAGCATAATATTTACACAGGCAAAGAGGAGTCAAGTGGTAAAAAACCTTTTTATCAGTGAATAAAAAATCATGGGAGTGAAAGTAACGGGAGCCCCAGGTGACCACTTCAGGTGTTAGTATCTACATGGCAGACACCTAAGATTGTGTGACATGAGGGCTTGCTGTAGGCAAGCTGATCCGGCTGGCATCAAGCCATGGTCCTGAGCAGTTATGAGCGCTTGTGCATGTGCCAGTGGCAGGAAGTTAATGATAAAGAAATTTTATGGGTTTAATCTTCAATAGTGCTTACAGGTGAAATTATTTATTATTATCTAATCTCCTCTCTGGGGTTAATTTTGAGAATATTCTAATGCTACATGTGATACCAGTCTGTATATGAGTTTTTAAGTTATGTTAGAACTAATATAAAAATTCCGTTATATCAAACTTTGACATAAAGTGGTTTCCTTTGACTTCGAAAAATCATAGAAAAAAGTATCTCTTCACGGCAACTTCTATTTCACAAAAATGACTTCAGATTGCATTTTCCCAGGAGACAGTATAATCTTCGCCTTATAAACATAAGCAATCCCTCCTGGGAAAAATATAGTGAGGAGGCAACTCGCTCTGTAAAGGAAAATGAAGGCTTTGAGGACCCAGGCTAGACCTCTTCAGGGGACCACAAACATATTTCAGGCTCTTGCTCGCATATTTTGTCATTCCCATTTTTTTGAGATTTCCCCCATATCCCAGGTTTTTTTGTTGGACATTGGAAAGCAAAAATATAAGTGCAGTTCATGTCTCTTATGATTTCTCTGTAGAAAGCTGTACCGTATTCCTGGTTCAGTTCTCTGGCATATTTTCACCTGAGTTGAAGAACTGGGCCTCTCTGTTCACCAGCTAAGACTTACTACACTAAGATAAGTGAACCGCGTCTTACTTACCTGTGTAAACAACATACCTGTGTTGCCATCCACTCCATCTGGCTGAACAGCAAGCAAGTGCTTTAATGCATTGGAAAAAATGGGATCAATTTGTGTTCCTTCTAGCTATTTTCTTCCTAGAAAGTTCTCTGGTTCTACTGAGGACCTGAGACAAAAATGAGTGAACATCAGGAGGGTGGCTATTTCTATGTGAGAAGGATGTGATAGAAATTACTAGGAAAAATATGTTCATCTGAGTCTCCTAGGCCAGTTTTGCAGATTTAAAAAAGACATGCATTCAAACTTTGTATGCTAAACAAAATTTTTCATTGAGATTTCCTAAGGTGTTAGTGTGAGAATATTTCAGATATTCTGTGCTTAATTAAGAGTGATATTAGCACTTATGGTGATAAAATGTGATTAAATAATTTCGAAGTCAGGTACTCATATTAGTTAAAATATGCAGAATACGAAGAATGATAAATGCTATTTGCTAGACAAGATTAAAGAAATAGCTAAGTTTGTAAAAATGATCCCTGAGGGCTTGAGATGTGTCTAAGCTATTTATAACCCTTTCTTCTCCTCTTAAAAAGTAAATCTTTACTGGAAAAATAATATAATGAAATTCAGCCTACTGTGGAGAGGTCAGTTTCAGGGACTCTTGTCCCTGCTGGCAAGTGACTCAGATGATAAATTGCCAGTACAAATCATTAGACTGATGCCTGGCAAGAACTGGAGCTGGCCTTGTTCAGTACTTTTTAATTAAAAGGAAAAAGATTTTTTTTTTTTTTTTTTTATTTATTTCTAATGGAAGAGTGCCGCAAAAGGAAGTAGGCAGAGGGCATGAGGAAAAGGGGAAAACGCTCTAAAAGGTTCTTTTGCATCTCAGCCAAAACCAAGAGTCCTAATGGTAATGAGGCTGGGGATGGGAGGGGAGAGAAGAGAATGACTCTGCTCATTCATCAGCCTGATAATTGTAACACAAGCTTCCAGGTACCTTTCATACGGCATTTCCCAGGTCTTTGTGCCGTTGTTGTAACAACGACAAGGATAGACTCCACTGCCTCCTGTTAGGGAAGGGTGAGGGGCACAGTCTGAGATAACTTGAGAAAGGAATATTTTTAGTTCAAAGGTCTGAATTTATTTCGGGCTATAAGTGCACGAACTTCTTGGGAAAGAGCCAAGGGTTTAGATCCAGCAAAATGGCATTCATATCAAAGGAAACTGGAAACCCTCTAGAGCTACAAGGAAATCCTAGTCCGTTAAAACAGAGATGTTTTGTAAACATCTCGGCTTTGAGAAACTCTGGTGGTGACGCAGCGAAAGATCTCTGCCAGCTTTTCTAGAGGGCTGCTCTGCTGAGTGGGCCTCCAAAGTCTACAGCCACAGGTCCTCCTGCACAGAGGCACAAGCCTGAAGACCCTAGCGACTCCAGGCAGGAAAAGTGAAAAAAAAAAAAGTAAAAAAATAATATGGAATACAACACAAACAATGGTGTTCCCTGCAGCTATGGAAAATTTCACATTCAGGTTGCACGTTTGAGAATATCTTTTGCTTGTAAGGGGAGCAAAATGTCTGATTCCCCAAAACAGTATTCATTTAGGCAGAAATAGTCCTGTCCTAGTCAATAACAAACAAGCAAAAGAGCTTTAGCTGGGCAAAATACTTGCAGGAAAGGTCCTGACTCTTGCTCCTAATAAATAAAGAATATCCTAAACAGTTCACCAATAAAGGACAATGGTCTTACCTAGGTTCTGTGAAACTGGGGAAAACGATTAAACTATCTAGGTGAAATAAGGAATTCAGACAGCTCTCAATAAATATTCAAGCAGGTTAAAGTTCCAGTGAAGTTCATATTTGGTTCCATTGCTTCCCTGTTTATGCAGGCTGTCTTACCCTCTGGAGTACGTAACCCGTTACATACCAGGTCAAACCATTAACGTTTGAAGGTACAACAGCCTGTCAGTCTCTTTTCATATAAAAATGAAAATAAAAATGCAATTCTTTGGTAGTGTTTCGGCCAATTTCTTCTGGCACTGGGTGATTAAAAAGCCGCGCTGGGTGGGATGGTTGCTTACTTTTGCTGATTTTTTTCTCTCTTCGATCGCTACTGTTGTGTGCAGAGATGAGCAGGAAAAGCTATGTCGAATGTTGACTGGTTGAAGGAATGAGTTGAGTATGCTTTTGCTTTCTCTAATTAGGTTCAGGCAATTCATTTTTTTCATTACTTCATTGTTAGATGGTGTGGTTAGATTCAAGTCTAGTTAGTATCATTAATTTTATTTTTGTTAACTTATTCCAATGAATGATTTTATTTTATTCTATTAATTCAAGCTTATACACAGGAAGATAGCATTGCTCTCTCTTTGGTAAGTATATTACTTGATTTTTTTTTTCCTGGCAGATCTTAGAAGATCTTCAATGTTAAATTTCTAACTTTTTCTTTTGTTCTGTCCTATTTCCAATATGTCCTTTGAGTTCCATCAGTGTTTAAAAAGAGTGAGAATTCTGCCTCAAATGTGTCCATTAAGAAAGTCTTTCAGCTTTAATATCATTTATTTAAAATATATAATTAATCCTTAAGGAGAAATTTCAACCTTGATTTGTCACTGTTCTTTTTAAAATATTGTGAAGATCAATCTTACCTCCTTTCAAAGTCAGAACTTAAAAGTTATACCAGAGATATTATGATATTTTTAAAGTTAAAGATCCTATTCACACCAAACTGGTATTTCATCCTATCATGTGCTTAAGCTTTTGTCAAAAGCAGAATGTGAGATATTTGTAAATGGGGAAGATATAACTGGTCTAAATACTGGGCGGGGGGCGGGGGGGGCACAGGGTGGAGAGAGAGACTGAAAGAAGAAAGATCTATGTCTTCAGGACAGGCTGCTACTGCTCGCAAGGAGAATATGTCTGGTAACAGAAACCAGCCGAGAGCCCTTTGGGAGATGTCAGGAGCCAGGTTACTCTTACCAGGCCTGAGAAGACTCTGGCTTGACCATGAAGGCTGCAACACGACCAAGTGCTAGCTGATGCTGGGTAGAGATTCACAGCTACCGTCCTCTTTGAGGATCTTCAAAACTGCAAAGTGTTCCCTCTTACAGACTCTGTGCAGTGCCAGAGGGATATAAACCCCCCCCATGAAAGAACGGAAGAATTAAATTGTGTCTCTGTATGTACGCCTCTGCAAATGTGCCTTTTACACCTCCCCTTCTGAAAGGTTTCAGAGGTCTCATCCAATCTGCGGTGGCTGTTGAAGGAAAGAAGACACTATTCCCATAGTATTTACTTGTAATGTAATTATATTGTATTGCATGATATTACTTTATATGGTATTAATATTACTTTATATGGTATTAAATGCCAATAAAACTATAGTGAGGCTTGGGGAATGAGCCAATACAGTCTCTGCTTCATAATTCCTCTTACTTTTGCTTCCAGCAGCCCTGGTATGTTCATGGTAGGTCCATGTTGGCCACTTCTGCTCATTTATATCCAACCTCACCCAGGGATTACTAGGATAAAAGGCAGCATCTTGCTAGAGCTTAACATCAGGTACCCAGCTTGGGTGTCTCTGTGAGGAGATTGGAGTTTGTGGGTTGTCCATAATCTCCATAACCTTCCACCAGGGCTAGTGCTAACTCTGCCTAGATGGAGAGGGAGAGGATGGGATCCTCTTGTCTGGGCAGGGGACCTGGCTGGCATATACTGTGGCTTACTTTTGTCTTGTAAAAGGAAGCCACAGTAGACAGTGGATGCTGGTACAGGCGCATCTTTCCTGCAGCTAGCGCCCACTTGAACACCAGCACTAGTGTCTGCTTGAACACTAGGGTTCAGAAGCACAGAAGTGCTCCCAGACCAGCACTTTCAAATTATTCTGAGAGCATCCAAGCTAGTTTCCTATTGTTACTGGCTGGTGTAGCAGGTGGAACAAATATCTATGGCTGGGGCAAAAGTTTGTAGAGAAAAAGACGGAGTCTTCATGACCCAAGTGGCCAAATGTCACATTAGAGAAATGTTTTTTCTCCCATTTTTGGCCATGGACTTCCTATGTGACACTTATGGCATAGGTGGTTTCTGATGATGTACCCCTCGATTTTTCAAGTCTCTTCAGAGAGGTCTCTGAGACCAGATTAAGTGGAAGTGCTGACTGCTCACAAACACAACTGACTTCAGTGGGAGTGTCTTTCATACCTAGAAAGAATACAAAACAAAACAAAACAAAAGTTAAGTGCTCTTGAAAAATTAAGACCTGGCTTGCAAATTTAAAGGGCACTTTCAATAATTTGGGGAGTTTAAAAGCCATGTCTCTGCATTTCAGTTCCTTGGCTATGGAATGTGGTGATTCATGCTGCCTAGTTTCACAAGACAAACTTATTCATATTTATGAAGCACTTCAGATATTTTCATGAGAGCACCACCCTGCCACCATTAGCAAATACACGTGGAAAGCCACAACGGTGAAGTTTGCCGGCTGCCTCTAATGTAGGTGCGTGCAGGGAAAGGTAACTTGCTGTTATTATAAGGTGCTCTGTTAGCTCAAGAGGCGCAGGTCCGTGCAGCAGATCCAATGTATCCAGCCTTGCTGATGACACGCACAGGTGTCAGTATGATGCCATGTGATAACAATTCTGATTTTTTTCTCACAGTTCTGTTACCTGGAAAATTATGCACAAGAAATATATCACTAATGGAATTTTAACACTCCAAAAAGAAATGCTTGCAAGCTATGAATAACTAGAATTAAAGTTTCTAATACAAGTAGAGAAAATAATTTGAAATTGTGATTTGAATGGATTAATATTAATTATGCTGGTAAAGCAAGGTGTAGTTGAACACTAAAAATCAGTGGGCACATTGAGTCATTCGAATGTTAATTTCTTTATGGTTCCTTTACCTGTAAAATGGATATGTTGCCTACTCTCACAAACGCAATATTTATTGATAATTGTGATACATTTTAAACAGCCTGTTTAAGCTGCAAGAGGCATCCATACAGAAATTAATCATTTTTCTAGTTAGTCTAAACTTAACTGATGTGTGGAGAATAAGACCAGAGGCTGTACCACGAATAGCAAGGTTACATACAGATTGAGTAACTCCTTATTCATTGAATGAGACAGGAAACAATAAAATATGATAATTTAATTAAAGCTACATCACAGTGCAAATGCACAGGGGATGAAAAGTTCTGCATAGCCTAGCTTAACTTCTAAAACTTCCCACTTTTGATTTCGCAAGCTGAATATTCTTCCAACATTCTGAGGACTTTTACTGTGCCCTTTTTTTTCCGTGTAATTACTACCTAATGAACCCCAGTTCATGTCTTGTGCTTGTCAGATTGTTCTCAACAGCAATCCCTGTGGCTTGCGGCTCCAGGAATTTCACAGCTAAAATGGTGACTCCCGAGAAAGAATAAGTATGACTGACCACAGCATCCCAGCTCTTCATGGGCAGGAGCAAGGTAAGTAAATACTCCTGCAGACAAGTCAAGACAGTGAAATACATGATAGTCAATGTAACTGTACTCTAAAAAAGCACCGTAGCAACAGAATCGGGGCACTCTCAATTTTGTGCGTCTATCTTACTTGACAGTAGGTTTCTTCTTTTACAAAGAAGCTATCAACACCAGCCAGTGATTATGCTCTCCATTGCTATTTAGTCTTGAGTACATCGGTGAATTGATGGGCATGATCGCTCACAGTAAAAAAGCAAGCAGACAAAAAAAACCCCACAAGCCCCAAGAACAAGAGTTAGGTCACAGCCACAGTTGACGGTAAAAAGGAAGACAGAAATAGGCTCTGTGTCTTTTCCTTGGGTCACAAATTTATCCAAACCATGGAAATCACATAAGCAGGCCTTATGGGAATTTTTGTTTTCACTAAAGCTTAAATTTATAAAAACAAACTCTTTGAAGATAGTATATTAATATTTCTTGCCTTAAACAAAATCAGACCGAGCCAGATATTGTCTATCTGCCTTAAATATACCCAATGGCTTAATGGGAAGGGGAAATATAGCCCAGTTTATTTGGGGAATGGTAAGAAGCGGAGCAGTACAAAAGAACTCAAACCCTAGAAACTGGAAATAATGTGACAAGATAACAGTGGCCAGGTAGGCAGAGAATAAGGAAAAGAGCAAGAAAGAGACCGAGCCAACTCCTCCCTGTGTTCCTCAGAGATTGCTCAGAGGTGTTGGCTTCAGAAAAAGCAGAGAAGGTAGGCGTACGAATGAGCTAACTGCACAGCTGGGGGTTTCCTCCATTTTGCAAACAAGCTACCGAGAAACTGGCCTGAGGCTCCCAGCCGTTACAGCAACCTGCCGTAGTGGCAGAGCGGCAGAAACAGGCTGAATTCTGCTCTCCGCTCCTGGCATGACCAGAATGCGTGAGTGTAAGAAATTATGTCAGTCTGCTGGCGTGTCATCGTGCTGATTGCAGAACAACAGCCACTTGACCTTCCTGTCAAGAAAGTATAGCCTGCCCCGACTGCCTTTTCTTTACATCTTACTGAAACGTGGAGTGGACGCTCCTGGAGCATCCCTTGGGCATTAGCTTTTGTTCACAATAGTAATACCATGGTGGATCAAGGATCTAAGGTTGAAGAGGTTTGCTGAGAAACTTCATCTCTGAGCCTTTAGGTAATGTATTTATTTGTGTTAAAAGGCTATTTCTGTAAGAGGCAGCTTTTGCTGTCATGGAGATATTTGATATATTATAGGACTCACTGGACTCCATATATCTCCTTGCCATCTGCTTTAAATCGAAAACCACACTGGTTTAGAACTTAAGATCAAGAATTTCTGTTTATTTGCAGAGAAGCCATGGTATATTATTTTTGTCACTGGTAAATCATTTGTCACTTTAAATCCTAGTGAAAATAAAAAACCTGACTGCTTGCAATTGAATGTGATTTATCCACACTCGTTAATTAACACCTAAAGATGTGAAAGATTAAGTTACCTTTGAAACAGAAATTGAAACTTTTAAAATCCCAAAAGGTCTCGTAAAGACATAGTAGGAATTGAGGTAAGGTTACCAGTACCAATACTGTAGGAAGATGATGTTCTCAGATACCTTAAGGGAACACATAGAGACAAAAATACAAGATTTAAATATGCTTATGTCTCAGAAAGCATAGCTCCCTGTGAGTAGCACACTGCTCTCTACCCTGGCAACCTGTCAAATAAAGAATTCGGTTGCAAGTTTTGGTACTCCTACCCCTCAGTGGAACACACTTTAGCAACCCAGGGAATCAGGCTAGAATGGTGGAAAAGAAATAGAGGTTTGGTATGACTGCCACAGCCTCCCCTAAGCGCCTAGCTACTTCAGGGGCTCAAGCTCAGCCCAGAAGAAAGGGCTCAGCAAGTTGTTGCTGAGAAACTTGCTCGTTTTCACGGTTGTGTCTAACTCGTTACATATTGATTCCACCTCTAGTTTTCTGGTGAGGCCACCCAGAGGTGTCTGTTTGTTTCTTGTCAGATGCTTGTAGGGAGCCAAGGGACTGTTGTAGCAGCAAAGGATGTCTCATTTGGCAAGTTCTTGGTTATTGGAAACTGCCTCATCCCAGGGTGACAGCTTTTTGTCTTTATTCCGTTTTTACTTGAAATCTAATCCCTGTTCTACCCGTGGTTTATCACATCAGAGCCAAGTGAGAGTGAACAGCAGAATTATTTTTTGTACAGTGATCATTCATAGGCACAGAACTGGCATTAAATTCCCCAGGCATAACAATTTTGACAACAGTCCTATCAGACTTACACTGGTTCCTAGGTCTGATAAGCAACTGATTATGTTATTTCTAACTTCTTTCTGTTTAGCCATCCTACTGTAAGCAGCCTTTGCAATCCTGCTGGCAGGAACCATGCCTGTCTTGAACTCATTTCTCACTTTGTTGTCACATCCTGCAAAACTGAAGACGGCTGAGATGTTATTTCAATATTTAATCTTCAGATTTTGGAAAACTCTAGCCCAGCTCTAGCTGAAATGAATCCTCATAGGCCATTCAATCTTCCCAGTGTGCTTTTGTTTGATATGAAGTGGAGAAAAAAAGTCTACTCATGAAGAATATTGGTAAGTTGTGAATTTTCCAGAACGTCTTCTTCCATATGTATATTCTCCAGGCAGATCCGGGCTTCATCTGGTGTTGGCAAAGAATGTCTACAGCTGGATTCCCATATAATGAAAAACACAACTTTTTTTCCTTCTTG
This sequence comes from Phoenicopterus ruber ruber, assembly GCA_009819775.1. Taxonomy (NCBI): domain Eukaryota; kingdom Metazoa; phylum Chordata; class Aves; order Phoenicopteriformes; family Phoenicopteridae; genus Phoenicopterus; species Phoenicopterus ruber. The sequence goes on from CM020217.1 coordinate 53,926,057, forward strand.
GAAATATGAATGTTCTTCAGATATATATTTTTTATCATGAGTCATGAAGAGGAAGAAATAACCACAGGAAATTTCCTTTAAGGTCACATTCAAAACAACTTAAGAGAGGCTCATTTTCAGAAAACCGTGTCACTTTCAGTTTCATCTCACACAAAAATCTGAAATGAAATCAAAGGTCCTTTTGCACCACTGCCTCAACCTGGCAATTCACTGCTCACTGCTGAATGGCTTAGAATTCATCCCTTTTATCTATTCCCATTTGCAGTCCTTTGTACCCGATCGCCAAGACGGCGTGTCAGGATGTTACTGCCCAAAGGGAGCGGTGGAGCCCTCTCGGGAGGGCTGCAGCACCTGCAGCACAAGTAGGTACAGTCGGTCTTTAGCGCGGCACAAAGTCGAGCTGCTTTATGCCAGATTAGGTTCTAGAGAAAAGCTTTGCAATGGAGCAGAGAGAGGCAAGGTGGGTAGCACTGTTCTCTGTCTCAGGCTCTTTTAAGAAAACTTTTCTGTGATGCTTTTCCTTTTTTTAAAAATTTGAATTTATGTACATGGGGCCCAACAGTCTTCAGCACTTGCAAGGAGGGCAAATGCCTCTAGCTCCAAATGGCTAAAGTATACACCTCAGCGAAGGGAGAATTTGCAATAGCAAAAGTTTCGATAGCAACTGACAAATATGTATGTCACTACAGTAACAACGAAACGACTGTAAGCACGAAGAAATGGCAGTCACACACTCTCAAGAAATCATATGCCATCAGCAAGTAAATACATAATTGTTACACCATTGAACAGAGTATTAGGGAAGTTAATATATAAACAGATATTTAAAATTACAGCGGCATGTACATACGGGACACACGGATCCACTTCTGAATTCAGTCTCTGAATTTTTGGCTTTAACTGTGTAAATGAGAAACGCAAACTCTTCAGTTACAATCTCAGTCCCCTAGCATCAGCTAGCACTTTACTCCATGTAATGCCACTAATTGACTGAAAGGCTTGCATACATATTATTAACCCTACTCATGATTGTGGAAGGATTTGTGTGCATTGATAGAAATAGGACTCGTGTGTTATTTGCATTATACCATATATATCTTTTCTTTTTCTCTGAAATTAATCTCCCTATCACAAAACCTCCTGTGTGTCCCAGTTTCTTCAGGATGACTTTTGCCAGAATTTTATCCACATCTGTCACTGTCAGCGACATTATTCAGCTCTGTGCACACAGGAGGCCATGCTTCCAACCTTGTTTAAGTGCACAAGTTATTAGAGCATTCCTTATCATATAAAATAAGTCACCTGAAAAGAGCACTTTTAGTTTCAGAAGTGCTGCTGAAAAAGTGCAATGCTCTCTTAGTATATATTGTAATGTTTGGTGCAACACAGTCTCCCATGGAGCTTCCCTTTTTGTTGGCTTTTAGCTATCGCTTTCCATTCTCATTCTCCCTATGGCAACATTTAAACATGTTGTTTCATAACGTGCTAACGAGACACCTTCCATGGATTTTGATCTTCCTATACCGAAACCGGTAGAAAGCAGAAGCTGAGGGCATAAACAGTGATTGAGACAAAACTTAGGAATTCTGTATTTATTTGTACCAGACAGGTAGTCATTATTTCTGCAGGAGTCATATTTATAAAGGCTGAAAAATTACTTCCTCCAGCTGCTGCTTTGTTACTTTGTAGTTAATACCTTTTCATCCTCATTCCTTCTTTTGTAATATGCAAAGTCTCTTTTCTTATCATATAATTTGTGATTACAGGCTGGTTGGTAAATTTTGGATAGATTTTAGATGACTGATGTCTTTCATGTTCCGTTTCAGAGCTTCCTAATTGTCACTCAGGTTTTCCTTTCCATCTATGCAACCATAACTTTTATTTTTTGTGGATACGCTGTTTATCACCCAGTAGCTCACTGTGGCTTTACAAAAGGCTGCAAAATTTATTTTAATATGATCAGAGTTGTGTTGTGTCAAAAATATTTTAACAATCCTAAATATCTATCTGTCTATATCTATATCTGAAAATGAGAAATGCATTATTCGGGAAGTGCTGTAATGATATCTGATCTGGTATTGCAATACAATGATTGTCTTAAAAAGAAATCTCTAGCCTGAGATGCATGCTATATCTTACAGTAGTCTGGGATTATGTACAGTGTATAAAATCTAATATGTATGTAAATTGTTGGCAGAATTGTCCATCAAATCCAAGTCAAAGGTATTCAAATACTAAAGTTCCATTGAAAAGACGTTATTGGTCCAACATCCTGATTTTCAAAGCATTCCTCATAGTGGCAATTAGAACAGTGGATTTCAATACTCCCAGGAATTCATCTTTAGTCTAAACTCCTTCTCTTGGAAGTTAATTGCATGTCTTGTCTCATCTCCCAAATGAGCGGAATCGTGTGAGAATACGGTAACGTCTGCCCCAGGCTGCAAACTGCTGAGCATGCCAGGAGGTGATGCCTCGGATACTGATGTATATGCAGTCTGGGAGACTGACACAGTTGGTTTGCTTAGAAGCAGGCTTATTTTTCATGATGTTTTGAAACTGCATGGCTATACTTAAAGTATTATGGGTATTTGCTTTCATATCATGATGGTTAATGGAGAGGGCATGCCCCACTGTGCATAGATAAATTTCAACTCTTGGGGCTAATCATTATTTGCTCCATTTAGTATGCAACTCTCTTTTATTACAATTATTTCTTAATTTCAAACTAGGCTGCAGCTATGATCCATGAGAAAACCACTCAATCCGATTTTTTCTGTGTCTCCTGTCATTGTGTGAGAAGGAGTAATGTGAAGATACTTTTACAGAATGCTGCAAAGCCTTTCTCCCTTTGGAAGTCTTTCCACCACAACAGGACATTCATCTGCCCCTCTACTCTTAAACCAATGAGCCACAAAGTGTTAATCCCTGAGAAGTTTGGCTTCAAAAGTGTGGAAATATGAGAGACTTCAGTAGGTCCATTAGGGATTTCACCATTGCTTTTGAGTCTCTGTGGAAATTGCTTCCACGATATGAGGATGGGATGTTGGAGTTGTTGGGGAAAAAAAAGGAAACAAGGCAAGGTTTGTCGAGAGGCAATATCTCTTATTAAACCAGATTACTCTTTAGATCAGAAAGACCTCGTGCTTGTCTGCCTGCTACTTATCAATTTGCCTAATAAAAAGATATTTTCTCTCCACAAATCCTGTCTCAGTACTTTAATAGGAGGCAGTACAAAATCATCACATAGTTGGAACAGTGCTCCTCATCTGTGTTTTGTCTTAAATCTAGTACTGGTAAAATTTCATTGTAGCCTTGAGGAGTGAAAGAGTTTTCTTATCAGGGAGAAGCAGTTTATACTCCCATGTACCTCTGCTGGCTAACACATCTCAGTGAGGAACAGAAGAGTTTGCTTAGTTGGACAGAACGAGAAGACAGGTCTGAGGTTAGTTCCAAGAAAAGCCATTTCTGTTGGTGTGGACGCGGAACTGAATAGGAGAAATAGTTCAGTTCTTACCAGTTCCGTGGCAGCATTTTTCTTTTGCTTGGGCAACCCTGGTCCTTTGATCAAATCTTTGCTGCCCAGGCTTAGTTCATGGTTTCTGTCAAAATATGGTTGCAGGTAGCCCCAGCAGACATCAACTTTTCATGTAAATTATACATAGCATTTGGTTGCCTCCCTGAGCTTCATTATAAGACTTACAAAATCACTGCAAACCCCCATACAAATGTTACTTTCAGTGACTTGTACCAGATTATTTTACATAATCTTTAGGCACGGGTTTGCCTTTTAAAAATCTTCCCTGTATAGAAATTAAGACCACTCAAGGAGCTTTTAATCAGAGAATGTCTAGTTAGAAGGAGTCTTTTAGATCTGACTAATAATTGTAAACCAGACGGTTAAGGGATTGCAGTTGTAATAGAGTGGGGTGGGTGGTGAGAAACAAACAAAACAACCAAAAACCCCAAAAGCATGGCCATAAACTCTAGGGAAGATAATCCCCTTGGTTTAAAGGTATTCTAACATTAATCACAAGGGGCACAGTTGCCATTGGTTATGCAATATAAAAATCCTCTTTTTGTTTCCTTTCTCTCACTGTGGAAGTGGAGCACGAAGCAGTCACTTTGGTTTCTTCATCAGCATTTTGAAATGCCTGATTGAACTGAAGAGATACAGGACGCTGTCTTTTATCTACATCCTGGCAGTTGTGGCGGTGCTGTGCAGGTCTGTAAGCCTTCTTAGCAATTTCCTTCCAAATCTGTCTACAAAAATTGTACTCTGCGTTTCCAACAATGCAATATGTACAATTTCAAGGATGGTATGAATATTTGCTGTGAATATATTATCTACAGACTGCTTTCTGCACGCAGTAGGGAAAATTCATCATTCAAGTACATAAGCAACAATTTTCAAACAGGAGAAGCGGAGAAGGCAAGAAAATGTGAGAGGAAACGATATTTTTCTTATTCATGTATGATGCAATGATTTCTCCACAAAAGAAAAACAGCTTTCTTTGACACCTAATTTTCCATTTCTGCCTTCATTATAACATGAAAATGATTAAAAGCAAGATGAAATATTTAAGAAAAATGTATATCCAGCCAAGAAATAATTCTCTGCCTCAAATGTATTAAACAACATCTGGGAGAGTGGGATTACCATGGTGGCAACCATGCTATATGGGAAATGCAAGCATGGATTTCCCTTTATAGAAGAAATAGTCATGTTTTCTAAGAAACTTAGGAAGTCATCAGTAGAATGGACCATATCTTGGAAGACAGTTAACCCTGAAAAGGATTTAAACATTACAATGGGGAAGCAATTCAACCTGAGTCCTTGTCCAGTGCTGTGGAAAAGGTGAATGAGAACCTTGGCCATGTAAAGAGGAGAATAATGAATAACAGCAGGCAGACGGATTTACTTTGGCAAGTGGCATTATCAGGAGTGATACTCTTACACTACCTTTACCTCCTGAGCCCATACTTGAAGAGGAATTTTGAAAAATCTGAGATGGGAAATAGGAAGAAAAAATGAATGACGAGCTGAACAGAGTGCAGTTGCACAAGCACGTGAAGTTGGCATAAACCAGAGCGCTGGCTGAAAAGGGCCAGCCTACCCTTTCCAGACCTGCTGTCTCTGTGCTGTTTCCTCCCTTGATTCTTCTCTTTCTTTTGGACCAGGCTATTTTCAGACTGATTCACCACCCAGCTGTGCAAATACCCAGTAGGCCGAAAGGAGAAGGCAGCAGAGGGACAGGAGGTGGCCAGAACGGTCGGTTTGGTTGCTTGTGCTGGCTTTGCGCTCTCGGGGGGCTAAGGCAGGAGAGGGAAAGAGCTGGACACTTGAATTTGCTTAGCTTATCAATAAAGCTGAAGCAATCTGATTAAGTATCACCAAGTGGAAACTGAGTATCAAAAGGTTCTTCAGTGTCTGTAAAGAAACAGCATAGCTAAGAGCTGGTCCTTGGCTCCTGTTCAGAAATGAAGACAGGAAAAAAGAATTTAGTAGTGAGGATGCTTAAGAAGCAGAAGAAAAAAAGATCAAGAAACTGCTGGATGGTCTCTTTTATGTTTTCAAATCAACAGTAATTGCTTTTCTGGAATACATAAAATACACACTCAAAGACACAAAGTGCCAGGTTCAATGGAGGGACAAATGGGTGAAATGTAGTGGCCTGATATATATAAGAGGCAATGCTAGATGATCTGAGACCCCCTTAAGGCACTGAGCCTTAAGCTTAGTGAAATACGACCATGGCAAGCTATGCAGTTGTGTTTAAAAATATATGCAGAGTTGCAAAAATCTTTTACTTTCTTAGGTTACTAACGGCTGAGCATTGGTGCAAAAAGAATTTGATTCTTATTTAAAATTATTTTCAAGCTTTTTATGAGCAAAAGTGAAATGAAAAGAATATGAGTAGAGCTTTTGTAAAGATACTGAAGAGAGAGTGGGTGCTGTAGAGGGACGGGAAGGCTTTTCTGTGGATACCACAGTAACTATGGATGGCATGTTTCAGACCTGTTTAATGAAGTTTCATTTGTTAGCGCTCAATGCTCTGGTGATAATTCCTTGGTCTGCTCTTCCTTGAACTCACCCATATTTTTAACATTTATTTTGTTATATCTTGGGCGAGTAGGTAGCAGAAGACTATGCAAGCCCAGCCCTGAAATAAAAGGTATCTATTTGCAGAAAGGAGCAAATGCCTTTCCACAAATGTCTCCATCCGCTTAATTTTTGTTAATGAGCGTCAATACTGGTGATTCTGTGGCAAAAAACAATGTGACTTGTGTACTACTATTTCCCATAACACAGCAAACAGTGTCCGATGTTACGATCATCGAGCCCATGGCTGGAAGGCCATTACAATTCTTTGAGGCTTTAAGCTACGTCCTTGCAGCACTGTCTAACGCAGTGGGGTTTAACTTACAGCTGTGGATATATTTCCATTAGAAATATGGAATGCTGTACAGAGAGCATATGGGTCTTGTAAAAGAAGCTCATGGAGCTCTTAGGGGTCCCAAGATTGAAAACCACCAGTCTATGTGATGACGCTGCCGAGTGTAAGTTAATGAAACTAACTTTGTTACAGTTTTCCTGTCTGCAATATGGGGTACCTAGGCATTTTATTATTTGACATGTAGAAAGTCTTACTAATAAAAGGGTTCTCTTAAAATCATTCAGAATTTTATCTTCTCTTTAATAAAAATAAAGCACTAACAACTTGCCAATGGCAATGATAAAAGTTTTATTAACTACTGCAACAGTAGGAAAAATAATGGCACCGGATTTAAAGTGTGAGTCAATTACTTGAGCTTTATAGCCATTTTACAAAATAAGATGAACAATTTTGAAAGGGCAGACTTTATAATCCTAACTTTAAAAATCCCTCTGTACTTTTATCAAGGCTGTGCCCCCTGAGCTTACAGTAAACTGTAGGGTAGCTGTGAGGAGTGCATCAGTCAGCCCCTACCACTGGCATCCATCTAAAAAAGTGGCTGTATCTACATCTGCCGTTTGTTCATAAACTGAAGACAAAGGTCTTAAACATTGTATCTTCTGTTTTCTTGAGTGGCTAGAGAGGTTTGCAACAGGGAGATGGCAACACATTTTTCAAAATGGGCAAATCTGTCTTTTCTGTCATTAAACAATTGTTTCTCAAATTGAAAATGTTATCCCTTTTACCACTCAGGTTCAAAGGGGTTTTGCCACTGTCTCAGGTGGAGTCAATGTGTAGCATAAATAAGATTCATTTACCTCCCGGTACAATGTAGGGGATAATTTACTCTAACTTAGGGATCTAGGCACCCTCTAGTCAATGAAGAGAGAGAAGCAACTCCAAGAGCCCATTTTCCACACACAAAAGCATAAGATACACAAGTCAATGTCTGGAATCCTTTCCTCCTCTCTCTTGCCTATGAAGAAAGCTTGGCAACATCCCCTAAATTTTCTATGATGTTTGACGGTACCCAAGGCGGACCCCACTTCAAGCACTTGTTTGGCACAGGAGACATGGAGTAACACAGAGAATCCCATCAGGTCTCCGGATTCCCCCTCGGTGCAATAATAACCCTTTGGGTTTTGCACTGTCACCTGAAATCCTGGCACGCAGAAAAGAAGGTGAATGCCAATGTCCACTAAGACTACAATGATGTGACAATTCATTCATATATGACATTCGTTCATATACCCACTCTACCAGTTACAGGATTGTAATGCTGTCTGTGGTTGTACTTGCTTTTCCAACAAGAAGAAATATCTTTGCTATTTAGACTCCATCCCCAATACTAGGCTGTAATGAAAACACTTTTATTAATGGGAAATAAGATTAGATGAAATAAAAATTGATTTTTAACTGAAACTGGATGTTAGAATTTCACAAAGGGTTTTTATTTTTCAGTAATCAATTTTTCCAATTATTTTTCCATTCCTCTGTGTTCTGGTCTTTGTACCTACCTCAAACTTTGCTTCAGTGAGTTTTTCCTGAATTTATATTATCAAAACTGGATGAGAATAAGGATCCTGTTCTAAGTGAGAACGAAGCTTTGTAAATACCAGCATATAGACTGGAAATTAACAAGTCATATTACCCAATGCAGAAGGAATATCTACACTTGCAGAAATTTGGTAAACCCCTAGACCAGTGCCCAAACTTTTGGGCTTATTCAAAATAAATTACATTTTTTAAACTGAACATCCACATAACTTACAAGTCTTGATATTACATGCTTTACCAAACTTCAGAATGGATTGGAGTCAAAAGCCTCAGAGCTAGCACAGGGGGCATGTGGGACATGCTAAAACTGCCATAAACAGCATCTGTTATATTTCCAGGTATGATTGCTCCCATGGGGTCTTGACCATTCCTGTGTATCAAAATAGATGAAGATAGATAGATGGTGGCTGTGCCACCAACCCTACTGCACATGCCCCAGCTGGGAGTAAACATGCAAAAAATCTACCTGTAGGTGGGAACTGCTGTTGAAGCACTGGAAAGAAAGGTCATGCGATGAATGGACCCATCTCTGATTGAATAGTTTGGACACCAGCTCAAATCTCAGCATGCTAATGAAGCATCCACATATACCACTGACCTAATCAATGGGGATCACGTAACTGCATGCTGTCATTTACACAGGATCAGGGTGCTTTTGAGATAGGTCCTTTGTCTCAGCTGAGATAAATGCAGTGATAGATCAGACAGATGCCCATCTGTGATGTCTGGGGTGCAGCCATTTTAAGATGGTGGAGTCTAAAGCTAACATAAATTAATTGGTTGTTGTGCTGGTTTTGGCTGGAATAGAGTTAATTTTCTTCATAGTAGCTAGTATGGGGCTATGTTTGAATTTGTGTGGAAAACAGTGTTGATAATTCAGGTATGTTTTCATTATTGTTGAGCAGCGCTTACACAGAGTCAAGGCCTTTCTGCTTCTCACCCCACCCCACCAGCGAGGAGGCTGGGGGGGCACAAGGAGTTGGGAGGGGACACAGCTGGGACAGCTGACCCCAGCTGACCAAAGGGATATTCCACACCATATGATGTCATGCTCAGCATATAAAGATGGGGGAAGAAGAAGGAAGGGGAACAGTCAGAGTGATAGTGTTTGTCTTCCCAAGTAACCGTTCTGCGTGATGGAGCCCTGCTCTCCTGGAGATGGCTGAACACCTGCCTGCCCATGGGAAGAAGTGAATGAATTCCTTGTTTCACATTGCTTCTGCGCGCAGCTTTTGCTTTACCTATTAAACTGCCTTTATCTCAACCCACAAGTTTTCTCACTTTTACTTTTCCGATTCTCTCCCCCATCCCACTGGGGGGAGTGAGTGAGCGGCTGTGTGGTGCTCAGTTGCCGACGGGTTAAACCACAACAGTTGTCATCTGATTTCCTGCTTCAGTAACTTGATGTACTGTAATAAGGAGTACAAGTGTTTGAGCAGTCAGAAGCTGGTAGAGCAGGGAGTTGAGCCAAGCGGGGGACTTGTATCTGAGAACCGTGGTACTATGCATCAGAGGGTTTGCCAGTGCATAGAGAGAGAATTACCCTTGGGTGAATGAAGCTTTATTGAGCCTTGTAGCAGTGGTACGATATAGACAAAGATGGGCTTGGTCCAAAATAAGTAATGACCTCTAACTGCTTTCTGTGGTTTCACCTACTTCTTGTGCTCACTGCTGTGGGCATTCAAGGCAAAAGGTGGTCTTTCTGATCTTTCTTTTTCTCAATTTTCAACTCAGAAAAAAATCCCACTTCTTCTCTTTCCTTGCGCTAGATGGGCGTTCGGCAAGAAAAAGCTTGGAGTTTAGCATACGTTGTTAATGAGAGAGGAATGTCCCAGCCCAAGAGGAGAGGAACACAGCAAACAGAGAGCCCCTGGTATGTGTTCGTTCGGAGAGGCATGGCTGTGGCCATACTCCGCTCCTACAGCAGCGAAGGGAACCAGGAAGGGCTGCGTAACGATACCAGACAGTGACAGATGTGCCCTTCAAGATTAACATTAGAAACACTTTACATCAAAATGTTTTAGTTCCCCCTTCATTGATTTTGTAATCTCTCTGTGAAATCACTGGTTCTCCTAATTGGCTGATGAAATAATTAGTTGACTCTGACATTCATTTGGACTTCTAATTAGAAACTATTCCATCAGATGTCATGTCAAAATAGGTTTCTGTCTGAGGATTTTCAGGAGTCATTTTCTCCTGTGTGAATTTTTGGAGTACTGTGTTCCTCTGTTCAGAAAGGATTATCTAACTTTTTCTTTTTTAACTTTCTTGTGAGCAATTAATTGCTGAAGGTTTGGATTTTGTCCAATACAATTCAATATTATTTTATTTAGATTTGTGCCTAAAATATTGTAAATCAACACTTAAAACGTGTTAATCTTGTCTCAAAACAAGCAAAACATCATTTCAAATTAACATCTAAATAGCTTTCAAAGAGCTAAAATAATCCACTATAAAACTATAATTTCCTTATTAAAAATATCTCAAAAAAATTAGTTTCCTCCTATTAATAATAATTTAAAAATCATCTTGGCAATGCAAAAGCCAATAACATCTTTCAGAAATATTCCTCAGGAAAAATAAAACCTTTTGGTGCTAAACTCTTTAAAGATCATCACCATTAGTATCTGGAAAACTTGTCATATGTCTAGTAATACTTTTGCACACAAGCAATGATATGTATTTCACAAATCCCAATTTATTGATGTAAATGAGCTGCATTCATTTTAGTTCTGTATAAGTGCATATCTTTCTGCCTGTGGGACAGTAGAAAAATGTCAACAAAAAAGTTATTTTTAGGTAGCGGATGTGACTGAATTTGCACGCACATGAGTGGAAAGTGAAGCATCTCTGAAATAATTCTTATGCAAGTGATCTACTTCCCAACAGGAGCCCAGGGAGAGCAATGCATTTTACTGTTTTACTGCTCATGGGAAGTTGTTCCTCAGAAGGACTGGTTGCTCATGAACCATAGAGAGTGATAAGTTAATTGTATCACTAAAAATATAGAATTCTAGGCTCTTCAGAGCTTTGTAAACTTGATATCTGGCTGAAGTTATGCTCTTAAACTAATTTTATCAGGCAGTGTAACACTTTTTTTTAATAATGCAGCAGTGAAAGAAAATTATTTCAGGTAGCCTGCCTAACACATTTGGTTAATGGTCATAACAGCAGGAAAAGATGGCTAATCTCTATATTTCAGCACGTTTTGCCAAGATGTGTGCAGTAGGTAAATAAATATACCTTGAACAGTATAATCAATATTAGAAAAAATACAGGAAGTATATATATGTAATTTTCTCCATTTTACAGTTTGGGGCTGTAAAGAAATAAAAATGTGATAACATAGTATGATCCTCTCAAGGGGACACAGTCTTTCAAACAGCTGCTCTCATGATACCATTTCTTCGCAAACCCATTTCACGCATGGAAAGTCCCTCATGGAGATTGTTTTTGTCCCCTAGGAAACAGAACTGCATGATAGTGCGGTAGAAATAAAAATCCTGTATTCTTCATGGGCTTCCATTCCTACCCGACGTGCGTGTGTGTGATAAGAATAGAGAGAAAGAAATACTTCTTGAAATGAAACTACTATGGAAAGACTGAAAGATAGCTTATGATACTGCTTAACTTATTTTTCTGCCCTCTGTTTCTAGTTCTTTTGCTTTCAGCCCTTTTCCTCCACTTCTTTCCTGATCTGTCTTTTATATCCTGGCTCTTTAAGGCGTTGGTTATATCTTTACTGTGGTCTTATGACCCACGAGTGGTATGAGCCGTTGCCTGCTTTGTTTGCATATGTTTTGGCTTTGTCTGTCCGCCAAAGAGAGCCAGATCTCAGCGCTGTGGTGGAGGTTTGCTCTGCAGAGTGCTGCAGAATGGCTCTTCTGCTCTCTCTGAAGCTCTGGGATGAAGCACTATGAGCCAGGGAGATCCGTCCTGGGCAAAATCCAAATCTGTAGGTGATCAATCATTAGTCTTTAGCCCTGGTTATTTTAATACCCAACACCAACAGCTGCTGAGTTGGAGCTTTGGGAGAGGGAAATTGTTTGTTGGTTGGTTTGTTAGTTTGTTTGCTGTAGTATTACTCTAGCCTGTCAGTGCACCCAAGGAATTTTTCCAGCTATTACTTTTTTTTTCCCCAGCCCTCCAGTAGGTACTTGAATAAGTTTGCACTGTAGAGCTTGCATGTGCTGGAAACAAGCTAAGGTTGGTTTTGCATGATTAAAAGCTTGTGTAGATGGAGCACTGCTGCCTCTTTCTCTCTCTCAGGATACACTTAATAAGTGATTTCATCTTTCGTGTTTGTGCACTTATCTTTCTTCATTAACTTTCCCCCCCCCTCTGGCTGAATCATGCAGTTGTCTGATGCATAAGACCAACACTTAGATTCCTCCTACAATTCATGTCCTTACTTCAGGTACCTGCAATCATTACATGATTTTTCTTCATTAGAGGGGACTGTGTGTTTCTAGTTCCCTCTCTCAGCTGAGCAGGTATGGTAAGCGCACTTGATCTTTTTTCATTAATGTCTCTGTCTCAAGGATGACTGTGAAGCAGTTGATCTTCCTTTATTACTGTCTCTCTTCTCAGTGCCCAGCACCTGCATACTCGAACTTCACTGGACGGCACTTTTTTTTTTTAATTCAGCCTGGGTACAGATGTCATCTCCTGGGCACAGCTGGATTGAACCAGAACAGCTGGAGGTGTAACAATTTCAAGCTGTCCAACCTGACCTCCTGGAGGCGGCACCATACAAGATGCAGGTTCTGTACCACTGCTGTCTGCAGCCTGACATATGAAGGTGGCTCCAGATGAGGGATGGACTGGCTTGGACATGCCAACAAATGCTCCAGTCACCCTCTGTGTCATTCGGCTCTCCTTGCTGTAAGGACAGAAATTGGGAGCAGCCATAGAGGGCTGGAAGTCATTGCAGCTGTTTCTGTTCAATGCCCCAGTATTGGTGTGCCCTGGTGTGCTCTTGGTTTGCTTTTGAACATTGCTTATTTGAAATTCATTTTTTTAAATGATAGTACCCTTGTCTATACTAGTATTTCCTTGACCATGTTACAGCTGAGCCAACAGTAGTACTACTAACAAATTTTAAGGATAAATGTACCAGGGACAAAGCCCTATGGGGCCAGATGTCATATTTTGCTTTTAGGAGCTTACTTAGAAGTGTATTTATATAATTCTTTATTTTTCTAAGTTGGAAAGAATGGAGCATGCTAGTAGCACGTGCAAGGTACTAATAACATATGCATTGAGTGTATTCTTTTAGAAGAAGATGAGACAAGTGTAGGTTAATTAAATCTGACTATAAAATCAACCATATAATGGCTGTGTATAAATCGTCTTAATGCAATAGTCACCTCTTTGCACAAAAGTGCTAACTCTATAAAATCTGTCATAGGAGGCTTGAATTGGTAGTTTAAGATGTCTACAGTGGCCTCTGATGAAAAACTCACTAGTTACACGAGATGCCCTGCTAGGAGAGCAGCAATTAACACCAGCACTTTCCAGGGACCTGAAGGATTTGTTTTGTCAGGACTACAGCCTGACTAGTCATGGCACCTATTTCTGAGATATCATTGAGAGCGGTAACTTAGAAAGTGCACTGGCAGGTGCAACCTAATTAGAAGGTATGGTTATTGGGAGTCATTAATGAACTACATCTTCGAAGTCTTCTACTGGTTTTAGAGATCACTTTAATAGTCCCAGACCATCATAGTGAGTTTAAAACATTCTTTTCAAATAAAGGTTTCTGTTATCAGTGGATTTACATAGTTAAAAAATGCAAATTGCAACCTACTGCTTGTGGATTTGATATTTCATTCTCTGGGTCTCCAGATGTGTTCTTCCACAGCAAGGTTAATTATTGACCTTGTAAGTGACGGTCACATGCAACACTCTGTAATGTAATTACATAGTACCTGACAGGAGACTAAAAAAAAAACTAGAGGAATATTAAAAAAAAATAACCGAGGGAATTCAGACTACCTGAGTTCCCAGTATGGGACGCAGGCATGACATGTAGCTAAACTAGTTGAAATACAACTGCTCTTTGTGATCTGCTGCGGGACAGTTCATAGCTCTCCAGCCCGAGATACGCCACTCTGAGGGGACTTTGCCAAGCTGCCATCCTGGGACGTTGCATCTGAGCTGTCTGGGGGGGAAAGAGGACATGAATGAGAATAAAGAATGACAGTGAGATGTAACCCTTTGTGTAATATTCTGTAGGAACACTAGTTTATTTAATTATCGTTTAATTACTTCTAAATTTTTTAGCAAATCCTCTCTGAAATCTGAGCCACTGAACATTTTCAGAGGTTTTTTTGTCTCTTCTTGAGACGGAGTCATGTTATTGCAGCATGGTATCTATGGTAGTATCAACAGATACAATAAATACAATTTTGGAAAAAAAGGGAAAATATTCCTGTTAGAATTCAAAGTTTTCCTAGACCTAATACATTACAATGTTGTTCTAACATCTACTATTTTATGGTATGGTAATACAAGTGCAGCCTGAAAGCAGTTGATGGAAATTCATGAAAAATTGCTACAGAATTATTAATGAAAACTTTTTTTGCAGTATTAGTCATATTCTGATTATATAGAAGTGAAAAATACCAGGGTCCTGGAGCTGGGAGTGCAGCAGCAGTATTTTTTTGCTAATGGTCCTTTCTGAATTAGAAAAAGCTGTCACTGACTATTCTTTTCATTAGTCATTGTTACTTAGATAATATGTTTTTCCCACACGTCCTTCTGATCATCTTTTTGGGAAGAAAGCAAGCTAATTATGGTGTCAAAGCTGCAATGGTGATGAATTCTCATTTTCATTATCCTCTTTATCTCAAAAAGGTTTTTTTTTTTCCACTATCTTTAAAATAGTAGATACACAATAGATATCTAAATGAGACAAAAGGCTTTTTTTGGTCATTAATCATAATTTGTCACATATTCTAATAATAAGATATTGGATTATGCAATTTTTTATTTATTTAAATGAGGATTAAAATCATTAATTCTACAAAACAAACAACATAACTGAAGTGGACTAATAAAATCACTGCTATAAAAATCACTAGGTTTGCGCGTGTGTGTAATAAATGATAATAGACAGAGAGGGAAATGATGCACTGGAAAATCAGATCAGGGTGACTGCCAGAAGGTAATGGTTTAAAATCACTAAGCATTATAGGAGAAGTTGCTATTGCAACTTGCTCTTATTATTCTTTGCATGGAGCAGTTTTTATAAATTCAAATTGGAGATTTTTACTCTTAGTCCAGTGCGACCTTTCATTCATGTTAAATAAAAATACCTTTTTTTCAGTTTGTTTGTAATTTTGCTCCTTTACTCTGTATTCCTTGCAATCAGACACCTTTTCGCTCCTCCATTCCATATCATCTTTTATTCTGGGTAGAAGGTTGAACATCTTACGGACTTATGGTTATGCAGCTATACAGATTCTGTCTGATACATCTCTCTTTCTAAATACGTGTTTCCAGGTAATACAGAATATTAAAAAAAACCCCAGATCTGGCATAAGTAGCACACAATTGATGGCTAGGGTTTCTTTCTCAGCCTGAGTAATCCAGTTTCCTTGGCCACGAAGTTCTGATCCAGAAGTGCATACCTGCACACAATAATGATTCCAAGAAGGGTTGTTTTCTGAAGCTGATTTTTTAACTCATATTGGATTGGGATGAGGGTTTTGGGGTGTTTGGTGGGGTTTTTTTTAATTGTATCTGTATCTGAAACTTACACAGGTTGCTTTATTTATTTTCTTATTTCAATAGCATTCTATAATTAAGATGTCTAGGAAATTCTCTCCTCAACAGTGGATAGTTGGACTGGAGATGACATGGAACATATTTGTTTCATAATGTGTCTCTTTTTCTCCCGCCAACTCTATTGCCTTTTTATTTCTGGGATTATCATAATGTGTATTTAGTTCTGCACAACTACTTCTAGTTGTTTGGCTTCTGGAGAAGAGCTAGTTCCTGATCTGAGTGTTTGCCTCCGAGATGTTCATCAGTGGATGCTGCAAGATGACTAAAGTCATTCTAGAATTTGGATCCCAGCAGCAGAGAAATACATGGTCAAATATTATATCAGCTTCTTATCATTTACTGGGAAAAACACCGTCATCCCCAATAAACAGTGGATAAATAAAAGCAAAAGAAGCCCACCGTTGTTTTTCCCATTTTTAGTATGAATTTGCCTCACCCATGTTTTGGTGTTTCACTTGCTGTTAATATTCTAGCAAGTGAATTCACCGCGCAGCAGGTCTATGGATTTTAGAAGACTGCAGGCTATCTACAGGGAATAAGAGCCTACACCAATTTGATTAAGGATCTGAAATAACCCACTGTGTTCAATATACATAGCTCATATTTCACACATGAGATATTCAATGTGCTGCCAGCCTCCAATGTTCAAAACTTAGCACCTCAAAATACATGAAATCTAAAAAAAAAAGAAACAATGAGTTCCTTCTAAATTGTCCAAATGTTCAGCTTTGTTTGCAGCCAGGAGGAGCAGAGACGGTATGGCTAACCTCCTGGTTTAGGCACTTACACCAAACGTTACACTAAATAATGTGGCATCTGCCCCTGGGTGACGATTTAGAGCATCCAGGTCAGGCACTTAGATTTCTGCAGAGGGGTGTTGTATGCAGCAGGACGGTGTTGGGTGCTTGTGGACAGAAACCTAGCTAGTCACATACTGAACAGCTTACTGGTGAGAAAGGCTACGTTTGAACCAAGGCATGTTTGAACTCCTTCCCTTTCTGGCACTTAAGGACCTGCAAGAAGACAAAATTCTGGTGCCACGCACCTAGTCATTATTGAAAAGACCTTAATATTTTTATAGGGGGAAAGTAGGTGACAAGCTTTTTCTCAGCCCAGAAGAGGCTGAATGACCACCTGTTGTCCTGACTGGGTGTGCTGACAGACGGTGGGCACCAGCCACTCTTCCTGCTGAAGTTTAAGCCATTTTGCATGGGGGCTTCAGGTTTCCCAAACCAGAAGAACTTCCTTTGGTCATCACAATGAAGTAAGACATTAAGACATGCAGCACAATTATACAAAACTGTACAAAGCATAAAAAAATCAAGGAAGATGAGAATAATGATTGGGTCAGATATTCAGGTTTTGGAAATTGCTACGGTTCTGCCTGAGCCCAAAGACAAATGTATTATTATACTTGCTGAAGTTCTGTCCCATAAAGAAGAAAAAGGTTCGTCCATGTAGGAAGCAACATGTCCAGATACATCAGAACGTCACTTTGCCTCACAGCGTGCTACCATATCATGGGTGTTAGAGTAACACGTACATTAAATGACACTGACATAACACTCCAGACAGCACAGACCTACTTGTCTTTTATCCCTGTGTCTTTCACAGCCTTCTAGGAATGCCAATGTGTATGTTTGTCTATAAGAATAAGTCACTGATTCAATTAGAGTGATAAGTAGTGTGTCTGCACTAGGGCAGAGAAAGTACATAGCAACATTTCAAACAAAATGCCCTTGAAGACTTTCATCGCTCATAACATAACCTACTGTTCCCACTGCCCTGCAAAAGGAGCTGCCTTTGTGTATGTCATTATTTGGGCAGGAGGGTCATGTTTTTGTTGGTATGCTGCTCAGGGCTTTCTGCAAGCAGCAAAACATTTTGGTAATACAAAAGCTATTGGAATTTTTTTCTTTTTTTTTCTTTTAGCTATTTCACAATGAACACGATCAGCTTTCTCTGCCCCTGGGTTAGTAAGAGATATAGAGAGATTAGCAATAGCAGCTGGCTGCAAAGTTAGTTTTAGGGACAAGCAATTAGGGCAATTGCTTGAGATAACAGGGCCTGGTGGGGATCCCTGAGATCATTACGTAGTTCTGCAAGTCACAGTAAAGTTGGACAGAAAAAGGGAAGGCTTTTTGCTTTAGCCCATGTATGGGGTCCAAAAACTCTAATGCCAGCTCTGACTGACGGTGAAGGTTGGGAAAGTGCTTAGCATCTCTTGGCAGTAATTTCCAAATTTATGAGCATATAGTCACAGGTAGTCCCAAAATAGTAACCTAGCCTCTCCTCAAGACACACAGGTGTAACTGGCCTGGTTGAATTTGATCTTGTTCTACTAGAAGTTTAATGTTCCTCAGAAAGTTTTGCATCTAATACCCATCACCGCCATGTTTCCATGAATATCTCAGTGGGATGGGACTTCAGGATTAAGAACCTGCTGTTGGCTGTTTGTTGTCAGTGGGGTCATCTCCACTTGTACAGAAAAAAGAGCTTTAAATATTGTCTTGCTCAGAATGGTTCCACGAGATCCATTTTGCACAGCTGTAAGGAACAACAAAAGGTGAATGTCAAAGGAGCAGTACGATACTGCTGCCGGGCTGTGTAAGCTCTCAACTACAGATTAGCAGCAAAATAAAGAAAAAGATAATATAAATGCAGGGAATGTGCTATTCAGTACTCGGTCATCAGCTGTAACAGAAGAGAAATTATGCAGTTTTCCAGCGCTCAGGTCCACCTTTTTGTGGTGATCGTAGTAAAAGTCTGAGCTCAAACATAAGCAGACAGGCTCAGTAATTGGAAAAGACAGACCTACAATAGCTTCTCATATCCCATCACGCTTGTGTATAAAAACAAAGTATGTACTCAGATCTGCCTTGTAAACCTACTGCGTTCGTGAAGGCAATGCAGCTGTGATTTTACCATTAAAACAGACCCTCTATGTCATTCTTGCTCCAGAATTCACAGACTATGCTGTTCTTGGTTGGCCTCTGGGTTGTGATATAAAGGCTTTAGGTAAAGGCAGGGGGTTTTTGCAGTCCCTCCAGGTTGTCAGCATTGACTACATCAAGAAAGGTGAGATAATCCCATCATGATCAGATAAACAGAAAACTTTATTCTCTTTATGATCTTCTGACTAGCCTCTGAGTATAGACCATCAGTGTGAAGAGTTGTTCTCTCCGTAATTTATTGTTGGCTTTTATTGCAGCTAAGTACCAGGTCATAGCCCAAATAGTTGGCAACAGTAATGTGTGCAGAACTGCGCTCACAAAGATGCTTTTGTTGCTTGCTTCAGGGAGTATGGAGACCTTTTTTCCTTATTGATTTTATATAATTACCCCTTTTATCTCTACACCTATACTATTTATATTCAGCCCTCTACTGACATCAATGCGGTATATACTCTGTTCTAAAGACCTGGAGACTCTGACAGTACGTGTTGTCCAATGTTGATATTTATGTAGTTCATAAAAAAATATAAAATAAATGTTCAGTTGCCTATTGTAGTTGCTCAACTGTGCAGCAAATCAAATGATGTAGCCACAATCTTTCCTTGACCCAGTTTAAAGGAATAACCTATAAAACTGTTTTTCATACTTATTTAAAATTCTTACACTGTACACAGAAAGTCTAAATCCATAATCCTGCCAATTCTTTGTTTTGGTAAATTCTAGGATGAGGCAGTTTTTCACCAGAGAATTCTCTTGCTGCTAGCACTAATCAATCAAACTCTGGGAATCGACAGCCAGAATCACCCAGAGGCGACAAATCAGGGTCCCAGACAATAACAGGTGATGGAAGAGCAGAAGTGCCATTTGTAATAGTAATGTCAAGCCAAGCAAATGTAGATATTTTAAACTATAATTCTAAAATTTTTCTTTGGGTTCATAATCTGTTGTGTTCTCATTAGCATTTGCTTTTCCTCCCTCTCTCTATTCCCTATTATCTGTTCCCTATGACAGGTGAGTTTTGACTAATGATGTATTCTTTGTGTCATTCTGCAGGGGAAGCTTTCTCAGCAACAGTGCATTAAGCAGGCTCTTAGTGTGGTTGAATTTTGGCTCTGGGACTGAGAAGCTAATTCTTTGCATTTCCTTAAACAGCCTCAGTCATTTGGCTTGGCAAAGACCGCTTTGAGGCTCTCTTTCCATTCCTGCCTCTTTCAGGCTGCCAGCCATCACCGCGGGAACTTGATGGCACTGGGTTTCTCCAGTATAATTGTATTTAGCTGATTGTGAGGAAATATCACATTTTGACAACGCCAGACCTGTTACCTTTAAATCTTTAGTGAATCAGTAGACTAATGTAGTGAAGTAAAGCAATTTGAGAGCAATGGAAGCCATCTATGGTACAAAATGGTATCTTCTGGCAGTTGGGAATTTAACTTACTGGGGATGAATGGCTGTTGCTGGAGATCTTAATTCCTATCAGACAAATTTCACTGTATTTCCTTTGTTGGAGTTTTTAACCAAGGGGGAAAAACAATTTAATAAAAGTTCTAGTTCCCATTGATTAGTGTGATGCTGAGAAATAAGTCTCGAGCTTTCTTGCAGTGTGGGTCACTTTGCTAGGGAAAATGCTTTGTTGACGTTCATCTTTTCTCATTTGCAATGCATGGGCTGCTTTTTAACCTGTTCACATTTGTGAGGTCAGCTCATTCTACCCTTTGGGACATTCCATGGTAACTGCAGTAGCAGCCTATCTGGAAAAGTAACAAATATTGGTATATATTTTTCATGTCTTTTATTAATATATAACATCCAAACCCAGGAGAAGCTAATACCGTGTGAGGAATAATTTCTTCCTTGTCCTCTAGGAAACTATTTTGTGAAATTACTGTTGTAAAGAGAACTACTGTAGGAACATCAGTGCAGTAAAGGCCACCTCTCTAGACCATCCCCGCTGGACTGCCTCATAGTCTTTCTTTATGTAGGTAAATGCCCACTAGGCCTGGAAGAGCGACCTTGCTCAGTTCCACAGTGACCTTAAGTGCATCTGACCTGAAGCGTACGTTCATGCTGTAGCTCCCTAAAGCTCCTCTCTCCTTCTGTTAGTATGCTTTTGTTGGTCTTGTCGTTCAACTTAATTTGATTAATCTTCCATCCTGGCTTCTTTATATTCTTCAAATGATGACCTATTTGCTTTCCTCTGTGTCCTCTTATATTTCTAACTGACTACTTCTCTGCTTTATAGGCCTTCATAAAGTGGTATAATTTAACTCTATTACACAATTCCTCCTGAGCTAGATGTTTAATTTTTCCTGTATCAAGTTATTTTTAACCTTTCTGCAAGTCTCTGTAATATTTGTTTTGATATTTCTCTTGTTTAAATCATAGACCAATATATGCAAATCTTTGGCAAACCTTTTAAATTTACTGTAGTATTGTTGTTCTGTTGATGTTTCATTGCACTGCTAATGCTCTGTTAGAAACAGGAGTGTTGCTGCCACTTCTGAAGGGCGTACTCCAAAAAGCATGCACTAATTTTTCTCACAAATAAATCCAATTATATTAAATATTTCAGGATTTTTTCACTTTTCTTTCTAATATTATTTAATCAATCAGCTCTATTATAAAAATACATTTTCCTTATAACCAGGCTGTTCATGACAATGTTCATTTCATCAACACTGTTCCAAACTAGAAAAGCCAGCCCAACCTTTACAACCTTTTTTTTTCAGTGCATTTAGTGCCATCTTTCCATAGGCTCCATTATCCTCATTGCTACCATGAGAGAATAGAAAGCAGAGCAAGCCTAGAAATCAAATCTTTACCCTTTTTCATCAAAAGGAGTTTTGCTGTGACCTCCGTAAAGCCAACTTTCGAAGCCAGTGTATGATATGTTAATAAAGCCTGCTCTTCAGAGAACACTGAGCCTAAATTCTGTTACTTTATACGGTTGTCTATGCCTATGTATACAATAAAACAAAGGCAAAATAATGAAGCTTCAGGGTTGGCTTCTCTGCATAAGAGTAAGCAGAAAACCAGCCTTACGTTGCACTGTTTTTCCTAAATCATCTTTATCTTGGCTTTTACAAGGCCCAGTTCTGGATCAATATATAAAAATTTCTGAGTGTGACATTGACCTAAGCCCTACGCCAGACAAGTACAACTAAATCAAAAGTTAGATGATGGTGGTTGTGATCAGTCCATTTATGATCTCAAAGGTCTTACCTCTGGTGAAGCTTACAAGAGTCACAGAATTGAAATATGCCTATAGCAAAGCTACATGGAGCATGAAAATGCTTTGGTTGCTTTGGTATTTAGTGTATCTCTGGTGAGTCTTGCATTGCCTTATCCCTCATGAACAGGTTTTATGACATTATAGAATTACATAGCTCACATACTGACATGCCCATAACAAATAATATAGAATAATGCTGTCCACATATCCCTGTCAGTAAATAATTTGTAATCTACAGGCAACAAATGAGTTTATATTATTATCTTCTCAGTTTCTTTGAATTATGTCTTTTCTTTCAAAAATCATGCAGGCTTTTCTGAATGTGAGCAGCGTTTGTTGAATAGCTGCCCTCTTGTGTAACCTTTCAGAGCATCCAAGGAGTCACTCTGACAGTAATGATGGAAACTTAGCAGGACTCCATTTCTACTACTGCATCGAGAGCTGCTGAGTGGATTGATTATTTAATACATTTAGCAGTTTTCATAGACTTGTAGCAACAACATGTAAATAAATGACTTAGTCAACATATTCGCTTGTATCAGCTCAATCAGTTAACAGTGACTCAGCATGGGTTTTAACATTGACAGCAAAAGCACTAAGTGGCCAAATTCTATGGCAGCTAATTTGATACTGCTTACAGCATCCTTCCATAAGGACTATTTATGTGAAGATGTCGTGGTTTTCCAGCAGAACATTTATGAGAAAAGTTAGAGGACACAGGAAAATCTATTCTAAAAAGAGAAAAGTGACAGATTATGCGTTTTCAAAGCGATCTTCAGCAGAGGTTTAGATGTACTTGCTTCTCTGCATTTACTATTTTAAAACAAGGTACATTATGGATTATGCAAACACACACTTTTGCTTGAACCATCTGTAAAGTTACGATTTCAATTAAATGTGGGAACAGAGAGTTAAACACAGAGTTGAAAGGTCTTTTGCCTTAAGTAGCCTGTCAGAGCTAAATTTCAAAGTATCTTTAGGTACCTAAAAATGACATAGACAGTCATGAAATAATTTTAAAGTATTTATGTGCCTAAATCACATTGTAATCAACAGGGATTAGACACTGCAAGATATCTACCTAAATGTCTAGCCACCTTTACATTTCCTCCCTGGCATCCTGACGATATTTTGGGGAACTTGTACTGCACACCCATCAAACACAACCTGTGAGACTATCTCTACCGCTAGCGTGGACATTCTGATCAAAGAGAGTAGATTAGCTGACCCTGCAGTGCCTTCCTGCTCTGAAGCCCCAGCAGTGGTTTGAAAGCAGCAGAGAGCCAGTGCTCTAGTGTAAAGAACAAGGGTTCAGATTCACCAGGAACATTTCCGAAAGAAAGAAAATGTCTTTTTGTTTCCTTTCTATCCCAGCAAGGTGAGCAGCCACACTGAGGTTCTACTACAAATTTGTCTGCTACGCTTTCCCTAACCCTGTTTTGCTGTAGCATTATACAGTTAGGCAGGATGTGTATTCTCTAACTAAAAAAAAGGTTGGGCTTTTTTTCAAGTGGGCAGCCTTGCATGAAGTCTTTAAGAATGGGATTAAAATGATCTGAGTGCAGAACAAATTTCCTGCAGAGATTTCACTAAGCAACAGTGTTCGTCCTTTGTGTACACCTTTGACACTCAATGTTTTATCTTCCCTTTTTACATTCTCCAGCCTTTTTTTTGTGAGCTTGCTTCAGAGGAGAGCACCTACCATGGTGAATCGTAGACAGGGAAAAGATTGTGGATGTAGCTGTTCCTGACCCGTTGATGCCTTCTCATTAATGCCCAACTGGCAATACAAAGCATCTTAAAATGGTGACCTTGTTGAGGAGAGAGATGGGTGGTGAACATCCTTGCAAGCGGAAAAGCCAGCAATTCTTCAACAGTCATCTGCAGACAGAACGGGTTACAGCAAGGGCAAAGGAAGTATTAATAGCTATCTAACAGGTTTCAACCACAATCCTTGGAGCTCAGTTATCAGAAACCTCTGCAACTTACCATTAGTCACTGTGTGATGCTTCCTGACCTTCCTGACAAAGATTTATAATCCTGTATGAGCATACAGGATGCCAAAGACTATAGGAATAGGCAGATATTTCAGACCCGTATCTCTACTGCCTTGCATCTGAAGTAATCATTTATAGCTGTAAAAAGATTACTGAATTAGCAGTCAGTAAATGTTTAATGAAGGAGAAATGTAAGGATCCAGTCTTTCTTCCATTTATTTACTTCTCAGAAAACCATTAATGGGCAATGCTTATAAAAGACAGACGTGCAAGATTGCAGGAGGCTTTTAAAATTCTCCCTCAGCCTGCTTGTGCAAGCAAAGGAGAGGCAAGACCCTGAAAAGGCCGGCTTTCCAGGTAACGAAATGCTTCTTCCTTTGGTCAGGAACTTGAAAGAGCTTCTTGTGAGGCTGAAAGATTCTTTTATTTTCACTTACTCATCCTGACAGCTGAAATGAACAACGTCCATCTTCTTGGGTTAGTCTCTTCCCCCTCTCCGCTGTGCAATGACGTTTTAGATTATCCACTCTGATTACAGAGGTCCTGCTTTGCTCCACTGAACACCCGATTTCCTGGCTTCATCTATCGACAATAAGTGGTGCAACTTATGGTTCATCCTCAGTGTCTTCATTAACATTCTCTCTTAGCAAGTGTTGCTTGCTCCTGTCTGTTTTTCTTTTCATCCTTGATATTTTCTTTTACAGTATTTCACACCTGGTACTGACTGGCGTCCTGGGTAACAGCTTAGCTTCTTTATCCTTTAATTCCCCTAGGTGGGACATCTGAAGTACCAAAGGACTATTTTAATCTCTCTTCTAAGGAGATAAAACCTGTGCCATCATGCTATTTGTCTACATAATATGCCTCTACCAAAAACTTATAAACCCATTGGCCAGTTGTACTCAAATTTGTGTGGCAGCTGTCTCAGAAATAACTCTTACAAATTTTGTGAAATCAGGGGGGGTGGCGGGGGGAGAGAGAGAGAGAGAAGGGCCCCAACGTGCCTTCACGGTCAGAAGGTACCAGCGAATCCAAAGAGGCAATGTGGCTGCAGGAAACCAGGCTTCATTGCTTCAGCTGCTCAGGGGACCATGTCTAAAATGTGTCAGTGGGCATTAAAACACTAAAAATTAAAGTATTTTTTTGACATCCTATAAGTGACATGGGAGTTTGGCTATAAATATGCTATGTTTCCCTGACTCTTTTCTGTACCCTACATGGTCCATGCCAGTGTTTTGCAAATGGAGTGAAAGGGCTCAGAAGGGGGTGTGACACCTGTAACTGGCACCAACCCAAGTATTGCAAAGCTGGAGTAACACAGAGCCTCCGTCAGGAGGGAGGGGAGTGGGCCCAGACACCTGCAGCCATCTTCGGAGACTGCGGTTGCCAGCTCAGGGCATCCCATGAAGACCAATGAATCATAAGAGGGTAAGACTTCCAGATTTTTTTAAAAGATTGGTCTTGGTATTTCTTTTACATAGTGACAGTAAAAAAGCAAGAGTAGGAAGGTTTAATTTAACTGAAAGTGAGCCTGCAGGGAAGTCATAAAGAAAAGGAAGACACACTGCTGAGAATGGATCACTAGTGGGGCTGTTGCAGAGCTGGAAAGCCCTTCGGGAGCTCTGTTCTGGATAATCATTGTTTTGTCTTTTTTTTTTTTTTCCTGGAACCAGATGGGAATTTAAAGATTAGTGCAAAACTGCTGTTCTTTGGCCTTCGGAAACAAAGCTTTGGTATGAAGACTTTGGTTTCCTTCCTTTTGGAACAAAGAATGGATTGGGTTTTCTCTTTGAACCAGCCTGGCCTGAGGCTCCTTAGCGAGGAGTGTCTAAAGCTGTGGATAGTCTGAAGCGGCACTGAGCACAAAGTTGTGGGGGAAGAAGAAATAACCTCTTAAGAACTAGGCCAGTGAAACAAAGCTGACGTTTGATGCAAGATCTCCTCTGCTAGAGGTTGCACAAGTTCAAAGGAAGACATAAATCTTGATATCTTCTAGTTAACGCAAGGCAGAACAGGGGAGTGCGACTAGCAATAGAGCATATTGATAAGGTGAAGGGAAGAGACGAACTTTATAGAGATCTTTCTGACACATTGACTGGCCATGTGCAGAACTAAGAAATTTCAAATGACGAATGATGATTCCTGGGCACTCCCACCTTAAAACAATCAGCTGATTGTCCTGTTTTGGGGGGTTGAGGTTTTTTTCATGTGTAAGGCCAGAGACTAAATGGAATATAGGTATTGACTTATTCTTTGTATGTCTCCTGCAAATCAAGGTCTGGCACATGTGTAACGCTCTTGTGCAAGGAGCAAGTGAGACACTTCCTACCTATGGTAAAGTGACAAACTGACACCCTTAAGAAGAATAACCAAGGTCTGTATCTCATTCTACATGTCAGCTTGCCTGTGGGTAAACTCCACTCTGCTCTGAAGTTTGTGGACGGTGCGTACCCATTAATGCAGCATCCTCCCTGTAATTCCTTTCGGTAGTATCAACTGCCCAGTCTCAGTGGCCACCTCCTTCATGCTGTCTGCTATCTAAAGTGCAAAGGCTGTCAGAAGCGATGGTTCAGGATCCTTTCTGCTTACTTGCACACACATCACAAAGGAGTGATTTTATACTGAAGCCACAGCATCGGAATTACTTGCAAGATGCTGGACACTGTTGTGCCCTCTGTGGCCTCAAGGATGTTGGTTTCCTATCTCTCCCATCTTCTTGTAGGAAGATCCAGTTATCAGTCTCCCAAATAAACTGTCTGTTGATGGTGGGTAATATAAATGAGCTAAGATTTCTTAGCACTGATTCAGAAACTAGTGTTTTCCGTCACGCTTGTTCCTCCGTATTTCTCAATCATTCACATTTTTTTTGGTCAAATCACATCTGAGGGGGACAATGAAAGAAGTCATGGTACAAATTTTTTATTGCAAGGCCTTGCCAGATAGACCAGTGTAGCTGAAGGTTTAGACATAATAAGTAAAGGATAGCTAGAACTCTGTGAAATTGGGGTAGTTTGCAAATTAAAGTTACAGTTCATTTTTCAGGCAACACAGTTCGTGGCACACAGCATGAAAATATGAATACCAAGGACTTGTGCTACTGAAGGAGGAACATCTAAAGCTGCCTGTGCTTTGGTACCCCTCTCTGAAATGAAGAAAACAGTATCTTATCTGGCTGGCTAATACATTACTGTCGGTAAATGCCTGGAGGGTAGTTCATGGAAAAGAATATCAGAAGTTTTACTGTGTTTACCTCGGCAGTCTTATTTTCTTCCTAGTCATTCAAATGGCTCCCCCTCTACAGCAATTTCTCATGGCCATGCATCAATGAATTTCATATATTTACATTCTGTATCCTGCTCAATATAAGCTATAAGAGCAGACATGCTGTGGCAGCACAGCAGCAGTGTTCTGGTAAGGTATGGTGCATCAGTTTGTCCTGTAAATTCTTGATTTGATTTATATTTCTCAAATTCTGTATGCCCGGGCTCCCAATGGCAACATATATACAGCATGCAAATTTCAACACCTATACTCAGTCAGGTCTATTAATAATGACTTAGCTCCCTTTATTTAAAGAGAATGGAGGCATGAATTTGCATGCTTTGATGTCTGAGCCTCGTTCATCTTGTGTGTGTGATTTGTCTGTGATTGTCTGTGTTCTGTAAGAGTCAAGGGTAAGATGCCTGTTGGCCCTTTGCTCTTTTTTACTAGCATAAGTCACTGATTCCACATATAGTACTGGGTATATTTCTCAGAGGAAAAGAGTGTAACTAGCTTCCTTTGCTGTTATATTCTGCCTCTGCTGATAAGGTTTCCCATATCATGCTGAGTTGTCAGAAAACGAACAAAATAATCAGAGATGAATATTTAAATTCTACTTTGTCTTGAGGTTTGTAAAGTGCCCTGTTTATAAGGAGCAAAAATACAGCAAAAATAACTGGGAGGGTCACCACATACGGAAATTTGCAATTAGGGTTTCTTTTTTATATTTGAATGAAGAACCACAGCAGTGAGACACCCCTCCTTTTGCAAAGCCTATGAGAAGTACTAACCAGTACAGCCTTCTTGTCAGCTTCTTTCTCTGACAAAAATGGCCTGTGCGATCTTTCGGTCTGTGACACTCGGACTAATCTATGTGATTATATATGCCAAAGTCCCCACGCATATCACTAGTGCACACGACAGGTCAGCTTGCACATAACCTTTCAGATCTCCAGGCAAGCTTGTCCTAAGGACTTGTGCATGTTCTGCTACAGAGCATTTAGCTTTCTGAATTACATTTGGTTTATTTTTTGCCATAAAAATTTGAGGAATTACTTTGACCTGGAAAAGAAAAGCAGCAGCCTCAGCAGGTAATATGGTAAAAGATGTGCATTTCGAGATGGTTTGATAGTCTACTGTTCAGATAAAAAAAATAAAGAGAGATTGAAATTAGATAATTGTTGCATCGGGGTGAATGAGAACATTTTGTACATACGAAAAGATGGGTTTATTCACTAACTAAAGAGCACCGGGCTGTGGTTTGTAACCAAATACTACGTGTTGTTGGCTATTTATTGCCAAAGGGTGTGCTGATAATCTTTCTTAGGCTTCCTAGGGGAAATGGTCACACTTCAAGAAATGAATTAATCTCACATCTGTTGATAATTATGTTACTGATTACTTCTTGCTGAAAGAAGAAGAGCCTTAAATCAGGGTAACAGTTAAAAAAAGAGGAGGAAGAGTTTTTAAGAAAATATTAATGCACCACTTAGCCACCTAGGAAAACACGGAACAAACAGGTCTCTGATTAGTTCATATTTGGTGTATATATTTGCATATTTTTCTGCTAAAACATAACAGCACAGAACAAAACAGCACACTTGTCTAGTTTTGCTGAATATCACACATACATCAGTCATGCCTCAAATCAGTCATTTCAATCAGTTTGAGAACCACCCTAAACAAACCATCTCTGAGGGAGCTGTAGAGATGCAAACTGAACTATATAATGCCCTGGGAAATAAAGATTCATTTACTATATTAATGAAAAATACTGTTCAAAAGAAAAAGGTAAGTTCAGTGTTTTAATTAAGTTTTATTTGTGTTATTTAGATGATGGCATTGGCTAAAACTGTTAAAACTTCCAAAATAGGTATTAGATAGCTATTAGGACCAAAAAAACGAAGAAAAGAAAAATGGAAAAATCACCTGCAATGAATGAAAACATTAATAAATTGTAATATTGTGTTACAGTAGCACAACTCAGTATAGATTGGGTTTACAGGATCCACACCTATTTTATGCTTTTGGTTTCTTTCAGGAACATTTGGCTTTTCTTAGACACAGTTGAGAAATGGGATATTCCAGGCAGATGGAGTGAAAGACTCCCTCTCTCCTTTTGTATCATCTGGATCAGTTTGTCATTTCATGTCATGCCTTTCTCTTAAATGAGAAGAGCAAATCATTATGGCATTTTATACGAGGAGTTAATTTATATGAGGAATTCTTCAAAATATCTGCCAAAATAATGAATAATATAGGTTTTCGAACAATGTCTTGCTTTTGGGAAGAAGGTGCAATCTCTGACTGTCACTTATCAGAGGGACGTCTTTATTGCAGAGACCCATAAACTTACCCTACTTTTGGCATTTGAACTTCGGATTTGAATTTTCATAGACATAGGGATCACACTGGAGAGTCCCGTAGGAGACTGGGATTCATCGAACTGGAAGTTAATGAAATTCTTTGCTGCTTAGTCCTGAATATATCTGTAGGATTAGTTTGTTTGATTCCTTTTTTTAATATTCTGATACTCAGCAATGGCTTGACCATGATTAGTTTTGCATTTCTTCTATTATTGAAAACATTAGTAAAATATTCATTAAAGGAATTCAAACCTATCAAAAAAGTATGAAATTTTTCTACCTTAGTATTCAGTTATCTTTGTTTCTCCTTATAAAGAAATCTTTCTGAATATATCTAGGACATTAACTCTTGTTGTCAGTGTGAGTTTCATTATTAGGTATCAATATACATTACTAAATACTGTGGGAAATCAATATGCTGTTACACCAAAGTACTTTATTTTTTACAGTCCTGTAGTTGATTTCCCACTGACTCCAGCAGAAGCTTTTTATCTTCACCAAGTGCTAGAGATCACCGATGTCATTTGCAGTTCCTTTTTTTAATCCTTATAAATGAATTCCAGTTCATAGGGGAGCCTTAAAAGAAGTTTAAATATTGTAGTTTACAGTATAAAATTTGCAAGGACTAAAATGACTTCACTGATAAATAAAAAAGAGGAGGGAGAAGAAGACTGAATTTCTAGTTTATGTCTTGAATAAAGCACTAGAAAACCAAGAGTATACTCTTATGAACATAATTCAATACTCCGGAGAGTAGTGGCAATTGCATTTGAATCAAGTAATTTGCAAGACCTTAAACGAAACTAGATGTATACAAAAGCACGTAGAATAAGAGGGCCATTATTTGATCAGACCAGCCAAGACTTACTTTGTGAGGTCTTTATAGGGGAGAGAATGCTAACTACCGCACAAACGGTACCCCGGTTCCTGGAGCTGACAATTTCCCGAGTCCTGAGCAATTGCAGTTGGCAAACACTGTCTCCCTCTGTCGGGGAATGCAAAGACACAGTAACGCTTTGGCTACTCCAGATTTTCTGCCATTTCCCCTAATCCCTGTGCATAAAGCACCTTTACTCTGCCTGGGCTTAAAGACGCTAGGCAAGAGAGGCAAGAAGCTACAGCAGATACAGCGTTGGTGACTAACGCAGGAAGAGGAGCTGGAACCTACCTTCTCCCACCTTCTCAAATTAGCTGTGAGACAGAGGAAAACCTGTAGACAAAACACTTTCTGCTGTCCCAAATTATGGTCCACACTGGTATAAGCTACAGAAGCAAAAAAGCGATAATGATTTTTCTATTCTTAATTATTAATGCTATACACCCAAGGCTTTATATCACTGTCTCTAGTATTTTGGTGATCCATGAGGTCAGATGGCTCTTAATCAGTACTTTCGACTGCTTCAAAGCTCTGGATTGCAAAGAAGTATCTAGAAGCCTGTACATGACAGCTGGGAATAATTCTAGTTGTTTCTGCCCTTCTTACAAAGGAGGAGGAGGAAAAACAGGTCTGCCAGCAGCCATCTGAAAGGGAATGTCGAGGGGAAAGGGATAAGGAGTGGAGTATCTACAACATCATGCCTTAAGGCAAGAAGAAAAGGAGCAACATGCTGAAAGAATTGTTCAGGGAGACAGAGCAAGGAGGGCATGAGTTAGAAGACAGGAGTAAAGGGAACATGAAAGACAAACTGAGGGGTAGAGAAAATTGAAGAGAAAAGAACGCAGCTATTTTTGCAGAAATACACAGTCTTAAAGACAGCTGCAGATGCAACCCTTCTTTTTCGAGCTATTGCTGGAGTTATTATTGTTATTGAATGAAAAAGCCCTATGACAATCCTAGGTAAACATGTGCAATATGCTATGTAAAGTGCTTTGAACCTTTTATGCCTAGAATTCAGATGTCCAGATGGGAGATGTTGGATATAATGCCTTTATTTAACAGCGAACGCGTCTTGTGAATATGGTGTGATTTCAGTTTCCTGCTGTTAGCTCCCAGTACTCCCTCTACAGACTTGGCTTGGACGCATTCTGCCATCACATCGTTTTGTGTTGCAACATCAGCACGGGCTGTGAATAGTTCTGTACTTGGCATTCTCAGAAGTTATCTCTTAATACATTTTATCAAGTACCTCTCCATCAAAATCAGAAATAATTAGTTATTGGCATCCTTAGCTTGGGTACAAAAATAAATCTGCCATTTTAAGCAATTGTTTGAATATATAATCTCCATATAGAGTGCTCGCTACAAGAAGAACATTCAGTGGAAGGTCCCTGCACATATGGTCCAAGACATGATTTAGGGCAAGTGACTTGTCCTTAGTGGAACTTACCAAAGGCAGCTTTTAAACAAAGGCGAACAGTCCCGTTAATTCAGCAAGTCTGTTTCTAACATTTAAGGTTGTCCCTGAAACAAGAGCAGGAACACCGTGTTAGCAAGTGCGGAGCAAAGTCTTCTCTCTCCATCGTAACTCTTTCTCCGGGTCTTTCCACTGGTGATGCTAGTTTGAGGCAAGTTGAGAAGTCTGTAAATGTTGAAATTCAAAGGTAGGAAACTATGAGGAATTCAGAGATGATGACGGATATTTTATTGTATTACTTACTCATATAAGGACAAAAATGTGTAGCTCATAAAAAGAATTTGAATAGTATCTGCTAGAGGAAGGAACTTTAAAGTTACAGCAAAATTCTGTTTCTCTCTGCAACGTCTCTGAGAAATGTTTTATTCAGTATTTTAAATCTCTAACCTTCAAAGTCTTGCAATATGTACATATTCCAAACTAGAATAAGCATGGAGTTTCAGAATTTGCTTGGAATTTGTGGGTTGTTTGGGAAATGGCTAAATGTTCAAAAGTTATTTACATTATTTATTTGGTGGAAAATGGGAGTAAAGAATTGAGCAATAGCTCCTAAATTCAAATTTCACCTCTATTAAAACCTCCTGCTCTGACCTTGTGTGATTCTCTTGCTTTTCACGAATCTCAGTTCCCCTATAAACAGGAAGAAATGGGATGCTGCATCTCAAATGATAATCACTTGTATACATACTGTAGAAGTGTCATGACATGGAGTTAGTTTTTCCATAGAAGCCTATGATTTTTTTTTAAACTGAGTGCTTACTTCCTACATACTGCATACCAGATGTTGCCAAATAAGATAAGATGTCACCAAACAGAACAGTAACCGATATTTCTGCAAGAAAACCTCCTCAGTTTGTCTGTGCAATAAATAAAAGCAAATTAGTTATCTTAGATTCAACAAATCATTTCTATGATTTTTTTCCCCAGGAAAGTTTTCCTATTTTTTCATTTCCTAATGTTTATGACCTTATTTCATGTAGTACATTTGTATGATTAAATTATAATTTATTCTAATATTAAAGGCCAAATTTCTGCATAGTTTAGGGCTAATATTCAATTAGCATACTGTAATTAATAATGACCTCTGTTACCTTACTGTGAGGTCAATGTTTTTATTTAGCTCATTTAATGTTAACATTGCTTGCTAAGGAAATGTGTGTGCATTATTAATATGTGCAGATAGTATCTCTTGTAGTATAGCAATACATGCCAGGAAACGCCTGTCAGAGTCAAAAGCTGCTCTTGGATACAAATCAGTATTTAAATATACAGTCTATTAATAGCTACATCTGACAACAATTATCTCGGAATTAGTGTCACTGTCAGCTGGGTGAGAACAAAATATGAGTGAGAGAGCGGTTCTGCTTCACCCAAACTGCAACCTGATAATGTTCCAGCAGGACGAGAGGCATCATCAAACTTCACCCTGTTTTGGGAAGGGACGTTCCTTTGGACCTCAGGATTTTACTTCATGCACCTTCAGGGTTGCAACTGAAGCTGTGCTTGTTGAAATGCAACAGCAGCTCCAGAAGCCTGCTGCTAGCGTCTCTGATGAAAGTCTAAGCTCTGATGAGAGATGTCCACACTTTACAAATGTGTTAGACTTCACAGATGGTCCACCAACCTGGAATGGCTTTGATCTCAAAGTGAGAGAGGAATGAATCGGAGCAGGCAAAATACATCAGGTTCCCCATCTAGCTTAAGCACACGGTGTTGGGCTACAGTGTCACAGGCAGGAGCGTGAGACCCTCAGATATGCTGCATCTGGAAAAAGACATTAGTCCCACTGTGTGAGCAAGGTTTCCATTTCACAATGAAATGACTCTTCACACGCCCCACTGAGTGACTGAAATCGAGGTGGTTTTGAGGTGTGTTCAGATTCAACATTCTCATCCAGTGCCCAGGGATATTTAGTTACCTGTAATTGTATTTCCACACATTTACATGTTTTCCAAGCTGGAATGAAACATGAAGACTATGTTTATGTGATTTCATGTATTGCTGGAACATTTTCACAGATTTAAGGAGGACCACCTTTCTCTGAGGGCTACATCTTCTGTTGCTTTGTGAGGGGATTTCTGAGGTAAATACCATTTTTATTAAAGGGACATAGACCACAAAGCTTTTTTATTTCCTGATCACAAAACTGATAGGAATTCGGTATTGAACATTTGTAATAATGCCACAGTATGCACAGGTAGATGCCTGAAGGTGAGATAAAAGAAGACTGTGAAGGTTTTTTTTGAAAATGGTGGACAATGGAACAACTTGGGAGAAAATAAACTGGTTAAAACCCTTGGAGAAAGAAGAGACTCCAAAGAGGGTGTTCTGTAAGACCGACTTGAGTGCTTCTCTAATGGGGTATATCTAAGAGTCATGAGGAGCCACCTGCTTCCTACGTTTGTTAGTTTGTTGGGGGAAGAGAGTACCACCACATTTTACCTGCTGAACCCTTCCTCTCACCACAAAGGCTAGGGGTTTTTTTGGGGGGTGGATATCCTGGCTGGATTTTGTTCTTTTATAAGACTGATTGAGCTCCAGATCATATTTCATTTTTGCACTGTTTTCTAAAGTGTTAAGGGAGGGATACCACTGTTTAGTTGTAAAAGCAGGAGTTGCATATATGGTCCACCATGGCCAATCTTTCAGAAAATGGTCTTATATACAAACCTCTTGTTTCTTCTCAGTTCTGCGTGCCATAACACTCCTTGTGATGTCACACTGGCAGAATGGTTGCTGTCCTTAAACCGTTTTGTACTGACCTTCATTTCAATACTGAAGCATTATCTGTGAGACCACGCTTTGAGCATTACGTGTTTAGGAAAAATCGTCAGCAGCTTGTCCTGCTGTAACACCATGAGTTCTTCTGTAGACTTTTTCAAGGTGACTTTTCTCCTATTAATATATTTACTTCATCAGACCTATGGACTTTTGCCTGTCCTATTTCTGAAAGTAGTATGTAGCTTGCTGAGTCAGGGAATGGAAAGAGGAGCTTTGCCTCCCTAGGATATTGGCAGCAAATTATGGAACACCAGGCTCTGTCGTAGTCACCCAGCCATGGTAAACACTTCTTGGCATTTGCCAATCCTTTCTTTTTTAAAGCTATGAGTAATTTTAAAGCAGACTTTTTGCATGCGTGTATCTATGGCCCTGTGTTCCCTGTGCATGTGCAGAACATTTGGCTGTGCATATAACTATTGCACCAATGACCAAATGATGGATGTATACCAGATACTAATGTGTATACTTGTAAATGTACAAAGGAAACTTTGAAAACTTAGTTTCTGTTCACTAGATGTCTAGACAGTGATCTAGTGAGCAAAGTGGGTTCAGAAACACAGGAACTAACTTGAATTATACACGGACCTTATTTTGCAGACAGATAATACTAACTTCTTTTCATTTTCCATTTTCAGATTCCTGTTACCAGACAGCCTGAAAAAAAAGTCATGTCAAAACACGGTGTGAAAAGGGCTGTCCTTGTGGCATTTCTAATCAGGATGGCACCAGACAACATCAGAAGTCTAAAAATAAAGCTTATATTAATGACATTTACAGCCGTTATGTCAAAGATAAAGACGTTTGGATAAATTTCAAATAAGCATTTGTCGGTTTAAATTTTGTTTGAGCTATTAAGTCCAACAAGGTTCATGGACTGCTTTATAATAATTATCATATCATTGTGGCTCTGTATAGTCTTATCAGATATGAGGCATAATTGGCCCGTGCAGTTTGTAGCAGCAAAGCTATTAGCTCCTAAGCTGAAATTAATATTATGATACTTCCCATATGTTTTAGATTTCATCTTCATCTTTTATTGTCCTCTCCTTTGTTTTATTTGCAAATTAATATAGGCAAAAAAAGAGAAGAATGCAGACACCTAACTGCTTAAGCTATGTAGAAGTAGTTGCAGGCTTGTGGTAAAAGAAGGTCATCTGACATGTATGCTTTTATACATTTAATTTTGTCCTGTAGGTGTTTACTCTTGTAACAGATCCACAATCATTTTCAAAAAGTAATGTGTGAATCTTGGAAACTGCTGACTTGACTACTGTTTTGTCTCCAGTCCACTTAGATGCCTCTTTTAATTGTCTGGACACAGTTTAGAAATTACTTCAAAGCTTTTCAGCTCTCACGATTCACATTTTCAACTGCTACCAAACATGCGTGCAGCTACAGCTTGGCTCTGAGACTCTTTGGTTTCTTTTGAGCTAGCTGGTTTTCCTCCGCCGCTGTTTCATGCAGTTAAATGCTGTGATAGCTCCATGGCGTGGCAAGAAGTGGGTCCTTGTGTAGAGTCTCACACCAGACCCCCTTGCACTCGTCCATCTATACTTTCACAGCTTTCTGAAAAGTTCGTTTCCTAGGAGTTTTCCTCTAAGTTTTAAAGAAACGAGTAAAACCCTGCTGAATAATGTGTTACTGTTTGGAATCAAGTGAAAGATCTATTATTTATAGGCATGGAGTATTTTTATAAAAACTTCACAGATGTGCCCAAGATAATTATCTGAAAATACAGTCAATAAAAACAGAGTAGAACCAACAACCATCCCTCAAAATAGTACTAATTAACTAGATGACACTATGCAGATGAAGAATCTGCCAAACACACTGAACAGCCCCTTTCAAGCCGTGGGTCTGACACAAAAAGCTTCCTAAAATATGTATATATACACATATTTATATATGTATATATACATGAAAAAACCAATAATGAAGACATCAGCCATTAGCATTTAACCCCAAGTCAGTAAGAAGAGCCTATCTGCTACTGCTCTGTTTCGCAGCCTTGATGGTTTTTGCTGTCCTGTGATCCTTTGTCAACCTGACACCTTGTGAAACAATCCTTTACACCAATCCTAAATTGATGCAAGGTGTTACTAGTTCTGAGCAGTGACATTTTTCTTTCTTTCATGGAAATGAGTGTATGAGGACAAGAGCAAGGGCAAAGTTGTCCTAAGGACGGGCAGCATTCAAGAATAAAAGCCACTCAGAAGCATCGCAGCATTATTTCTGCCTGTTTCCTCTTTAAGCAGCCATCGTGGAAACAGCTAGATGGCATTTAGAAAGAGAATTTAAAATAAGTCTTTTATTTCCCCTGGAATTACTGAAGAAATATTAAATTACATTTCAAAGGAGTTTAGCATGTTTAGATTGTTTTACTTTTTGAAATACGCAGGGCTGTTCCTGCTTAGAATATAGCATCTCTTCCAAGTTAACGTGTTGTTCAATTTCCTGGCTGTGATGCTGCAAAAACGTGCTGCCTCTCTTTCTAACTCTCTGCAGACATTTATCTCAGTAATACTAGCTGGGGGCTTTATTTATTTCACCATGTCAAGAAACTTCTCCTTTTCCTCTATTAGAGTATTCATTTTTAAGATGATTATTTTCCATTTGAATGATCTTGAAGCTCATCCTTTTGGGAAAAGCCAGCATGAAACCGTAGGTCTCACTTAAACTTATTTTGAGAAAGTAAATGGTACATTGACTTTGCACTGCCCTTTGGCAGATGGGTAAATTTCACCTTCTGCTTCAACTCTTGATTTATAAAATGCATTTTTCAAATGTTGTAAGGCACTCAGGCCTAATAATGGATGTCTTATATTTTCTTTAAAACCCAGGTAGATCACTGAAGAATGACTAAATGATTCACCAGTGGGTTGTACTTTCTTTTCAAGGCAGTGAACAGGCGTGTTTCAGCAGCCAGGTGTGGCTGCAGCCATCCCCACACATGGGCACACACTACACACTGGCTGCCGGGGCATTTGGTGGCAGGAGCCCGTCGTGTCCCTTGTCCCTTCCCTCCTCCTCCTGTCGCTGTGCTCCAGGGCGAGGAGGACAGCTTCGCTCCCCCGGGGAAACTGAGGCGGAGATCCAGGTCAGCGGCTTTTCTCATGCCGGTTTCACCTTCTTCTAGATTGGCCTTTTTAAACTGGTAATTGATAGTCATGGGTCCTTCTGATTTTCTTCATCGAATGAATGGAGCTTCAGAATAACTCTCTGGCTTCCTAAGGTTGCTCCGGATTTAACAAACTGCGTTACTGCTGTATCAGAGTGAGAAATTACCTGCAACGTGTTACCCGTAGTTCACAAGGAGCTGTTACAAGCCAGCTCCCTCTAGCTGTGAAGATGGTGTCATCCTGAACACTGAGGAGGAAGAAAGGGAATAAAAATAAAAAGACTTGAAAAAGAAACATTCAGTGTGCTTTAATCCTCTCAGAGGTCTGTCTGTAACACAGCGCGTGGGGACTTCTGTTCACAAATCCTGTTAGCAAACAACAGCCTTTACGTATGTAGCTCCCAAGGCACCACTTTCAAAGTTGTTATCCTTATGATTTTGCCCCAGCAAAATCAGTTCACAGTTTATAAAAATTACTCATGGAAATAAATCTTTTGAGAATAGCAGCCACTTTATGGTCTTTTTCGGGTAGCTGTCTCAGAAGAGAGTTCTCCAACTTCTAAGACTCTCTGTCACTTGCTTCTTTTTTCTGAGCAAGTACTTTCCATTGCATTATTCTATATTCACATGTTGGGTTCTGAAACTAGCTTGTCACCCTCCATTCCTTTAAATAAAAGATTTTTTTCTATTTACACAAATATTTTTTTCAAATTTTAAATTCAGTTTTCTTTTGTATTTACGAGAACTGGTCAAAACCAGGTTTTACCAAATGAATAACTGAATGAGAATAATGGGATTGTTTTGGAAAAGAATGCTTATCTTTACTGATTAAGTGGAAAAAGGAAGCTAATTTTTAATCACCAATAAATCAATCTTGATTTAAGCATTCTGCTTCTTCAGTAAGAACCACTCCCTTATAATTTAAAATAATTGCAATGATGTAAACAATTCTTGTTTCTTTGAAATTTGTTTATGGAAACATAGAATGCACCTTAAACAAATTAATGTTATAAACATTATACTGTATTTTAGCTGAAACAAACCCAAGGCATTTTTAGGAAAACAAGCTGGAGCAGTAAATCACAGAGGATCTCATAAATGTAAAAGTGATGCCCAAGGTGTAACATTTACTTATTTTCTCTCCTCTTTCTCTTTTTTCTTTTCTTTTTTTTTTTCTTCTCCAAGCAACACTTCATGTGAAGCTTCACAGCGTATCATAAATTTTCTTCCAACAATTAACTTACCTCTGGCTAGTACATCTTGCAGAATGACAGCATGGAGCTGCTAACAGTACCTCAAGAGGACGTAGTAATGGTATGGTGCTTGAGGCTGGGGATAAAGTTTACGAGTTTGACTATCCTTTCACATTAAACATATTAAAGCTTGCTTGTAGGGGAACAGGTATGAATATTTAAACAACTAAAGGCATTGCTGTATCTATTTAGAGACCCATTACAAAAACTGGGACATATATCAGATATTCTACCATTGATCACAGCCTCTGAGCTCACAGCTACCTGAGCCTCATTGATCATGGGCCCTTAAAAAAAACAATTTTAAGGTAGACGCAGAATATTTTTTTTATTATAAAAACCCCATGAAATATTTAACAGTTTTTGTTGGCTAGATTTACAAAGGTTTTCATGGGGTAAGGAAAAGTCTCTGATAAAAAGAGACAGCGTTGAAGGTGGCAGAATTTGACAATCAGACAGATTATTTGATTCATATTGGAGCTGATGCTCTTGAATGATAAAAAGAGTTATTTTAAGACACAGAACACTTCCACTGTTCATTGTTTCCGTGGAACAGAAAAAGTCAACTCATTCATGAGCAGCAGTTTGTCACAGACAGTGTAAATAACAAGGCTGAAAAGCAGGAACTTTGGAGTTACCGTTTCCCTTCCAAGCACTGGAGCAGCATTAATCACATCTTCACCTTGTTCTCGTGGCTTCATATATATCTGATTCCTTCTCTAGCATCTTCAGGAGATCCCTTTCCTTGAAAGATTAGAAGTGGGGAGAAAGTCTGATATGCCCCAAAAATGCCTTAGAAATCTGCCTCATATCCACAGCCCTTCTCATTATCTTTCTGTTCCCAGGCAATTGATTTCCATTGTTGATTTTATTTCCCTTCAGAAATGTATTGTGAAGACAGACAGTTTCCTTAAACCTTCCTCTGAGTTCTCAGGAGCAAATGCCAACACGTTTTCCCATTTGAGGATGTTTTGGGTTGGCTAATGGTCCTCTGAGAGGACTCTGGAAAGACACTCCATGCCTTCCATTTCCACCCCTGGCATCCTAGGTCTGGCTGAAATGCGAGGACCTTTATCCATCCTCTAGAAACAGAGCAGAATTATCTATCACTGAATGCACCGAAACTGGGGTGAGACTCTGCAAGTTCTTATTAACAGTGAGAAGACTGGAAATAAACCCCTGGACTCCTAATGCC
This sequence comes from Phoenicopterus ruber ruber, assembly GCA_009819775.1. Lineage (NCBI taxonomy): Eukaryota > Metazoa > Chordata > Aves > Phoenicopteriformes > Phoenicopteridae > Phoenicopterus > Phoenicopterus ruber. The sequence continues at coordinate 53,966,350 of CM020217.1, forward strand.
AAGCCTTTCCTTGCTAGTTGCTTGGCCTATTACCTTGGCATGAACCTATGCAGCAGTATATCTGAAAATCTTTGTTTAAGAAAGGACATAGGTTACACTTTAAAAAAAAAGAACCTGTGGGTCAGTGACTCCAATTTCAGGAGGCTCCTTAATGATTTTGGGGACATCTGCAAATTTTAGAACTCTATTATTAAAAGTGCCCAGTCCTCTCTGTTACCTCGTATTTCCTGGGTGCACTGAAAAGACTTGGCCCTTTGAAAACCAGGTTCCTGTGAACAGCTTAATCTAAGCACTCCAAATATCAGATCATGCAGGAAAGCTCCGGCCATGAATTCTCCATTGAAAAAGCTATTGTGAAGAATGAAACCTTGTTTGGGGAAAATATTTTACATTTTTGCTCTGTATTACCTCTTTTGTATTTGTAATAAGAATTAGGTCTTTTGACTGATAACTGATTTCCTAATTATCAGTTTCATAGATGACAATTACTTTAAAAATAATTTAAGCCGTTGATAATGTTTGGGTTTTTTTTTTTTGCCAAAACGAAAGTCACTTCTTTGAAAGTGGGGACAAGCTGGGACTGGGTGTTGAACTGGACCATCCAAGGTGCGAGAGTGTGTATCTAGAGGAATGGTGTTGAGTGCTAGGGCCAGGAGGTGTGAGGATTAGAGCAACATAAATGGATAGAGAGCAGGAAGATTAGACTTTTTTTATTTGATTAATTGTTGCTATTATAAACCAAAATTTACAACTCCAAGAGGGATTGAATGCTGTTTGTTTTATGCATTGGATCATAGGATAATTCAGGTCACAGAGGATCTGAAGAGGTCTTTAGTCCAACCTCCTGCCCGAAGTAGGATCAGCACATAACTCCGACTGTGTTACTCAGGGCTTTAACCAGTCAAGCCTTGAAAATCCAAGAATGAAGACTGGGATGGAGATGAAGATTTGTAGTTAAAATAAGAGTCGCCCTCAGATTTGCACCTTCTTGGTCTGAACAGGGATTTAATTTAATTCTCCTTCACCCCTTGTGTATGTACATCTGTCAGGCAGACAGTGCCCTGTTGCTTTATTTCTAGCCTTTGAGCCCTGTCAGTCAGAGGTCAAATACTTATTTGAGTGTGCTTTCTGTCTTCTGAAGAAAGCTTACGTCCTGTCTACTGAAAATGGGAGATAGACTTGACTTGATGGCAAGCAGTTCCTGACTGAAAGGAATGCTTGGAATGTTAATGACAAAAATGACACTCCAAGTAATACGCCTGGAGTGGAAGGTTCATGGGAACAGACAAAGCACACATGCGATGGGGTGCTATCGTTTGCATTGACTCAGAAACATCCATAGATTCTAGACATTGGAAAGAACCTGGGATGCTTCAGGAATCTGAAAAAAATAACTTATTTCACTGGTGATTACTCTGTTTTACTAATAATCTGATTAGACAGGAGAAGCAAAGAATCCCAGTCTATTTTCATGTCCTAATTTGTCCTACAGGTTAGCTAGTGTACTGTGGGAATACGTCAGCCCCAGGATCGTGGTTATGAGATTCCGCTTGCATTCTGGATCGGCAATCACTCTATCCCACCATGCCCAGAGGCATCACCAAGTCAAAAAGTCTATGAGTGGGAGACAATCCTTCAGAAAAAAAGTTGAGCTCAACAGCCTAGCTAATTTATACTCATAGGACTCCTACATGACAGTGTGCATGACGGAGAAATTTGAATCTCAGTGGGCCCCTTGGAGAAGCTTGCCTATGGACGTTAAATACGCTCACAGGCTACCATGGTCTTCCCTAAAGGGAACTTGCAAGATAAAGGGCTTACATAAGAACTAGATTCCCAAGGAAAAAGTTGAGAAATCTCCTTGACAGATTGGTAGCTGAGAGATGCTAAGTGAGAAATCACTTAGAGCTCCTTCAGAGTAACAGTAGTTAAACATCAGTTATTTATATTTTTCTCCCTGAGCCACTGAAAAATTCTTTGCAAATAATTTGTGTGTATCTGGATTGTATTAATAAATTATTCATTTTTACCTTTATCTGTGCTAGTGTTAATGGTAATTTTAGGACATCTGGCAAACCCTACAGCATTCTACTGCCAGTAAACAGGTACTGAGCACTCTCACAGTATGTACTGCTACAATACAGTGCCACCAAATTGCTTGGACCAGTTGGTAGTTGGCAACGCAGAGTGTATGTATGTGTCATGATTTCCAAGGAGTTGTATGGCCCTTGGCAAGCAGCAGGACAATGGAGATACTGTCTGAGCTCAAGCATCCCCTGTAAAAGTTGTAACACCTTGTTTTGTTCTCCCTTCTTTGCAAAGATAATATCTTTTTTAGGCTGTAGCGAAGATAAGCCTTAAAAATATATATCAAAATATACCATCAGAATAAATGGTAGGACATCAGCTTTTGCCCTTAACAAAACATCTGAAAAGCCAATATGTCCATTATTTCACTGTCAACTCCAGTGCCACAAATAAAGATGCACAATCATAGAATCACAGAATAGCTTAGGTTGGCAGGGACCTTTAAAGGTCATCTAGTCCAACCCCCCTGCAATAAGCAGGGACATCCTCAACTAGACCAGGTTGCAATATTCACACATACTGCAATTTGTATAGCTGCTATTAGTATTTTTATGACAATTAACCTTCTTGATTCCAAACTGAAGAGATTATTTTCAGTTTCATGAAATGGTAATTCATAATGCATGTATTGTTCCCTAGGGTAATTCAGATGGGGTTTTTAAAGCCTTTCATATATGAAAGCTACGGTTTTTCTATTGAGGTTCAGAGTTATTTAAAATTACATCCAATACAGAAGGAAATATGCAGCTCCTGCAGGATTCCAGCAGAGATATAAGCTGTCCACATGAGATTTTTTTGAGTCAGTTAAATTAAGAGCTGAATTTCTGTGGAGAGAGGAAATCTAGAGCAGGCCTTTGCTGTTGGAGCTCAAGTGAGAGAAATACATGTCGATCCTTTCCTGGGTCACTTGGTGCTAGTTGCTCTTGTAGGTATGATGGTGTCATCTTTAGTCAGGGCAGGCACCTGCACAGGAGACAGTATGACCAAGAACACTGCTTGAAAGGGAGCAAGATGATTTCACCCTAGTACCTACACTGATCTGTGGTCTTGGTCACATCAAAACTTTTCTCCTTTCAATCCTGGAAAAAACCATGTCCTTGCCTTGCACCAAGGTGCTGGGTATTTGTAAAGTGTTATGTATGAATGTTTCAGAGAGTGATGGGGTTGTGATGGGGCTGAAGAACAGTGGGACATACATGAAGATGAAGAAACAAAGCTAGATAATGCAGAAATAAAGAGGATGGAAAGAAAAGAGAGGAAGGCAAGAGCGGGAATGAACAAAAGAGTAAGCCAGTAGCAGATGACAGAGAAAAAGAGAGGTATTATTTCAAATAGAATAGTTTAGCTTCTTAAATGTAAATGAAGAAATTAAGAACTGAAGTGGAAAAATAAAATGAGATAGAAATAGCCAATAAGAAAATAATCCAGAAATGGAAAAATGAAACTAGAAAAAGAAGGAAAATGTATAGTTTAGTGAAAGGAAACACACATCATATTTCTTTATTTTACATGACTCTACTACTGATGCTAGGGAAGAAGGAAAGGTAGTGTTGTGGTTTAACCCCAGACAGCAACTAGAAGTACCACACAGCCACTCACTCAGTCCCCCCTGGTGGGATGGGGGAGAGAACTGGAAGAGTTAAAGTCAGAAAACATGTGAGTTGAGATAAAGACAGTTTAATAGGCAAAGCAAAAGCCACACACACACGCAAAACAAAACAAGGAATTCATTCACTACTTCCCATGGGCAGGCATGAGTTCAGCCATCTCCAGGAGAGCAGGGCTCCATCACGCCTAACGGTTACTTGGGAAGACAAACGCCATCACTCCAAACATCCCCCCCTTCCTTCTTCTTCCCCCAGCTTTATATGCTGAGCATGACATCATATGGTGTGGACTATCCCTTTGGTCAGCTGGGGTCAGCTGTCCCAGCTGTGTCCCCTCCCAACTCCTTGTGCACCCTCAGTCTACTCGCTGGTGGGGCGGTTTGAGAAGCAGAAAAGGCCTTGACTCTGTGTAAGTGCTGCTCAGCAGTAATGAAAACATCCCTGTGTTATCAACACTGTTTTCAGCACAAATCAAAACATAGCCCCATAGTAGTTGCTGTGAAGAAAATTAATTCTACCTCAGCCAAAACCAACACAGGTAGCTATTTTATACAAGGATATCATAGCAATGTGGTAGGCATCTCTTGACTGTTATTAGATGAGTTTAGATGTGCTGTAGAATGAACTCAGAGCTTTCCTTATGACTCCAAATCCCTGTCTGGATTGGAAAATTGTTCTTTTTTTTTTTTTAAAAAAAAAAAAAAAATGTTGGTGACTGTGTGTAGATTCAAACACAAGTAGATAAAGCAGAGGAAAACTGGCATAGTGCCAAGACATCCCCATGTTCTATTTAAAACAAGTCATTCATGTTTTGGAAGGAAAAAAGAATAAGCATCTTACCAATGCTTCTTAAATCCCTCAAATAATACTTAACCTTATTGTGTTGTTTCTTTCTTACATTATCTGTCTATCTCTTTCTCTGTACGGATATCCAGTAAGATCTGATGGATGTCAACCAAGTCAGTGCCACGTTGCAGAAGACCGGTTTTTAAAGGTGTTCTGAAATGTCAGCCACATTCAAACCAAAGAATATGACTCTTATCCTTTCCTTCTCCTTCTCTTGCTACTATGCAAATGAAACTGGGATGCATAAAAGTTACCTTGAATTAGCTTTAATATTTCATCAGGTTTGGGGGAGCATTTTTGGTGCTTGTTCCTCTTGCTTCAGCAAAACAATTCCTAACTTTAATTGTGTCATCTTCTTACCCTTGAAGGCTTTAAAGGACTTAATTTGTTGTCTTGCAACACTGCGTAATTACCGCAAGAGGTAACTGTAGATGGCAACTGCTCCAGCTTCATCCAGCTTTTCTTCATCCTAACCCTTCATCCTATTCGCTTCAGTGGTCCTTTATGGGAATGCAAGGACCTCTATGTCAGCGCTAGGCTCAGGAGGAGCCAGTAGGAAATTCGTTGTTGCTGCCCTGGAAAGCCAGCAGCATCAGTCATGGGCCACTTAGTAATCGCATTTTTTCAACATTTGCAATACTCTTTCCCTTGTTTTCTTTCATTGTGCTACATGGCTAATGCTGACTCATTTTCTGTAACTTTGTGAACCAAGGGCCAAAAGTGGGACTTTTTGGTTTGTTTGGTTTTTTCTCCAATGCACCATGAACCCACCACAGCAGATCTGACCCACCCATGCAATATTTCTAGTAGGAAAACATTTATCCTCAATAAAATGAGTCATTCTGCTGTTTGCTTTGTTTCTTTCTTTTTTTTTCATATTTATGCTGAATCCAAACCCAAAGGAAAGGCTAACTCTTCACTCCCAATTACCATCTTGGAAAGACAGTAGAAATGATAAATTTCTGGTATTAAAGAAAATCAGGGGATTAACTGATACAATAACATTAAAATTGGAAATGAAAAGAAAAATAGTTTTTTTTTTTTCTAGGTGAATATGGTGAGAAGAAATTATAATGAAAACCAATGTAAATCTAGCCCTATATCTGTACACTAACTTTAAAAATCTCAGTTGACTGCAGAACTTACTTACTTACCTATTAAAATGTCAATGCCATGGAAATAAAGATACACAAAAGGAAATTACTGTTGTAACCTATTCTCATAAGATTTTTTAATGGGTTTTGGTGAGACAGAGAATTCTAAATATAATATATTCAGTATCTGCTGTTTCATATGTGGAGATAATATGACTAGGAATTTCAGGTTGTAGTTATGAAAAATAATGACTAGAAGTAATAATAATAATCAGTGGCTTACTGTTAATAATTAGTAGCATTACTGAATTAATTTTGTGAGCTGCACTGTGTTATTCCCTTCAGAGTATGCATTATTTACCCAAGTATTTATGTGGCTACCTTCTACATAATGGCCAAACTCTGCAATGCTTTCACCTTAGTCTTCTCTGCACTTAAGCTCAGCAAGTTGCTTCTCATGAGCTCACCGTGTTCCCAGAGCTGGCAGGACAGTTGGCGGGTAGTGCTTTTGGCGGCTTTTGCGTTTCTTTCATAGCTGAGTGTTTTCTCCCTGCGACAGGTACCGCGGCGGATGTTTCCTCATCAGCTGGTTCCGTCCTTTCCCGTGGGGGTTTGCCACTACAAAGGAACCGTGGAGCACTGGGAGACCCTACAGATGAAAGCCCTGAGGGTGGGGGAACAATAAACACTGATGTTTTACCTGGAAAACTGAGGAATGGACCTAACTGATACTTAGTCTCTTTTCTTCGCCTTATGAATGGCTCAAAGGAGCTGTATAATTTTTGTGATAGGGAAAAAAAAAAAGGTACATTACTCTATTTAGGTCAATAAGAGTTTTAAAACTCATGTACTGTGCTTCTGCAAGGGTGAAAAAATGGGCGTTTTAAGCCTAACGGTAACAAGAATTCCTCCACATTAGGTATTTGTTCTCACATCTTATACCGAGATTTTTGATCTTAGATTTATTTCATTATTGTATAGAAAACAGCAATTTAGAGACTGTTTTACTGATTTCCAAACTTTATTCCCTTTTTAAGGTTGGTTCTATTATCCTTGCAAACATTTATTTTCCTGTCTTTTTATCTGTCTTTTGTTTTGAAATTACACTTTATTCTTTCCTTTCTGAGAATGCAAGAAGCGTCATATGCTGACAGCACAAACTTAACTGAAGTCAAGATGATATACAGAAATATAAAATGTGAGAAATGGACAGAACAGTGGCAAAGTGCCCTGTAAATCTGTGTAGAGTATCTGTCACAGACCTGGAAAACCGCCGAAGCCATAAGACATATATCTTGGCTTGTAACTCGATTAAAACACTGGTGGCAAAATTCTGCTCTCAGAGCTGAACAATAAATTGCGTTGTGTTGGTGGTGTGCGTTCACTGCACATTCAATCCTTCCACTGGCATCAATGCAAGACCCTCACTGTGAGGGTTGCACATCAGACGAGAGGGCCGTGATGGCTTTGCGATGAAGATGAAGGTGAAGATGAAGATGACTTCTTTGGAAGCACATACACACAAAGCCAAGCCACCTCTCTTCCTGAAATGTAGTACTGTGTCGGAGCTGCCTGTTTTCTCTTCTGTTTCCTCTGGTTCTAGGATTTTTCTTCCAATGCACTGGACGTGCTGAAAGTATGTGTAATGAGTTAGGGTGTGCTGCCTTCAATTCCTGCTAAAGCACGACTGCCTGGAAGGGCAGAGACATGCTCTGGCATCCGTGGCACTACAACAGAGTAACTCCCTTACGGTTTACCCTTGAAAACATTGCTTATATCGCTGTGCCTTCCTTTCCCTTTCTGCAGCATCAGTGTAACGATACAGGCCATTTTTCAGATCAATGGCTAAAAAGTTTTATTTAAAAGAGCTCTTCTCTTTCCAGGTGAAGAGTTCCTTGCTGTAAAGGATAACTATCCTAAGTGCTCTAACATCCCCCAGCTCTGACTTTCTTGAAGTTGACTGTGCCATTCAGTGTGAAGGGTTCAGGTTTTTTCAATTATTAACTGAAAAACAATGGGAAATAATTGCTGACCCTTGGGATTAATTTCCTTTCTTTTACAGTCTCATCCTTCAATCTTAAGCATGAAAAAAGTCTTTCTTGGGCTTATCTGTGTGACTGAAGAGCATTTCTGTGAATGAGAGCCAAAGGATCTAGTCTCAAGCCCTTTGAAGCAGTTGATGTGGCTTGGCACTCAGCTGTTGCACTGTTGTCTTAGCAGAGAGCGTAATTGCAAGCAAAGCCTTTCTGGGACCATCTGACTTCCTCAAGTGAGGAAAACAGCCAAATCTGTTTTATTGAAAGCAGAATGATATCCTTTAGAGATTACCAAACAATAACATTTTTCTGGTGTCTAGCTCTTCTCTTTTTCATGTAGGAAAGTAGCAACAACAGCAAACGCATCCAAAAGCCAGGAGAAGATTTTTCATGGGGGATTGCAGAGGTTTTTTGCTGCTCACATCTCTTGTGTTTGCATACTAATCTCCATGGCAAACTGTGCTTGATTCTGCTCCCATTGATATCAGTGACAAAACTCCCACAGATTTTAGCTGGAACAGCATCAAACCTTATTTTGCTGATGGTTTGAAAGAAAAATCATGTTTTCTCATAAGTTTCATGTATAATTTCTTGGCCCTTTTCCTTCACAGCCTCTGTGTAGAGGCATGGAGACATTGTGGGAGCTTAATTTATAATATCACTGTTACTGTCACAGCAATAAATTACAATGTCAAAGTTCCAAGGACTGTATTATTACAACTCACAAACAGCTCTCAGGAAAGAAGAAGAATGCTGCTAAATGTCACTGAAGGCATATGACAGGTTATGAGGAACAGCATGAAGAAAGAACATGTCTGAATCTCTGCCTTTGCATGTGTTTTCTACTCCTCCCTTAGCTGTTCGAGCAACCTTTGGTCTTCAGAAGCCATTAAATCATTGTCTGGTGCCTAATATTTCCTTTGGGAAAACGTACCAGAATATGGCGTGGCTCAAATCCCCCTTTTACCTAAATATCAAGTTGCACCTCCTATTGTCACACTCTGTTGTTGTGGTTGTCATTCATCGTGCAGGGAATCCAGCTTCAACCTTAAGTACCAGAAGGAACAGCTGTAAGTGCTCCATCAGAGAACAAGCCGCTGGCTTGTAATTCACATTTGCAATGCAGGCAGTGTGCAGAAAGGTCCCCGTACCCACTGCTGTGCTGACTGTACTTCAAAAATCCTTATGTAGCTAAAGAGAGGGACATATATTCGTGTATGCACTGTATGTGTGAGTTACGGTAGCTTCATGTTTTTTCTGCAGAAACACTGCCATGGGAACATCAAAACAATACCTCTAATTTTAAAACTAGACTCCCAAGCGAAATCCTTATTATGTTATGAGCCCTATTGACCTAACAAGTGTGAATTCTACATTCAATTTTTTCTATATAGAAGAATTCTAGTAAGGAGGTTAGTGTTAGGAGAATAGGTTTTTCTCACTAACATGAACTGGGGAAACTGACAATACGTGCCTTTATTTTACAGAACAGCTACAGCAATAAAAGGGCAACAGCGATCACAGTCATTCTCTGACCAGTACTTGAAGAAGGATGATTGCTAACTCCATGTTTCAATGCTTTTATGCTAGAGTAAAAGTACCTTTTAAAAATTAGATTGCTCCAGTCTAATTAATATAATCTATATTAATTTAACCTAATTTAATTTAAAATTAGATTAAATATATAGACAATCTTTACAAAGGTGTTCATGCAGAAAGTCAATGAGAAACATCTGCTCCGGAAAAAAAATTCTGTGTAGATAAGCCATTTGATACAGGCAAGTGATCACAGAGTGACCGAGTGGCTGCAGCAGGTTACCTCTGCAGTCACAGACATGCACGCATGTTTGTACCGAGCCTGCTGCGAGATGGAAAGTGTTATCTTAGCTCGTGGTAAAGGTAGTGTAAGGTCATGCATTTAGCTGCAGTCAGGGTAGCGGGAAGACTGTGAGATGTACCTACTGTCTGGTAATGTGATTTGACTGAAGATCAACTCAGCCCTAGTCACAATCGCCAGAGATTGTCTGGCCACCACCCCGGCATCTGCAGGGCTGTTACATTTTCTGTGTTTGTCTTCGTTTTCCCTCTAAATTGAAAGGAATTGTAAAGGATTAACAGCTCAGGAGATGGCCGCTGAAATGAGGTAAATGGAATTTAAACCGGATTCCTCTGGACTTTCCAGTGAAGAAGTCTTTTCTGGGGATTTTTGTAACTATCCCTTTCCTCCAATTATCTAAGTAAGACTCAACGTTTACATAGCTGGTGCCTTGAATGAAGTTATCAGAATAGACATGCTCTATGTGGGCAGAAATTTCCTACTGCTGTTTTGACTGGCATGTGAAGATATAAGCTAAAGCATTTATCAGATGTTTTCTCCACCCTCCAGAAAAAAGAAAAAAAAAAAAACCAACATATTTTTTTATTTCAAGATTAACTTTTTCACAACAGATCAAAAGAAATTCTCTCAGCCTTATAGGCTGAATGAGAATTTTAGCAGCTAGGCTGAAGGATTTAGCAAAACAAACAAAAGCACAACAGACTGCTATTTAGCAAGAGATTTCAAATAATAGGGACAATCACCAGCAGCTAATCTTTTATTTAGTTAGAGATGACTTCCACCCTAGCTGGTTACAAAACCATTCTACTTTTTGCATCTATCTTGTCCAAATGTTCTGAATGATGTGTCAAGGAGATTTGAGTGCTGTCAACACTAGTTTTGTTTCAGAATTGACCATGCAAGAATTTGAATGGCATTCTGTAAAGAAAGGGGTTAATGCAAAATAAAAGGAGTCAAGACAAAGAGAGATGCATTGCCTTACTGAGAGGGTAGTGACAAAGGCTAAATTTTAGTCTAATGAGGCCAGTTTCCTAAGGGTCCCGGTACGTTCAGTGCATAGAAATCAGCTACAATGGTAAATGATTTGGAGCAGTTAAATTACTCTTTGTCTGACATCTGCCCTCTTGCGCTCATCCCATACTGCCTCATCACGGCTTCCTTACTCCGCGCCTGGGAATGACCCGTAACGTTTTTCAAGCCATGATGGTCTGCTTTGGACACAAAGTGAGCACAGCCCTAGCCGTGCGGAGTTCGGGAGATTAAGAGAAATGGAGAAGGTGGAGGCACATGAAGAGAAACCCATAGAGTCATTTTTGTACTGGGTGGGGGAGAAGTTGGGAGGGAAGGAAAAGGTGGGTTTCTCTGTTTGCACGTCTTATTAAACTGCAGAATTGCAGAACAATTTAGGGTCTGTTTACACTCTGCAGTACAGTAACGTTGAAAGACAACCAAGTTAGACATGGAGCTAAAAGCAGAGGAGTCAAAGCAGAGTGGTGCTGTGCCCAGGCTAAATTAAACTGCTAAGAAAATAACGAGCCCTGGTGGAACTCGGTGCCAGTGTAGCTATGCTTTCTCCTAGGCTGGAGATGGTACGTCTGCACAGCACTTCACTGAACTCACTGTTATTAATCTCTAGGAGATCCTTAAATGTGAAGTTTGCTCAATGACCTGGAATAGTTAGGAGGGCAGATAACAAGAAAATGAAACTGTTTTGGTCTACAAAACAGATTGTCTAGCTGATGCTGCAGTTAAGTCCACCTTTAAAGCTTTTCATATGTGCCCCACACCGGCCAGCCAGCCAGCAGATCCCATTCCTCAGAGTGCTCTCTGGTGTCCCTATACTGGTCCTTCTGGTGCAGTTCCCAAATTCATGTTTCTTTTCTGCAATCTGATTAAACCCTTTGGGACCACTGTAGGGACAGCCATCTGATATCATTTAGGTGAGGTAAGCTGGAAAGCGTAAAATGGAGGAGGTTAAACGAAATAAAGTGAAGGTAGGGAACAGATGTTTTAAAACAGCCTGGTGCTCACATTGCAAAGGAATTGTGTAAATAGCAGGATCAGAAAATACAAGCCTTGGAATAATGGGATGGTGTTAAAAGACTGCAGAACGTTGAATTATTCTGCTCAGATTTTAGCTTGGTTTAAAGTTCACTGCTATAATTATAGGCAATGAGAAGATAAGGCTTTTGTATTAGGATGTTAGGAGACATTGTCTGAAAAAAAAAGGGTAATCCTGCAATGAAGGTTTACCTTAGAGTTTGGGACAGACTCTGTGTGAATGCAGAGTTAGAATTTGCATTAGGATTTATCTCCTTCTGCAGAACGTGTCACCCTTGTAATTATTCGTTCCTCCGAAGCCCCGTTAAATTAAAGAGTTTATATGAATTGTCTGCTATGCAATACAAAAAGTACTTGAAATTTGAAGGAAATTAGTATGCAAACATGGGAAAACCAAAAGCTAACTGGATTATCCAAAAAGATGGTTTTTTAATTAAAAGTAAATTGTTATCCGGAAAGATGCGTTCCTACACCTGCCACCAACGTAAGAAACACAAAGAGTAACTATCTGTCAGCGAAAGAGTTGGAGCATTAGCGACACTGCTTCTCACTCTAAAGGGAAGGGTCATAACGGGCTGCTTGACTTACCAGAGAGGAAGGAAAATGTTTTTAAAAAACTTCTTCGTATGTGTAACTCCTTCTTTTTGCTTTATCTGCACTACGAGATTTTAGAAAGCACAAAACATATTCAGATGTAACTTAGTACTGTGATTAACTTTTTTTTTTTTTTTTACTGTTTCCTCTCTTATAAGCAGATCATCTCTGGAGTCTACTGTAGGATTATCCATCTATATTTAAGAAATGTGTTCTAGTTTTGGAAGACTCTCGTGTCCACATATCTGAGGAATGTGTGATCTACTCTGGTACTATTTGTCTGCGAGGACACAGCGGAAATGCGGCAGTTGGCATTCAATGAACTTACACTTCTCTAAAATCAGTTGACAGGGAAAACTCAGCACTTGGCAATAAAATGTGTTGAGGCACACTAGTCACCGACAATATGACTGTGGCGTAAGTCAGTTTTGCGCATCTGCCAGCTGTCCATCCCAGCTGTGAAATGATTGAGTTCTAGCTTCAGAGTTGCGCTGCAGTTTCCATAACACATTCCGTTTTCCTTATAATCCTGACCCGGCTTAAATTGTAACGCTAACTGTGAGCTGTAAAGCGGTTGCGACATTCTGCCCACGGGAAAGGCTGAGCCATTCCGGTGGAAAAAAGTGATTCCCAAATATCTAAAGCACCTTGAGAACCTATGTAAACTCATGAGTCAAGTCCCGAGCTGAGGTAAAGCAGCATTGTTGCATTACCCTCTCTGGAGCTATTGCTCCCCAAGGCCCTTGTTCCCCAAGGGAACTTTGATTTTTATGATAGCAATGGGAAGCTTTTTGTGCCTTTTGTTTTTTGAAAATAGGCTGGAATTCTGTGTGAACTCTGAATTGTATTTCTAACACGCAGCATTGTTCACTTCTCAAATCACCTCCGGAGTATAATTGGAGTCCCTTTGGCTGAAGCATTTGACTTAGCTATATTTTCACCTGCTGTTCAGCTCAGTGATGTATTTCACAGTGAAAGTCTTGCAGTCACTTATTCCCTTCTCAGGTGACCATCCCTATTGGGAAAGCAACCTGTACAGCATGTAGGAAGACGAGAACGCTCAGAATTGAAGTGAAGCCTTCATTGGATACTCTACAAGTATCACATCAAGTTAACATTGAAAGTACATACATATTTTATGAGACAGATAGGTTTTTGCATGAGCAGAACGAATCAGAATTTTCAGAAGAAATTAACACCTGGTGCTAGGTGAAAGTGCCGTGGTTTAAAATTGTGTTAAACTGTGATGTCTGAACACAATAAATAATAGTAATCAGAAATGACCTGGAACCTGTTTAACTGTAAACTGAGATCCCAATTAATCACCGTAGATACTTGTCATTAGAATTTTTGAGCAAGTTTTGTTTATTATATTCCATTATTCTCTAGGATGATGTGTAACTTCTCCCCCTGCTCCCCAAATATGGTTCATAACTTCTGCGCTTATATCAAACATATCAGTATGTAGCAGACACCTCAAGAGCACCAGGTTAGGTGTACCAGGATTACACAGATTAAGGATCATCTGCAACGCGGAATAAAGAAGAATTAAACTGGTATAAAAGAGAGAAGCACGTACAAAGCACAGTCGTGTTCTTATTCATTTTTTCTGGTTCATTTGTAGAAAAATTGAAATAAAACCAGAAGCTCTGTTTCAGAATCTTAATAAACCTCAGAACTTACCCCTGGCCCTGAATGCTGCCAAAGGGTAGGAAAACACTGATTTTTCCATTCTTGTTTTCCTGCAATGACAAGAAACTAATGGAAATGGAAGAGGTCTTTTTATTCATAAATGATTGACAAATCATTTCTGCAAGATCACTGTCTGGCCTCAACAACTACCTATACAAATAAGACTATTAAAAAGGAAGTGGGATTTCAGTTTATGGGGTTTAGGACACAACTGTTTGGCTGTTGATCAAAATGAGAAACACAAGAATAGGAAGGAGGAATGAGTTGAAGCAAGATTTGAGGTGATACCCCTTTCGAAAAAAATGTGGCAACCCTACAAAAGAGTTGATCTGTTATCATTCTCGTCTCTGGGCCGTTGATGTTATGTCCTTTATTTACCTGCTGCTAAACATTGAGCTGAAATTATTGCAGGAAGAAAATAGGTGGGAATTAAGGTCAGAAATCTATTGGAAAGAAGGTTTCTTTCGTTCTCCTGCTCATGAAAATATTTACAGGGTTTTTTGTTTGCTTATTTGTTTGCTTTCCTCTGTAGCGTCCAACTTTATCCTTAAAATAGTCTTTCTCCAGCATTGCTATAATATGACATTTAAGTGCCAAGGCACCGTTCTGAAATCTTTTATGGTTTCTTCATCTGTTCCAGCTGGTGAACTAAAAGAAATTAGTAATACTAGTATAGTCATAGCAACAGAAAATTCACCTCATTGGTAAGATTCAAGCTTTAAAGAGTGCATGTTACCATTTATATATGCATATACAAACAGTTAGAAGCTTATCCTTTTTGAAAATATAGGTTCAGCACTGGAGTGTGTGAGTCATATGTTACTGCGGGTGAACAAAACAGTTTCATCGGCAAGCTGGAAGGCAGGCTTGAAGATATGACCAGAAATCTTCATGTCCAGCTGGAACCAGCTTGGAACCGATATGGAACTGGTTTTTGATTTACCTCCCTGTGACAGGGAGCTGGGAATAAACATCAAAACAAAATCTTCAATACGGTCAAGTATGCTTTGGCAGTCAGCAATATCACATGTGACACTGGTAGGAGAAAGACGTAAGAAAAAGAGATTCTTCTGCTTCCTGCATATATAGCTTGGATACAGGACTGTAGATTCCCCAGGGTCTGCAGTACAGTTTCTTTCATCGATTGGAAGAAGAAGTCAAAGTCTTCAAAGCTGAAGGTAGAGGAATGGGAAAAGTAATATGATAAGAGATATTTTCTAAAATCAGATGCCTCCCAATGAAGTTCATTCCTAAATAAGAGGTCTCTCTACTGCTGCAAGAGATATTCTCCTTCTGATTAAATAGGAAAACGAGAAGCTGCTGGTCAGCACTTAAGAATAACTATGCAACTTTTATTATTATTATTATTATTATTATTATTTATATTATTTTAACCTATTAAGATTAACTTTTCAAACTCCTATCCTTTGACGACATTATTCAAAATTCCATAATGTGTAGGCAAAGTATTTAGCTCATCTTGTTTACAGCAGCATTGGTTATTATCCATAAGTTTCCAGGAATGATCAGTCAACATACTTTTAATCACCTCCGTTCTCTGTTTTATTCCTTCAACATAAGAAATTTTAACTATGCTTCTGCTCATTTCTCTTTGTGATTATTCCCTGTTCAGTTTGGCATATATGGTGTTTCACTTCTCTGGTTAGCTTTGTTTACACTCCTGTGTTTCCTGGACGTTTTGGATTACTGTTAAAACCCAGCTCTTCCAATTGGTTTTAACTAAAACTTCTCCTGGCTTCAGCAGAGGGGCAGTCCCTTTCTCAGATGTACTAAGGTTCCTAAGGGAAACATGCATGGTGTCGATTTCCCATGTCTGCGGCTTACTCCTTTATCTTCTTCAGTGTAATGGCAGTAGACTATTTTTTGTTGTGAGTGGCATTTTCGTCAAATTTTAAAGTTCTCTTTACTGTTACAGAAGCCTTTGAGAAGGATCTTCAGCAGGTATATCACAGAGATGCAGGCAGATCAGCCTCAAAGCTCTGGCTGCTTCTGGATCTTGATGTGAATCCGATCCCTCACCCTTCTGCGTCAAAAATCCATTATTCACTAGAGTTATTAAAAATGCATTTTTTCAGAAGCACTTATGGCTTTTAGGGTATGTGTCCCATTGACCTTTAATGTGCCACAAGGAAGACTAGCTCTCTCTCACTGTTTCAGCATTCTGGGCAAAGTAATTTCCAGATCCCCACAGTAAATTGGTAGCTACAATGATCAGTCAGCATTTAGTGCCTAATTCACTTTAGAAATACTATCTTTCTGGTTCTGCCAGCTGGGTACAGCTTATTCAGAAGTTAGCTCATCCTCAGTCTCTTATTCCTAAAAGTCACAGCTTTAAAAAAAAAATTCTTTTGCTTTAGAGGCTCACTAATATTATTTATTAAGCATTTTTGAGCACTAGTCACTTCTTAGCGTGGCACTAAAAGGAGGTGATTAAAATATGCAGACTTTTTCCAGACAATGCAGTGTAGTTCAATGAGAAACTATACGCTTGAGATGATAGGAATTTCTGGTTGGAATTCTGTGGGTCTGTATAGTGTGGGATGTCAGACTAGTTATTTGCTATGATCTTTTAAAATTTTGACTGTATGAACCACGCAATATTCACTGACCCAAATTTCAGCAGTGACAATGACCTCGTTATACGTAGAGAAGGAGAGGCTGTGTTATTTTGTTGTAGTTGTTGATTTTACATGAAGCTTATGTAAAAGGAATAAAACATTTTATCATGAAAATTCTATTTTTGATCCAGTTTTCAGGCAACCTTTTGTGCTGTGTAAACATAAGCTAATCTTCACAGTGCAAGAGAGGACAAAAAATTGCGTAAGAACAGTATTAAGTCTGCTGTATGAATTTTAATACTATGACATAAAGCACCTCTTCACTTTATTTTTCCATCTCGCAGTAGTGACGTCATGCACCATAAATCAGACTTACTGGCTCATGGATTAGGAGGCCTCCAAGCATATACTGACAGCACAATTAAATGGTCCAGAGAAAACTGCTTTCAGCCCTACATCGGCAGAGAGGAACACAAAGAATTTATGATTCCTCTGAAGAACATCTAGTTGACTCAAAGCACCTTCTATCAATACCTAATAATACCTCTGCATCCAGTGATGGAGACCATCGCTTTTTGCTTTTAGAGATATGAATCTTATACAACATACATGCCCTGGTTACGGGAAGTTAGTCGCAGGGTAGGCTCAGAACCAGGACGTAGAAACCGCAATATCTGAAGCGAGCCGGTGCTCATCCCAGATTTCAGCTTAGCTATGTATGACATATGTGCACTTTCTGGATTTCCTGCGATGACTAGTAAGTAGAGTCACTGATGCAGGCTGTGCCCTTTACCCCCAATTTCCCCTTCCACCAAGCATCTCTTTCCAGGAATTTTTCTTTTGCCATTATTGCTCGCCTTTTGAAGAGTATTACAGCGACAAAAGCAATCAAAGCCATGGAGAGAGCTAAGAAAGTTATTTAAATCATGTTTGACTTATTGGGTTTGAATAAAGATTGTGCTGAAACTGGGTTGTGAATAACTACAGTGCTAGCAAATGTGAGAGGCTTTAAAATGGGATGTTATAAAGGATTTTCATGTAACAAACTGACAGCTAACCCCCCCCCCCCCCCCCCCGCCATTACTGTGTCACCCAAAATATGAATGGAGCCCTAACCTTGCATAGCAGACCCAGGTTTAAAAATGCCAAAAAAGAGAACATGAGTAAAGAGTAAATATTAAAAGACAGCAGCATAAAAGGAAAGGGCAAAATAAGAGCTCCACCACTGCCTTATTGCTGACAGCTGCACTGACTAAGCATTCATGCAATTGCTTGTGTGTTGATGCCTTTATTGAAATCTCTCTTATATATTAATTATTTCTACAGGAAACATGCAATTATAACAGTGGCTCTCTTAGTTACTGGATGAAAAATGGAAGAAACACTGTGGCTATTTATCTGTGGACAAACTTTAAGTCAGATGCAAATGATCACCAAGTGATTATTTTTAAAAATGCCTAAGGTCCCTGTTTTTCAAAATCCCTGGGTAGCTACTCCCACTGAAAGTCAAAGGTGTTCTGATTAACAGTTTCACTCAATTGTTTAACCATTTCACTGATTAAAATGACCTTCTATCCATTTTGAGGCTTCTGCTCGGAGCAAAGCTCCCTGGTAATTAAATCCTCGCTAAAGCACTTGTGTCACTCATGGTTCTGCTGTGCCGTTCTCGCCCCCGCCCCTCTCTCCGGCTCTGGGGACACACACTCTCGCTTCGGGCCAGGGGCTCCCTGGCAAGAGCACGGCCGCATTTGCTGCCCAGCGCCACGGGGAGGGGGGAAAGGTCTGCTCTGGGCAGTATTGCTTTTCTGTCCGCCCTCCCCATCCCACCTGAGTCCTGCCTACTAAACTGCTGAAAAGGGTCAGCCACCAGCAGAGAGACCCTAAAAAAATTCCCGTCTGGTTGCAATCACAAAGATGGACATCTGAGTCCAGCATCTGTTGTATTTTGTGAGAGGGAAAGGAAGATCTATGTCCGCAGCAAACTTGAGCTGTGCCTGGAAAAGACATTGAAAAAAATTATAGATCTGCAGTGTCACTTCATAAGTCAGACAAACGATGTGGGATAATAAATACCTGTGCTCATCTTCCTTCACTGAAGTTGTTTTTCATTTTGATTAGTGATTTTAAAAGGCTCATTTCTTAGTTTTCTACTTTACCTCTAGGAAGGTATTTCATTATACGGTTCCTATAAGTACATGAAAACGGAGATCACAATAAACCAATATATTTACTGAGACTAGAACTTTCTTTCTTCTCAAATGAAATGATGCTGGTGCTATAAATAGCTGAAAATATTTTACCGAGGTATTAGCAGCCTCAGGGTCTGTATTAATGACAGGCTTGTTAGAGTGTGAAATGCCTCCTGGCTTTTCTCCAGGGTGTTTAAACTAATCAACTGCTAAGAATAAGGCAATAATTTCCCTTTCACTCCCACTTTGAGACTTTCAAATTTTCATTGACTTTACTGGTATCTGTCCCGCTTTACACCAGTGCAAATGAGAGAAGCATCAAGCCAAAGTCCACGTGTAGCAGCAGGTTTGAGGGATGAGCTGGAGGTAATATTATTGACTAAATCCAATTTTTGAATGAAGGATAAGCCAACCTATATCACAATGAGAAAAAATGCATCCTAACTCTAAGTCTTTTCCCTTCGTTTTTGGCATCCATGTCAAATTAACTCCTTCAAATTGACATTTGGCAATTCTGCATCAATTAAAATAAGCAAAAAGCAAACCAAAAGAAAAACACTAACAAGTCACAAGAATTATATATGTCTTTCCTTTTGTTCTGAGCTTGGTAACAACGATTGATGTATTACTCCAAATGCTGATTGTTTTTGCAAGTTGTTTTAATCTGGGGAGGGGAAATCTGCCCAAGTATATTTTTTATATTGTAGACAAATTAAAGGACATAAGATAACCACACAGTTTTAAAAGGAATGTGCTGTTCAAAAGATAAAACAAGGAAAAAAAGATAACTCATTTGAGCCACGAAATGAAAAAAAAAAGTGAAATCACTCCATCGGAAATTCAGCTGGAGTGTCTAAAGGAGCCCACAAAAGTTACATACACCAATTCTCTAAACCTAGTCCAGAATCTTAAATGGAAGCCTTAACTATTCGTTTTGGCATATGCATGAGTGTGCCTCTCAGGTGACCAGAGATTGCTGTACAGCTAAATACACTCAGGGCTGCTGGGCATGCAGTGCTTTTGGGAAGTAGCTGCCAAAGTACAGGACCACAGAATAAATAATAATGAAATTAGTAATGAAAATAAGCTGGTCATCTAGTTTAACCCCTTACTCAAATCAGGGCAAAGTTCAAATCAGGGCTAGGTTTTCTTTCGCTTTTTTAAAGAATTTGGCTCAGCATTTTGAGACTGGCTTCGCAATGTATTTGCTGTTTGCCATTTCTATCAAGTCTTTCTGTAACACAGTTTGCACATTTGGGGAATGGATGCTGCCTGTACCTGCGAGGGAAAAGCATTGACCTGAAAGTAGTCTTCACGTGGAACTTGCTGGTATTCCTCCCTGCCTGAAGAAGGAAGCTGATTGGAGATGTCTACTAACAGATCACGGATGCGGAAGATTGCAGAAGAAGGATTCTGGGTTTTGTGAACCTCGGGACTGAGCTGGGGATCAGCACCCTGCCCGGTAGCATCCCAGCCAAGATAATACTCTGAGGATTAACAGTGCCTTCAGAAGCAGTACACTGCAGTTCCCACCGAGCTGTGTGAGCCAAGTACAACATTACAAAAAAAGAAGAGGTCTTAACTGCTCTCACCTGCAAGAACTGAAAATGCACTGAAAGACTAAGAAGGATGAACAAGGAAGGGAGAAACTCAAAATGGTATCGCTGAACACTTGAACAGACTTGACAATAATGGGAAAACTTTGGAAATTAATGCTACCAGTATATCAAACCTTTTAAGCTTTCAGCTCCCCATTCACTTGGCATTTTCAATGACATTTCCCTGGCTAAAGGGTGAACCGTGTGGTAAATACTCTGGAGTCATAGGTCATTTGAGTAACTCCAGTTTGGGCAATGTCTGTTTGTGATTCGTTTTAGAAGATTCTGTAGAATGAAATAATTTAAAATTGACTATATGAAGCGTATTTTTGATAATCACATGTTCTCTCTAGTCATGCTTCAATTTATCTTCCCAATTATTTTTATCAACAAACATTTCCAGATTGCTTCTGACTTGTCTATTAAAATATACTTGGTGCTAGTCAAAACTGTGCATAACCTACTAATCATATTGTCAGCTGCTACTAGCTCCATGGAGATGGTAACATTCAGGAAAAAATAAAATTTCAGCTATATGGTTATCTAACCTGGTATTTGTTGATGGGCTTATTATGTACCTTCTAAAATGGCAGGGAAAAGGATAAACTTAGGAGACTTGGACAGAGGTTACCAGATGGTCCAAAACTGTAGTCAGGTTTCTAAATACGTGCACATGAGAAAGGATAGACAAAGGCCCTTGCAAGACATGTTCCAGTGTACTTTTGTCAGTAGGACTTCAGCAATTACTTTCAATTCACACACAGTGAACAGTTGCATGCAAATCAGAAGGCAGCAAACACAGAATTGTTTTGCAGTGTGATAAACCAAAACCCACACTTTTTGTTTCACTTTAAAACATTTCCCACCGTTCTGAACTTGCTGTTTTGTCTTACTGAATTATTTTGTCATTAATGACTTCCATGCCAGTAGCACCCACATGCTCAGAGAACTCTCAAGCGGTGATTCGTATATATGATGATGCACACTCTCCAACACGTAATCTTGCCTGAAATGTTCCAGTGACAGTCAACAGGGCAAGAAACACCATTCTTATTTTTGCTCCTTAGCCTGGAAATTAAAACCTGGAGAGATCGGGGCTGTTAGGAGTTCTGTAATTCCTCGTGCACAGGTAAATTGTTACAAGCACACAGAAGTCTCCTGTTTTCAGAGGGACTTGCATGAACATGACACAGGCCTGCACGGAACAGGGGGCAAGGCCAGATCCTACTTTATCATTTAATGGCAGTCAGCGACCTGGCTATGTGCACACAGGGTACGTCCAGCAATACTGGCAGATTAAAGTTTCTGACAAAGAAACAACAGACAGTTTCAATGTTAGGGTTTTTTTCATTTAGCAATGCATGGCTCACTCGTTAAAATACTAAAATTCTGCAATAATTGCATAGTGCTTGTTAAATGCATGACAAATTGGGAAAGTGATAGCTTTCAAAAAGTAGTCATCAATCAGCAGGGAAATGGCAGGGTGAGGGGGCGTAATAGAGTCTCTCAATAAATCCTCATGCCCAGGCACAGCTTGTGTTGGAATCAAAGATCAAATACCTTATTCTTATAGTAATCACCAACTGCAGCGGAATCACAGAACAGAGGAATTTGTTCCTTAGATCCATATTTCTAAAGGCTCCTACGCTGTTTCATAACTGCTGCTAACCATCGGTGCGCTCAGACTCTGGTTGCTGCTGTTCACAGAGTGAATGGGAAACATCTGGAGGTAAGAACCTGCTTCAAACCAATTTACTGCCTCATTAACGGGTGAGAAGGTGGGATTCTAGCAATGGTTAAAAATCATAACTCTCAGGTACTAGCTATAGCCACGTGAAGTTAATCTCTCTATTCTTGCCCTATAGTCAATGAAGAGGGAGACCTTTAGAATAACAGGTACCTCACTGGAAGGGAGCTCCCTTCTCTTCCCCACACATGCAGGCAAACAGCTCCATAGCTCTTGTGGATACACCCCTACGTGTTGTTAAGGAAATAGAGTTAGCAATATAAGATTTCTAGTTAGATCTGTTCACTTGCATCTATTTTGCTCAAGACACTACTTAAGGTTTGTAGAAGTGAGGCCACAACTTTCACTTACATGCACTGAACAAATAAGTATAAAGTTTGGTGCAGCGTGTACAGCTAGTTCTAGGAAATAGATCCATCAGACTTTTTTTCACAGAAAGAGCTGAAAATCCAAGTCATTTTCCTGAACAAAAAATTGGTGAAGACAATAAAATAAAAAAAAACAAAACCAGAAGAGAGTTACTATCTCAATGTGGATGGTGATGAATACAGGTAGAAAATACATACATTCAGTTTCCAGGAATGCCAGTGCCATGCCTACATCTAATCATGGTAAGACATGTTAATCTAATCAAGGTAAGACAGTTTCTATTGTTCTATTGTTGTTGGTCTATAGTTGTTCTATTAGGTGCATATTGAACATATACTAATAATGCTAGGTAGGAGAACTGCAGAGTCCATACAGCTCTGAAGCTCGCCAGAAGTATGATACTTTACAAACCAGTGGAAGTCATATTCTCTGGATCCAAAACATGGGCATACGCCTCAGCAAGACGCATCTGTCAGGCTTAAATTAAGCCAAATCTAACACTTGCAGGATTGTGAACAAGTACTGAAGGAAGCAGAGAAACAACGCTAAGGTATTATGACAGATATAGATACACACCTATTAAAGATTAACTTTACTTCTGCCATCCTTCATATACTAAATGCAAATATATGCAAACACAGAGGTACCAATGACATTTGCCATTCTACAAAGCTATTCTACAAATGCCTTTGTAGAATGACAACACAGACTTTGAATGATATGAGAAGAGTAAAAGAAATCATGTATGAGTGGTTTAGGATGAACTTAAGAAAGTTGAGATGTCTCCAAGCGGTTGGGAAGGTAAAGATGGCATCTGCTGAGACATGGAATTTAACTGGAGACATGAGACAGAATTGAGTAAAAGAAGTCTTATTTTTACTATTGGAAATCTCATTAGACTATAACATATTACAAGAAAATAAGAGGAATAAGAATGGCAAATTAAGAGATTTGCTCAAAAGCATGGGAAATGGGCTTGTAAACAAAAAAATGAAGAGGAATCAGGGGAATGGAAGGAGAACTTGGACAAACATAGTGCCTCTAAAGCCTGAGGAGGGAAGATGTTTTAGAGGCACCAGAGACAAAGGATGAGAAAGGAGATTCAACCTCAGAGCTTGGAAAACAAGAACAATTTGGGGTTATTTTTGTTCCGGGCAGGCAGCAACATACGGTAGGTGAGTTTGGGTTCTCCCGGGTCCATGTGCAGCAGCGACTGGAAGGGCTGGCCGCGGGCAGCTGCAGCACCTGCGCTCACAGGAAAAGGCAAAGCGCATCGCCGATTTGCACGTGTGTTTTCCCCGTGTAATAGTGGGGGAATCGGCATGCTCCATTCAAGACACTGATTTCAGTCGTGCTCTGGACAGGCTTGAGAGAGGTGCTTGTGAAGAAGAGACATTTGTCCCCCTCTCATTTTTTTTTACATTCACTCCTGCCTCACTCTGGAAGACCCCTTCATCCACCTAACCTCTTGCCATCAAAGAAGTTTTCAGTACCAACCTCCTCCCATCATACTCAGTGGGGGCTCTTTTGGCCATTAATAGCTGGACTAAGCCCACTTTTGTGTCTGTTTTCTTACCTAGGGTTCCTATTCTGTGCGATCTGCCCCTGGCAGAAGGGTTTTCTTGCTGTCTCAAGGGTTTCCTCTGCACTGAACTGTTTCTCTGCTGCTTTATACTGTCTGCTGCTTTGTCCCTAGCTATTCTGCCTTTTAACTTTCCTATTATTGGTCTGTTTGTTGCTGATTTTGCTTAGTACTCAAGTCCTCAAGCCTTTCACTCATATTCACATATCTGTCTTTGAGCCTCAGTCCTTTGCACCCCATCTGTTCCCGTCACCCTTCCTGCCACCCTTGCCAGCTGTGTTTGGAAATGATGAGGCCCTAATAGGGTTGATTGATTGTCTTTGTACAGATGGCTGGATCACATAAGCTGCAAAACATGAGAAGGACAGTATTTTCACCAATGCTAGTAGACAATCCCAAAGGTTGCACAAGGTCCCAAAAATCTTTAAGAAGCCTTGAGAATTTATAAACAATCCAATACCTCAATTGCATTGGTACATTCCCTACGTATGGTCCTCCTTCTGTTCTTATATTGTATTACTGGCTGGAAAAAGAAGCATAGTTTTATTGATAAGGGGGGAAAGATGGGAAAGCAGCTAGGCTGCTAACCTGGGATTTGGATATCTCAGTTCAAATCTTTTTAAGGCACAATGTCCTCAGGTGATTCTGTGTGAATAATGGTGTTTCTTTGTCCTTCCATGCAGTATGAAAGGAGTGAGGTGGTTTTCTTTCCTCGCCGAAGTGTTGTAATGAATATATTGAAGGCTTTGAAGGGCTCTGTCATCAGTGCAGCACTGTAAGTGCCTAAGAAACAAAGGCAATTTATTACTTTTATCCCAAATGCCTAACAGCTTTCTGGTGGCATTAAGTAGACAAGTTTTCAATAGCTTTGTTTAGCATATATTCTCTTTTCTTTCACACAGTAATTGTATTTACATATTCCCAATGCATAATTACGGAAATATGTTACACTATCTGACAGGATGGGAAAAGCCCAGGTTCCTGCAGCCCAAGAAAAGTCATTAGAGTGATTTAGATTTCTTTTGGCTTTAAATAGGGCTGTCGATTCCATAGCTAAGAAGAACATTTTGTAAACATCATTCATATTCTGAATGAGTATACATATCACACTTTTGAGTCTTCTGATTTTCTTTCCTCTCAAAAAAATGTGAAGGGTGTGAAATCCAGAAAAATGCCTTGGGCATCACTCCAAGTCCTTGTATACTTTATGTGAATATTCATTTTTGCAGCTGCTATTGGGACTTCATAGAATCATAGAATCATAGAATTGTTCTGGTTGGAAGAGACCTCCAAGATCATCGGGTCCAACCATTAACCTAGCACTACCAAGTCCCCCACTAAATCATATCCCTTAGGGCCTCATCTAAACGCCTTTTGAATACCTCCAGAGATGGGGACTCCACCACCTCCCTGGGCAGCCTGTTCCAATGCCTGACAACCCTTTTGGTGAAGAAATTTTTACGAATGACCAATCTAAACCTCCCCTAGCGCAACTTGAGGCCATTTCCTCTCGTTCTGTTGTCTGTTACTAGGGAGAAGAGTCCCACCCCCATCTCTCTACAACCTCCTTTCAGGTAGCTGTCGAGAGCAATAAGGTCTCCCCTCAGCCTCCTTTTCTCCAGGCTAAACATCCCCGGTTCCCTCAGCCGCTCCTCATAGGGCTTGTGTTCCAGACCCTTCACCAGCCTCGTTGCCCGTCTCTGGGCACGCTCCAGCCCCTCAATGTCTTTCTTGCAGTGAGGGGCCCAAAACTGAACACAGTACTCAAGGTGCGGCCTCACCAGTGCCAAGTACAGGGGGACAATCACTTCCCTACTCCTGCTGGCCACACTATTTCTGATACGT
Organism: Phoenicopterus ruber ruber; assembly: GCA_009819775.1. NCBI lineage: Eukaryota > Metazoa > Chordata > Aves > Phoenicopteriformes > Phoenicopteridae > Phoenicopterus > Phoenicopterus ruber. Next base: position 53,992,114 of record CM020217.1, read on the forward strand.
ATAGGTAAAGGGGCTTCAGGGCACTGACGGAGGTCACGTTTTGGTGACAACTTCTTGCAAATGTTCCTAAGAGGCTACTGGCCTTAGTCCAATACCTTGATTAAGAGACTTGTCATTTGGCTTCATGATATTATGACAGAAGTTTTTAGATATTGTAAGTGGTCAGAACTACTAAAAATCTGGTTTGCATATGATATTCGATAACAAAAAAACAGTGCACAACTTTAAACAAACCCCCCTCACATATCCAGTTTTCTCAATGTAGGGATGTTATAAGTGCAGTTGAATTCCTTTTAAGAACTAAGAAAAATGAAAGAGGGCAAGGTCTGCACTGTCCCAGAACTTTATGGTAGTTTGTGTTTATGCTATTTTTCCCTGACTATCATGTGGAAGACTGGTAATAAACTACAATTTCTTCATAAAACAGTTCCCCTCTCATCACACACACACTGCTTGTTTTTCAGAAGGTCTGATGAAATAAAAAAAAATTGACTGTTCTTGGTAAAAATCAATCAGTATAGCATGTTACAAGGACTTTGAAGTGCATTCAACACAGAAAATACGTCATACTTTGAATCTGTCAGCCTTGAGAATGTCTCTTTAATTTTTAGCCGCAGACATTTTAGCACAATGGATAAAACCAGACATTTAAGTAACCTGAAAAATTAGCTTTGTAGAGAGCAACTCCAGGCCATTTATAATCACAAAAAATAAAGACAGCAATGACTTCCCAAAGCCTTTGTAGATACTGGAGACTTGCACCATTTTGTCCATTTTAATCATTGTGTTTCATATTGCAAATCCTCTGTCAGCTTTTTGGGAAGCCCTTCATCCAACCTGTCACCTGCCCCATGGCAGCAGAAGAGGCTGCGATGACTACGGTGTGGGGGACGCGCTGACAGTCAGGGCTGCTGGTGGGAAACGGGGATGTTCTGGAGCACCCAAAGCGTCCGAAGCTGGAGCTTTTTGATTGGAGGGGTTGTCCCTGGAGGTGCAATCTGCTATTTAAATCTGTCAAAAGCTCTTGATAAGAAGGTTTAATTGCATGATTTGAAAAGACTTTTATAAGAAAGATGAGTCTTTATAACAGCTTAGCTCAAAGATGTCCAGTTCATACAGTGCTTTGAGTATCTACAGTTTCATAATATAAATGGCACTGAAAATGAGGCTGGGACGTCTTTCTGTCTTTCTCTCTTTCCTTTTCTTTTATTTGACAATTAAATCTAGCAACAGGACGTTTACGCTCCAGGCTTTATGCCCTTTAAGTTCTGCTCAGCTCCTGGCAGAAGCTGCTACATCTGGACACCCCCCCTGCTGATCTCCCGGCTGCCCTTTGCTGCCTTTGATGAGACTCAGGCGCCCAGCAGCGGCAGCAGCTAGAAAGGGGGCAGGACAGATATAAGGGGCAGATTTGTCAAAACTTTGGAGGAAAAAAGCAGATCTCCCTGGCTCCCACTGCTCAAATGACCTGTGGAGCTACTCCAGCTCTCCCAGACACCCCAGCACCACCCAGAAGAGCAGGTCACAGTTACAGTGCTCTCCTTTACTCCCTGCTGGCTGTCAGCTATGCACACAACCCATAACACTCCTGCATACCCTGCTGCTATCACAAACCCACCAAGTTCAGACACCCCTCCCATGCACAGCTTTCCTACCCCCCCAACCCACACACTTACCCCAGCAGCCCCGGGCACCCTCTCTGATGTACTTGGAACTGGCGAAGCTTGTGCTTATCTGCGTCTTTCCCTAACACTGTTTGTGGAAGGGCAGATTAACCATAAACTGAAATTAATTGGCATGTAAAACTATTTGAAAAATGCAAATTAGTCCATTAAATCATTTAAAATGTCATGCATAGTGCAGCACAAAATTTGGCAGGGAGAAGGGGTGATTATCACAGGTAGGCAGGCCAGCAGATGGCTGAGTGCTTGGGAACACTGGCTGTGGGAAAAGAATGTTGTTCATAGCTCCTGGACTGCCTCTTTCCATGTTAATAAACAACTACTAGTACAGTAATGGAAATTCCTATCAGTTTTTTTTGCTATACTGTGGAGTCCATTAACATAACACTGATATTTGCATAACCACAATGCTACCACATGCTTATCTCTGCAGGGTCAATTTAAAATTTAACGTTTCCAAAGCTGGTAAATGGAAGCTGGTAAAGTGAGCGGTGTTTTTAGTATGAGAGTAATGATGTCCATTTAGTTCCCACATTTAAGCTCCTATGGAGTGTTTTCATAAATGTTAGGTTTAGCTAGATATCATAGTGAAAACTGTTTCTGTACAGATGCAATTGGTCCTATATGTTGCACAGTACTTCAGGTGGACTGTGAGATGTGGTGGTATTTCACCAGTCTTTTTGTTCGTACTGTTTGCTGTTCCTTGGTGATCCAATGAATCAGGAAACATTTTAATTGCAATTAATGTTATGGTTCCTAAGGGGATGGATGGTGCCTGTATGGGAATGTGCACAGTGCTTGGTTAGAGAGCTGTGCAGTTCCTACAGTGCAGGAAAAGAAACCATAAGCTATAACCAGACAGGATCAACCTCCGAAAAGAAATTGGGGCATCAAGCAGGTGGCAGATGGAAACTACCTGTGTAAGAAAGTCCAGATGGTCAGAGCTGCAAATATGCTGTGCTGGGAAGGCTGGACCTTCATTCCAGGACCCCTGGCATCTGTATTTCTTCTTGTAGTCTGCCTGAATTTAGTCTGGGTTCACGCTGCCCACAAAATTCTCTGGTCCTCTTCCATCCCTCCCACAGTCCGCACCAGGAGGACTGGGAGATCTTCAAAGGAGAATCATGGGCCCTTGTGACTGCTTGAGGGGGTGACCTCAAAAATGGGGGTAAGAAAGAAAGCCTTCTCGGGAGGAGAACTAGGAGGGAAGGTTGCTGCAGTGCTGGCCCTTATCATACCCTTCCAGCTAGGAGTACAGACAGGCAGCAGTCTCAGGTTTGAAGGTGTCCTGTGGGTCAGACCACACTCAGAGCAGACACCACTTACAGACACTTGCTGAAGCCATGCTTGATGCTGACAGAGACTGGCAGTTGCCCCTTAAGGAAAAAACAGTGTTGCTTGGAAGCAGAAGGATAAGGTGGAGAGAGTCCAAAATGAGGCTTTTGCCTGCAAGGGGCAGCGCCTGTGTTTCCTCTGATGAACAGAGCACACATCCCACAAGCCAGACACCCAGTGTGATGGTTACCACAATACTTGGGGTAACCTTCCCTGGAGTATGTGCAATACGTAAAGTATCTTGAGGCATTCATATCCATTGATATTTGTGGAGATACTCAAAACCTGACTGGACACGGTCCTGGGCAACCTGCTCTTGGTGACCCTGCTTGAGCAGGGGGGTTGGACTACGCGATATCTAGAGGGCCCTTCCAACCTCAAACTTTCTAATTCTTAGTTTAGAAGCAGACATAAGGTATAGTGACAAAATACCATCTGCAAGTTTTAAAAGGTTTGGAAAATGCTTTGAAAAACAGAGTAGACAAAGTGCCAGGTGGTCAGCATGATATTCCCACAGACTAGATTTATGGCATCATATATTTGAAATCAGACTTCTCTATGTCTGCCGAACTGAAAGTACCAGTTCTGCCATCAAGTGCTCTACAAAAAGACAAATTACTTTCTATGGCACAGAGCACATAATCTTCAAGTTCATTTCTAAAACTGGAATCTTGGATCAAAGCAAACATAAACCTCATGATTTCATCTCTTTCTCAATCTGAACAGGAGAATAATGTCTAACATGCTATCACACGAAAACTTTGAGAAGTCAGGATTGTACTAACCCGTACCTCTTTAAACAAAAAGGTATTGTCTAAAGAGTAGCAGATTATGGAGCTAACAGAAGATATGTCAATTTAAAATTAATGTTCAATATTATTTCTACCTATACTTAGGATTTATCCTTTCACTGTGGAACATGTAATTAATATTTCTCTTTATCCCACTAACTAAAAGTCATGGCAGTCAGGTGAAGTCCCTGGTGACTGGAGAAAGGGAAACATTGCACCCATTTTTAAAAAGGGTAGAAAGGAGGACCCTGGGAACTACTGACCTGTCAGTATCACCTCTGTGCCTGGGAAGATCATGGAACAGATCCTCCTAGAAGCTACGCTGAGGCACATGGAGGACAGTGAGGTGACTGGAGACAGCCAGCATGGCTTCACCAAGGGCAAGTCCTGCCTGACCAACCTAGTGGCCATCTATGATGGAGTGACTACATCAGTGGACAAGAGAAGAGCTACGGATGTCGTCTATCTGGACTTCTGTAAGGCCTTTGACACAGTCCTCCATAACATCCTTCTCTCTAAACTGGAGACATATGGATTTGGTGGGTGGACTGTTTGGTGGATGAGGAATTGGTTGGATGGTGACATCCAGTGGGTAATGGTCAATGGCTGTGGTGTCCTTCAGGGGTCTGTATTGGAATCAGTACTGTTTAATATCTTCATCAATGACACAGGCAGTGGGATCGAGTGCACCCTCAGCAAGTTTGCAGACAACACCAAGCTGAGAGGTGTGGTGGACACGCCTGAGGGATGGGATGACATCCAGAGGGACCTGGACAGGCTCAAGTGGGCCCATGTGAACCTCATAAAGTTCAACAAGGCCAAGCGCAGGGTCCTGCACCTGGGTCGGGGCAACCCCCAGTATCAATACAGGCTGGGGGATTAAGGGATTGAGAACAGCCCTGCCAAGAAGGACTTGGGGATACCGGTGGATGAAAAACTGCACATGAGCTGACAATGCAGCCCAGAAGGCCAACCGTATCCTGGGCTGCACCAAAAGCAGCGTGGCCAGCAGGTCGAGGGAGGTGATTCTACCCTTCCACTCTGCTCTGGTGAGACCCCACCTGGAGTACTGTGTCCAGCCCTGGGGCCCTCAGCACGGGAAAGACATGGACCTGCTGGAGCAGGTCCAGAGGAGGGCTACAAAAATGATCAGAGGGCTGGAGCACCTCTCCTATGAAGACAGGCTGAGAGAGTTGGGGTTATTCACCCTGGAGAAGAGAAGGCTCTGGGGAGACCATACGGAGGCCTTTCAGTACTTAAAGGCATCTTATATGAAAGATGAGAACAAACTTTTTAGTAGGGCCAGTAGCAATAGAACAGGGGGTAATGGTTTTAAAATAAAAGAGGGGAGATTTAGACTAGATATAAGGAAGAAGTTTTTCACAATGAGGGTGGTGAAGCACTGGCACAGGTTGCCCAGAGAGGTGGTAGAAGCCCCATCCCTGGAAACATTCAAGGTCAAGTTGGACGGGGCTCTCAGCAACCTGATCGAGTTGAAGATGTCCCTGCTCATTGCAGGAGGGTTGGACTAGATGACCTTTAAAGGTTCCTTCCAACCCAAACTATTCTATGAATCTATGATTCTAACTTGCTGTGTGATATTCATCATGTAACAACCTCACTGAGGTGAAAGCAATGTAAGAGACCCTGTACATATTTCAAGTCAGTTTATGCATTGCTGTACTATTATTTTTTTACTGATGTCTGATTTAGAAATTTATCTAGCTTCATAGGCCTTCTGTAAGTATGTTTAGTTTTAAGTATCAGTACAAACAAAAGGTGACGTTGGAGTCCTGTATTTTTTTGTAGTAATCCATTCATAACACATATGTAAGTGGTATTACATGAGAAAAGGGTCAATCTTATCACTGACAGTTTCTAAGTTTTTTGCATGAAGTTAATCTTAGAAATCTTTGCACAACCTATCTGTACGCTATAAATTATTTCATATTCTCTAGCCCTTTTTTAAAGACTTCCTACAGACCCATCAGAGGACTGTTTTTCAGATAATCTGAATTTTCTCTCCCTGTGACAATTTCCATTGAAACCTCAAAAAAATATAGATAAGCAGTAAATAGAAATGAAAGAGACAAGAATGTGAGGTAGCTCTCAAATCTCATGGCATGACAGGTTTATTTCTTACATGTGACAATATTAATTATCATGACTGCTTAACCCTGTGACTCAATTAAAGCTTTCAAAGTGCTTTTAAATTATTGATTGAAAGGCAGCAAGGAGCAACCAATGGTTGAATATGATTTTATACTGCCAAAGTAACAATAATTTAAACTGCAACCCACAAATGAATGTTTAAAAAGAGTATTTTACGGAGCAAGAGCTTGCCAAATAAGGAAGCAGCCCCCAACACTGCAAGTCATTGATTTTTCTTTCCTTTTAGACACTATTTGTCCCCATTGCTCAGAATGACATACACGATCATTGCTGTCAGGCAGTAATGAAGTTTCTGTTCAACACACTCCTTGACATAAGAAAGTCAACGCAACAGCATTTGTCAAAAGAAAATGAGATGCTGCTAAATCCTTCGAGGCAGCTTTTGACCTCTTCCTTACCCAAAGAAAGGGAACGAAGGAGCCTGGTCTAAGGAAATTGGAGGAGGGCTGGTGCTGGTAAGGTCCAATGTATACACAATTTTTAAAAACAGCACTTTCTACTCTGGGTATGATTACAGCTAACATTACTTTGGGATCAACGTTGGGAAATTCAGACCGTCGGGTATTCTGTTTATTTCTGAATCCTGTAAAACCTCTGATGGTTATAAGAAGGTTTGTGCATATCCAGGGCATTCAATTATATTCTTTTTTAAAATGTCATTTCCCTCATTGCTTGATTCTCCATCGTCCTTTTAGACAGGAGTAGTGTTTGTGACCGGTAACCAATATCTGCTCTTAATTCTCATTGTAGGATTGAAGCCAATGTATAATTAAGTTTAGGACTGTAGCCTAAGGCCTTATGTTCTCTTTCATCATCAATATCAATGCATTGCCTATAACTAAGCTTAGGTCTATGGGTTACAGTTAAGAAATCTAAAGTCTAAAAATCCTATTTTATTCTTGGACTGTTCTTACAGAGTAAGGAGAAATGCTCATTCTGATAAGGACTTTTACTGTATTTTCATTTTAGTGATCCTCTATCTGTGATAGGGTAAGGATTATGGTTGGGAATACAGCTAATACTGGAAAAATCTAAATACACAGAAGTCTATTTTACTTCAAGATTCTTCGGAGTTTCCAGAGACAAATAGAAAAATTCTCACAGTTATTGCTACTGTCTTCTAGTAGAAGATTTTTACCCAAGGATACAAGTTAGAGGTAGGATTGTGGTTACATTTCAGCAATTTAAGAATCCCATAAATGTCAAAAAATCAGGAAAAGAACAAATTGGGATTGGACATTATATTCCATTTTACAATAGGCTTTGATACCCTGAGAGTAATAACGTTAGTGTCAAGGATGCAATTAAGGTTAGAGTTTGTAAAATAGAAAACATCAACCATCTAATTTACTGAATGGCTCTGCACATCCTGAAAAGATAGAAAGAAAATAGGTATAAGATTAAGGCCAAGCCCTTAATCATACACATTTACATGGAGTGCCTGTAGCTTAAGGTCAGAGCTAGCGTCAGGGTTCAGGCTTTGGAGCATGTAGCATAAAAAGCTATACTTGTTGCTGGATTAGTTCAAGTCTTTGGCATTGGAAAGAAAGCTCATAAACACCAGTTATATTTTTATATTACTGTATTATTTGATTTCCTAGGCATCTTGGCTGACTACTAAATAAAAGATGACAAGAGAGTGAACTCAAGCATTGGTCCCTGAATCATCCCTATGGCTTATCAGCAGCTTGTTAACTCTTTCCTCACCTGCTTCAAATAACGTTCTTCAAGACAAATTTCGTGTGTGATTCTAGAGATAGATTACCCCATGGGCAATTCCCCAAAGGGCAGGATGGGCAGGAAGGACAGCAAGTCTGTCTCTTTCTGCCCTACATAGTCCTGCAAAACCATCCCCTTAGCCTTGGCACCCACTCCTGCTTTCATTCCAGAGCACACAACACATGCCTTGCACTGCTGTTATAAAAACACCAGCTTTAAACATTTCTATTGCTAGCCTAGAGAGTAACAGTTCTCAAATGGAGGGCACATAGCTACATGTAATCTAATACTGATGAAACTTTGCTAATAAATTAGGTCTGCTGCTTTAAATCTCATCTGAGTCATTGGAAGTATCACACATTTTGAAGGAAGAATCTTGGGGGAAAGTTCCTGAAAAGTCTGTCAAACTAATATGATGGCAAAAGCTGTGTGAAGATATGATAGCTTAAAGTAATTCAATGGAAAGCATGCCCTTAGAACAAGGATGTGACTGCTTAAATTACTCTGTTGGTTTAATAGCCTAGAGCACCTCAGAAATGCCCCAAAACTCAATTTCAGCAAAATCCCTCCTTGCCCCAGCAAGTTGATTTTGAGATGTCCCGAAGGGCTGAGACAGCGAAGAGAGCTCTGCACTGAGCAAATGTAAAGGGAAAAAGAGTAAAACCTGGATTCATACCTCCAATGCTTAATACAGATGGAAGACCCTGAGGTTAATTAGAAAAAGGCTAACCCAAAACGTGACCTTTGTAAGTGCCCTAAATGCTTTCACCTGAGGAAAAAAATCCTGGCATTTGCAATACTAAGGTCATTAAAAAAACAGAGGAATTCAGATGGATGCCTGCGGTATTTTTCAGTGTGTGATCCCGTTTCTGCTTTTCATAGCTGAATGAGATATTGAAATCACAGAGGTACAGCTGCAACAAAGCTACCTCAGCACCACTAGCTAAGAAACAACACAATTTATAAATGCATTGCACCTGTTATTGAAACCCTTCACATTTAAAGCAAAACTTTAAAGTATTTCAGGGTAACTGCTCCATGAAATCTGTCCTCAAATTCTGTTGCACCTGACTACAAATTGTCTTCATTGCGCTATACATGGAAATTGAGCAGAGCTGTTCGTAGTCTGCATGCTGAAGAAAAAAGAGCCAGAAGCGTTTTTCAGACAGCCACGCATTTCAGCACTCCACTACCCTTTCTTATGGTGAAAACTCTCTGTCCGAGTTACAAGTAGAGACTGGATATCTTGTACCATATACCAAGACACCCTGCAGTGGGAGAAACCTCTAATTTTGCTGTGATGCCAGACAGCATCTCTAACACAATTTAGTCATGGCAGTAGCAGTTGCTCAGGGGGTTAATAGAGGGAATGTATTTTTCAGCCTCTTGGAAGTTAGTCTCAAAACGCTACATTTGCATAATGACGGAAATTCATTATCATCGGATGACTGTAGGCTGTTGGTACCATATGTGACAAAGGTTGGTTTTAATCAGTTTCTGTCACGCTGAATCCTCCGCTACGGTTAACACAGCAGCAGGAATGCCAAGGGCCAAAGGATTATTGAGGGTGAAGTACCCACATGCCTACAACCCAGGTGGTAGCTCTTCAGTATCAAAGCTGAGCTTCTTTAATGGAGCAAAATGAAAGCTCTTCCATTGTCAGGTCCTGCAGGACAGAGGTTCTGCTACTCAGCTGAACACTATGATGGCATAAGTTATTAATTTTAGCTCTTTCTACATGGATTTCACAATGCATTTGCAGGCATCCATGTTCACAAATATGAATAGTTATGCTAGTTCTGTGAATATGCTACCAGAGCTGTACCCTTTAAGCCTTCATTGCCCTTATATGTGGCTAGATGGCTACCTAGCTTTGTGGATAAGCAGGATGGAAAAAAATCTGTGCGTACATAGTCCATACCGAACAAGCAAAATAAGCACATTTCTATGATTTAGTAATGGGCTGAGCAGTCAGTTTTGTACTCATCTGAAACCTTCAGAAATGCTGAGCAAGATGTCTAGCTCTCTAGACCATTTTATGCATTATGAAAACAGCAAAACACCCACCTGCTTGCAGCTGTCTGCATGTCAGCGTGGCAAGTTCACTTCTGTTGCAGAATCAATAAAGGATTCAAGCACCTAGCTCAGGACTTCTGAGATACACTGGGAAGATTAAATAAGCAAAGCGTATTTTTACTCCTTTTGTCTAAACTGAGGAGATATTTTACAGCCTTCGTTACTGCAGCTGCACCACCATCCACATACGGGGGCTGTGGCCACCCAACAGCGGATTCTCCAGGGAAACATTTCCATTGCCCTTGTGAGCAGCTCCCATTTCACTCTGCATCGCAGAGGAGGTACGTATCTGTGGGGTTCCCCCTGCATCTCTCCCCAGTGTGCCATCTACCTGGGGCAATAGCTGCCTGGCACAGAGAGGACTTCTCAACAGCATTACGGCAATTCTGAAATGGCTGGTAAATACCGTAAGGTCTCAACGTTAATGCATTTTCATATGCAGACCCAAGAGAGTCTACTACACATACCCATACTTACCTACTTAGCTACTTAGGGCCTTTTTTTCCTCAGCTCTGCTTTCCTGGTTTTCCTGGTTTTCCTCTTGCATTCTCTCCTGTTGCCTTCCTCCCCTTTTCCGTGTCCTTTTCCCACCCTGTGAAGCACTTCTTTCTGCTCCCACCACCACACTCTCCGTTGTGAATGACTCTCACTTCTTAAGTCATTGTTGCAAAAAACCCTAATTCATAAATTAAATTCTTTGTTGACTGCTCTGAGAATTAAGTCAGTTCTCAAACCCTGTGTATAATTTCCAACTTTGCTGTAATTAAATGTAATCATAATGTAAATGTTATTCGCACCATGTTACTTATTTAACATTTTTCCTTCCACCTTAAACTATTATTTTAAGAGGCGGAATACATACAACTTTAATATAATTTATTCAAAAGCTAGCTGAATCTGACCCATTTCACTCATGAAAACCCTCAGTTTTCAGGCAAATGAATTATTGGCTATGAAGTTCTCTCTTAAATATTTTCCTTAATGATGCTATAGAGCTCTCTTGAAGTTCATTGCATTTCAATTCTGTTTCTATTCTCACTCTTTGTAGGTCAAGTTTCTACTCTATGTACAAACTATCTTTTTGTTACTGATACTTCCCAGTATGAGACAAAGGAGAGTCACAGAGAGACACTGACCTGCTAAATATTACCCCTTGAATTACCTTTCTATAAATGAACCCCATTTTATCAAGGTACAGCCAATGCCTTTGTTTCTCACTTGTCTTCTGCCCTCTCCTATGTGTTTCTTTATCTGACCCAGTAACTGTTTGATACAAAACACATCTGCGGTCATGGGGGAAGAGCAAAGAGCAGAACCTGTGTCTCCTGCTTCACGTGAGAGCCATAGCCATTAGGTTAGTGGGAAATCCTATCCAGAAGCCTTCTCCTCACAGCTCCCGGGCCCAGAGTTCCCAGCCTGGCCACAAAAGTGACCCATCTTCAACCAAAAGAATCCTCTCCCTCCAATCTGGCTAGTCCTGCTGCGGGGAAGAGCAGAGGTGGCCATGGGTCCATCCAGGCACACACGGGAAATTAACTTCAGACTCCTGTTTCCCACAGAAATGATTACTACCCTGCTACATGCCAGTGGGGGTTGAAAGTGGCTGTCTCTCTTCTTTCCAGCTGTGTTTTGTAAGACAGCCTTGGCTGCTCCTGGCTGCAGAGGGACTGCATTCCTATCAGTATGTTTCACGTACTTTGAAGATACCGTGTCAGAACGTGTTTCTCAGGAGACCTAAAAAGTCAATTTCTTTTTCACTCCAGCCAGATGTAACTGGAACCTTACAATATCGAAAGAGTCCATAATCAATGATGGTCTACAAGCGACTTAAAAGCATAACATAGTTAAGCTGAGCTTCGGGAATAACCTGAGATGTTTCAAAAATTGTTTTTCAATGTTTATTTGCATGCAGCAAAGGTAAAAATAAACCGACAGCAAATCCAAACCTCAGCTCTTTCCTGGTTATCAGCCTGTCTTACCATTCTAGGGTGCGCCCTCGCAGGAAATTGCCTTTCGTCCTTCTTCAAGCTCTCTTCTCCTCACTACAACGGACCATTAGTTTTGAACATTATTCTGGAAAGCAAGAAGAGTTTACAGGTATTTTTATAGTAGTTAAAACAAACAAAAGAAAATCCTTCTATGAGTTGTACCTTAAATCAAAGAGATACCCCCAAAGTCTGTAACTTCTTCCTTTATTAAGGAAGAAAAGTATTTTACTGTATAGGACAATGAGGAATGATGCAATTAATCATATTTATTTCAACTCAAAAGGAAAATAGTTCCATAATCATAGAGCAGGAAATAATTTGTAATTATAATAATGATAAAAGAAATAGATGTAAAATTATACACAAGTTTCCAGCGGTGCATAAACCCAGTAGGCTGGGAATTTACTAGTGTTATGGGAGACATTCGTTAAAACTTTCATATATTGGTATGATATACCATAAGTACTTTGAGAAGAACAGTATCGCATTACAGATAATTACTCCCATTTCAAGTAGCTTCAGGCTATTGAAACTAGCAAGGAGAAGGCTAGGGGTGCTGGGTGTAACCGGGTGACGCACGGGTCTCATCGCTAGCCGTGAGGCGCTCCAGGGCACAAACGACCTTATGGCCTTGCGTACTCACTAACCAAAGGAAACGGATGGCAGGGGTTTTGGTGAGCATCACTCACATACACCAATTTCCAGCACACACGTTGGTGGTATGCAAGCGTCTGAGCAACCTGACCGATCAGCTTTTTTAACTATATGTTTGTGACGACATCGAATTATCTGTATGCATTTTGTTCAATTAATTGTGTTAATAAGGAAAAATAGTCTAGAAGCTGTTTTCCATCCATGTGCCATTAATAAGCTATATGTCTGGGAGTGCATTATTGGGTTTCACGCCATGCAGTCATTCTAAGACATGCTCCACTAGAATACTGATACTAGCAATTTGGGCCTTAGCGGTTAATTACATCACAGCCTTGGGACAGCGGCTGAAGTAACTGGATAGAACTCGGGTCAAAATCTTGACCCAGCAATGTGAGGTTAGTTAGGTAGGACTATAAAAGAAATGAGTCTGAGAAAGAAGTATCATAGTTTAAATGCATGCTTTTTCTTTTTTTAAGTGGCTGTTCAAGGAGGTCGGCTGCAGTCACTTCTCTTGCTTTGTTTCTGGAAAGGAAAAGGCTCAAAGAGCTAGAGATTGTACCAGTTGAGTATCAGACGACCTGGATCCCACCTCAAACTCGTTTGACCACAGAAAGAAAATGTAAGCATACAGTGCCAAATTTAACAAACCGTGAAACTGTTACCACAGAGGAACAGGTGATGTGCTGCCCAGTGCACGCCTACTGTCACCCTCGGGAGCCCGACTTCTCCCGCCACTCGCGTGGGCTAGGAGGGCTGCTACCTGCAAGAGCTCTTTGCTAGGTCAGGCAGTGAAGTGTTGCAATTCTAGTGTTAAAAGACCAGTTTCTGTGGGACTTGTTACAGCATATGTAAGGAAAACATTTAGATTATATGTATGGCTTCAGTACAGAGAGCTATTCCCTTACACGGCTTGATTTGTGTGTGTTTATAAAGCATCTGAAAATCCTCAGAGAAGAGTTGTAAGAAACAGTGCAAGATAATCCTTGTCAGCGTCGTCAGGGGGATGGGGAGTCGCATTGCCCTGGTTTCTGTTAGACCCCCGTAGCTTCAGCTCACACATCAGAATATTCCGATTGCTCCCACTTAGTTCTTTGTTGTATTGTAACAGCATAATAATTTCAATAGTATTTCATCTATTTTTCCTCAGTATACACCTAGGCACATAACATTTCAGCAGACTTAAATGCAATGCTTAGTTTCCTACCTCTTAAAGGAAAGCTTGCTGTATTTTTTGACACATTTGCTACACTCACCTCAGTAATACATCTAAGAAAGCCAACAAAGGGCAGAGAAGTGTCAGATTTATCAATGCAGAAGTCACTGGATTCAAGGACTCTTGTCTTTAATAAAATTATATTAAGAGTATGGAATGAATCCCCCAGCAGAGCAGCTGTCTTACACTGAGCTAAGGGAGGCTAAATAGAGTGTTGGGAGGTAGTGATAAATTGGAACTTGATTTTGTGCTAGTATTACCTACAGAAAAAAACATCAGAAATGTGAATCATTGAAAATCCTGAGTCTTGTTGCACTCGTTCACTAATCCTGGCTGCCTGTTTACCTGCAGTGAGAAATGTAATCCTTGACCCCCTTGCTGTGATACTTAGGGAACAGGATCTGAGCATCGTTCAACTGTATTACCGTATATTCACTGCCTCTAGCATGAGAAGTAGAAGTAATATGATTACCCAAAAATGTGCTGAAAATGCTTCTACAACAGAATAATCACTAAGTGTAGTTTAATTCTACTTCCCATTTGTTTTTACTTGCCATCCAATTCAGACTGTGTTTCCTGAGAAAAAAAATGTTTTTCCCTGCCAGATCTATTAGAATGGGACACCATTAGGGACCACTTCTTCCTCTACTGCTGACCAAAAACTGGTAATTTCTCTGGAGACACAGAACATATCCTACCCCCCGCACCCCCTGCCAAAGGACAGGAAAATACATAGAGAAAACCGTAAAAGCACACTATCACCTGAACTCTGGTGTGTTTTAGAGAATTCTACAGAATGTACATGTTTGACAAACACATCCAAAATTGACAAATTTAACAAAAAAGCAAACTAAAAACCAGCAGGAAGCAAACACACCATGGAGGAGCGAGAGGCCCACCTTCACTTCTCTTTCTCTTACTGAAGTACAAACAACTGAAGCTGTTTGTGACTGCAGACAGGAGAAAATATTTGTTTCTTTTCCTATTACAATTAAAATTATCAAATTGTAAATAAGGCAAAAGTACTACTAAACAAATGGAAACCAATATATTGTATCTTAATAGTCTAGTCAGTCTGTGTGCTTAATATTTCTCCAGGACAACAATATCACACTGAAACTGGCAGTTAAAGAATATCTTTGTAGGGAGCCTAAAATTGTTGTTTTTCAAGGTAACCTTGGGTGATGCCATTGTACTCCAAAGAGAAAAATTCAATCTTCAGGATTAATCAATAAGTTTGGAGAAAAAACATAGTCTTTGGCAAGGGGTAAAGAAAAAGCTGTACACAGAAGAAGAGGAGAATCAAATCAGATGAAGAGAAAAATCACCTTTAATTTATCCTTTAATTTCACTGCAGAATTCTGACAGGAAGTTCCTGAGAGCTGCTAAGAATACAGTTCACAGAGGTAATGAAAATACCTTCCTTCCTCCAAACCTAAGTACATTGAAATAGCTTTAAAAAATAAAAACAAAACAAAACACTTCCATTAAGATCAGTTCAACCAGAAAGCAACAATTTTTTACTTTGCTAGCAAAATACTTGTGAATGGTTCAGATGAAATGGCACACTCCCATGGAAAATTTCAGGGTTGTAGCAACTACAGTTTCTGCCCAAAAAAAGCCCCAAAGAAGTGGCAGTGCTTGGGCTTTGGTCCTAAAGCATATCAGGTACCATTGTAACAGTTTTATAGTACAGATGATTGAATTACAGCCTCTAGGAACCTTCCTTTTTCAATTACTGGTATAGATATAGCCAAAATGTCCAAGGGTGGTTCACATCTAAGCTCAATGTTCTGGAAAGGCAGATTACGCTTATTACAAGGTTGACTTGCTGTGCTAGGATGTTACAGTGAACTAATTCATTTGAGTTAAGCACATCTCTGTTTCTCTTAGCAAACAGTCTCAGTGAACTACTAATTCCATATAAGCCCACTCATGACAAAAAAATTGACTTGCTCAAAATTAGACTCCCTCTCTTTCAGAGATACATACGTAGTTTTAAAAAGTCATGGTTTTTTTCCCAATCCTCTTTTAAATAATGAGATGAGGCTTGCTCTGGGTGATTTTTCTGGAGTAACAGATTCTGACATTCTAATATCCTGAAACTGTAAAATGTTACATTCTAACATTCATCTGAGTCTTTGCTGAGTTTCATCCCATTCATTTTAGAGGGACACCGTTAGAATCACTTGACTTGTTCTTCCTGTTATACAGTGTTTATACTCTTCAAACACTTAGTCTTATTCCCTTCTAGTAACCAACTTCTTGATGTGTGGTTATATTGAAGTGTCCCATCATGCCACTATAAAAGAATTATTTTGTCGCTCCTCTCCAAAATTGGAATTCCTCCAACTTAATGAAATCTTTCTGGTGTTAATTTAATTAATATTGTTGTTTAGGTGGGGACTAGACTTAGACATGTGAAAGACAAGTAATTTTCACGGGCAATGAAAAAATGTTTCTGGGAATTCTGTCCAAAGTCATCAATTTCTCCTTGGCTGTAATTCTGATACACTATTTGACATCTTTCCTGGATCAACAAAGATGCCAAATATTTCCATTCTACTGAATTTTGAATTTTTCATAGTGACTTCACTTAAAGTATTCAGCAGAGGTGTTTTTCTAATTTTGTCACACTTTCGTCACACAAAGAAGTGTGACTTCTCATCACACTAAGATCAGTAATGTAAAGAGTTCCCACATGTTCCTTGGAAGATGTTATTTTACAGTAAGGCAATGTATACATTGGCAACATATACACTGGTATTATACAACTGTGGTTTGGATGAAGTTTGGTAATAGTTTTTTCTTATCTATGTTTATGTTTTCCTCCATTCTATTTCACAAAACTGTTATCTAAGCTTTACAATAAAAACACAGCCATCTGTAAAAGGGGAAAAAAAAGGTAATGATACCCTTTTAGAATATCTTTTTTTTCTCCTCCTTCTGTGTACGTGTGGTTTTAGTGACCAGTTCCTTTTCCATTCCTGACTGTCTCTCGAGAAGGAACAGCTCTGAGAACAGCAAAGTAATTCTGCAGTGGCAAAGGTGAAACTTCCCTCCACATCTCATCTGACCTCTAGAAATAGCAGGCTACTTCTGACAAAGATTGCAATTCGGCCTTCCTTAATTTTAGTGCACAGCAGCCAGAACACTGCTGGTCAATGAAAAGGTCCAGCCATCCCATCGTGTCTATGAAATGGAAGAGACTGGACTGACTTGTGCAATTACACAAAAAAAATAGTATGAAGGACAGAGAGAGCAAACAACAACGAGAGCTCATGCCATTCACCCTTGTTGCAATTCCCCCACCCCTTCAAAGTTCCTCAGGATGTTCTGAAGAAGCAACTAAGGGGTAGCTGGCAACCCAGCAGCAACATATCAAGTGGGGAGTGAGAAGACAGAAGAGCTATCAGATATGTAAACAGCGTGTTTATATTTCTTGAGATGTAAATATCATTTATAAAACCTGTTGTCCAGAAGTTCAAAACCTAGCAAAGGACAGTAATGAACATCTTCAACACCGAACCACTAAATTAGATATGACATTAATGGAAACCATTTAATGCAGTTCAGCTTTGCTTTGATGGCCATTTTAATTAGATTGCTGCTGTGCTGAACTGAAAAGCTGCTGACAGCATCAGAAAACCATTGCTTGCAATACAGAACCTCATAAGATGTTGCTGGATCACAATTTGCATGTATAATTAATGAGATGCGTCTCTCTCTGGACACCTCTTACTGGAGTGTAATTTGATTCAGATCTCGGGCAAACACATGGGTATTCACCAGCAACTCTCTGGCCTATGATCTGAGTACAAGGGCCTTTTCCTCTGATGGCCTCCCGTGGTGGGATGCTGTGACTGCTGTAACAGTCTCCCTGATTACGGGGCTAATGGGTAACTGGTCTGTTGATTTAAAAGTCAGATGTTTGTCACTGCACGTGTGGACAAGAAGGTTAGCTGAATTTTAATGGCAAGAAGGGGAAATACCTCTCAAAAGCAATGAAAATTCCAGCAGAACTAAAGAATTCCACAAGAAATAGTATCCCACCCAGTTTGTTTGATCTCATATGTAGGACATCATTCCTTCTCTAGCTTTCTAGAGAAGTAAGGAAGTTGAAGTCCAGCCTCCTTTGAACTCAAGAGCAAAAAAGGAAGGAGAGTAATTCTTCTATGACTACATTACATGGATAGTTTTGAATGGCTTTGAAACAGTAGGAAAAACAAAACTTACAAGGTTTAATACCTCAAAAGGGAAACAGCACCATAACTTCACCATTTCAAGTGTATGTCTAGTCACTAACCCTTTAGAAAAACATACACATGTTGAAATTTACCATGTAATATTTGACTGTCAAAAAGCTTTGAAGTCAGTCTGGCTCCAAAAGTTGAGGGATTAAACAAATAGAATTTGCTCCACCATCCTCTGTTACCCAGAAAGTTCTGGTATTGGCAGTCCACAAGCAATGGCTTTTACTGTAAAGCCCCTCTACTGCAATAACCATGGTTTAAGGAACTCCTCCTTCCTCCACACACATAGGAAAGCAAAGATCAGCTCACTAGTAAATAAGAACGAGACTGAAAATAAAATGAGTCATTTCAAAGGGTCATTTATACCTCCAGTGCCGTGCCTTGTACATGTCATCCAGCCTCAGCAAGGGCTCAGTAGGAATTATGAGCAAAGACTTTTGGAGAATAAAGCTGGCCATGCAATGGAAGTGTTCAAAAAATATCCTGAGTGATATTTCATTAAAAAGAACCATGGAAATAGGGTATGATCTGTTCATTCAAATGAGAATCAAGTCCATTTCAAATGCAGTATGAACAGCAAGAGCTTCAAACATCCCTTCAATATTGTCTTATGGAAGATACTGGATAAAATGTCCAAAATGAGTAGCAACATATAGAAATTCATTTGGAAAATTCCGTTGAAGCTGTGTCATAAAACAGAAACAAAGCAAAGTGTCTTGAAATTGCGAAGTTGGAAATGAGAGACAATGCAAAGAAGTTGTTGACTTGCTTTTTAAATGCAATGCTTAATGAAGTTGTGGAACTCCTTGTCGTAAGATACAGAGAGCTAGTTAGGATGCAGACAAAAGAATTAGGCTTTCATAGTTAACTAAGTCCCTTAAGTCAATCAGAATATCATGCCATATGTAAGGAAAGAGGAAAAAACAGAATAACTATCCAATATTTATAATCAAATGTGGTCTGTACGATTTACTGGTCTGAGAGACTCATTACTGCTCCTTGCCCCTCAGTAAGGTCCACGGCCTGTAACAGTCTCTTTCTTCTACATACCTGCATTCAGTGCGTGGATTTATGTTGTTTAGTATTTCATTTCAGACCAGGAGTGCACTTCTGAAGCAAATGTCCCCATTGTCTCCAGAACCCCACTACACACCTCCTTCTGTGACTAGGGACATGAAGACCCTCTCCATTTTTATGAAGTGCACTTGGCAGCGCCTGACTGTGGCCGTGTACCTATCATCCCAAGTTTCTCTATCACGTGAAAAGACTTCAGATGATAGGAAAAGACATGATGAGGGAGAGTCTTCAGAGCAGACAGCAATGGGGACCAGTGAGATGAACCACTTGGGTATGGTATGGGCAGCAGGTTGAACACATCCATAGTGGATTAAGAAAAATAGCAATCTTTTGGAAATGTATTGGGGCAGGAGCTCCAGCTTTTGCATATCCCACATCAAAAATCCTGTTTATAAAAGGCAACACTGTCATCTTGCTGGCAGCTTGCTAGGTACCACGAGTCTGATTATTTAGTCTGTTGGCCCCTCTCATCTCCTCTTCTTTCTTCTCTTTCCCTATTTGTTGCCTTTCTTCTTGTTCATTTGCACTTGCCTCTGCCAGAAGCCTCCCTGCTTTCTGATTTTCTTTCCTCTTTTCCACTCACTGTGCTTCTGCAGAGGATGCAGAGATGAATGAAATGTGTGATGTACACAGGTCACTATAATGTGACCCTCAGAAAGAAAGGGAAGGAAGTAGTTGCTTACTCCAAGAAGGGAGCAGTAATTATTGTGCTGTGAGTAAAACTGAAGTAAAGGCTTGAATAGCCTTGTAATCTTTAAGATAAAAGAATTTGTGCACAGCAATAGATATTTTCCTTGGATATAACCCTAGATGTCCATTTATATGTTTTTGCCTTATCTCTACATCTTTCCAAATCCCTCCCATTTGAGTTCTCCTGGCTTCAGGTCTGTTGGATAAATGATAAAGCATCTGCATGAAATGCATTATAAACCCAACCAAATATCACCTGAATGACTGAAAAGAGTAAGATACGTGTGATCATATCTTAGCTTGCAGTTGAAAACACCATTCAGTTAAAAGCTGTGTACATTATACCATTGATGTAAGTTATTTGAACACTTAGATCCACATTTTGACCTGCATCTCAGCCTGGAGGAGGGATTACTGAAAGAGATGAACCAGCATGGGAGCATATTGCATAAATCCTTACATTATTGCAATAAAATATTTTAGATTTGAAATAATCTGTCAGCAGCATTTAAAAAAAGGCAGAGGAAAATGCAAACGTCAGGCTGCCATACTTCAGATTTCGTCAGTTCATACCTTGGCTACCTAAACTAAAACTTGGTTATTATTTAGTTTACTTTCTTTGATTTAAATGACAGTCTTTGCATGTAAGGCGTAACTTAGATCACTGTTTCACAGGAAGATTTTTGCTCCCCTTGCACCTCCTTTTTCCAAGCAGGATTTCTCTCTGTGTGCTGTCTTAGCTGGAGAAGCTGTCTAACTTGGATTAACCGTATCAGCAACTGAAGGGACAGGTGGCAACAGGGCACATGATGAGGCCAGTGCATTTGACTGATGCTGAAGAAGTTGGGACAGTGTTAATCCCAGTAAGTTAAATGACTGACAGTCTATGGGGCTGGAACAGGAGTGTTAATCCCAAAGAAAAGAAATTACCAACCCTATATGAGCATGGAGTTAGAAAACGGGGATAAGTGTACTTTCTGTGTCTGGAGGAGAACGGAGGCAGACAGTGTGAATAACTGGAAGAGGCTTTTGTGGCCTGCAGATGCAAAACAAGAACTTCAGTGGAAGGAGGCTGTCAAACAGCACAGGTATGATCTGGGAGACCTCCTGCAAAAAGCTCAGTGATCATCCCTGTCAGTGCCACTCGTGTTTGCAGGCAGACACTTTGGTAAAGAGGACTGAAAATTCACCTGCATCAGAAGGTGACCTCCACCTCTCAGCTGCCTTTCCCGGCAAGGGCTGACGTGTTGCAAACTCTGCTCCAATAATGTTTCCTGAAGAAATACAGCAGTAGGTGGCAGTACTTTGTGGGGTTTAGCACTTGCACATTTAGTTTAATTGGGTCAATTTTGGAGCGTTTGCAATAAATGAGGAAAAATATCTACATTTGGCATCTAGCATAGGATCTAATCGTGTAACTACAAACTTCTGCCAGGAGATGAATACTTGTTCGTCAATATATACATACTCTATATACTTCAAGGCACGTTTTAGTAAGCTGTTTTGTCACATTGACATAATTAAAGGAAGCTATGAAAGCCCTGAGCTAGGAATTGTCTATTTTCTGTAAATGCTGCAAACCTATGCAAAATTCAAGAAAATCATAGGCTTTCCAGTTAATTATGGTGAATTATGAGCATTCCACATCTGGTAAATGCCCTTCAAGCTAAACTGTTATCTAACAATTTTATCGAAACTGAATCTGTTTTCTTCTGACCAGTGTTAGTATATTGGTAAATTTAATGTCTAAGATTGCAAGAAACAGAGAAATATAAACACAGACGTAAACATACCTGTATGTGTGTGTGTGGCCCTGGATACACATATTTTTTCAAGTAACAGCATTGTCATATGAAGTTTAAAGATAAATTAATATGTCCTTTTAATGTATGTTCAACACCAGTACCAATGGAAGGTCATCTTTAAACAGCTTAAAAAATTCCATTAGTGATGAGTACCTATAAACTATTGCATATATGGGTATCAAGAGGTTTAGCAAAGGAGAAAGACGGAATAATGCATGTCTTTTGGCCGCCCCACTGGCCGAGGTAGTGACTGGCTCACTACGGCTGATAAAGCACTCATGGCATAAAACATCCTTCGGTTGGATGGCTTTCTTCTGCTTCTTCATCTCTCCTTTACACCTTGCACTCCCGGTGGGCTCCTGCCCGTAGTGAGGGAATCCTAGTTTGAAGGGTTTTTTCCCTCACACTGCTGTCTTGTACAAAACCAGAAAGAGAGAAGACAAATCACTATATTGGGTTGACGGCAGCTCAGCAAACAACCAGCAAATCCCAGCTTTGGCAAAGAGGGCAGCCCAGTGGAGCCCCAAGGGTCAATGTCAGACCATGCTTTCTTCACTGTTTGCATTTGCTTACAAAAGCACATGAACAGGAAAAATTGGGCAGTGCTTGTCTCTACTCGTGCATGCAGTTGGTAGCAAGGAGAGGACAGTAAATTAAACAAAATGTGTAGCCTATGATCCCCACTCCCTGCCTCAGGATAAGGCTTACAGAAGGCTTTTGTTGACAGGGTATAAGTACACTGGGAGAAACTGTCCATTTTGGCAACAGGTTTCCTTTGAAAATCTCAGATAAGTCTACAGATATTGATTAAGCTTCATAATGCCCCTAAAGTATCTCAGATTTCCGTTCTTATGTAACAGATGAGTAGCCTGAAGGGCAGAGAGAAGTTTTGCCCAAGGTCATAAAATGAGATATTGACAGGATTAGAAACAGGTCTCAGGAGTCATGGCATGAGTCTTGCTTAAATACACTGCCTCTCAAGAGCAAGAGTGCATATACTGCAATCATGGTTTACATTTCCCAAAGCTTTCCTATATGAAATATGCTATAACAACGGACAGAATGCAGAAGAAAATGTGCCGTATAATGCAAAGGCATTTTATGAGATTGTGAGAAAGTTTCCAGCCCAATTGTTTTTATTCCTTTTAAATAAGAGGGAAAGATCAGCAAAAAAAAAAGAATGAAAAACAATCAAGCGGTTCTGTTCCAGCTAATAAATGACAGTAAGAATCGGGAAAGGACATGTCACTTTCATCTGCCACAATTTTTCTTTTATTTGCCAAACATCATACCTAGGGAAACATGAATGATATGAGGATATCTATCTTCCTGTTCATGACAGAATTACCTTAGGCAATTTCAAACTAAATTGCTAGAGCTGGTTGAAATGTTTTCAGTAAAGAAATTGAAAATGTTTGCAGAATATTTTTATACCTGTATAGAGAATTAAAGTGGATGTACTGGTTTTTCCTTGTCCCTTATATCGTTTCCCCTTCCTCTCTCCCCTTTCCACTTGCAAGTTGGATAAGAGAAGATAAAAGGAATGAAGAAAGTGAGGAAAAAGACAAAGAAGAGGATTTGGATAAAAATGGGCATAGGATTTAGAACATTATAACACACAGTCAAAAAAAAAAAACCTCCAGAAATTAAATATTCCAGAAATTAATGTCTTGAAGTCGTGTTTTTCAATTCCATTCATACCTAAACCTGGCAAAAAGTATCAGGCTATCTTAATCTCAAGCCAAAAATGTAAATCAGTAATGTTACAATTTTTCTTTTTCTTGCTATACAACGTTTCCAGAAAATGATTATTTTGATAATACAATAACACAGTGAAAATGTTGCTATTACCCTCTTCATTATGATTATTGAGTGTTATTCCCTTCTTAAATTTAAATGTAGATTCTTATCCTAAAACCTACAAAATGTATATTAAAGCTTATGAATTGAGAGAAGTTCTACCAACACTTCCAAGTTTTTGAAAATGATAAATGTGATTCACCACTCTATTAAGCCTCTATAACAGAGTGATGAATCAGACCCAGTGTTTTGAATAAGGCACCATTTCTGGAAACTGCAAGCAACTTGTGCAGATCTGACTGTGGGTAAGTCCAGTGATTTCCATTAGTTTTAGGACAGCCCAGCCTGCAGCCTCCCGTGGGGCTCGATGCCGCCTTTATTAGGGACTGAATCCTGCTGGCATCATGTTGCAGGATGGCTCACCGAGCGGCAGCTAGAGTTGGTGCTCCACGTCCTCCACTGCTCTCCAGCTATGTTTTAGGTATTCCAGCAAAGTAAGCTGCAATGAATCTGCAGTGCCGTATTAGGTTTGTGGCTTCTCAGGGATAGTGCGAGGGAGCAGGACTTAAAGGGTAGTGGGACACAGTGACACTCCTGCTCCCTCCTGCCCTTGTATTTCCATGCCCAATTTCATTATTTGTGTTATTTTCTATTCAAGTTTGCAAAAAAGCACTGCAAAAACAATTGCCTCTTTATTTTAATCCAACCAGAATAAAGAAATTCTTCAAATTCCCAGCTCACTTGCAAAAAAATTTGGTTTGCATTACTTATTTATTGCATCACTTGTGCTAAAGTTGTGAGGACCACCAAGAGGACTAGAGATTGGAGCACACGATGTAGGATGAAAGACTGGGGCAGCTGGGTTTGCTTAGCTCGCGGAAGAGAAGGCTAAGGGAGATCTAATGGCTATCTGCAGCTCCCTGAAGGGGAGGATACGGAGAGTCAGACTCTTCCCAGAAGTCCACAATGAAAAGACAAGAGATGACAGACACAAGTTGCAGGGAAATTTCCATTGGATGCAAGGAGTGAGGGTGATTCAATGCGGGAACAGATTGCCCAGAGAGTCTGGGTATCTCTATCCTTGGAGGTTTTCAAAGCTCCACTGGGAATGGCTCTGTGCAACCTGCTCTGACATTGAAGTTAGCCCTGCTTTGAGCAGGGGCTGGACAAGATGAGCGCCAAAGAGCTCCTTCAATGTAGACTATGCTATAATTATTCGATGGGAATGCACCTGACCATCATTCTGGACCTGAAAATAAGTAAAGGTAAATACTCTTTTAAAGTCCCCTCTGTTTTCCACTTATACCATGAATATAATTTCTTGCAAAGAGCACAGTAGTAGGAAAAGTTATTTTGTAAAGTGTTAGAAGGAGCAATAAAGGTTTTATAGCTTCTGCATTTACTAAGCTGAAGTGTTACCTACATGGCTTTCCAAATAAGAGATTCCCAAAGCAAAAACATTGCCACTTTGAAACTTCCCTTGACTACCATCACCTTTTATTTCTAATCAACATAAGAAGCTTATCAAAACTTATCAGGTAATGAATCCCCATGCAAAGTATAATGCAAGCAGGGGTTAATTAGAAAAGGAAAAGGTGAATTTGCAAAGCTGTCCTTATGGAAATCCACCTCCCTGACTCTGTAAATGAGGGCTTCGGAAGCATCACCTGCAGTTTTGGCTATCAGCTAAGCTGTACACTGCTTTTCAATTATAGCAAAATCTGTAGTCAGAAAGATTTGGAAGGCAGTGCTCAGCAAGACTTTCTGAAGAAAGAATATTCTGGAACAATGCAGGGTAGGAGGAAAATTGGGATTTGGATAACTGAGAAACCATCTGTCCCAGGCTGTTAAAAAACACACCCCAAGGGGCATCCACCACAGCTTTTATCTGGATGTTACTCCAAGCGCTCATAGGGAAGAATTTATTCTGCTCAAGGATTTTTATGGCCATTGCTAGTATCATTCCCGTAGCCAGGAGGTGGCGGGAGATATAGGATATTGACAGGAATAATTGGAATATGAGGAAACTCAGGAAATTATGACATGAGCTGCAGGTGGGTAATGAGAGTGAGATAAGCCAAAATCTTTGGCAGGGAACTCTGGCAGAATTATTACTTTGTATTATTCCTAATCTTAAATAACTTCCAAATGACAGCCACTGTAGTACAAACTATCTTTCCCCCATGTGACATGCTCCTAGATTCTAAATGCATGAGAAAGTAAGATTTAGTAAGTCATTCTCTAACTCTAACTGGAGGATTCAGACACTCTCTTCCTTCATTACACATTAAGCTCCTCTGTTGTACTAGCTAGGACATAAACAGAAATGTCAAGCCTAGCTCAGGGTTTTATGTAAAATGAAATATAGGGTGGAATTTTATCAGAAGAAATCCCAGAGGCCTGCTCAGTCCCACTAGAAATACATAAAATTGGGTAGCCCCGAGGGTATATGTAACCTTAAGTGACCTAGAGTCTGTGATGCTTCTCACTGACATTATCCTACATTGATACAAATCCATAAACGTGGATTCGTGATGTGAATTCATTGGTGACATTACTGCTGATTTATTGCTGCTTTATGAAAAGAGGAAGGTTCCCAGCTAGATTTAAATGGCCTCTAGGAGCTCCTCCTTATGCCCTCTGCTATGGGGCAAGCAGGGTGAGTTCACAGCATCTGTGTCACCCTCAGGGGTCAGCAAAAGTTGGGGGGATATATGACATTTGGAGTAGTGGTGTTTGTCTTCCCAAGTAACCGTTCCGCGTGATGGAGCCCTGCTCTCCTGGAGATGGCTGAACACCTGCCTGCCCATGGGAAGCAGCAAACGAATTCCTTGTTTTGCTTTGCTTGTGCGCACAGCTCTTGCTTTACCTATTAAACTGTCTTTATCTCAACCCATGTGTTTTCTCGCTTTTACTTTTCTGATTCTCTCCCCCATCCCACCAGGGAAGGAGTGAGCGAGCGGCTGTGTGGTGCTTAGTTGCCAGCTGGGGTTAAACCACAAAGCTTCCTAAGGAGAAGCCAACGTTGCCTCAGTATGGGTGGACATAACGGGAAGATTTTGCAGAGAGTTTACAGCTTGCACTTTAGATAAGCTTTCCTGGAGGATTTAATCTCTTTTCACGTACTTCAGACTGCCTTTTTCTGCAGCAAACTCCTGCTCAGTTTAACAATTTCCCAATGTTCTGATTTTAGATGATTTCAAAGCAAAGGTGTCTTAGTAAGCATGTCTACTCAATACACGTAGCTACCATCTATGTTTAAAAAATTACAGCTGTCATTGGAAGTCCACCTCTCAATCAATTTTTGTCAGTATAATGTGATAGAACAACTCTGCAGACATTTATCATTCTAATTATTGATCAGTAGTACATTATTCTCTGCTCAGTACTTTCGTAAAAGCGAAAATAAGCATTATATAGTGTGCTTTTACTTGGGAACTTTAATGTTATTGTTGATGGCATATTATTAAAATATGTTAATGGATTTTTCTTTTCAAGTCTTGATTTTGAATACACATTTCCATAATGAGGTTTTCTGAAATCACATAGAGAGCGCCAGACAATAAATAAGAGTAACATTTCTGCTACCATTTTCTATCCTATTGTTGTGACAAAACTAAGAGGTTCCTTAGACTTTCTGGGCTAAACTTATAGTAGCTTTCCTGAAACTGACTTTGTCTAAGTTCTGGGTTGATTTTAATGTAACATTTAACCATTCAGTTCTGGCGTCTGCAGTGGAGCTGCATAATTTTATATGGAGAATAGAATATAGGTCTTTGGCCCAATAAGGATTTGCATTTAAAAATATGGACATGTTAAACAACTATGAATAGGAGAAAAAGAGAGAGAGATTAAAAACAAACAAACAAACAAACAAAAAACTCAAACATATAAATCATTCTGCCTGCATGCAGATTTTTGCCTGGACTCCCTTCCCCTTGCAGCCCTCAGTCTCTGCGGGATAAAGACCTTCCGGAGTAGTCTGTGCTTCTCTCCGTATTGAGCGCACTTAGGGAAGCAATGCAATGCCTGTAATAACCATAACAGAGATCTGTGATTGATTCTGCAGAGTGCACCCGGGAACGCCAAGACAATAAGGGGTTTGTTTCCTTAAGTCTTCCCCCTCTCCAAGGGCCTTTGTATGGGATTTGCAGCACTTCGTTGGACTTTCATTTTAATAACTATTAACAAAAATCTATTACGCAGAAAGCTCACATTAAATAATTTTTTTCTATTTAGTACTTCATATTTTAAATAGGTTCATCTTTTCATGAAGATTTTTGGATCTTTATGGATGGAGGGGCTCTTGGCTTATTCCACGGGGGACTGGATCTGTTTGCTTAATTTGCTATTTGGAGAGGAATCTCATATAATCCCTTTTTAATATTCCAGGAAAGGTTTTGACTGTCTATCAAGGTATTCTCATCAGTCAAAAGGTCTCCCTTTTTTCTCCTTTTGAATTAACATACCTAATGACAGGTAGCGGCAAAGCTTTGAAGACAGAAGTCACTTCAGTCCTTTATAGTTAGAAACACCTCTCCCTTCATACGCTCATCTGGGAAGTTCAAAGAACCTCACAGCACAGAAAATGTTGGCATCTAGGGGGTGTGATTCACTCCTGGCTCCGGCACTGATGGGCTGTCAGGCTCAGAAGACGTTTGCAGCTGCGACTTTCAAGACACAAATTAGCTGCAAAGTCCACCAAAGTCTCCCAGCTAAGAGGCCAGAGAGGCGGAGGGGCTGGGCGCGCACCGTGGAGCAGAGGATATGGAGAGGCAGGGGAAACCCAGCAAGACACTGGTGGCTTTTAAATATCACAGCCGGTTGGAGGAAATAGTAGATAACAAATCACTTTTAGATAGTTCCACTGTTCTCTCCAACTAGCTATTGCTATAACTTTCTCATAGTTTGAAAAATGTTCTTACAACTTCATATCTGCTAATGAACAACATAATGTATGTGCCTGAAGTTTGAAGAGTTGTGCCAGATAGTCTCAACAGGATATGTTTCTTAGTGCCTGGTTTGTAATAAACGTGAGTTACTGGCACAAAGTATATCCAGTACGGGAAGAGCTGCATAAATTGTCCCTTACAAAAAAAGGAACCTCATCTAAGAAATTTGAATGAATGGTTCAGAGGAGGACTCTGTAAGAGAGCAAATACTCAGATGATGCCCGCCTTCTCCTTGTCCAAGGTCTCTGGCAAGCTGGGTGTGTCGGGCCAGCCTCTGTGACTTGCTGCAGAACTGGCCTTTCTGCCACCGCGCTCCCTGGGCCCCGCCTGGCTGTGGGAAACCGTCAGGCTGCAGCGCAGCGCCCGCGGAGGCAACGCTGATAGATGCTTCAGCTGAGCAAAAGTGCTCTGGCACTAGCTTCCTCACGGTGCCTTTACCAGTATTTCTCAATGCTCTTGAACACCCGTCCCAAGAAGGGCCCTTACACTTCTTGTCCATGCAGGCTGTTAATCTGTAAGAAAATGCATGCCTAAACAAGCAACATAAATTCTTTCGTCTTTTTTTGTCCCCCTACTTTGTCCCTCCCCAACACATTTGTCTCTTATTTACCCTCCAATTCTTCCTTTACCTCTCCTTATTTCCCTCAAAAATTCCCATTAAGCAAGTATTCAGCATGTGGCAAGTGTTACTCTGGAAATCCCAAACACCCACACACCAGCAACCAGGTGAAATTAAATCAGGGCAGGCAACAGAAATGATGAAAGTTTCAGACAGTGAATGCTTGTGGGGAAGTTGCAGATACCCAGATACATTCAGTCGGAAGAAAAGATGAAAGAGAAAACACAGAGTTTACAAACAAGTAAAGGGATGTTGTGAAAGGAAGAGAAATCTATTAATCTGCCAAGCCAGCAGGACTGAAGCTGCAACCTACACCAACACAAAGAAAACGGAAGTTAAGTATTTCCTCAAAGGGAAAAAAATATTCAGG
Organism: Phoenicopterus ruber ruber; assembly: GCA_009819775.1. NCBI lineage: Eukaryota > Metazoa > Chordata > Aves > Phoenicopteriformes > Phoenicopteridae > Phoenicopterus > Phoenicopterus ruber. The sequence continues at coordinate 54,021,310 of CM020217.1, forward strand.
AAAATCATATTCAGAGCAAATCACTTGTCAGAAGCTGCCTCGTGAACTCTTTCTAAGGTAGCAATAGATTAAAATCTTAAGTGGACGGAGCACGTATTTGTATCCCAGACTGGCAGGTACTGGTGACAATGGTAGGAAAACATCAGCCTTTTCTGCAGCAGGAGGTGCCGTCAATTTTTTAGAATAATTTTGAGCATTTCCACTTAAAATATTTCCTAGCTACTGAAGGGACCTAGGACATTGCCAACACACCCTTGAACTATCCTGCTTTTTTTCTATATGACGCAGAAGCTTTTTATGGCTGAATTGAGGTTTATCGTAGAGTGCAAAAAGTACTGTCTGGCTGGATTTCTGAGAGGGAGTATGGACTCAATACTTGGTGGACTTGTCGGGACTAAGCAGCTGCCTACTGTGAGGGACAGGACTGGATAATTCTGCCTGTCTGAAATGCACGGGAAGGAATCATGCATTTGTTTGGGAACGGAGTTTTCACCATCCTCTCCGAGGCTCCTATATGTACCACCACTGAATATATCAACATTTTATTGACTTTGTAAAGAGGGTCTCTCACCAGAGAGGAAACAAAGACAAAGAACTAGTGCAATACATAGCTCTAGAAGCTGTTACAATGGCTTCTGATGAGGGTTAGAATTGAGATCTGTCGCGCCCCCATGGATTAGCTCACAGGCACACTGGGAAGTACAGAACTGGGAGCTGCAGCTTGTGGCATCATTGAATCTCTAAGCTTGTTCCCCTCACAAGCAGCTTTAAGAAAACAAGACTTCTAAAAGGTTAGTATCAAGCATTCCCTGCCATTCCAATCTCTGATAAACAGCTCAAAGAAGCTTTTATTAAGAGTAGTGTGCCATAGTTGAACAGATAGATACGGCAGTCTTGCTGCTTTCAGGATCTGGAAGTCACCACCAAACCACTTGTGTCTCTACATGTTTTAATTTATAAAAAGGGATATAATCCCCAAGACTGACTGTTGATCAATCATTTTGTGCCTGCTATACTATTGTTGAGAAGGAGAGTCCCATGGCTACCTCGCAACGTATCAGGGACGGAACACTAACTTCGTTTTATTTTAACACTATAGAGGTGAATCATCTGTAGAAGAATTCTTACACAGAGAATGAAAACATAAAGGATTCAATATTCACTATAGTTTAGGTTTCATTCCATGCATGTTCAAAATCTAAAGCGGGCCACCAGAGGAAGGTGTGCTTTCATTGATAGATGAGGAAAGGGCTCAGGGACTCCCTGAACTTTAATATCAGCACATATGAAACTTCAGTTACTTGTTATTCTTTGGACACTTTCCATTTTTTCACAAGCTGTATGAAGAGCTAATTTGATTTCTCTTTCATTGTTCTGGTGCAGACACAGGCTTCTGAAAATCAGTTAATGGCAAAAAGCACTTTCTTTTAAATTCTACCAGTTCAAATCACCATGGATGTGTGCAGACAAAGGACAAGAGGCATAGAAGAGCTAGCACACCGCACATTGTGAAACATTGTTAGGTGGTATCAACCCATGGAAAGTGCCATTTTGTTCCACAGAGATACTTTTTTAAAAAAATTTATTCTCTGTCTCTCTTTTTTTTTTTAATAGGCTTCATTTCCAATGCACTACTTGCAATACACTGTTTCAAATTTATTCTCTCCTTTTTCTTTTTCACAACCCTAACATGGTGGTTGTTTTCTTCGTAAAACTTTTTCTATTGGATTAATTCTTCCCCTTTCTTATCTGTTAGCGCTCATTGTAACAGGTTATTGAAATATTTAGTCTGCTAAAAAATTAGGTATACAGCCAGAGCTGATCTGTGCTGCCCCTTTTAGTACAACAATTCTTCGGTCCTGGAGTGAGAGGGAAGTTGTCAGGGACTGGCAAAGTTGTTCCGATGTAACCCAGGGAACATAGTTAAGGGAGGGGGTAGAAGAAGTACCCAGCACACAGAACAAAAGAATTTATAAAGTTAAATACCATCTAAGCACAATGTCAGGGGAGACAAATCAATGCCAGGGGATGTAAAAGTGTGTTTGTGTAAGAAAGCACCAATAAGTTTCCTAATGGAAGTTTCTCCACCGTGTTCATGCTACAGGGATGGCTGGTATTTTGTTCCATCTGTATTGGCCCTTGGCACTGGGCTCAGTCAAAACTCCCACCCCTATGCACTCAACGGCTAATTCAATCTACATGACAACTGCTTAGTTTCAATGCTGCTCTTGGGACCCGCTGCGGCCCTGGTCTGACTGGCAGGGGAGGAGAGCGAAGGAGGGGCTGCGCAGCTGCCAGGGCACGCATGCCTGCTTTGCGTCACCGGGACCCCACGCACAGCAGCGAGCAGCCCTGGAGGGGAGGGGACTGCAGCCTTCTGGGACCCACGTGTACGTGTGGTGATTGATGGTTTTGTGGTTTCCTCTCAAAAGCGTTGGCTGAGTGGCAGCTGCACCAGCACCACCAGCAGCCCCAGGACCTCGGCACAGACGTGGCAGGCAGGGCCCATGTCGGTGGCCCACAGCATGGTCCCTCTGCTCTTCGGTGGCAGAGCTCTGCTCCCTTGTATTCTGCATTGCTTGACTCCTAATGGGTTCCCGCGTGCAGAGCATGTGATAAAGGACAGGGATTTCCACCAACACCAGGACCCTCACGCTTAAGGTATGCTAGCTTGGAGGTCTCAGCAGAGCTGTCCTCTGAAGTAATATGTCTTGAAAAAGAGTCTTGAAAAGATCTCCCACCCGAGGATGATTGACTTTAGTTCTGTATTACAGCTACAATTATTTAGCGTGCAAGGATGCATGCCAGGGTGTGAGAGAGACCCCAAGTGCAGGTGTTATGGGGAGCACAGCAGGGTCGGGGCAGGGAGGGCTGAAGCCAAGAGCTGGAGAGCTGGAAGGATGCACCGTGCTGAGGACCTTGGCCAGAGCATGCTTGGGACCATAGACGAGGGATCACAGCACTTGATGTGGCAGGTCTTGGCATGACAGGGCGAGATGAGAGTGTGGGCACAGGCAGGGGTGTGAGGCCGGAGGGGGGCAACTCTGCCCAGGTGTACCTGGGCCCCGGGGCAGGTGGTGTCCAGCCCCGAGTGCATCCGGGGCCCCGCTGCTCCTGGGGATGCAGCCACCAGCCGTGTGCAAGCTGCCTTCCCTTCCTACACCACTGCTGGGGGGAAGGGGAGAAGGGCTCAAGGCATCAGCAGAAGGGCAGGAACCATCATCTGAATTTTATTGTGCTGTCTTCAGAAAGCCACCCGTTTCCTCAGTATCCTGACCTGCAGACCTGCAATGATGCCGCTTACCTTCCTCACCGGAGCGCTGCAAAGCTCGACTCATTAGCGTTTGTAGCCTATTTTAAAACCTTTAACTGAAATGTGCTAAAGAAGTGAAACGTATTAGGTACAAAGCATGCGGATAATATTGATGCTCATACAAAATATGCTTCAATAAAAGCTTAATAACTTAGCAAGAGGCAATAAACCCAAGTGTGACCTCAAATGCACTACACATGGCTAATTTACTATTCCTGGCATGCTTCTACCTTGGAGAGACAATCAGCACACGCTATTTCAGAAAGGGGCTTTACAGATAAGCAAAATGAATATAATAGTCTCCTTAGACAGCATAAATCAGCATCACTCCTGTGACTGCCGAGCCAGTTTACACTAGCTGCGTAGCTGGGCCAGTTTTGCTCGGTGTGACCAAAATGAACGATTTTGCCCGCCTGCTGGAACCTCTCAGCACCGGGGCTCAGAGAAGGAGCTGCTGGAGGACTGCGGTTCCCCAGGCAAATTTACATACTCAATTTCAGTCAGAAGGATGATGCCACGTTCGTAATCTTTTTCTGAATTAAAAGAAATTCTTTGAGAGAGCCCTTGGGAACCGAGGGCACGGTGGTATTGTGATCATTTGGAAAACTGCCATAATTACTTTTTCTATAAAAAGAGTCTCCGTATCATACATTGCGGAGCACAGAATTTTTAAAGAGATGAGAAAAACTGACCTGAGTGGATTAAAGCTGAGGGGTAGATTTTTAATGGAATGAGGTAGAACTGGATGAAGTGGGTTTATTCTTGTTGCGCTGAAATATTCATTGTAGGCAGCCCTTGTTAGTGCAGTGAGTTGAAAACTCTGGGTCCTGCTTGTAGAGGTAGTTCCCTGGTCTCTGACTGCCTCGTTAACGGGCATAAATGATGGAAATACTTCTCGGCATGTTCTTGCATGGTGAGAGGTCATAAATAATTACAAGCCTATTTTGTGAAGTATATTCAACTAATCAGCAGGAAGACATCCTGAAAGTTTTTTAGCCTGTTTAAGCTAAAAAAAAAAACAACCCAGAGATAATTGTGCCAATTGCCTCTAAAGGTTTTTTAATATTCTCTGAGGAAATATGGCAAATTGTTAGTTTCCGGGGGTGGGGGTAGGGGATGGTGTTATATTTTACTTTTTTCTTTATATTGTTTTAATTATTTTTAAACTAAAATTGAAATAGAGTTAAGCAAAAACAGTGCAGAGAATTGTTCATCTGTCTTACACAGCCTTTCATATATCTTCTTAACTTTCTGTGCTCTGAGCAAGCCTCATGACCTGGCTGAAAGTTAAGCACATAGGTGTGCAAAGCCTAAGGACTACCATTCCCCTTGTCTTTCTCTCATCCCCACAAGAATTCCTTCCTATAAGGAATATAGGCCCTCTTTTGCATAGCTGATAGGCTATGCAAAATACAGATAGGCCCTCTTTTGCATAGCTGCTTTTCTATACACCCCCACCCCCCAGTTCCTCTTACCACATGAACCTGCTTCAACGTCCTTGTTTTTTGGAAGTCGCTCAAAAAGCACATCCTGGAGTCTCCCGTCCTGGCGTCCCGCTCACTTCCCGTTCCCAGCAGCTCCTTCTCATGCCCAGACTGCCCACTCCTTGCAGCAATTTGCAGTCACGCTGTGAACAGGCTCAGAAAGCAAACCTGGCTGGGACCAAACCATTTCTTGAGTTATTTTTCAGCCACTTCAGTCCCATAGATAGTTCACTGAATGATGGCACAAATGATTTGCCAGCCCCAAAGGAAAGGTGATTGGGAAGGGACTGAGTGGCACAACCTCTTTGAGAGCAGCACTGAGTTATGTCACCCTAAGGTGGTTTTCCAGCTACCCGTGATACAAGTGAGATACCAGTATGAAGCTATTTTCATCCTGTCAGAGTGCCAGGTTTTCAAGGAGGAGGATGAGGTCTTACCCAAACGTGTGTTTCTCACGCTCCTGTGATGCTGAACGGCTCAGCCCTGGCACGTGCAGCGGGCTGCAGGGCAAAGGGGCCACCACCGTCTCCCCGTGCTGGGGCGCTCAGCCCCATCCCCAGCTTTCTATCAGATCTAGCAAACTGGTATGCCAGCAGATGTGATAGAGGCTTAATTTTCAGTCAAATCAGCAAACTATGTATACTGTGTGTTTTAATTGAGTGAAGCTCTGAAACGGAAGGTCCAGGCTCACACTGCACAAGAAAGTCCATGGAAGTCTCTTTGGCACCAACTCAGTGTTTAAGCTGAACTGCATCAGTGCTATGAGCCAAAAATATCCAAAAGCCGCATACTCCTCTCCAAATTCTTTCTAGTATCAGCTGAGGATTTCATGCCATTTTCCAGAAAAACGTATTTTAATCACCATAATTTGATAAAATGCAGGAACACCGCACAAAAAGGAAAAATATCATCCTCTGAATGCCACGGCCCAGCAGGCAAATGAGCAGGATGCTATTTAAACTGTGAAGTAACGTGCACACCTACAGTACAAACGTTCTTTATCAAGCACCATATCATCACGAAGTTGATGGCAGGTGAAACACATTGTATAACCTCTTGCAAGAAGTGAGACACAAATCCCAACATAAGGCAACAAAAGGATGAGAATTCTTTATTTTCCTTCAAGGCTGATTTTCTGCTCTTTCCCAAATGGAGGAGGGGAGAGGGAAGAAAAGTTAATTCAAAGGATAAAGAAAATTTGTAGAAAGTCAGAATAAGCACCACCAAATTAAACAAGCAATTTAACTCAGTGTCCTAATGAATGAATAAATACAAATACCAGCAGCAAATGCTGGAAAGCAGTAGCAAATAGTTGTGTGGCAAGTTGTGTCCATTACAAAATAGATAAGGAAAAATAACGGGGATAGCTTTACTTCTCACATTGCTATAATTTGTTCAAGTTGTTTATGTCAATTAATAGACAAGAAAGACCATAAGTAATATGACTGGTGACATTTTTCAGGTAAGGGGAGTTTTATTACTGTTCTTATTACTATTACCATTAATTACTATTACTATTTATTACTGGCCACAGATGTGCCAGAAGAACAAAGGCAGTAATTGTGTGTGCGCATATGTGCGTGTGTCCTCCTATAAATTAAATCTTACTGCATTTTGGGTCATTTAATAACACCAATAACTCCATACGTAGTAACTAAACATGTAAAAAAGATATTAAAAAAAAGAATAAAAAATCGATTTTATATGTTTTATTACAGGTAAAAAACCTGGTTATAAGACTGACCCAAAAGGCAGTAAGTCAAAACAAAACCATCATGCAAATTCATCACAGTATGAAGTTCCTCGTGTCATTGGTAAGCAAGCTCAATAACTTGTTTAATGAACTCAATCACAGATGGAGACTACACTGGAGACTTTTCAGAAGCAATTCTGAGTCCTTCTCAAAAAGTAACTGTGCCAGGCATTTGGGGACTGAAATTCACGTAAGAACCCACCTTGAGAGGACACAGAATTGATTGCACGTATCTGTGCCTCATACGGCAGTTTGTCAAAGCAGAGGGAGCAGGGAGGGGAAACGATGGTTTGCACCTGAGAGGGCACGGCGTGTTAATTCCTGATGGTTTCATTCTGGGGGGAAAAACCCAATCCCTTCTCAGCCAGTGTCCTAAAGACTGAGTCAAAAATGGCAGTAAGTAGACTGGGCTACAGTCCTTTTTTCCCAATAATCTAACATTTTTTCTCTATAAACTCCTCCCAAAATGGGCTTGTGGGAGACGCCCACGCTGAGCTCCTGTCCGTCTGACAGGCGCTCGCCGCCGGGGCCTCTGCTTCCCACTTTATCCTAGCACAGACAGCATGCTGCTTGCGGTGAAGTGGACGTTTTCTGGACCCTTGGCTCCAATTCAGGCTTAAGATCCCCTGCATTCGGCAAGGCACCGCATTGCTGGCTGGAAAAGGAGGTGTCCTGGAGGGAGGAGGCATTGCTGGCTGCGTGCTCCCATCGCTGGCTAAGCTGTATGACGGGCAGGGATGGAAAGGAACCACCAGCTGTGTTTCACGCAGGAACTGGTCCCATGTGGGGACACGTTTTCAGCCACCCCGTGAGCTGCACCCTCAGGGGACTCCCACACCCCGTTCCCCCGTCCCGTTTCGCTCAGAGGTTTGGGCAGAAGCCATACCAGCACCCTGCAGTCCCCGCTGCAGAGCTGCTGCCGTGCCGGGGACAGCTTTAGGCAAGCTTGGTCACAAACTTGGGTCTAAATATCCAAGGTCTACTGACATCTCATTGCAGGCTCTCCTGCCTGATATACTATTCTGAGCTCAGATTTCCCGACTCCTGGTTCAGCTGTCCTTTCTAATAAATTTTAAAACAACATTTTTATTGTTGTTGTTATTATTTAGAAGGTTTCACTTGATCCTCACAGTTCTCCTTGAAACTTTCACATCACTCAATCTTTGAACTCTTTTTGGCAGGGAAATTGCAGTTGCTGCTTTGTTTTGTTTTTCTTCTTAAGCGAATGAGCTCTGCTTTTTTTTTTATTGATAAGGACTTTCCACATATCACTGGCGACACAGGCCTGAAGCCCAGATCCAGCGCAGAGAAATGGCTCCAGTCCTTCATACAAGATGAGGCTTCAGGTTAAGGAACACTCCACCAAATCACAGTCACGCCAGTAAAATTCCTTTTTCTGTGATTTTGCTGCAGTGAAATAATTTTCTCCTGTTAAGAAAATATATGATGAATGATCAGGTTATTTTTATTCTAAATTGTATTTTATACGAGGCAGTCATCAGCAAAGTGAGGATCCAAGAGTTTCGGTGTTTAAAGCCAGAAGGAATCATTAGATCATCTAGTCAGGCTTCTGAAATATCATAGGCCATTAAGTTTCATGCCGGTATCTTATATTAAATCCAAAGGCTTTAAAAAACTAAAGAATTTCAGGCGCTCGCATCTTTTGAGGAGATTAAACTGCATGTTGCAGGCAGAATACCAGAGAGACCAAGTCGGTGCCGGAGGAGTCAGGAACAGCAGAGAATTGATTAGGTGCAGGATGTTCCCGGAAAGCAAATAGCGCCTTCATCACTGAGGAAAGTAAAAAATATCTTTGTCAATCTTCCCTGGGAGTTAAGCCACATTTCTGACCCCCCGCCTGAGCCTGTTGTGGGTCAAGTAAGCAATCTGTCTCAGCAAAGCAAGGGTTAACAGGGCAGCCCAGTCCCACTGACGTGAGAACCGAGGGAGACCCCCCCACCGTCAGCCTAACTCTCCCACGGAGTCCATAGCATTTTGTTAAGACACAGCATTAAAGCCTCCCTTTTAAGAAAGGTTTCCAGATGATCCTTTTTCTGATGGGAAATTAAGCCTGCATGAAGAAAGCGGGTGGAAAGACTCGCGTGCCGTCCCTCAGTGGCGCTGGCTGGTGGCGGGGCCGGCTCCGGAGCCGCCCGGCACAACTGGATGAGCACACAGTCCCGCTGGACGGGGCCTCCTCCGGCTACAGCTCGCCAACAGCGGTGAACTTAAAGTTCAGCTCACGCTTTAAAGAAAATCCTGTTCATATTCACAGCTTTTATCGTCTCTGGACTTTTTAAAGTTTAAGCAAGAAATCTGAATATATTCAACAGTCAGCAACCATGGGGTATGAAATGGCAGAAAGTGAATGGGAAAATGTACAGGAGAATTATTCCCTAAGGAAGGTGGCAGAGGAATGAGCATCTTGTTGAAGTGCCCAAAACATCTACCAATTAGGGTACATGTTTATCGAATATTCATTGACTCCATCCTACTATATGCTTCAAATATTTAGCATGAAACTGTGCCTTTACCTTTTAGTGTTTCCAAAGGTGTTGAAAGATTCCCAAAATCCAGAAGACAGATAAGACATCAGAAAGGCAAATGCTGGCAGATGGATATGGGCAAACCTCCATTATAATCATCTCACAGTGAGGTAGCTGCATTCAAGAGAATTGCTCAGAGGAGGAACTGTGAAGAGCTACTTTGTCATCTCACTGCATCAAGACCCATTTTCTTTGATTACAGCTAAAATCTATATGCTCTACTGATTCAGGAGCTCTCAATGTATTTCTTAAGTGCTACTTTTTGATTATTGAGCAAGGATAAAGTAAACAGTGAATGTTCTTGGAGTACCAAAGACATCCTCCCGGATTATAAGTGAGCAGGAGTCACCAAAGTCTGGCAGGCACCCATGGGGTGCATAAAATGGAATATTCAATATTCTGTTGAATATCCTCTTGTCTTCAAGGGATGCTCCTGCACATTTGCAATGGGTCATCAGCCACTTTGCTTGCTGTCTTGAAGTGGAGTCGTAACCCATACAAAAGCAAACCACAGCAGGATTCAAGTTCCTGAAAGAACAGAGGAGCAAAGTTTCTACCTGATATATTGAACATCCTAAGTCTTTACTCAATTAATTTCTCAGAGCTGGCAGGGCATAGTTTATGCTGGGGGAAAGTGACCTTAACGCCAATGCGGAGACATCAATGTCTCCGCAGAGATCAACCCTTGATTTGAACCTTCGGCTCATTTGTCAGCTTTGTGCATGTTAGAGGAAACGACTCTGGGCAGCTACACCGGTGGGCTGTGGTACCACGTGAATCCAGTCTCCAAGCTCCCCGAGCAACACGGTGCACCGAAACAAGGATGTGACTGGTATTTGGTTCAGCCCATAAATGAATAAAAGCAAAATGTCATCCAGTACTTCAGAACGAAAGAAAATAATTCCTTTGGACAGACTGATCTAATTTTATCAGCATTGACTTCAGTGGCAGGTCAGGGTGAAAGTCTTTTGAAATTTCTATGTTAGAGCAGGAGAGATTTGCCAGTCAATACAGAAATAAACTCTACCCAAGATTTATCTTCTCTGACAGATTATTAGGCAATGGAATCCATAGGTGAAATTTCATGGTTTGTGGTATCCAGGAGGTCAGACTAGATGATGATAATGGTCTATTCTGAACCAAAAAAATATCCATGGCTGTTATCACAGACAACATGCTATTTTAAAATTGATAAAAAAATTGGTGAATTTAGTGAAGGAAAGAATATTGCAGTAAGAGCAGAACAGATAATTTAATCTTTGTTAGTATTTCTCTGCTCTTACCAGATTTTGTCTCTGCTTTGCAAAAGAAAACACCACAGTCCTTTCCTTTCTCCCACACATGTTCTGTTTCAGCATGAAGCAAAAAAGAGTGACCTCAGCTCTGCGCAGCTGGAGCCAAGGGTTGAGACTGCAGGTTGAAAACTCATAAACCAGTAAAGCTATTTTAGTTGTAACATATACGAAAAAAAGGAATAGATTTGAATAGCTATTTATACTGTAAAACCTCTTAAAATCTTGTTCTATTTTTTTCCAGAGCTTTGGTTAAATAGATAATGTATTTGATAAATTTCCATGAATCTTATTCATAATTTTTCTGCACACAATGCAATCAAATATTCTTTCATCTACTACTTGATGTTGTTTAGAAATATCCATAATGGGTCATTCTTGATATTTATGTGCATACAATTCATTGCAGGCCACACTCAGTAATATATATAAATTCTGAGGATTGTTTCCCTTTCATATATGATCAGGGAGTGACTGAGCTCTTCATGCCTTGCTATTGTGAAATGGAGTAAGCACTTGCCTCCATTGCAGAGGCAATGAAGAACCCCAGTAAAGGAGTGCAGGGCCATTTCAGAGCTGTTCTCTCATATCCTCCCCCTTCCCACCAAAAATGAGTCTCATGCTGCAGATCTGGCTTGCCATGGATGAAACTCTCCATCCTCACTTACCGGCTCCAACCACCCTCAAACACAATTGGGGAACCCCTTAGCCTGGAGCGTCGACAAAGCAGACTGCTACCTTAATAACAGAGCTAGTGTAAATTATCATTTTCTGCAAATAAACTATTTTCATCCTAAATTTTTTAGAGTTTCTATGCTGTTAGCAAGCTACCTAAAACTTGAAAACTAGCATTTTTCCCATGTGTGTCAATAATTAAAAAATATTTGTTTTCAGAGATCCATCCTTCATGTTCCCGGGTGGCAGTAAGAGCCAGGGCTATAACAACATAGCTCGGACTCACAGACTACCTCCTATTCTACAGGTGATGAGCGAAAAAATGGTTATTAAAATAGCAAGTGTAAAGCAATAGTGTATTTTCACCCTGTTCAGAGAGAGGCATTGAGAACATAAGACCAACTCTTTGTCATTCCAGGCAACTGCACAAGAGAGTTCCAGTTTACGATGCATCCCTGTCCCCCATTTATCACCCTGGGCACCGAGACAAACCTCACCAAACTTTGGATCCGTAAGAACAGATCAGAAGCTACTAGGAGAGCGGTTCACAGGAAATCAAACCATCTTCCCCACTGTCATCTGCAAAAACAAGCTATGCGTCAAAGCACTCCTCCTCACTCCCTCCAGGTGACCAGCAGAAGCCTTGAAGCGGTGGGAAAGCAATGGCAGCTGTAAGAGGACAGACACCCCCAGAGCAGGGTTTGAGCCAACTATAGACTGAGGAGCTCAAAGCCAATTCTGTGAGCGCAGCTCAGAAATGCTTGCGGTAAACTTAATGAGAGGCTTTTCTTGATGAAAATTGGCAGCTGATGACAAGTTCAGTGGTTTTGAAGGGATGCATTGTGAGGGAATATGGAAACAGCTTTAACAAGGGCCTACTCAGTTTTCACGTGTGTCTGTCTACCCAACAACCTTGATTAGGTAAAGATAATAATAGCTGTTTCTCTTCGAAGGTACACAACTCGGCTGGGAGCTTTACGTCTTCACAACAGCACAGAATAATTTCTTTTAAGAGGGTTAAGCATCAGTGCTTCCAAAACTGGAAGAGATAGCTCTCTATTTACTCTCATGACACTAAAATCCTTGTGAAAATTTGGTGACAGGTTCTTTTTTCTAAGAAGGCAGTAAGATATAGCATTGATATCACAACCTTGGGCTTCCACTCATTTCAAAGGATCCATCAACTTCATAAACTCTAATAGAGACAAAAGTATCTTAACACACTTCATTTTAGCTAAAGTGGAAAAGCAGCTAAAAAAGTGACAAATATTATGTTCCTAAAATTGGAAATTGAGTCATTTGGACAAACTGTGACACTCTTGTCTCTCTCCCGGGCAATCAGAAGACAAAATGTCAGCTATTTTCTCTAAAAAAGGAACAACAGGCTAGATGTTAATTCTTGACCCCTATGGCTCACCAGGGATTGTCTTACTGCAGATGACTTGCATGACAGACAACTTTCATCAGTGCAGACTCTACCTTGTCTTTTAGCTCCGTGTTGTCAAGGACCTTGATAAAAATCACACCCTTACTTCTTTTTTTTGCCAAAGTTATTATGCATTCACAGATGCCCTTGGAATAGCCTGCCCATGCTCCAGAGCAAGGCTTCAAAACCACCCGAGCAGAGCTCCCAGACCATCCATTTCACTTTTGCCAAACACAAGGCAAACTGGGTTTGTTGCTCTTCTCTTCTAGTGCAAAATAAAGATTAGATATATTTGATTATGCTGTGCCATTTTTTCCTAATGACCAGGACTCTCTCTGGTTTCCCAGTTCTGCATCTGGAGAAATAAAAAAATATATACGTAGCTGCATTTGAAAACCAAGTTTTGTGCTGCTTTTTTTTTTTTTTTTTTCCTTCTTAGTCATTTTACACTAACGCTGTGTTTTCTAAAGGATAGTATGGCAAGATGTTGTGTGCTCTTGGGAAGAAGAAATCTCTATACAAAACACGTAAGCCACAGAATGTGTATGCTAAGCCATATTTAGGGTGGTTTACTTTTTTCATTCTAGCTCTCCCTCTCACAAAAATCTTGGTTTGCAGACAGTTTAAAAACAATCAGACTTGAGCATCGGAAAACAGAGTGAGACAAAAACCCAGCCTAGCTGGTGCCAAGTTGGGCCACATCCTCACCAGTTACATTTCACAAGACTAAAATTTGTGCTAACAAGTTTTAGTTAGCACAAGTAAGGACATTGTAAGCCAAGAGTAAAAGCAGTATCACGTATGGGATTACTATTACCTCAGGCCCCAGGGACTGCACCAATACTCACCTAGAGCTGAAATCAGAAAGGGTTCTTGGGTTGTTTGAAGGACTCTTTTTAATATTTTGTTCTTTTGGATGCTTTCCAGTGGCAAGGTTTGCTCTCTCCTCCTGTTGCACCAAGGTCTGCTCATCAAAAGCCTAGGGAAGAACATCTGGTGTCCAGCCCCCAAGTTTGTTGTGTTTTTAACATTTTGAAGCTAACATTATAGCAACAGGTACAACGTGACCACAGTGGTGAAATGTTTGACTTGGAGGCTTTCATTTCTTTGATTATTTCTTCCCTCAGAGAAATTTGTTTCATTTCTAATGTAAGACACGCACTATACAAAAACACATATACAAAAGCACATTGCTTCTGACTTTAGGTAGCAGTGTTTCTAATCTTGTTTCTTTATAAGCACCTCCACTGCATGTGAAAGGTAGTGATTAGCAGTCAGGTTTGTGCCAGACAGTGACAGCGCTCTTGCCTGCCTATTTCTCCCCCAGACCTGCAAATGGACTTGGCCTGAGGTCTGCAACAATTACTGTTACTCCCATCCAGAGCGCTCCAGATACCTCTGAGTAAAGAGTGCCAAGTTTCACACTGGTTTTGCCAGGTCTACAAAAGGAAACTAGGAAAATATGTCCAATGCACTCTCTGTTAAATCCTCAAGCAAAACTGAATCTCTCATTAGGAGGATGACAAACCTCCAGAGCACAGCATCAGAGCAGTCCTTAGCAGAGCTTTTCTCCATTCCTTCTGCCCTTTCAGGAAATAAAAAAGCATCTGTATCAGCTCAGAAGATGGAAGGACACTCATCAAGGAGAGGTCTGCTTTGAACGAAGTGCAGGAAATAGAGTTATCTCAGGACTCATCTCACTGGCTTTAGACACCTACTTGCCCGGAGGTGAGCTGCTTGCCCTCAGCTCCGTTTTCAGTCAGTGAGATTGTAGGGTGAGTTGCACTTCATTAATAGTGTCTCTTTCTGTCACCAGAATCAATGTGGTTCATCCTAAGATGGTTAAGAGTGGTGGGAGGGCCTGATCTTGAACAGTGCTTATCTCTTTGTATCAACTACTCAGTGAGTGTAGACAACTAGTTTATTTTATATGCTTTATTTTGTACAGCGAAAACAAGATGAAGTGAATTCCACCAAATATTGCTCCTGTTTCATACTAGCTGCTGTGTGAACAATGTTAGAAGCCCCTGCCCAAGCACCAGCCTGGGACCTTCCAAATTGTTGAGGTGATTAGGAACACGTGTTCTGCTGGCTTTCTGTTAGGGTTATGCTTCTCTATCACTTGGTACTTGTGAAAATCCCACCTAGTTTCAAGCCTATGCCCAGACTGGACCGGTTTTGGTAATTTTAAAACATTTTCAGAACTTTCAAAAAAACCCTCCAATTATTATGCTGCTGAGAAAGACTGAAAATCCAGGTCCAATGTTGGTGTCAATTCCAGCTATGTAAGCCAGTGGATCGACACTTGCCTGGCTTCATTTTATCAGAGCTGCAATCCCGTTTGCCACTGTTCTCATAATGACCTCAGGATTTTTTCTTTCACCTGGTTATTTAGTATGTCTCATATGCTAGAAAGAGAGGGCATTCTGCACTGCCCATAAAAATGTGCTACACTGTTCTGGTGTATTTTACACGTTAACAATCCTGGAGGTAGAAAAACTTTGGTCAGCCTCTTTCTTCTCAGTTTAAACATCATGTCTCCAATTATCACAATGAGCAATCAAGCATTGCTGGAAACTTTTCATTTTAATTACATTCAAGAACTCCTCTAATTTCTGGATTATTAATTTTCTTCCAGGCATTATTGGAACCCCAAATTTGGTGTTGTGACAAAAGTATGACGTGAATGAACTCCACAGAAAGGCAAGACTGCAGGAAGCGAAAGAAAGACTTTTTTGTCTCTTCTTTCTGAGAAGTATGAGCCTTAGGCAATTTTGTGGTCGGCTGTTTCATTAATTTCACCTAACACCTTTGAACATGAACGCCTTCACTCATTTTCCGCTCATGAACCACAAACATTCCAACTTTCAAATCCTAAGTGTCCTGATCAAGACTGAAAACTTAATGGCCCTTTCTACCATGTAAAATACGCTCACAGGGGAAACACGGCTAGACTCCCAACATCAAAGAAAACTTTACAAAGACAGAAGTGAGAAAGAAGCGCAACAGGGACTTTTTCAGATAGAACTGGAAGCTGTTCATCTGGCCAAATTATTAAAACCAACCCATTAGTAGTGAGACATCCCTTCAGCCAGATCCCCAAGTCAGGCAATTTCAAAACCTCACACTTGAGGTTCCATACATCCATAAGAGCTGTGGATGCCTACGGGGCTTGCTTTAGGTGTTTTTCTGAATAGGAATGGGGTTTCTTCCAGTCATGACTTAAGAAAATTTTTAAAACTTCCAGTGAGAATTGCTGAGAAATCACATGATAGATGAGGTCCTGCTCGATAAGGCAGTTGCCGTCTTTGGAAAAAGGTCTTGACGCGCTCCAGTGTTGTGACAACAGCTGCCTGAATATTTACAGCAATGCATGTGGTTGTATAGAGGGCAACAAGGAACAGTTATGTGTTAAAATGGGCCTCACATAAAAAGAGTGTAAGGTTTGTGGTCCAGGCTAAAGAAGTATGTGATACTGTGTAAACAAATCCTGTGGCTGAGTTTATCCAAGAACTACCTGATGTTTCGAACAAGGCTGTTCCTGTGCCAGAGGACCCCAGCAGCATTGCTGAACTAGCAATGCTAGTAATCTTCAGGTAGCAAGTGGGTTTAAGGATGTAGAGGAGAAATAGGCAAAGACTTGGGAGTAAAAGGGAATTTCAAAAGGGCAACAATAATAATACATTTTTTTAAAAGGTGTATTTTTTACATCATTCCTCTTCCCTGACTGGCCTGTTGTCAGTGACAGTGGGCTCCCTATGTGTTTTCCTCATGCGGGAACGCAAACACTTCTCCTACTGCCTCTACTTACTGCACCAGCCAACAGAACCATGAGCTGCCCAGGGCCAGATCCTGCTACAGAGCAAAAATTAATTTTTGAGGTGTACAAAGGTCAGAATCCATCCCCTGGGAAAAGGACCTTGTGTTAAAAAGCATGGATTGCCCTCTCTGAATACTAGATTGCATCTTTGTCGTTCCTGAGAAAGTATTGTTCTCTTAAGTATTGTCTTTGCGGAAAATTGAATCAATCTCTGTGAAGTAATCAAGAAGGCCATGAAGAAGTTGCTAACCTTGGGAAAGGTGAAATGCCAGAGACAGGAAAACCTCAGGTTCACATCTACTGAAGAGTCAGATAGCAGCTGAATCATCAGTTGTAAGAACAGGTTTATCAATACTAAGATGTTTTTCCAATTAATCCTCTCTGAGCTTTACCTAGGATCGGAGAGTCTACAGAGACTTGGCAGAGACGAACGGGAGGAAAAGGAAAGCCTCTGAAACAGGCTAAGTCTGTCACTGAAAAGTTGATAATCTCATTGACACACAGAGAAACTGAACAGATCAGCCTGCCTCTTTCTACCTGACCTGGAGTCAGCCCAACTGATGTAAACCATAAACAATGTCACCCACATTGGCTTTTTAACTGTTTTTAACCATTTGCCTTAAGCAGTAGCCACTTGACATTGGGTGGTCGCTGTTTGTGAAAGCTGACATCAAGATCCCCAGTGTCTCAGTGCCCCACTTATAAAATGGATAACATAATTGACACTAGTGATGAAGAAAACCTCAGGGATGATACAGACCATCCCCCTTCTCTGTGCAGATTGCCTCTGCATCATACCACTTTTGATACCCCTCTCTTTGCCAAGGGAGTGCAAACAGTAGCACACCTGGAGCTGGACTTGCAGATGAAAAGGTAGTACGAGACGCTGACATGCTTTGGAATATTTGGATGAAAGGCACCGTAGGAGTACAAGCAATTACTTTTACTGTATATTTTGGCTTTTGATTCTATTAAAGTGTTTAGATGAAGTTTGTTCGCTGTTACTTGCTGGGTTGCTTTTCTAAACAAATCAGCCTCCAGGTCCAGGTGCATTTTCCATCTCATGTGGATAGCGGGTCAGTGTTTAGTTTCGCACTTGGTAGCTGTTTAGCTCCTGTGTCTTCCTCACTCAGCAGAGTACCTGTGCTAATTAAGTATCACGTGGTGAGCTGGTTATGAAACACTTATTGTCTCTTCCATGAATGTGCACTGTATGTGTTCCCATGGCATTATATTCAGGGGCTTTGGCATCTCTGCACCTGCATGCTAATGACACATTTTAAGTGAGACTTTTTCCTCCTGTTTGCTTCCATTAGTCATTTTCCAATGCTTTGAAAAGACAGGCTTTCAGTGCACTCCCATGGGCATGGGGGTGACAGGCACTAGATAATGGCTTTGACAGCTTTCAAATAGGAGTCACTCAGCAGTAACTAGTAAACCCAAATGTCCATGGTACGTCCCTTATCACAAGATGTCACTACAGCTCTCCTGTGCTAAGCAGCTTCATTTGGTAATTCTCTTACACATTCCCATTTTTCTACTATGGATTAATTATTTGGGATATTACTTGTCCCTTCTGTTGCAATAAAAATATGAAGTAAGACTTATTTTGGCATGTAAAATTACCCCCCGCAAAAAGCAGAAGAAAGTTTCAAAAGGAGCAGGCATGGATACAGCACAGTGGATCCATAGCCAGCTAAGTCACAGGAACTTTCCCCCAGAGCTCCTTACATTGATGCAAACAAAGTTCCCCTGCAAGTTTCTTCTCCAGCAAACACAAATGCTAATGCAGAAAGAACTGGGCAAGGCACTAGTTTGGACACAAGCATCCTGTCCACACCACAACTCACTGCTGCTCTCGGTGGTGGTCCTGTACTGGTACTATGACTGTGATGGGAAAGGGGAAGAAAGCTGCAGGTGTAGGCTCAGGCAAAGCTTGAGAGTCATCTATGCAAGGATTAAATTTACAGTGTTTATGCTGAAGCCAGGACACCGACAAAATTAGGTACCCACTATGAAAACAGTAAGTGACACATTAAACCATCCTATAACCTAATGAAAAGCTATAAATTTGTGGTGAATCTGTGGTCTGGGGTTTTTTTTATGTTACAAACCAACTGGAAAATGCTGATGAGAGAGGAGTCCTTTCTCTGCTGTTGCAGCTATTTACAGTGTGCGTTTTAATTAATCTCTTCCCTCCATTACCCCTGCCTTTCATTGCAGAACTGACTTATTTTCCCATTTAATAAAATCCAGCCCTCAAGCAGCTCACTGGCCTCTGGAAAAGTATTAACCCATTTGAAATAAGCAGTAGGGGCTTCAAGCAGGAGTCCAGAAGCAGGTGTGAACTGCTCTCAGTAATTACTTTCAGCTCTCAATTTGTCCTTCAATGTCTATTTGAAATTTATCCTTAAAAGAATCAAATGGCACACACCCCATGTCATAGAATCATAGAATAGTTTGGGTTGGAAGGGACGTTTAAAGGCCATCTAGTCCAACCCCCCTGCAATCAACAGGGACATCCTCAACTAGATCAGGTTGCCCAGAGCCCCATCCAGCCTGACCTGGAATGTTTCCAGGGATGGGGCTTCTACCACCTCTCTGGGCAACCTGTTCCAGTGCCTCACACCTTCACAGTGAAAAATTTCTTCCTTATATCTAATCTAAATCTACCCTCTTTCAGTTTAAAGCCATTACCCCTTGTCCTATCACTACATGCCCTTGTCAAAAGTCCCTCTCCAACTTTCTTGTACGTCCCCTTTAGGTACTGGAGGACTGCTATAAGGTGTCCCTGGAGCCTTCTCTTCTCCAGGCATCTTCTGCAGTCATCTTCAAAGCATGTCAAACTCAATGCAAGGAAGGTTACAGTGCAGTAACTCCTCCCCCTTTCTTGTCGCTGAAAGCCCTTGCAGATGTTTCTGAGATGGAAGAGATTAGGAGAGGTGAGGCATCAGAGTGCTCTTGAGGGAGGCTATGACAGCACGGGTCCATTTCCCGATGGCAGCTGAGGAATCTGTGCCTGGCCAGAATTTGTGAACAGGGCAGCCAGCATCACCTGGCCACAGTAGGATCCAGAGGAAAAAGACTTTCATGCAAGCCATAATGAACCCATATTTCCTTTCTGTCTCTAGTGGGAATATATCTCAAGTTACTGTATTTTAGCAATAATACTATTACTTGACAGTTACTTCACAATAGACTGTAGTCTCAGACACATTTTCTTACTTTGGCAAACACATTCTCATAGGAAAAATTACAAGGGGAGAAAAAGAAATTACAGCTCTGAGCAAAGTGATTACAGCAAAGATAGACAGGAATTAGACCATATAAAGAGTGTAATTTTAAGGTTTACGATCACAGGCTAGATGCTGCAAAATGCCTGTGACAGATTATGTTAACCGCATCTTGGCTACGCACAAAGAACAGCACTGTCTCATCCTCCTGGCCACAGTGGGGTTCTAATCTTTTTCCCACATTAAGAGGGCACATCTTTGAGGACACCTTGGTAACTGTAAAATGGTGTCTTGGTTTTGGATTTACTTATTTGATGCTTTTTAAAAAGCATTTCTATTGAAGAAAATGACAAAATTCACCCTGGGGCCACAAAGCTAGAGTTTTACTGGGTTTCTACCATCCTGCTCTGAAGTTTTGCAGCTCATTTGGCTTCTCCTACCTTAAAATGCATGAAGTCTGTTTAAAAATCTATCATCTTTTGCATAGGAAAATGAGGCAGTCTTCATAAGCCTAAAAACACTTGACCAGGCTTTCTAACTTGAGCGATCCTAATTTGACACCTTAAAAAACCCCACAGGAACTCTGAATATTATGCTAAAAGGGTTTTTCAAAATTCTTTAAGTTTCTTTACAACTGTGTACAATCCTAAAAAAATATACAACCAGAATTGTCTTAAATCTAGATGCATTAACCTTTCAAGTAATCTTTCTGTGCCCTTTTTTTATAGTTATGCTTTCTAAACGTTGATCCAATTAACCGAAAAGTATTTGCTGAAAAATCCATCATTTGCTGTTCTTTTTTACCTTAAGTTGCCTGTACAATCTCCAGTTCCACAATTAAATACCCATGGGGAAGTTAAACCAAGCAGGGCACGAGCAATGTATCTGACTTGAATGTGTGGCCACACGTGCGCACGGCAATCCCCCGCCACTGATGACCAAGGTCATGGTTCAGCCCAGGCCAGGGCTCTGCCTGGACTCATCCTCCCAAACGACCCTCTGTAAAGCTTTAGCGTCTCTCTCCAACAGCGAGCAGCTTTCTTTTTCACATGTAGGAACAATGAGTGGGACAAGCAAAAGAAACTCTTGAAGCTTAGTGGATCGCCAGGCAGTTTTCGAAGGACGGCACACCCCGCTCTGAAGCACAGAGACAGATCTGCCAGGCTTTGTCCATTTACAAGGTCATTAACCAGCCCAGCCTGTATGTTTAAGCCTACGGTAGACAGCAACACCGCCAGACTTACAAAGAGAATTATGATGATAGCTGTTGAACAGCGTGCATTTTCACAGTGCCTAAGCACAGCACAATTTAGCGCATGTGTTTCTCTAATTGTAACATATTGCAAAAATTCACCACATTCAGTCGCCCGCAGAACCCTGTTGCAACTGGTGCAGCAAGGCAAACAGGAGGGAGGGGGCACCAGGAAGGCCAGCGAGTCCTAACGGAGACACCTGAGCACGCACAAAGACTGCCAGACCCCGATACCGCCGATGGGACCCTCCCTCCTCCCAGCCATCATGTTGTCTTTTTTTCATCAGCTGGACACTTTCCTCCTGCTACAGATGAAACCTCTTCTCGGAAGCAAACCTCCTGCAGGTTTTTGAGGAAGCAATGTTTTATAGTTTTAATAACAGGGGCAGTCAGGTTGTGCAGCATTTGGTACTACAGGATGACGTGTAGGTAAGGTCACTGGAAGTGGAACAAGTGTTTCTGGGGATATGGTGCTTCAGCAGTCAAGGCCAGGTGCTTGGTGGGTTTTGGTTGAATTTTCATATAAGTGGAGAGGTTGCACTTTCAAATTGGTCTGACTGGTTGTGACAGAGAGCTCTCATTCCATTTCAGAGAGAAATAGTACAGGCACTTACAACGCTGTGGGAAGGCTGAATTTCCAAAATACTAGCTGAAGAACAAACGTTGTAAGTACCCGTAATGACAAGGTATTCATGGATATATTAGCCAACATGTTTCTTCATCGCAGATACAGACAGTTAATGAGACGTTACACTGGGATTTCAGCAAATGAAAAGGGCATCAAAAGAGAGATGGTTAATGGAACAGAATAATAGAAAGTAACTGCAGAATGATCACAAATTGATTCAGCTTATATTTAAAATCAAAGAATAAATAGGAGTAGGTGTTTAGCTAAGGATTTGGATTTCAGAAAAGCAAATTTAGACAAGCTAAGGAAGCTGATTAGTAAAATCAGTCGGACTGAGATGATACAGCAGCTGTGGAAGGAGAAAGACATCTTCTACTGTCTGAAGAGCTAAAAGTAACAGAAATCTTTACCCTCAGCCAGAAGAAAAACATAGAAATGGATTCCACACTTATGTAAATAAATACCCACCTTTAAAAGAATATTAAAAAAGATATGATACCCTTAAAAAGGATATAAGTAAAGGATACAAGCAAAAAGCTTACAAGGGCTAGAAAGGCAAAAGGACAGATGAGTAAGTAAAGCTAGATTTCACAGGTTAGGACACATAAGGGTAAAAAACAGGAACTGCCAAAAATCGGTCTGAGCTAGATCCTACAAGGGATATAAAACCAAACAGCAAAATGCCCTTTGGAAATATACAGCAGAAGGAAACAAGGAAAAAAGTTTGCTTGCTAGTCCTGATGAGTGGGTAACTTGTAGATTAAAGATCGTTTAGGTGTGATCCCAAAACTAAAGGAACAATTTACCCAGGTTTTCAATAAGGATGGATGCTCTGATGGCAAAGGCAAAGGCAATATATAGACTGGGAATAAGGATATGGAAATTAAAGCTAGTCCCCTGGAGAAGAAATCAAAACTTGAGGAGAGTTGCAAACGAGTATGGGAAGGGAGGAAGTGGGAGTAGTCTCTACACTAGAAATAAGGTCTGGTACATGATGTAGGTGTATTTGTGAGCTATTTTTAGGAAATCTCCCAAATCAAATGTGGTACTTTCTTAATGGAAACTTCTTACAAGGAGAAGGGAAGGGGGGCACCAGATTAGAAAACTTCTCCAAAAATGATCCCAACAAATATCATTATTTGACTTCAGTAGTACGGCTTTACACCACCTTTGGAAGGAAAGGAGAACAGAAGACATGGAGATAAACACAAAGTGGCTTGCTAATACCCTAATCTCAATAAGAACTACTGACTAAACACGAGTGTCTCCCAATGGTTTTCTTGCCACTCCTGGCTCTGCTCAACTCCAGCTAGATCCATGAAAACCCCAGAAACAAGGAGAGCACAGGAAGCAAACGCATGTAACCATGTCACATACACATTTTCTGGCTGTATTTATACAGTAAAAGCATACTCTACAATCACTTAGCCTTTCTTTTTCCATTTCATTCACCATTTTCTGTTCTCCTACAGACTGTCTTGTTCTTTGACTAGCTGGATAGAATTTTTTAACTTCTTCTGGTTTCAGTTCATTTTTCTTGAAAACATGACAAAATTCCCGACTGCTGTATATCAGGGGAGGGCTCGTCAGGACATTGCCCAGTGGTATTTAAAGTTCCCTAACCAGGAAATATCTTTCCTGAAGAATCCTGGGGGTATGTTTTCTGTCTCCCTTACGTGTGTCTTGCCACTTGTCTTGTCACTGACAAGTACATTCAAATCTACCTCAGTCACTTCTCCCTGATCAGCTTATAGTGGAAGTTTGTATCAGAGACCTTCTTGTCCTAAAGGGGTTTTTTAATGTCCTGTAGTCAAATATTTTTCAGCCACATCTGTCATCCTTCTTCCATACTTTCCTGCTGATATCCTCATACTGTTCTGTATGATGATGCTTCCTAACTCTGTCAGTGCTGCACTCGTCTTGTTTGTGTAAAGGTCATTAATGGAAACTAACAGGGTCAGATCTTCTAGGAACCTCCCGCTACTTCACCTTTAAAACTAGCTATTTCCCCTGTAGCCAGTTCCTGGCTGTGATCTAGTTCCCTACCGTAATTTCCATATCTCCAATCTGACTGTGGTACTGAAATCTAAAATAAATGTCAATCCTAGGGTATAAATGCTTTCATAGCCAGAGAGGGACTGAGGAAGATGTTTAAAACATAGATACCTGTCTGTTTTGTAAAGGAAGAAACAATCTTCTACCCCAAGAGCAGTACACCATGGTAAAGGTTGCAGAGATATAACAGAGCATATACAGGCCAACAACTAAAGAACAGAAAAAAATGTCAGGGCTTTTCACTAAAGTATTTTTCTGTTGCTTTTTATATTACGGTTTCCTAAAAATATTACTGCTTTCAAAAAGAAAACAGAAGTGCCTGGAGAAGAGTTACTTGTTTGTCAAACATGACACGAGTCCCTCCGGCAATATGCCTGGATAGAGGCCTGAGTATCCTGGTCTGACATCAGCTGGCCCTGCTTTGAGCAGGTGAGTTGGACTAGAGCCCTCCTGATGCCTCTTCCAGTCTGAACTATCCGATGGCCCTGTGAGGCTTAGACGCCCTCGATGCACCAGCAGAAGGGCTGAGCTGACACAGCAGGGGTGTGCGGGCTGCCCGAGTGCACAAAGTGAGCCCTCTCTCAGGCACTCCTGTCTAATTTCTGTCCCCCCTCTCCAGGGAAGGATGCCTGCCAGGTTTTAAAGGGGCTCTATCACAGCCCTGTGAGACTCAACTATAGTGCTCTGCAGAGGCTTTACGTTACACAAAGTGAGCAGCAAGAACCATGACACCAAGCAAAGCTGACCTCTATCAGACACCTACTCTCCGAGTACAGCACAGTATCCAAGGAAAAGCAACCTTCAGGCTATTCTCACGACCATGCGGTCCCCTGGCAGGACAAAAAATAGAGACATGTAAAAGTAACTCGCACTCATTCTTCTCACTGCAGACATGTGCTCCCACCCTGGGCACAGCAAGGGGGGATGAGGAACAGTACGCTGCCTGTCTCCTTCCTGAAAACGCCCTGCCATCCTCGCTTTAGAAAGCAAGAAAAGCAAATAAAGAAATCAAATGAACTCCAGACCACAACCCTGCTGACCCCCAGGGATAATGCACTACAAGAGAATAAACCTGAAAGGATTGATGCCCAAGTGTGGTTCCCTGCCCGCTGCTTCTCCAGGTCTGCTGCGAGTGACCTGATAAAATGGTGAAAAGAGAAAGCGCCACTTGGGTCAGTGCAGCTCCCCTCCGGTGAGTAGCCCAATGCCTGAAGCATCCCCTAACAATCCGCTGGCATACACCGTCTAGATAGATGCTGAAAGAAAGCTGAAGAAATACTACAATACACTCAAAAGGTTCAAAAAACCATATTCTGAAAGAGTCAGTAAATTCTGCCCCCTGCCATAGAGACAACTTCATTGCACGTATTCAATGAGAGCTTTCTTGGACGCATTTGCAGGAGTTGGTTGGTCTCCAAGACTGATAAAGTCCCAAGGCTGTGTCTAAAGAGTCAGGAAAGAAACAAAGACCAAGACCTTTCTGATAAAGAAAAAGAAGGTCCTGACTGAGTGTGTGTTACACTGAGTGTTACTTGTGACAGCAAGTGTTTGTTTCTCTCTTGAGAGTGGGCTGGAGCATGGGCAAGACTTGTTCTCCTGGAGCATGACAAAGAAAAAGGTAACATGCTTCTTAACTGAACAGGAAAAGAGATTTAAAGGCAAATAATTTTCCATCGAGATGTGACTTCCACAGATTTGAAAACTTCCTTGAGAAAATTCTGATTTTGATTTACTATTTTTATTTCTAAATAAAAATAGTAAATTCTGTTCTTCTACCAGAAGATCTAAATTAAACAACTTGTCTCCATGGCTTCAGCATTAATTTCTGTGTCTTTTTCAGTTGTTCGGTGCTTCATGGGTGCTGCTGTTAGGTACTTGATGACCCCATGATCTCTGGACATACTGCCTAAACTATGTAACTGATGGCACACTGTGATAGCATAGCCAGAAGCACTCATTGCTCCCGAACTGTTCATTTCAGGAACACTTTTGTGACAAACATTTCTATTTCACCTTTTAATATGCTTGAAGGTAAAAACCAAACCCAAAATACTGGAAATTCCCTCCAGGTAAAAATTCTGCTTTCCCATTACCTGTACCTTTAGTCGGATAAACAGAAAATGAAAATGAAAACGAAAACATCTCTGCAAAGGCTTCTCACTTTGGCACAAAGGCAGGATTGAAGGCAGGTTCATTTCGAGCATATTTTATTCTTCCACGTGAAATACTATGGAACCAGCCAAGACCCTCCAGGTTCCTTTGCCCAGTGGGGCTTCTCACTGACCCAGTCCAGCCAACACCTGCAGCCTTTGGGACAGCAGGGTCGGCCATGACCGGTGGCAGCTGTTGAGAAGTCTGAAAGCATACAAGCTGCTTAACAACGAAATATCAGGTAAAAAAATGAATTCACGTGGGACCGTGCCAGCAGCCCAGAGCTCACCCCCACCCCCTTTGATTAAACTGTCAGAACATATTCTTTGAGCACGTAGCGTCCCAATACCGTGGTGTTTGTCTATGGCTCAGTGGCACTGGGAGGAAAGGATTTAGCTGTCTGCAAAACAAACACACAAGCAAAATCACAAAGCACTAGCAGGTGAGACCAGAGGCACAAACCCCTCTTTTCCAATCAATAGCTCTACAGTGCTTACAAACATGTGCCAGGAACCAGGCTATAAAACAGACACCTATGTCAGCGATGACACCTTGGGGGTGAGAATCATTCCCCTCTTGCCAGCAATAGGGTAAATCCACCCCGCTGAATTCCACAGAGGGCTATTCCTATTTATCCCACTATTCATCAGAAGACAGTCAGGGTCTTGTTGTGCCCTTGACATCCTCTGCCGCCTGTCCTCCTCACTAAGCGTACCATGGCTATTCTCACAGACAGAAGTTGTTTCTTGATGAACAACGAAAAGAAATTGAGTATAGAAGTACCTTTCTGAGCCTTTGCGTGCCCAGCCCCTCTCCCCAGCCGAGGAAGCGCCCTGCCCTTGGGGCTGGCGCTGGAGGGCACAGCAGAGCCGCGGGCAGTCTCACCGTGTCACGGAGCCGCAGGGCTCGGGACAGTGGCTGAAACCGTAGGTCAGGCCGCGTTAGCTGAAGCGGAGCCTGGCCAGAACACAAAGGCTACAACTAAGCTTGTAGGAAATGTCATTGGATCCTTAATTATTAAAGGTAGGCAGCATCTTGATCCCTTGTTGTCGTGAAAGGCAGATTATACACATGCATGCGGAGATGGTGGTTATACCTCTGTGCAAAGTTCAGTTGCACTCACAATAAATTTTAAAACATTGTCAGCTACTCACTATCGTTCCCTTCCTAGAGCCCCTGATTGTGTCAAGTTATCAGATTTAGAGAGGGCATTTGGTAATTATATTCCAAATTCAATCCTTATTTCTTTTTAAAATTTACAAGCTTACCTTAATATAAAAATATTCCCCTTAGGGTTTTTTTGCAGAATTAGAAACGTAAAAAATTATTTTATAGCTGCAGGAAGGCATGCTTTCTGAGATGACACTTGTTTATGTAAAGAGATTATTCAAATACAGCGGCAGTCTCTTTCAAGTAACTGGAAGGTTACATTCAGAAAAAAAGATCCTAAGATCGCTTAGCCTCTCCAGAGTGAAGAGATACCACCACCTTCCTCAAACCCACTGCTCCCCTCAGCCTTTCCAACAGCATGCAGCTGAGGAAGGTGTGAGCGAAGAGAGCAGGCAGCAAGAGGAACAGTCTTTCATTTTTACGCTGAACCACGTCCCCCAAAACATGGCATAGCACGGGATCATATGGGCCAGTAAAGGTACACAACATACAGGTGGGAGGAAAGTGGAATATAGTCAGCCGTGACCTGCAGTCTGCAATTAGTTACTCTTCCCAAGTGATTTCTATTGCTGTAAAATGAGGGCGGGAGAGACCGTGCCCATGTGGGTATGCGTTAGCCTCACCTTCTCAGGGTGCAGATGACCCCGCAGGCCACAGGGAACTCACCGCGTTGGTGGAGAAGCTCACGTGCTCCAAGCTGGTCCCTCAGATTTGTACTCACAAGACCCTATTCGCACTTACCTTTTCTCTGAAAGTTTCTCTAGGAAAGCAAATGTTACCGTTGCCAAATGAAGCACGTTGAGGTAAGTAGACTGCCATGGTCCTTCCACGCAAAAAGAAGTAATTCACCTACAGGGAACTTTTGCCCCATTCCAGCTGTTTGCTGAAACTTTTCACATTAGCACAGCCGTTGGCTGTTTCAGGCCCTTTTTTGTTATCCAAGCTGGGAAATGGCAGAGAGGTAAATGTCTGTAGCATTTTCTGGTGTGAAAGGACTCAGCAACAGTAGGAACATATAATTGAAAGAATTTCTCTTTTTTTTTTTGGGGGGGGGGGGGTGTTAATTGCTTGCAATCTCTTCTTTTTTAAAAACAAAAAAACCCTAAACATTTACCTCCTAGTGCAGTTACTGCCTCTGCTGAGAACTGAAGGATTCAAAGAAATTTTCTGGACATTAAGCTTTTTCCTTTAGTATTTTATCATCTATCATATACAATAGAGCAATGCTTCCTTCTCCCCTTTCTTCTGTGGGAGTGACTCAGCCCAAAACGTTGCACTGAATCTAGGAAATGAGACACCATGAATGAGCTCTGTGACCAGAAACAAGGAAAGCTCAGCTCTCCAGGTGGAGAATTCAGAAGTTTCGCAGTACCTCCTAGGAGAGTCTCTGCTTTCCGACCTCAAACCTTCAGCCCTTGAAACCTTCAAAACTGAACTGGGATTTCGGCGTAGAGCAGAGAGTGCATATTGGCCTTGGGAGGAAAGCAAACTGGGTTCAACTGTCGATATCTGCTACCTGGGGTCTACAGTATGGCATTTGCCATCTCTGTTCCTTACTGCCTCCCAGGCTGGTATCACACTGCTGCTATACTGCTGGCTGGAATGGTGGAAACCTGTTCACCCCAGTCCAACTCAAGCAGTAGCAGAATAGCTAGGCGAGTTACGAGTTTCACTTGTGGCCACAGTGGACACACAGTATCGGGATGCAAGAGAGGAAACAATTGGAAATTGCCCTCCATTTTGCTCTGTGAATATCAAGACTGGGTGATACATTAAGGTAGGGTTGTTATAGCAACCCGATAGTTATCTCAAAAAAACCCTGCAGTCTGATTTCTGCAGAGATTGCTTCAACAAAGCAAGGCTTGAGGGGTGAGGTAGTATCTTTCAGTATGCAACGGGAAAAAGAAATCAAACAAGCTTTTGGACATAGCAGCCTTCTTGAAGAACTGTTTATGCTCTTGAAAGTTTGTCTGCTTTATCCAATTATTTCAGTTGCCCTCAGAAGAACTTCATATCAAACTCTTCTTACTTATATCTTTAGTCTGTCTTGGCTACAATACTCCTGTGACAGACAGCCAGCCACACCGAGATACACAACTGCTTTCAGAGGTGCTGTGTAGTGGGAGATCACAGTTAGCTATCAAAAAGAGCAGTTGGACAGAACTTACAAAAAATAGTACCTGTCTCCCATACATACAGAGTCCAGCTCAACAGAAATACAATAACATTGTCACACTAGTTTCCATGATTAAAGTGATTCCAGAAAAAAAACCAACTGAAAATGACCAGCAAATGTATTTTTCCCCTTAGTTATTGTATTTATGAAGCGGTGCTGAAAAATCCTGTAGCAGGAGCTTTATGCTATATGGACTGGAGGGAGGTATGAAAAAGAAAGTAAGATAGACAAGGCAGGGAATGAAATGAAGAAAGATCTCAAGAACCAAGGATAAGATCATGAAACACACAAAAAACTTAGAAAAATTTTAATGTCCAGCTGGTAAAGAGTGAGGAAGTCAAGTCACTGTTGGACATAGGCTTAAGGTCAAGAATGTGGAACACAAGGGATGCCTCTTCCACGCATAGTGCTGCCCGACCGCAGGGCTGAGTGCTGCCGCTGCTTCGGTGATATCCAGCAGACCTGTTAAATATAAAAGCTGAATTTGATATGTTTGTGATCTGCACCACACCTGTGTGCCCCTGTTCCCCACAGAGAAACCCTGAGCTCTTCAAGACCATATGTAAGTTTATAGCCCTTACAGGACCTAGATTAGTTCATTTTTCCATAGAGCTCTGAAGGAAATAATAATTTTTCTGACATTTTTGCATTCCTACATTTTAAATATTTGTCAGTCCCAATGCCAAGAAAGGGTTCTTCTACTTTGGCGAGCAAGTACACCAGTGAACCCCGAGAGACCAGCTAAACCCTGAGAGAAAACCTGACCAGAGCCCTGAAATGACCAGTGCAGGGGAAGAACATCCCAGTAGTCACCAGCAGCAGAACCTGGTGAGGAGGAAATTCCCCAGCTGGGCACAAACAATGGGATTCGGCTTTTGCACAGCAGATCTGTATGATGCACACACGTGCTCACAAAAAGTGAGCCTCTGAGTGTCCACAGGCAGCATTATCCACATTTCTGCCAAGCACAGCTGCCGCTAGATTTGGGCCCATGTCAGGGGAGCAATGCGCCCTCCCACCTCCCCGCAGCTCTGCATCTCGTTGTTCCTTCCGCCGTATCCCAGAGGCTGGTCCCAGGAGAAGAGGATGTGTGGCCGTACGGGGGTTGCAAAGGAGGGCCCGTGCTGGCTGCACCGTGAGCTGGGGTGGGAGCGAGGGGTTGGAGAAGGAGAGCAGCGAGAGTCAGAGCTGCGCCGGCTGATGGGATTAGAACTTCTCTGGAAAGGATTTCAAATGCCCTGGCCACAGGAGTGGCACTATGAATGTTGGCGGAGGCATCCACTACAGGCTGTGGTAAGTGGTGACTCTGATTAGGAAGTAATTTAGCCTAGAGTATAAAACTGTAGATGCGAGAAACTCTCACAAAATCTCTGGATGGGGAAAAAAGTGCAGGAGATGCTCTGTGAGGAACAAGAGCCTGAGGTGATCCTTGTGGAGCTGAGGTTAACCCAGGAAGGCTATGCGACACTAGTGCCGCCAAACTGGTACGGGCCACCACGAGCAGCATTAAACAGAGACTTCGAGTTTTCAAAGCTCCTCACCGGGCCAGCTCTCCGTACTCCACATTAGCAGAGCAGTTGTGCAGAGGCTGCACACCAGTCAGGCTGGGCACTCTTCAGACTCTTCCATGAACAAAGGGATAATGGGCCCATTTTCTCTCAGTGCTTGTTCTGTTGTTTGAAAACTACAGCATTTAAGGCAATGGCATGAAGTCTTATTTAGCAGCAAAATGGAAAAGGTACAAATTTCTCTCCATCGTGCCCTGAAAAGCTGCCTTTAGTTTAAGCAGAGGGGACAGTGCTTCAGGGGATTAAAGCTCAGTAAATCATTCGTGTGCTCTTCCCTGCACTGCCAATGGTTTTCTGTGTGACATCTTTTAACTGGTCCGAAGTTTTGCCTACCTGCTGACCTGGGATACATTCGAGCAGATTGATCTCACCACTCCTGGTTTTGGTACGTGCTATCCTGAAATTAAAGGATGTCACAGTTCGCACATCAGCTATCATTTTGCAGATGGCTGTGGATTAGCTGCTAAACAAGAAGGATGAAACAGTAGAAAGCACTACTTTACATCCATCTTGGAGAGAATCATAATGGAAGGCACCAAAATACAGTACATCAGGCACACTAGCATCATTTTCCTTCTACAGGACCACAGTTTGCCAACATCTCTGCATGAGCAAGTGCTGTCTGTTTAGAGCGCATACATAGAAATACCAGTTACTCTTACCCTTCTGCAGCCAGCAGCTTCCCGTCGTGATGTTTACAGCAAAACCACACTCTTTCCAAGCTTTTGGAAATGGCTTTATGGCATAATGCAGAGCAGGCAAGCGTAACGCTGTCGGTACAGGTGTAAACCAGAGTGGAAGAGCAGCAAATGGACCCATTATCACCCTTCAGCCCTTTGCTTCCTTTTACTTAAATGGTGCTTTGTACACGTTAAGTATGAAAATGAAGGATTGCAGATATTCTATTTCAATTTTATTTAGTATTAAGTACGTATTTAAGGCAAGCCCTTGGGCTGTTAGACATCTTCAGACAGAGATCCTTTAATAACTGAGGACAGATTTGAACAAGCCATTAAATGACTGAACTAAAAATTGAATGATTAAAAGGAAAAAGACATGGACTTATTTCTAATTTTAACAATATCATAGTGCTTCTTATGGCTGTCTTCAAGCCTGAAAAGGCAAGCTCTTGCTTCCCAATCATCTTGTTTGTACCACCAAAATGTGACCCCTACTTTATATGTATGCACTGTTTATGCAGGGGCTTCTTCAGCAGCCTTATTGGTATTCACTGTTGTTGTCTTTTGTTCCACACTGAGCTTGTGCAATTCAGGACATGAAGCATTTCTGTGGTGTAACAGGATTTTTTAATAAGTGATGGACTCTATAAAAAACATGCTTAACCATACTGTCCAAAATATTCATTACATGTTTAATTTGGCATTATTTTTAACAGACTTTGAGGTGATTTTGTGTTAATATCAGGGTGTTTTAGAACCATGAGAATAGCACATTTAAATGGTAAATAGTTGTGTCAGGTTATCTAGTACCTACATTTGCAATCTAAGCTTTTTTCCTGAGGGAATGAGAGGATTACAAATATTTTTTAGTATGAATTTCCTTTTCCATTTTTCTTTTACTTCTAGACCTTCCTGTTGCTATCATCACTTTCCAAATATAAATAGATGCAGCAGTTAACATTACTGACTATATATTATACCTGGAAATAAGCAATTAACCAAGGTGTTTTTTTCTTAATTAGAGATGTAAAAATGATGTGGTTTAAAGTGTGATGTTAGTCATCTATGTGACCTTAGAAAAGCCAGACAGCAGTCTAATTCTGCATTCCTGTGAAGTCTCCCGGCAAAATGAGTTTCATGAAGTGTCACGATCAAAGCTTCTCTGAAAGCATCTAAGATTACAAAGATGCCAAGTTCATCCACATCTCCCCTGAAGCAGTTTCCACCGAAAGAACTGGCCTGGCATCACCCTTTTTTTGAGAGTGGAAGTATAGTCAGATGATTTACTCCTGGAGTGAAAAATATTTCTATAGCTTTAAACAATATCGAGATATGACTATCTTACTGCCAGCTCTGTGGGCAGTTGAACAACGCTGGTAATGATGCATTACTGCATGCCAGAGGCTGGTGTTGACTTTGGATGGCTAATCTTGGTCTGCAAAGCTATCTTGTTTAGCATCCAGCAGAAAGATGCTGAACCCAGAGAAAGGGTAGCAAGGCTTCAGTCTGGGGGTTGAATACATCCCAAAGGAGTTAAGGGAGGTGAGTGGCTTGTGAATACCCAGGGATGCAGACTTAAGCCCTGAACAGTTTCATGATGAAGTGTTGAACGCTATAAAGCTCTACAGCAACCCTGCTTTATATTCTCTTCAGGTAGCCACCCCTTCATACAATGACCTTTCTTCTCCTGCTCCTGCCCCTCTTCTCGTTTCCTCTACTTCTTGCCAATCACTTTCTTCTTTCTTGGAAGCAGTAGATTCTTTTCTCTGATTTGAATGATGAACTGTTTACAGCTGTTTTTTAAAAAAGAGAATCACTATATTTGAAATGAGTGTAAATTCCCAGGCTTTGATTATATACAACGCTCTGAATTTTTACATAGGCAGTAAAAATTAAAACAGTAGGTCTTTTTGGAGTTGCGAGTATGAAAAGAAAATGTCAGGATGCCTGCCTGATCAGAGCTTTTAAGATGCAGCCAAACCAAGTTTCTTATTGGGCTACCCGTCTGGAGAGCAACAACAACAAAGCATTTTCACCTAGCATTGAGGCATCCGGGAGACCGGCGCGTTACTGAAAAGGTTAGGAGGAGAGGTTTTCCCCTTCCTGCACTGGAGAACATCAGAATAGATGGATATTCAATATAGAAGTTTATCTTGATCACTCCGGTCATTAACCATAGTTGTTCATGAAAAATCTGTGTCCTGAAGCATGAGACAGATATTTCCTATTAAATTTTAACTCAATCATGCAAGTGTGAAGGGAAGCAAAACGCCTTTTGTTGATTAAGGACATTGTGGCATACAGCTCTGCCATTACCTGGGCCGTGCCTTTTCATACTTCCTGCCAGAAGCAGAGGATCTAACATGGGAATTGAATAGTTTTGTTAAATTATTTAAAACTTTGGCTATAAACTAAGGGATATGGAAACTGAAACTTTTGCTTTAATATTTTTAATGTAGCTATAAAAAGATTGAAGTGGATTTTGAGTTTAGGTTGGACTAAAAAGTAGGCATTGACCCTCCCTCCCCCCCAACACAATATAATATGCAGAGTCCACATAGGTGCACTAGCCCAACTCAAGCAGTGAACGGTAGAAAATGCTTAGGGAAAATTTATAAGAAATAGGGCAAATAAGGCATAGGCCTTCCCCTTGCAGCTCTTCCAAGCCTCTGTTGCGGAGTTTGCATCCAGTCCTTCATTTAGGATATAGCTGGTCAAGTAAGACACCAAAGTTGTGCTGCTCTCAGGGTGTCACATCCAAACAGTAGCGCAACCCAGCTTTGGAAGGGTCCTCTTTGCAACTCAGTGCTGTTCATCATTCCCTTATTGTCTGCCCAGCCCAGCATACACAAACTGCAAATAAATAATGAGACAAAAAGATGAATTCTAGGACAAAAAAAAGCCTTATTTTTCCAGAACTTGTGGATTTAATCCAACAGCGAGCTCTGAGGCTGCACGATCATTGTGCTCTCGTGAAACAGTAACGCATAGTTCTTCCCTTCCTGCTGGATTTATTGCCTGCAAATATCAGCCTGTGTGTAGGTCTTATCATCTGATACATTTGTTTTAGTAGTCAGTATAATATGAATTGACTACTAGAAAATGCATATTTGTTTCACAGCCAAGCTGCAATACAAAATATATTTCCCACACCTTTATTTATTATTTTTTCATGTTTATTAATATATGAAGTCAAATACTATTACTCTTACTGAAGTCAGTAGGGTTGCCTGGGCTAAGGAGCGCTTTAATTTACATGAGGTTATCAAACTGCAGCCTTTGCCACCAGCCTAAATTTAGGAGGGAGATTCTTGCAGCAGCCAGAGAGCGAAGCAAGACGTGAGAGATGACAGGAGAGTGGATGCTGGTGGGCAACACAGCAGCAGGAGGGGCAGAAAGCAGGGGTGGCTAAAGACTCTTGAAAACTAGTCCCCAGGTGCCTCCCTAGGGCCCCTGATCACTCAGACCCTACATGATTACTAGCTGTTCTGGTCACTTCGACTTTAACTGCCTTTCGCTTTCCTATTCTGGTTGTACATCGAGGGTAACGACAGCAGTCAATTCTACCCCATTGTTATGACAATAAATATATGATGCATTCAAATACTGAGGTGAGCAACCCAAGAAGTCCATAAGGAAAATGATAAATCTGCACTTAGTCCAGCGCTTAAGCAGGGTGCAGGAAACAAAAGAAGCAACATACTGACTAAGAGGTTTCCTCTGGAAAATGGAGTTGGAGATTACAAAAGTAAATCAGTCATCACAAATCAGTCATCACAAGGGGGCAGCTTTACACACATGTATTGCCTCACAGTGTCTTAATTATTGTGACATTGTTCTTTAATTTCATGTCCTGTTCTGGGCAAAATATGCAGCTTTACTTCCATGGCTTCACAGAGATTGAGGAGTGTATTGTGTATTTCTCAGGAAAGCTGACCTTCAAAGGAACCATCACACCACGGTTTTCAGAAAAGGTCTTAAAGTATCAGCCTAGGGCTGTTCAGAGCTTGGGAACCAAGTGTCACCCTTTGCAGGGACTGGTGGTGCCCAGGGCAGCAGCACGCTCAGCTCATCAGCGGTGCCCAGTGCACATTTAAATCATGAGAAATTAGGGATATGATAAGGGCAATAGGAACCTTCTAATGGCATGATTGCTCTAGCAGGGCGAACTGATGCTGCTGTTGCTTGTGGTGCTTGGACTAGCAGTGAGTTCTTGATGTGGTGGTGAACCAGAAAATGGTGAGAGACAAACTGGCTGCCAGTTTCAGGAAAGCAGAGCCATCATAGGCACTGAGTGTATTAATGCCAAAGAGATCTTTGTTTCAAACACTTCAACATGCACAAAAGCAGGAGGGGAAAAAACCACCAAATCACCTGCTGCTCGGTTCCTGTGAAGTTAAAAGCCAGTAGCAAACTAAAGATTTTTAAATCTATTGCACCAACGTCTCGTTATCAAATGTCTCTGAGATATTGATATGAATAACACAACTTCAAATATCAAACTACTTTTCTATTGGTTTCTGGGTGATGTAAATACCTGCCAGAGAGAGCATGCCAGGTAACACAGATTAGCCAAGGTGCTGCCACAGCTCTGAGATCCTGAGGCTGAGATTTAGAAAAGAAAGGGAATGAGCACACATGAAAGTGAGAACACACATAAAAAGAGAAGTCTGTAGCTTTCATTTTTAAAGGATACAAGTCTTGTTTCTGGCCACAGCATTTTTGTGTTCTTTCACCCGGCGTAGCCCTGACACACGCAAATCACTCTTAATTGTAGGAGGTGCCTTGCACAAGAAAGAAATCTGAGGAGTTCTGAATCTTTAAAAATTATTTGTGCAGAGTTTGTTCTCTCTGGGGAAAAGTACCTGTCAGCAATCAGGAAAGATCTGTTGCAAGACACGTTTAAAGACATTATTTCTTTTTTTTATTTTTTAAATGCCAGATACCTTTGACAAAATAGCATATAACAGTAAGAAGCTCCTGCTTGATTTTGGTCTTCTCAGATTTCTTTGTTTTAGGAGTGTGGAGGAACCATTTCATCTCCAGGAGCCCTGGACCCTGACACATGCGGATCTAGTAAGCATAGTTTAGTAACTTAGTGATGCAGGCCAAGTTATTGTGTTGAAGAAATGAGTAGAGAAAAACTAAAGTACTTACAAGGTATTTTTACCAAGGGAATTGTTGCATAAAGTAAGGAAATAGGTCATCCATTGGCAACTTGTAAAAAAAAAAAAAAATGTAAACATATATAAAATATGGTTTTGCGTATATACACGCGTATTTATAGTTAAAAAGGAAAGTGTTAAATATCTGGCAGGGAAATTAAGATACTTTTTCTACAATAAGAGAATCAAGCTCAAAGCCTCCAGGAAGTTTATTTTGTGTAGAGCTTACATACTGTTAAATGTAATGTGAGAGTAGAAGAACAGTCAAATTTCACAGGAGGGGTCTTAGCCAGGAGTTTTATTATTTGTTTACACTATAAAACCCTACATAAGTCTCTACAGTTGAGGCATGCAAATGCTATACAAATTTGCTAGAGTTTTAAATGCCTCGCTGAATGAAAATGAGAAACGCAACAGACAATCAAGCTCAACCTGCCAATGTGTCTGGTAAAATTCCTGATAAAAGCCATTTCCTGACAAAGCAGAAGAAAAACAATTCTCCCTGGTTTAGGCAATCCAGGGAGAACTCAGTGGTGAAACTGAGCTCCAGGGATTCACTTGGGGTCCTAAGTTAGCACAGCAGTAGGAAAAGAAAATCTTTGAATTGCAAACTGTGTTTGATGCACCTAAAGCATTATCTTGATACAGGAGTGGCTGCCGCAGCTGCCACTGTGGTCAGCCGGGAGTGGCGAGGGACCACGTCCTTCTCTGACATTGCCATGGTAAGGGTCACGGTGATCGCTCGTAGGGCAAGTACTGAGAGCCAGGGAGCTCCGGCAACCAGTTCTCCTTCTCAGAGATGCTGGCATCATCCCTCAATGAACCCACAAAGCAAACTGACTGCAAGGATGCTCAACCTATTAAAATTCAAGTAGTTTTTAAAATCTCGGGTTTGCCATCATCCCCTCTCTTACATTTTATGTCTATTAAATTTATTTATTTCTGTCTTTCCTAGTCTTTTGTTTGTGTTTCTCTTTTTCCAATTTCAAACTTAACAAAGACCGGTCAGTTACCCATGATACCTGATCAATGCAAGTGCTCACTGGGAAAGACCTTGCTGCAGCCTGACAGACAAGCTGTGGGGGATTAACAGCCTATCTTTTGAAAAACGTCACTGAATCTGAAATAAAATGAAAGGGAGAACTTTTCCAAAGAAATTTTATTTTTTTAAGTTGTCTATTTAACTTTCACCAGCATTTAAAAAGGACTCCGCCAGCAGAGGTGGGTGAGAGCTGGTTGGCATCCCCGCGGCAGAAAGCCTAACAGCGTGTGCTCTGCAGCGACCGCAGCAGGACTCCACGAGCGTCTTGGGAGCCGATCACGCAGCTCCTCTTGAGGCAAGAGGATAGGAATTTATTTTGTGTTCTATCTTTCTTTTTTTCCCTTCCTTGTTTACTGGTGTAAAGAACACCATCTAATCTTTTCCCATTTCTTCTGAGAAACAGCCAAGTT
The DNA here is from genome assembly GCA_009819775.1 of Phoenicopterus ruber ruber. Classification (NCBI taxonomy): domain Eukaryota; kingdom Metazoa; phylum Chordata; class Aves; order Phoenicopteriformes; family Phoenicopteridae; genus Phoenicopterus; species Phoenicopterus ruber. The sequence continues at coordinate 54,059,149 of CM020217.1, forward strand.
CCCTTCTTTCTAAGACTTTCCACGCGCTCCAGCCTTCTGTACTTACCTGTGGCAATCTGGAATACCGTTTTACACTGTGTGGTTTCAGTTCAATCAAATGCTTAAGTGTTTAACTGCTTTCCCACACAGCGATACCTTAATATGCTAATAGCCACGCACTTGTGTTAGAACTTCCTTCAGTGAACGCTGTAAGCCAAACCAACCAACCCAGAAAAGTCATATTTGCATAGTTAGGCAATAAAGTGCTTTTCACCATGGTATTAAAACACAGCTAAAAAGCAATAGTAAAGAATCATAATCTTTTTACAGTATCAAATACTTTTTACAGTATTTCACTATACTGCTACAACTTGACAAAAATATTTTGTGTCATGGAAGATATTTTCATCTAACAGGAAAATAATTATATGTCAGTTTAGTTTAGAAATAACATACGTTCATTCAGCCAGAGACTGCATGGTAGGTCTGTATAAGCTGAACATATTTTTCCCCCAGGTTCTCCTCCTATAAATAAATCTCTGTGCCAAGTACAGCTCAGACAAGTAGTCCTGATTTCAACTGGTCTGCTCACATAAGTGAAAATGACTTTCTCGCATAGCACCTGCTGCATGGGGACTTCAGGTACCAGGCTGCGAGGGGGACACGGGAAACAGAAAACTGCACTGCCTTTCTTGCACCACTGAGAATTTCCACATACATCATTTCAAAAGTTATATATATATAAATCCACATATATAATTTGGAAATTTATAAACCAGTTTTGCACCTGAGTGGAAATACCTTGCATACCGGAGATGAAGTTAGCAAGATACACGGATATTCCTCTCGCACCAGGACTGACAGAGCCTTCAAAAACCATCTGTCAGCAAGCTCTGCGGTGGCTTCTTAGCGCATACATTCAGCCAACAAGACCGTGCTTAGTCCTGTTTAGAGATGCGGAGGAAATGATGATGACCATTTTCCTGACAGGCAATAACTTCTTGTTAGTAAAGCCATCAGAACCATCAGGTAAATATGTAGTTCAGTACATAAAGTAATTTCAGGCATGCATATTATTTACTGAACTGCCTGTAACAAGTCTGGTTTGTTTTGGCCTGTTCTATCAGTCAGTGCTTTAGAAATACTGATTACATTTTTTCTGAAAAATAGATACCTGACACTTTTTTGAATACTATTTTTCAAGTTACTGTAAAATCCCCTGAAGTCTCTACACACTCCGAAGGTGATTACTAAAAAGCCATTTCGTACAATCAAGTGTCATATTTGTCTTCATTTACATACACTCTTTTGTTGACTTTGCAGGGATTATGGCTGTGTGAGTAAAGGCCCTACATCAGTAAAATATTACTATGCAAATAGTGACCGAAAAACTTTTGGTCAACCATCATTTTATTGAAGTCTTGAAACTAAACCTTCCACACAGCACAACAGTCTGAATTCCAAGAGAATTAATTTATTCATAATAAGATAATCCTTTCACAGCAGAGAACATAACTTTTTCTTCTGAAACTGAGCTGAAAAACGTCATCATTTCTGAACTAAAACCCTGAATGTTGTGTTTCAGCGTAGAAATGGTTTATAGCTCTATGATATGGTAACATTTCCTCTTCATTTGAGAGAGATTAGCATGCAGCTTACAATAAGCAAGAAGGGTCAAAATACATTTAAAATTAAAAAGAATCTCCTTTTCCATTGTAATTTATGGAATAGCCTGATTTCTGAGAGTCCACCAACTTGTCTCCTCTGTCACTTATCCTTTAAGAAACTGCTTCCCTGCAGGAGTTTTCTAATGATAAATTTTAACTCTCAAATTTCAAAATGCCTTAAAGTTTTCATTAAAATTTAGAAGAGTGTCAGTACCATCGTTTCAGCTTGGAATGGTCAAAATCTGTTTCTGAAGGATACTATATGTTTTCTTCTGTTCTAAAACTGCAGGTATTCTCATTTTTATGGAGAGGACTTCAATTAGAAGTCTATCTTCTTTCCTACATATAAAACCAAAACATTTAAGAGCACAGAGGAAATGTAGCCCTGAGCCCTCTTGCTCAGTGACAAGATATATGGTTTGTATTTTTCTAATATTCTCAGCATGAATTAGCTGGAGTCAGCTGAAAATGGTCATCAGTGAAATGCTTCTCTCCACTTGGCATTGGAGGGATTTAGGATGGGAAAATTAGAATTTAGCAGACATTCAGAATGAAAAAAAAAAGGAAACCAGCCAAATCCCACAGTTCCGTATTTCAAACTCCCAAACCCACACAGAAAGAAAAGCATCCACATGGAAATCACCCTGCAAAGTCACGTTATCTTGGTTTTATTCGGTGACTCTGAGCAGATCAGTTGTTCTCTGTCTCCAGAGACACTTCCTCTGTGTTTTCTCTTTCTAAATTGTTCCTTCTTTAGTCAGTATCTCTTATTAGGAGCCCCACAAATAACATCCTCCATCTTCTCTGGCAACTTCCTTCACAAAATAAAAAGCATTTTGGGCCACACGGGACATGAAATGACTCTCCTCTCACTGGTGTGAGTGATGCATAACAAGTCAGTAGCACTCCACCAGAGCAAAATAGATACCGTGGAAGAAGACAGGGGCTTACAGTGTTCCCCCTTATCCTGCTCTTGCTGTTCATCAGCGAGTGATACACACACACACACACCCACCCACCCCCCATTTCCCTGCACCCCTTTTAAGAGGGACATAAATCTGAAGGCTCTCTTGAGAGGTCCTACTAGCTCTGCTTAAAAAGGGTTGCAGAAGAGTTGGACATTTTTGGTAGTCCTTGCTTGATTTATTAAAAAGCAAGAATTTAAAATAGGTCGATTTTTTTTTTTTACAATGAATTTTCTGTGAAGGGTGCAAAAGCGTATGCTCTCGTTTGTTCCCTTTCCCAAGCAGAGCAACTGGATTCACTCGCAGTCCGCTCACTTGAAGCGAAAAGCCAGGTTCTTTTTGTAGTTCTTTATCTTGTTTTAAAGCCAATTGTTTGCTTCTGCCAACTCGTAATTGCACAGAAAGGTTGATGTCTGTGAGTGTGAAAGGAGGTTTTCTATCATTATGTCTAATGGCTGTTCTGCTCTGTTGGTGATTATTCATTTACCTCTGATGTCTGTGGCTCTTGGCGGCAGTTGCTAGAACACTTGCAGCAGTTCCATGTTATTTCCTATATGTCTTTCACAGAATCATTTGTTTTCTGTTCCAGGAAAACATCAACATCTTAATGCAATTTATTCCTCTGACTAATGAGAGAAGTAAACCCAGTCATTTTTCTAGTTTACATTCATTTTATTCAATAAGCTACAGTTGTAGGTATTCAGGAATATTTGAATTGATAACACACCTTGAAATTTTAATCCCCGTGTGGAAAAGAAAGCATTTTTACCTGATTAGTCTCACTTTTTCCTACCACCTGCTACAGGAAACGGAGATATTAGGAAAAAATAATAATCAAATATGTTTGGTAAAGTGATATTTTGTCTCTGTGTACTTGCTGTGACCCATGAGGAGGCAGCTGGCTTTTGTCTGCCACGAGCAATAGGTTTGTCATTGGGGAATATAAATTACGACACCCTCTTTGTGAATCCCAAGACTGTGCCCAAAACACCATCATCCACTTCAGAGACTAAAATTCACATGCCCTAACTAGTCCATTTTGAAAGTCCATTTAGTCAAATAGTCTTTTTCTATAAAGGCTGTAAAATTAAATGATTACTTAGTTAATGTGAAACAGGCCAAAATGAGTCCTGGTATTTATAGAGGCAGTGCCATGGACATCAGTGGAAAGATACGTATTTACAGAATATGCATTTGATACAATCAGTACCGGTGAAAAGTATGAGAGCGCATTTGAACTGACATCCTGACACCCTATATACTTGGGTGACGGTCTGCAGCCGTAAAAAGCACCTATCCTCCCACCTTTGGTTTTAGCAGACAGTTTTACGCTTAAAAGGAAGTTAATTTCTTTAAGCCTTAAAGCTTTTTGCTTGAATTTTTAGTAGGAAGAACTTAACTATCTCTTACTGAATAAGTAATGATTCCATACATCTTAATCAGAGTATATGTCCTTCAGAGACTGAAGGTCTTGTGAAATTTCACCTGCAGCCCATCTGTAACGTCAGTTTGATGAAGTTCAGCACTTGTTTGGTACCATCAAAAATGCAGGCTCATTTCGTCATCATCTCCCTTATGCTTTCTCTGAAGGACATAAAGTTACCAGCCCAGGTCTCACTGGCTTAAATAGGTATCAAATGTATAATTTCTCACAGCTGTTATACTCGTTACTTACTACCTCTTTTCTTGTATGGTCTGATACGGTACCCAGCCACTGTTGATCAATGGAAATGTTTTTATACTGTCTTCCTATAATTTACATGGAACTTGGCATCTTTAGCTCTGGTTTTCCATGACAATGGAAATACCTGTTCAAGTGCAAACTCTACTGTAAAGTTTTTTAAAAGACAATTGTTGAAAGATAACTCAATTTTCAACGTTTAGTTTGTTCTGCCTAAGGAACTTTAGTTTTCTTCTCCAAGGAGTTAATCTGTTAATTAGTTCAGCCGCTCATTCTTATTCAATGAAAAATAATTAATCCTCCAAAAGCATTTCTTCACAACATTGAAGGATTTTATCAGATCCTCTCCATTATTATGGGGTGTTTTGCTGAGAGACTGGTGACTGGCAGAAGATGTCAGCATACCATGGATACCGTCACCAGCAACTTCTGAATCCAAAGTGCTGCAACAGAAGCTGAGACCTCGGCAGCCCAAAACCTTCTCTGAAAAATAGCCAGTTCTGTACAGCAAACGAAAAGCCGGGAGCTTCAGTAGGGGAGAGTAATAGATTTGCTTCCGGATGAACGTTACCATCCCGTAAAACATCCCTCGGGACTGATTCCGTGGGTATGAACAAGAGGCTCGAAAAGACAAATTTTGCCATGCAAGCAAATAATCTGTCACTCGCTGTCCTTCAGTTTTACTGCTGCTAGTGGGCCTCATATGGGTTTTGCTGGCATGTGATGTAAGGTTCCGGTAACTTTGAGTAGTTTTTTTGAAAAGGCTGGATAATTTCATGCAATCATTACCCATCTCTTGCTGCTTGGCATGTTGAAATAATAAGGGTAATTGAATATCATGCTTCTGGGTGTAAGCTAATTGCCTGCAGGGCTCTGGAAGGATGTTTCTTCCCTGTACACCACATATAGCATAATTGGGTAGGTAACGGGCATTATGGGAGCCTTCCACCTTCCTCAAGAATATCAGTGCAGAAGGCGATATGTCAAGTTAGATGAACAAATGATTTAACCCAGTATGGTGAGCCCTCTGCTCCTACGGTGCCGTGGTGAGCAACCGGTTGGATTGCAGGATACGCACCTGCCATTGTGTAACGAGGTCCTGAGTCACCTGGGTCATTATTTTTAACCTGAAATGCCAGCAAAAGCCCCAAACTTCTCAAAATGCTCATCTCTATGGCAACCTCCATACAAAGTGTTGTTCAGTTGTGAATTAATATGTATTTATGCTTAAATGAGAACCAGGATGACTATTCCTGGTTTTACAAGCACACCATCCCATGAATCCCTTTAATCTTCTCTGTGTGCTGCTGAATGTCAGGTAATGGAGAGGCACAGTGTGAGCTCAATTAGGTTAAAATCTTATCAGTGTAATTAGGCAGGATGAGCTGTATTAGCTTGACAAATAGGACTCAACACTTTGAAGTTATTTACTCAATTTTATATTCTTCCAAATGCAATTAATTGCATAACCATTAGCAACTAATATTAATTAATTAATGGGGTTCCAACATAATTGCATGTGATAGACATCACCAAATGAGTCCTTCGAGGTGACTGGAAGGTAGGGAAGGGGATTGCTACCATGAATACCAAATCTCCTCGGCAGACTGACTCACCTACAAATCACGTTCAGGAACGATTAGAAAAATGGCCAGTGCTAAAGAGGACTCTAGAGCACGCACTGCCGTACACGTGGCCTCAGCACGGGATGCTGGGTGTCATTAAATCAGAATAACCTTGGTGAAAACAGGACTCTCGAAAAGCTGTCTGCAAGAATGGCCTTACTACTTTCATCTGCCTTAAACAAGCAGCATTTCACCGACTTCAATGAGTTTCTGTCCCTCGATCTCTTTTTTACTAGCTAAACATTCTTCCTACAATTTCAGCTAACTGGGGCTAAAATCTTTCTGTGTAACAAGCCATTTACTCTGGGGGTTGTTTGCCAAGAAGCCCTGCCCGTGCTTGTCAGCACATTGCTGCTCCGTCTTCTTCCCTTCGCCACCAGAACAGCCTCCGCCTGAGAAAAGCAGGCACATCAAAGGTACGCTCTGGGCTGCTGCGCTTGCTGCCCTGTTTCCTTGCAGACAGCAATGCAGAAGCGACACAAAATTATATCACTGACAATCCGGTTGCTGAATTAAATTCCCAGAACACTGTTGCTATTATGCCATTAGAAGTGCCATCGTTTATAGCGGCTGTAACCCCTGAATGCCCATGGTTATCTCAGGTCCTGAACCGTCTTACTAACTAGAACAGACTGTTATGATCCTGACCAATTTCCTGACATGTGTCTGTTGTGCATTAGCAGGGTACTGGTGTTATGATCAAAATCTTCAGCAGCAAGCATTCATTTATTCCTGACTTGGCCTATCTAGGGAGCTTGCGTTTCGGTGGGATGAGTATGCGAGCTGGGCACCACCAGTACCCACTGATTTTCTGCAAGGACATGAGCACCTCTGAGAAAGCATCTCCTCCCTAAGCAAATTCAGAAGCAACCAGAAATTAGTGAGGTTTGATCAAAATACTAGCTATAGGGTGTGACAGGTAGACCAGATACCTTCCACATGATACCCGTAATACAAATAGGCTTAAAACAGGTAAGAGATGAGATGAAGTGACATGTATTTTCAGAAAATTATATTAGCTGATTATTCATTTTTAGCTACACTTTTATCTAAAGGTCCCCTGCTGTTTCTACTGGATTCTGCTTTGCTTCTGTCCTTCACTGTGGGACAGTGTTGTTATACGCAATTAAACACATTTCCAATTTGTGCTCCTGAGACTGTGGCAGCTGTACTTCAATAGAGGGTGAAGACAGACCAGATGGACAGAAGGTGAAGTGCTGTCAGTCCTTTGGGATTGAAGATGCCACAGAAATGCAAACAGAACCTATAGTTTATAAGGGAAAATAATGTCCTGACAGTCTGATGAAAGACTAACTCAAAACCTCCTCATCCTCCCAAAAATTAAGATCTGTGAAGATTGATATGGGTGCACTGTCAAGTACTTTGTCTTTTTTATCCTTTTTTAGCTTTTTTTTTTTTTTTTGCAAAACCATACCTACCTAATCTGAATGAGGAAAGTCACCTTCCCTGGTGCTTGGTTTCATTTTCCTCAAGCAACAGAAATGAAAATTAAAATTCCATTTTAAAAAACATGAAAAGAGGAACATTCTCACAAAGGTAGGAAAAAAATCAACAGTCCCACAAGTAAAACTCTTTAAAATTGTCATTTACATCCTTAGAAAATGAAGCCCTGCGAGTCAGGCTGTTCAAAACCATATGTGGGTGCTGCACATTTTTTTTCTCAAAACCCAACAGAAACTGCAGTGACTTAAAAATTCAATAAATGCATAGCAAAGGAACACTTGAGAAGGGAAGGAGAGAGGGGAGACAGAGATGAAGTTAAGTTACTTTTGAAGATGCTTTAAGAAAAGAATGCGATCGCTGTTACAACAGTTCTGGGACTCCCTGTTCTGTGCCTTAGCCAGTAATGAAAGAAGGTGCTGATGTGTAGATCAACATTTAAATCCACAACACTTTGGCAAAGCATTGCTATTAGCTTTATCCTTTACTTCTAGCTTTTTATACTGTATCTATTTCACATGCATGCGTTCCTACTTCTTATAGGCCAGATGTTGCATATCCGAAGCAGTGCTAAGTCCTATGAGATCAATGAAACTTTTAACCTGAACTACAAAGCAGGATATCATTATGTTTCCATGTGTTAATCTTTATGATCCTGAGCAAAGCAACCACCTGTGGTGGGGTATGAATTCCCTGATCCCAGCGGTAAGCAACTCTTCACCTCAGCGGTTCTTGCCAAGCCAAAAGCAATGAATTGTGTGAATATCTGCTCCCCTGTCAGGTTTACAGATCTGCCCTTTGTGTATATATTACAGCAAAGATTTCCAGTCAGCCAGCTTGACGTTCTTCTGCGAATTGACTATGAAGCGACACAGATAAAGGGCAGTATGCCCAGGAATGACCAGTTCAAGCATGGTGAATATCGACCGAAACAGATTATTTCGGATTACAAGGGTCTTGCTTGGATTTTTCCATAAGCACCTGAGACATACCCAGCGTTTGCATTCCCAACATCCCCACCTGCTTTACAGACACGCCGTCCAGCCCCAGCAGCAGGAGAAGCTCATTGCACTGGCTGCTCTGTAGGCAGAGACCTGAAAAAATTGCCCTTGCCCAAATCCATACAAAGAAATCTGGGTTTCTACAGGTACATGTTTTTACCCAGTTTTGGAGAGGTAAAAGGAGCAAAGGAAATAAATCCTGTGTTGCTGAGGTCGGTGACCTGAAACCTCCAGGGAGAGAGGATGAGCGAGGATGGAGGAAACCTGCTCTCACACTCCGTGCTGCCCTGGGGACGCGTAGCCCCGGCACGGTCTGCTCTGCCAAGTGAGATCAAGACAAAGGCGCTTTTCGGTCCGTCTCTCAAGAACTTGCCCTTTCCACAGCAAAGTGTTTTCCCTCCAAAATGTTATCAGAGCTGCCTGGCTTCTCTTGTCAAGATCTGCCTGTTAGAGAGTTAATCATAGAAGTTATGTGAGATATGAGGTAAACTGTAGGGGAGGTTCCCTTTTGGAGTAACTTACAGATGTTATAATGTGAAATATTGTAACACAAATCACATACTACAATGTGATATGTGAATGCATTATTCCCTCAGGAATATCTCAGGGGGAAGCAGAAGAGAACATAGCTGAATTTAAGGAAATTTGCCAGCTACAATATGGCTACTTGCAGGGTAAACGGCTGCTCTTTGCCAAGTGCAAAAGCATTATGATACAGTATAGAAGAAGCAGCCCATGGCAAAGGCAAACCGTAATCACTGCAGAAGGTAGTATTAAAAAATGATCTTCTGTGGATTTCTATATTTCCCCTATATTATGTATATTTTTCAGTTGGCAAGACACAGAACAAAATAAAAAAACCCAAGAAACAGCATTTCATGTTTGGGCCCACATGTGGGCAGCAGACTTCAATGAGTATGTGGGTGACAGACTTTTTTATTAGGATCCCACCAACGCAAGGATCTGTAAAGCCAGAGCCTTTTTTTTCTTGCTTTCTTGAGGGTACTAGGAACATTTTGACAGAGTTGCTAAACCACGCACACACATAGGTGTTCGCATAGTTTCTTCTCCTGGTGTGCTTTGCCTCACTTTCCAGGTCTCTCATTTCCTTTTCAAGCTGGTTTCTCCAGCTATCCCATTTTTATAAAATTCAATAGCAATTTTTCTTTGCGTTTCTCTTTGCCTGTCTGCCCAGGGTGGGCTTGGCAGGCAGGCAGGGGCCTGGGCTCTCCGCTGCCCTCCGAAACGCGCTGGCAGGAGGCTGACTAGAATTTCATCGCGATATCCCAAACACATTTTGTGACGACTCTCAAAACCTTGCTCATACGTGGAGGCTCGTGTGGGTTTTTTAAGCGTTAATCTGTCTCCGTTTTTGTGCCAGGGTGCAACAGCTGACATCTCTATAAACTCTCCCTAACGCTAATGCCCCCGGACGGATGCAGGGGCAGGCCGCGGCGAGCAAGGGGCTCTGTTTTTCTCCCCGAGGGGAAGAGGTGCCCCGGGCGAGGAGCCTGGACACCAGTGCCCACAATGCCGCTGCAGTGGGCACTCCGAGGCTCGGTCCCAGCGTATTTAAAGATCGTTTATAGCTGTGAGGTGAGGGGCCGGTCTCTGCGGGGAGGCTGCCATCAAACCCGCTCCTCTGGCACACGGGCGCTTCCCCCCGGGAGGGCACGGCCCGTCTGTGCACGGCGGAGCTCTCCCAGACTCCAATGAACTCCCACAGCAACCAAAAAAAAAATCACCCCTCACCTTGACATCCACTTTCAGGTCATGATTTTGTGTGTCCTGTTTTGCATGAATATATTTCCTGAGGGACTTCAGCCTAGTTCAGAATTCCCCCGCTGCGGCACAAGCTGTTTGAGGGCAGCAGATGAAGAGTGTGGGAATGGCTGCAGAAGCACATGCCCTTTCCCGTTCCTTCTTTCCCCCAAAGCTATCATTTTAGAAAACCATCAGTAAACTTGTGTTTTCTGTGACTGTTCTGCAACTAAATATAGAGTTTCCCCTTTAGATTTTTATTTAAACGATTTGGTCATTTGGGGAAAAGAAGAAAAAGACAACAGGAAAAACAAATTCTTTACATTATAAACCTATAATGTTTCTCCATTCTGAACTATAGCTTTTCCTGGCAGTATTTGAGTATCTTGTATGGACTGAGAAGGGGCAGAAAGGAAACATTTCCCATTTGTTGAGGCAGCACCCAACCTTCCACCTCCTCCACTATGATATACCTTTTCTTCACCTTTTTCATTCTGGCACATGTTTGCAAGCTGTTGGATAAAACAGGGATTGCACATACACACTTTTTTTGTCTCTCACGACGCATGACAGCCTCAGAAGGAGCTGAGATCCAAAAACCCCTTTAGGTTCTGGGGCACCGGCGGTGCTAGCACGGAGCACTTCCACACTTTGTATACATCAACCACGGGGGACAGGATTTACAACACTGTAGACGCTTCAGAGAATTTAGGTTTCAGAGCACAAATATCACTTACTGGCTGTGGGTATCTTAAATGCTGATGTGATCATATGCCACCACTTCTCTCATTTCTTCTGAAATACCAGAGATTATTGTGATATCTTTTTCATAACAGCCTGCTCATAAGAACACTTGCTTTGGAAATGAGCATAAAATCTGCAAGTTGCTTTACCAATAAGCCCTAGGTGCAGTATGGTGGGATCAAGTCATCCACTGGCCCCCAGCCCCAGCATGATGCCAGAGCTGTGCCAGTGTGCAGAACAGTTTTGAAGGTTCATTGGGCCAGAGAAAGGGAAAGCGCAACAGAGATGTTGATGGTGGGATCTGGAGACCAGGACGCTCATGGTTGACAAGGAGCCTGGTGGCATCCTTCCCGCTCTCCTGGATGTGTCTGGCTTGTTAAGGCTCTTTAGCTTAAAGTGCCTTCACGTGCTATACAGCTCAGCATCTAGGGCCACATCCTGGGAGACGTAGTCTTGAAACATTTTGGGCTAAGGAGTGAATTGATCTTAGGGTCTCATTTTCTATGCCAATGTTTTAAGCCCTGGCTAATCACAATGAGCACTACAGCCATCACCCCCTCCCCACCACCCTGGAAGACAAGGGGGAGTCAGTAACTTCATTATAAGGGAGAGCTGTCTCCTCCAGGGACAATGCTATACCCCTGTCCCCGGCAGGCAGAGCTGCTTACCTGAAGTTCTCCCAAGCTAGGAGGAACTGTTGGATTTGCCTCTGCCCTCTGATTTTCTATTATTAGGCATTATTTCCAGGTGACTCCTCAGTCAGCATGCAGATGGCATATGAGGGCTGACACCCCTAACAATATAGCTTCATCTGGTCCCCAAAACTTATGTGGTTTGATTCAGTTTTTAGCTGGTAATAAAAAAAAGCTTATTAAGAAACTTCTTGCTCCCTGCTCTGTAGGTGGGGTATTACAACTGCTGCAGGTCACATACCCAGAAATAAATTTCTGGGGAAAGGGATGGAGGTTGGGACATGGACTTTAGGAGGCATTAATCAGAAACATGCTTGGGCACATACATGAGGAATTTCATTCCGTTAAGTTATCCTCCATTACTTCTAAGTCTTTTATCTATGCATATATGCATCAGAATTTTTATAAACAAAATAATTCACCAGAATTACATCAGTGCAAGCACCAGAGGAACCACACAGCAATGCTAATGTAATGACTGCTTTCACTTGGTGGTTTAATGGTACCTGCAGGATTTTTGCATCTTCAGGCCTCTGCGAGATGGCCAGATGAGTGCAGGTGCCCTCTTTCCTCTTTGTGCTGGTGGCCTCTGACCAGGGGTAGTGAACAAATGGAAATCAGAGGTAAGCAAGAGTTAAAAGAATGAAAGCTATGTAGGAATGGCATGCACATTTTATTTAATACCTTAATAAACCAGAAGGTTTCTGAGGCAGCAGATAACAAACAGGGATAGAGGGAAAAGGTTTGTCTCAAGTAAAGCAGAGGTTTAGAAGTAACCTTTTAAATGTCTACACCTAAACAAAGGCTCAGAGCAGGGAGTTCCACTTTAAAACAGAACAAAATGAGTTTAGCTCTGCAGCAATGCTGTTGGAGCCCTCACACTCAGCAAAGCATTTGCAGATGAGCTTGTGCTTAGGTTTGAGCTAAGGTTTGTTTATTCCCATTGGACTTCATCAAGTGCTTAATATTCTGTTATGTGTGTGCTTAACAGAGCACATGCTTCTCTGATGGAGAAGGTGGAGAAGAGATTAATTACACTCTGACTCTTCCAGTACCAAAACTAGGGGATATGAAATGCACTGCAAAACAAACAAAATAATGTGGTTATTCCTCCAGTGTGTAGCAGACTTGTGGAGTTTCTTGCCAGAGGCCACTGTGAATGCTTGAAGCTTATGCCCGCAGGAGACAGATAGCGCAAGCACTTCAACAGAGATATCTTATAGATTACTAAACAGAGAAATTACACTAGCTCTGGGAATCCCTTGAGCTACAAACGGCCAGAGGCTGGGGGCAGCGTGGTACCCTCTGTGTTTGCCCTGGTCTAACTCTGCCCTTGGCTTCTGCGCGCAGCCCCGGTCCCCGTCAGGGTGTTGGGCTGGGCGAACCCTCAGCGTGACCTTGTGCAGCCGCCCTGTAAGTGAACTGCTCTGCGCAGCTATGGCCTACAGGAGGACAACATTATTAGCCTCGCTTTAGAAATACAGAAGCCAAGATTAAGTCTCGACTTTGTTTCCAGGATATCCTTGCGATGCAACTTGTGTTTGAGCTGAGCAAACAACGTAGGCCTATGGATCACCCCAGGAGTCGGAAAAGAAATCTTATTCTTCCAGGCCCCTGGGAGATACCAAGTATAAGTCAAAGCAACCTCACGCTGTTGGTGATCAGTTCTCACCGACCGTCCTCATTTAGACACCCAGTGCCCTGCCGAAGCTCCAGAACCAAACAGAGGTCCTTGGACTTCTGCCGCCTCCCCTCCAGGACGGGTAATTGGAGTACAGAGCAAACTCAACACAGCCCGCTTCGGTGCGGCACTTCGAAGCGCCTCTCAGAAGTCACTAGGTGATAAAATGCCAACGCAAGTCTAGTAAAGAGGACTGCTTGTCTTAGCATTTGTGTTGGCTTAACTGTTAAGAATCTGAGTCAATATTTATGAAATCAAACAGCAGAATAGCCTTGAGCTCGATTCTGTCAGGGTCAGGTAGCCACTTACACCCCTACTTGTCAGCAGTTGGGGGAATCTGCTCCCGCGCAGCCAAGGCTCTCTGCTGGTCGCAGAACCGCTGCTGGAACAGCCGGGAACACTGCCTGAAGGAATTGTATTACAGGCCACGAGCAGAGGGGAATAATAACTAACGGTAATCAGTGAACAGCTTCAACGCATCCGTGCCAAAACATAGGCAATGAAAGAACGAGATACAGAAAATATAAAAATAAGCAGAGATCTATTCATAGGAAACTGCTGTAGCTCTGGTATCTAATATGCAGCTCCTAAGGGCTCTGTCTGAGGCACTGTCGTGGTTTAACCCCAGGTGGCAACTAAGCACCAATGGGAGCAATGGGAAATTGTTAAACTGAGCAGGTGTTTGCTGCAGAAAAAGGCAGTCTGAAGTACGTGGAAAAGAGATTAAATCCTCCAGGAAAGCTTATCTAAAGTGCAAGCTGTAAACTCTCTGCAAATCTTCCCGTTATGTCCGCCCATAATGAAGCAACATTGGCTTCTCCTTAGGAAGTGTCGTGGTTTAACCCCAACTGGCAACTAAGCACCACACAGCCGCTCGCTCACTCCTCTCCCGGTGGGATGGGGGAGAGAATAGGAAGAGTAAAAAATGAGAAAACTCATGGGTTGAGATAAAGACAGTTATCCAGAGCCATGCAGAATCATTACATGGTGTTGTGCTTCTCCCCACCGGGTTCAAGAACTATGAAGGAACAGGTGAAAAGAAGGAGCTGTGGCGCTGAAGTAGGTACAGTATTGCTCTGGTATTTGGCAAGTCTGGAACGAGTAGTTACCAAGACAGGGTAAGAAAGCCCATGGAGAATAAAAATTCCACCAGTCATAGAATTTTCCTCAAAATTTCTGTAGTATTTGAGTCTGTTTCAAATGGGAGGAGAAGCAGGGGCAGAAAGCAAGCGGAAAAGTACAAGAGTAAACGTGTACAGACTAGAGAAAATCACGCTCATGCATAACACAACAGAAACATTGCTAAAAACTGCAGGCTCTCCCCAAGACACTGCAGAGCTCATTTGTGTTTCCAGCCATTACATCTGCCATGTACGCATTCATTCTTTTAATTTGCAGTCTTGAAAACTCTGATCTTTGGTAGGCTTGCTCTTCATTTTATTTCTTTTCCAAGCAGGCGTGAGGCACATGAACACAGATGCTCAGACAACTCTGAACTCTGCTGGTGTGCACAACAGAGTAGTCAGATACTGTATTTGTAATGAAGTTCCAACACCTCTTATCCCCCTTTCCCTTGAAAAACAAAGTGATTTCACTTTACCACCTTACACAGCTTGTTTGAGTCACAGAGTCATGTAACAAGCAAGTGTCCTTACCCCTTTCTAAGGGCTTAAAACTCCTGGCATTCGCTGGGGGCATTCTGGTTGCAGCAATGCACCAATTTAGAACTTGTCTCATCAAAAATGCAGGTGGGGAATGCAGCAAAGCATTTAGGCACCAAGTGTAAAGTTTTCAACTTGAAATCCCCAGGACTATTCTCGTACTTAAATTTCCACAAGCAGTAAGTGCTTTGTTAGATCAGTTTCTATCTAAAGGAGGTGTCCCCTGAGCAGAGCCTTTCAGAGCGCAGGAGGAGAATCAGCAGATCGTCTGCCCGAACCCACTGCTAAAAAAAGGGAGGAAAGGTATGTTGATGTGCATAAGCATGCCTTCTGTTTGACTTTAACAACTTTTTCCAAATCATTTTCTCTCCTGCCTTGTCAAATGAAAAGCAGATAACAGCAGGATAAACATCCTAGCAACTACCGCATTTCTCACCAATGTTTGTTTTATAGGTGTGGGGTTTTTAACACAATTTTTAACACAGTGAACCCTGGATCTTCACAGCAGCACAAAAACATAACAGTTTCAGAAACAGTTTCAAACCTAGCTATTTTTTTATATCTTCTGTGCTACCCAAGCATATGTTTTAGTCTGGAATACAAGACAGTAGTTGAGTAAAAAGATGATAACTGCACATTCTATGCTCAATAATGCCCCAATAAACCAGGATGATCATCATTAAAATCACAGAAATTACCCTAGATATATCTCATTTATATAAGTTTCTGACATGATTCTTTGGGGGTTTGGGTTTTTTTCTTTTCAAATCAGGGTGCCACTGAAAGACACCTTGAAATTACTGCTGTTCAGGAAAGCAAAATAAAACCATGTTTGCAGCTAAAATTAAGTTATTGATTTCAGTTCCATAAGCAGAAATACACAAATGGCAGAGCTCAGCATTTTCCAAAGTGTACTCAAGTCATGTTCCCAGCAATCAAGAGAGACCTAATCAAATTTTTTCCTCTCAAAAATAATGATCTTGGCAGATTTCGTTAAATAGCTTGCCAGGCTTTGCTGTTCCTGTGGATATTGTGTGCTTTCGGTGATTGCTGGGTGCTGAGATGTATTTGTGTCTCACTGCCGCATTTCCTCAGCCCCTGTGCTTGCGTCTGCTAACCGCTGAAAGAGATATTTCCAAGCGCACTGAAATAAGAGCGACGCACTGACTGCGGCGGTCGCACCGCTGCCCCCGGGGACCAAGCCCTGCTCACACCTCCCCTCTGAGCCTTTTCCCAGGTTCCTGGCCATTTCCCAGCCGTTCCTGGATCACGCAGCTCTGCCTGGGCTGCCTCCCCTCCCTGTCCTCAGCCTGCGTTGCAAGCCCTTGCCTGCTCCTCCGCTCCTCTCCGTGTGACACGAGACCACTGGAAGGAAGGCCACCTTGCTCTGCCTCATCTCAGCAGACCCCTCCTTTCTGCAGTTCGCTTATTTTCCTACTCCCGCTTCTGAATCTTTCTCTGGTGCTCCAGTACATATGTAGTTATCGCCTTGTGAAATGTTATGTAGTCCTTTGCATGAAGATTACTGCAGAATAATGCATTTATTTTACCATTTAGGAAGGTTGGACGATGTCAAAAATTTAGAGCAGCGTTTTCTATTTTAGTTGCCCATAGTTGGGTATCTAAATTAAGTTAAATTAAAAAAACCCACCAAACCTAAAACCACACCACAAATGAGATTTTCAGTGATGCGGAGAACACCCTGTCATGATTGCTTTCATTATTCTCTGAAGAGGGCACTTGGATGGAAAGTGCCATATAAGGCACGAAGAAAACTACAATAAGTCTGACTGAAGATGACAGCATCTGTTCGTGCATCCTTATTTCCAGGTGAATAAGATATCCCAGTTGGGAAGAAGGCCAGATCAGAGTCCTGGGTCTTACGGCTAGACTGTGTGTTGCCTGTGAGTGCCATCAAACTGCAGTACTCACACACATATGTCGGGGACATGGACAAGTAACTCCTTCTGAAATTCAAGCCGATCATTTAGACTATATCAACATGAAGTGGCAAAGTACTTGAAATAGCGTCTGATCAAGTGCTCACAGGCACCCACACAGCCACTGTGGGTGGAGGCACTGAGAACAGCTGTTGTCCCATCCAATTACCGGTAGAGGACTGAGGTTAAGTATCCTTCATGTCATGTTAAGAAACAGAATAACTCAAGTAAAGAGATTAAATAATCCGTCTCACTGCAGAGGCAGAGGCAAGCACTGGGTGCAGGATCTTGTTTTCCAGTCCACCCTTCCCCTGGCTGGATCCCGCGGGGCATCTTGGTTCTGCAAGATGAGTTTTAGCTCCCTCGTTCCAGATATGCCTCAGACATCCACACGGCAGCCTTCCTCTGAATTTGGCCAGCTTTGCCAAACTTGGCGATGGTCTGAACGATGTCACTTAACAATTAACTAACTAGGGTCGGGGCCGCTGCTACTCGCAGTTACAATTTCCCATTCTGGTGCTCTGGCTTTGAGCACAGGTGTTGCGGGACAAAAGACCTCCAAGAGGCTTTCCTGTTTCAGCACAACACATGTGAAGAGACAGACTCCATCAAGACATACGCTTGTTTAGACTTCCATCTGGAGCTACCATTTAAGCGTATTTTAAGACGTGCCCTTCCCATTAGTTCTTCTAAAGCCTAGCCTTATCGATCTTATTTCAGAAGAACACAACTCAACAGAGGGGATTTATTTGACTGCCAAACCACAATGCACCAGCAACCACTTTTGTGCTCATAAAGCTTCACCGGCTCAAGTACACTCCATGAGTTAGTCGCTCAAGAGAGGGTATAAAAACTGGTCTGTGCTCTTGAGAGCTTACCCTTCCACATTTCTTTCCTTATACAGCTAAATATTGTAAGCCTAAATAGTTTGGTAGGATCCCTTTAACTGGTTAGTGAACTTTAAATATCAGCTATACTTCTATCTGACATATTGATTATGTTTTCAAATGAGTTATGGTGTTTGCTGTCCCACGCCAAAATATTTTTCCCTTTGACATTAGCTAGGATTATACTTATATATTTTTGCCTTTCTCCAAATGCAATCTTTATATTCATTTCTTAACCTCTGTGTTTATGTATTTTATTGAATTTTTGGAGATTGGATTCATTTTCAGCATTTGATTTGTTGCAGTGACTTCGGGCTGGCTGCCCAACTTAAACATGGCTTCCACCCTTGGATGATGGCCTCACTGTTAATTATTTCCCTGCTGAAACTGCATTACCACAAAACAAGTTTTGTTATAATGAGATTAAGTAAAAAACCATAGAAACCTACGCAGCATTAGAAATTTTTTCTTGGCAGCTGTTTTATGATTTTTCCTCACATCATCTAAATCAAGAATCTGATATCATTTAATATTTTACCAGCTCATGAATAAACAGGCCTTCTATTTCCTTGATGCAAATATAACAACATCAGCATTGAAGTAATTATCAATTCACAGACATTATCCTGTAATCTTCATAATTCAATCTCCCAAATAAGACATGTTTAAGCACAAAAAGGTTGAATTATATAGGGCTAAGGTTCAGAGTGTCACCATCCTTGGTTTATGGGGTATAACAGTTCTTATTTCCTTATCCCCAGACAAGCCTTGATATGTAAAAAAGGTTTAATAAAATATGCATTATTTATCTTTACAAATACTTCCATTTTTAGTCACAAAACTGTTTATAAGCTACTCAAGACTGGAATGCAGCATCTTGAGGTGAAAGGGCACAGCAAGAGGAAAGTATGTCTAATGAAGAATGAACACCTATAGGTTCACTGTTAGCATAACTGAAGGGCCAACAACATGTATTTTGGTTGGCTTATATCACAACTATGCAATTATGCTAATATATGTTAATGTCCATTGGCCTTGAAAAAACTGCTTTCCTCTGTTAATTTAGGAAGAAGATCGATTACGAAGTCATATGGTTTGGTCTTGCTGGTGGTGATGTCGTTGTGTCGCTGAGCAACAGAAAAGGGATTAATTCCTTTATACTTCCACCGTTCCAAAGTCTGCTCCCCCAGAGCAGCCCCTTTCCCTTTAAGCTATATACATGTGGAAAATAAAATACAATTTCTTCCAGCAGAATATTTTTAAAGCAATAACTGCAGACGTGTTGATTTACCACTGAGAATGTAAACAGTTAGAGTTGGAGACAGTCATCTATATCCTGTCCTCTGCTACATTAATCCAATTCCATTTTAGCTAAGGGCAGCCTGATGCTCATTATCCTTCAAGAAGGTAGGGCTTGCTTGCCAAATATATGCTTTTGCGGTAGTTATTATGCTTCTAAATATTTCTTCATAGTTTCCTGTTGCACAGTCCTAGTGTATTTTTTTAAAGAATTGTGTTGGGTTTTTTTTAACTCTGTCATTGGTTTGAAACCTCTCGCTGCAATTAATGATGAAGAATAAAAGAAGCAACAGGGTAATACAGTTATGGCTAATGTCTTTGACTACTTCAAATCCAATTTTTTTTTTCAATTACAGACTAGTAAAGTCAGTGGGTTTATAAATTAGAACTCAAAAAGGCCATCATAGTACGTAATGGAGTAAGTCTGACTTTTTGCATTCTTGTTTTAAATAGGGATTGTATTACCTGCTCCTGCACAACCTACAGCCTACCTTTTTCCTTGCCCAAAGAGGGCTTGGATGGCAGGTCTCAAATTTGCATTCCACCCCAGCGCAGAGACACTGTTTCGCACATGTTTTTGTGCAGCGCACACAACTCAGTTGCCAGTTGTGAGAATTTTCAACGACTCCAGAGCACAACCTGGTATAAAACCTGCCAGTCCCAGCACATCAGACCTTCGCTGTGCTTGGTGAAACAAACAGAAAGGGAAGACCGAAAACTGACAACCGAAGCAACGAGAGCAGACAAGTGCCAAGGGACCAAAGTTCAAAGTGTGAAATAGCAAGTAAGGAGTAAGAGAGAAAAGAAGGTTGGGGCCAGCCAGCCAGTCACCTTTTACCACGCTGCATTGCCTACCTAAAAATGTCACGCAGAAGATTCTCATTAGTCATTTTCTGAGGTCAAAAGGAAAATATTCATGAAACCATACCGCTCAAAGCCGACCCATCCCTCAAGGGGCTGTGTTTGTTACAAAATGCTCGTAAGAGCTAGGATTGCTTAGCTCCCTTATGTACATAGCCCTGGGAAAGAACATATACTATCGTTTGGCTAAGAATGACATGGAGATACTCTAAGTACCCGGAGTTATAAATGGTCCCTTTCCATGTAGCAAATTCTACTTTCTTCTTTAACAGAGGAAAAAAGCTAGTTGTAACAGGGCAGAGAATACTGATGCTCATACCAGCAGAAAACCATTTTCCCCAACTGATGCTTTTCAGTGATGAGTTATCAAAACATTCCTACCTGGCTCTCGCTACTGCGTGTGTATTAGTTTGGCTTCTTCGGCCCACTTTAAAATAACCGTACTGTTTATCTGTTTCTAATTCTTTCTATAGGAGTTGTTCTTGTCTAAATTTTGCAAGCACTGTTATGACTAAAGTAGCAAGGAAATATACAAGTATATGAACAACAGACTGTCTTCATCCTTTCATCCAAACTGCATCAAGAGGCTAGTCTGTGGAAACAGCTAGGATCCAATCAGCGTAAGAACATTTTACAAATTGGAATTCTAATAGATAATCTCTAGATGCAGATTCATCATGTAATTATACAGTTGGAGAAATGGAATATTTTTATATGATTGGCTTTTTCTGTTGCTGTAGCCTCTTGCAATGATCTCTTTAGCATTTAAATTCCTCAGTGGCATTCAACAGACGGGGCTTTGAATGAACGTTACTCGACAGAGTGGCCTTCAATGAGGAAGGCAGGAAGGTGGCAATGAGAAAAAAAGTACGCTACAGATAGGTACGAAGGGACTGCAAGCCATGGGATCTCTTTGCATTCTTTGTTAACGTGATGTTGGCAAGTTGTTTTTCATGTAGTTCATCGGCTACTGCAATCTGTATGTGCTATAGCCCCCCCAGCAGTTCAGCAGACAAGCAAACTGAAATGACAATAAACAATGAATCAACAACCCCTTGCTAGGCTTCCTTGAATGTATTCTTTGAATTCCTGCCCTACAAATGAAGGAACAGTCTGCGTCCATTGCCAATAAAATCAGAATTATAAATAGCCAATATATCACAGCTATACTTACTTAATCTTACGTTTACTTGTTTGTGCCATGCTATGCACCGTTCAGTCCCAAGAGCCCTAAAAAGAGATATTGTAGCTGTGAAACAAGGACCAAAACCACAAGTACTTGTCCCAAAAGTTGTGGTCTGATGGAAAGAACTGTCTGTCGGGGATGCTTGGAAACACATTTTAAGCTTGGGGTTTCAAATATATCTCAACAGAAATGTAAACCTTAAGTGAGTTCTACTTTCTACTTTTTATGCCATCCTCCTCCTCTCGGTGCTTCATTTGGAGACGCACATGGTGGCGAAAGCTCACCATTTTTACTTTAAACTCAGTCAAAACGAGGTAACTCCTGGGCGCCCCGGGGTGCTCAGCTGCAGCTCTGCACATTGGCACGAGAGCCCAACAGCCAGACGGCAGCACGGACACGCTCCCTCCGCTCTCCGCATCGGGCTAGGAGAAACAACCCCTTTTTTTGGTCTTTGGAGGTACCGGAGGTGCCATATCATCCACACAGCTTTGCTGTGCTGGGGTTTTTTTGAGATTTCCCTCTCAACAGCCCGTCAAAACTGACACAGCCTAGCAGACATGAAACGGGCTGTTACCATTAAAGTGGCTGGTCCCACCTCTATATAGAAGTATCACTCATGACCTTTTTTGCTATTCATGAAATTGAGAGCCAAAGACATACGCCAAAATGGGCTGCTGGAATCGTCATTATGTTTTTTATTTAACAGAGAACTTTTCTCATTCATTTTCTAAACAGGCAGTGTTATTTCAAAGCAAAATATCAGAAACAAAGTCATAATCAAAACCACATATAGAATAACTTAAATAAACATTTTTCCTTTTGAAGATGATTGAAAGATAGGATAAATAAAACATATATATTATTCTGGACATTCTCCATAAACAGTTCATATCTAATAGTTTCTCTATTAAGTACTCAGATAACCAATGTATATCAGCTGAACTACTCCGGGCACTGACTGGGTCTCTAGAGGGAGAAGCTGGCTGGAAAAAATGAGATTTCATTGAAGAACAAACCTATAGAAATTAGGTTTCTTAATGCTTATTATCCTTAATTCTCTGTTCCTTAGGAAATGCTTTCTCTCCCTTCTCTCTTGGACTTAACCCTCAGCAAATGGGTTTTACCTGAGCAGGGCTGGAAGCTGTTGGTGCCACTGCTTAGTTTAGCTAAGGGACTAAGCAGTCCTGGAAGACACCAGGGATCCTCCACAAAGCCAACTTAGCCTACTGAGGCTAAGCTCCTGAGAAACCCTCCTCAGAGTCGCTCTTTGCTCCTATACAGGAATGTGTTTGCTTCACGTGGCTAAATCTAGCGCCTGTGAACATCCACACACTGTGCGCAAGGAGAGACTTTTGCTATAGTGAAGAAATTCATCTAGGTCAACAACACAGAGGCTGCGGCGTCAATCACGCACAGAGGCTTATCACGCAGTTCCTATATGCCCTGTTTTAGCCCTGTGGTTACTGCTTAGCTTGACTTGGGACCTCGGGAGCCCACTGTACAGCACTGCACAGACCAGAAGAGCAAAATGTATCTTGACTTTTAGGGATCTCACAGCCTAGGATAATGTAATAAATAGTAGCTCTTCCCTGCAGCAGAGTATGACCGCAGTAAGTGGAGCTGTTTTCTCTCTTCATGTCACATCCTAGCGTAACTCCAATGGCATAAAAGAATATACCTGTAACTCATAATAACATTAACTAGACAGGCAAAGAGAGCAAATTTAGTTCACGGCATTAGACATTAGCTTTTGTTTAAGAAACTGAGTTGAAAAATCAGTTTCCTTCTGGTCTTTCTCATTAATGCCATTTCTCTACAAAATTACTAGAAAACACTTCAGTGATGTACACTCCACCTAAAATAACTGAGCAGCTTTGACGATGATCAGCTCCATCCTAACCTGAACTTAACCCAGTCAACCTTTGTATCTGTTTTTCTGAGAATGCCTTCTCTTTCTTGTCACTGAAATATTGCCAACTCTAACTATTTCACATCACGTTTTATTTAGTGTCCACCCTAAAACCACAGTTCCTGTAGGCAAGTAGTTAAAAGAAAATCTTAGTTTCCCTTTGCAGGGTTTCTAGGTCTCATACTTGCAGCAAAAGGCTTGAAAACACGAATCATATCAGCTTAAAGAAAGCAAATAAAAAACCCTCAAAGGCACTTTTTTAACAAAATTCTCACAACTTTTATGACAAGTTTATAATCTGAAGAGGAGAAGCAGGCGTCTGACTCATGATCTCTAAGTCCTTGGGGTTCAAATGTAAGGATTCCTCTTCATCTTCCTTTTCTCTTCTGCTTTTCTACTCTTGTACTTTGCACGAGGAACGAAGACGCCCAAAATTCTGGTAGAAATCATCTTCAGCACGATTCAGAGCTTCCTCGTCGATATAGACAGCTGGTCTCCGGGAAGCCAAAAAGTACTGCACTTTCCGCAGGCTCCATCCCATCACGTACTTCAGCCAGCCACTGACAGCAGCGTAGACCTGCCAACACCAGCATTGCAATGAACGTAGACAGTGTGTCCATTCTCCAGCAGCCCGTGCAAGAGGCAGACAGCTTGTGGCAACATCTGTATTCTTCCTAAGGTCAAAAACAAGCTCCGTTCATTTGCATTTGCGAAAGCTAGGTTCACGGTTGAGATTATGTCTCTACAGCCTGATGCACTGTGAATCACAATGGCAAACCTGACATATGTGGGGTTTTTTCTTCTTTTTTTCAAATGACCTTCTACCCTAACTTTGTTTTTTTCTTGCAACATAGATTCGGATCACACACAATCTGTAAAATGCCCCAAGATTTCTCTAAATATATATTCTGATTAACACTGGATGTGTGTGGCTTATTCATTTTCGCAGGGACTGAGATAACGCACCAAATTACATCAAACAGCACCTCTTACATAGCATTAAAGTTAGGAAGCCGAAAGTGAAATGTTTTTTAGTACCCGAGGTTCATGAAGCTACCTATGGACTGCTGCTTTCCAAAACATTGTAATGAAGCCCATTATGTCAATAGTAAGTGAGGGAGGGAGAGCAGAAGAGTATTTTCCTGTACAACTTAATGTTGTTATGCCTTAGTTGTGTACTAAGCATATGGTTAAAGAACACCGAAGAGTCTGTCTTACTCTCAAAGGGACGAATGTAGCATCTTTCCTGACACCTTTCTCCCTGTTACCCCAGGAACTGAAGCTGCAAACATCAGAGCCTAACTTTGCCTTACGGCAGAGATGAGCACTGACATTAAGCCCTTTCAAATCCCCGTTTTAACGTCTCCTGTTCCCTCATGTCCTGTTACTGACATGACAGTTCTCCCTTTGTGGCAGCACTATTTCACTCTATGGAAAGCACTCTCTCTCCTGGTAGGCCACTCACTCGAAAGCACGCACACTTTCTAACCTACTGGTGGGAAACAAGATTTCAAACCGAGCATTCCAATGGGGGAATTAAAAATAATAATAATTTATGTTACAACATCAAGTGGTATGGCTATTCTCAATTAATTACAAATAATTATAAATGACTCTATGGAGATTCATCAGACTGGGATACTAGAGTTAAAAAAAATGATTTGCTGGGGGAAGGGAATAGCAGAGACAGACATACAGCACTGTCTCTCCATTTTTAACCAGCAAGGATGGTAAGCTGTCCTGCTGTGCAAGCTTGCAGTCTTCCACCACACAGCTTATTTTCGTTATAGGGGCTGAATTCAAGCTGAAAGCAAAAGCAGTCAAGCAGTTATCAATGTCAGATGGCTTTACACTCAAATACACATATACTGCCAGACACGAAGTACTTTAGATGGCCTCTCTGCCTACAAGAAGATATGAATAATTTGTTAGAGACAACACACACAGAAACTATACCTTGTGTGTTAGCTATATTTTATGCAAAATTTTCACAGGAAAAAACCTCAGTCATGAAAGTGACAGATTAGTAACTCAAAGGGTTTGTTACTATTAATTTACAACAAGAGCGGTCTGAGCATTACCTTCAGTGCTCATGTCCGGGGTTGGCATCCAGACATAGGCAAGACCTTCCTCTTTATACAGTTTCATGAGGATTTCGGGGCTCATGGGTTCCGGGTAGCGGTTGCAGCCCCAGGAATTCTGAACAATGTCCCACTCGGTCTGGAAGTTCATCACGGCTGTAACACCCAGCTCGTGCTTCAGCTTGACGGTCACGTGCTCCAGCTGCCGAGGGCAGCTCCCCAGCCAGATGTTGGCAGAATTTGCATGAGGAAACATTGGAGGGATCTGATTAATATTATTCTTAACAAAGAAACTGCCAAGTTCAGCGGCAGTTCCAGCTCCAAACCTGCTCAGCATCATTACGCAACACTGCTAAGCGCAGGCTTTTCATGTCACGCAGTAAGCAGCTTCTTATTTCATTACAGTTTGGTTGATAACGTTTGATGCTGAGGATCAAGCTCCTAACCTACCACAAAGAGCCAGACGGTCTGAGAAAAAATTTAGAGCATAATTAGTAGCACAGGTCTCCAAGGCACCCATCATTAAGCTTGCATCACAGATTAGAGTTAAGAACTCTGAAGATTCATGCAATTTTGCACAAAAAAAAAGAGACCTAAAAGACTCACATGATCCAGATTGAATTACTTTAGTAATAAGCCAAACGCATAGAACTCTTCCAGCTTTGTAGCTACCACTATAATGAGGAAAGCAGATAGAAAGAACTCTACCAGCTTTGTAGCTACCACTATAATGAGGAAAGAATAGATAGAAAAAAAAAACAAAACCAACTTAAACTACCATTCTGTGATAGAACTCAAAAATGAATGAGTAATTTTCTTCTCATTTCCTCTGCTCTTGTGGAGTCTAGTGGGAACTAAATGCAGAATTACATACATGTCTAGCTTCCCTCAAGGCCTGAAGAACTAGAAATTTTGCAAGAAAACTCGAGAGACACGTGTAGGATGGATAAACATCCATATTTCTGGTACTTACCTAAATGAAACTTCAAGACTTCTCTAGTTTTCCCATTGTTAATTATCATAAAAATATTGTACGCCTCAACAGATTTTGACATAAATATAAACTGATATTAAAAGAGGCTTGTTTTCAAACGAGGATTTTTAATCTGCACACACAATTAAACTGATGGTATCCACATGCACAAATTATTAGTGATCAACTTTAAATTTTTTTTTGTTTGCATAAACTTCTATTTTGAACATAAAATCCGCAAACTACCAAAATATCCCCACAGTTGAACACACAACTTTGGCAACATTATTAACTGCAAAAAAGTGAAGCCAATCTACAATAAAAGCAAGATCCTCAAAAATAAAATATCTGCCATGCATTTCTTACGTTCTTTTCCAATTTTAATCTCAGGGAAAAATGGGGAAAATTTTATTTTTATTTAGGAGCAGTTAGTCCTATAAACAGTCCTTCAATCATCAGGTAGCTATTTCCATTCCACTAGCACAGTAATAAGTGCTTACTAGAATTTGATTAAGACCTGTAATTGGCAAGGATTAAATCCTGCTAAGTTACTACCGAAAGATTGTCAAACAGAAAAATTCACATCCAGGAAGTACTTCTTCTTGTTTCCTTATTTCAGCAGCATCCGCAGTGAGTTACATCCCAGCCACACAAACAGAGTCTCTGGCCTTAACAGCCCCTGTTTCAGTGAGACAACGCACTTGATCTCAGTATATGGTAACCGAGTCCGATTCAGACAAGCATATTACATAGCAAATAACCATTTCAACCGTGTTTCAACAGTGAGATCATCTGAAGAGATTTGACTTAGTGTTGTTTCGCATCCACATTTGGTCTAGAATGCGGTGAGAGTATCTCCAACTCCTAACAGAAAATGCATTTGTTCCTAAGCTGCAAGCAAGCTTTAACCCAAAATTTCAGAAATTAAGATTTACACCTTGAAGCCATTTCCTTTGTCACTTTTCTCACGCTCCTGAACACTACCTTTACAAAGGAGAGAAGACATGGAAAGAAAGAAGTGCTGATACACAGGCTCTGGATTTCTGAAGCTACAAATTAAATTCTGTTCATTTATTAAGAAATATCAATACCCAGTGGACTCCACGGCAACCCGAAGGAAATCCAGTAAAGCACAACAATTGTGTACTACCATGATGTTCGAGGCACAATCCACACGCTGGTACCGGAAGGGAGCTTCACAAAATTGCCCAAAATCTGGCATAACCAGCTAGAGCGTGCCCACCGACCAGAGGGACTAGCGAAGGTCCACTGCAACCATTGCTTCGCTGCCCCGCTTCCCATCTGCCAGCCCCGCAGCAATCCCAATCCTAACCTGAAAGAGCGACTGCTGCCAGGCTTCGGCCACAGGAATCCGTCACAACGAGTAGAGCATTTCAAGGCGGCAAGTGCAGGCTGAATTGCCCTAACAGATGCTGATGAATGGCTGGAGACGAGCAATGCCCACAAAACTCCACAGCGGGGAAAGAAAAATGGCAGTATCACTAATACCTTGTGACAATATGAGGCTATTCAAGAACAAGAACATTAGTATCCTTCCTTCAAAGGCTTTCCTGGAGGCTCATACATATGTAATTCTCTTGATATTTTGGGAAACATCTAATACAATAAGTTACCTTGGCAGGAGAGCAAAAGTGTGTTTTCTAGCATTTGATTGAATCAGGAGTGACTAAAGGGTTCCTGAGATAAATAAAATTCTGGGTAGTACTCTTGCTTACGGATAAATCAATGCTTTATAATTTTTTTCCCCAATGATTATTTAGTGGGCGAACATCACAGCTGCGCTATCTGCAAGACCACTGGGATATACACCATGTGTTTATTCTAGGTTTGTCGCCTAAAGGGTCTTGTCCATGATGAGACCTCCTGTATTTCACAATAACAATTGCATTTACCAAAGAATCTGATGGGTTTACCAAGTTTTTATCGCTGTCTTTCCCTATAATTAACCAAACTAGTGGTGGCATTCAGAGAACGGCCAGAACAACGTATTAGGACAGCCAATTCTGGTGAATTATTTTTCTGATCAGGTCCTAGAGTTTAGCCTTTGAGAGGATCACGATGCAGCCTTGACCTTGGTCTTCCAGCCCCTTATTTACCCATCTCCAAATGACTGTAAAGTCTTGGTCTTGCTGGACGAGGCTTAACCATTCTTTTACCAGGAAAACAGTCCATGCAGAAACAGTACTGTAGACCTGTCCTACCAGCCAATTTATGCAAAAATCCTGGGACAATATGCTGCATAGTACCTATATTTCCCTTCGGCTTTATCTGGTTTATACCTTGACTTTGTCTTACATCAGAAGGATGAAAGGTCAGTGCACACGTGAGTACAGAAACTGATGAAGAGTTTAGCAGCTATATTTTATGTGCAGATTTTTGATAGACCTACTGAGGGCTAAATTATGCTGAGGACCAGGGAAATGTACATATTAAACAAAGCAAGACAGTGGTAATTTCATTTTTACATCTCTTTCCTTAATAATACGACTTTTAGTTTTCCTTTTCCAATGGCCTTTCTCTTTAAGTTGCCACTGCACTTCAGTAGGTAACTAGATTTAGCCACAAGAGTATTTGGCACGGGAAAGAGATCTCTTTTACTTTCCCCTTCAACTGCCACGTAATAGTGCTCTGAGCGCCCGACAGCTGCTGCTTTCCGGCTCACATGTGGTTGTTTTCCAGCAGCAGATTAAGTGATCCCTACGCCCAGTTCAAAAAACATTTAGGGATTATGTGTGATCGATCAGTTTATAATCTTTTCAGCCGTTAACCCCTGTCATATTCCCCAAATATCACAACAGGATGGTGTTTTAAGAAAATTCTACTTAGAATTCTGTTTTCATATAAAAATGGCACTTTGTCATTGTGCATGTTAACTCCCTGTGTTACTAAGGATAGTAAACGTGCTTGGTCCCAGAAGACAAGTCAATTCAGTCAGAGACAGTTTATCAATGAAGAAATCACCTAGAGTAATATCAAAAATATTCAGCGAACTTCTGAGATTAAGACTTGTAGATTGTCTCAAAGCCCCTTCTTTAAAGCTACTTCTGTAAAGTTACTTTCAGCCTGCCCTGCACTTCAGTTCTCTGTCAGTAATATGGAGATAATATTTACCTACCTTAAGAGGACTTCTGGGGATTAAATGAATGAATGAATGTGAGAACCTTGAATTTGTGGTAACAAGGACTAAATGTTAGGCAGGTGTCTGCTCAATTTACTTGACTTACAGAGGCCAGACTGAAGGCTGACGTGTTAAAATCCTGTTTGACTTGTAAACTGAGAAAACCAACAACGATTTATGATTACCAGGGAATAAATATGGAACACCCTGAAATCACTTGTACGGTTATTTTCCAGCTGTCATCACACTTAAATGATTTTTAATGATGCAGATATATTGCACTTGGTTGCTTCCCCCAGGACCCTGCACAGCCTAGATTAAATTACAACAATTCACTATGAATGCATCTGAAACAACAAACGCATTCCCTTCAATCAATGCATATGCAAATAGTCTTACCATCCTTAAGGAGAAAATGAGTCTGAGGCAATGAAAGATTAGCATTCTGATACTTTTTTTTTAATGGTGCAGATATTGTAATTTTCAGGCTAGAGGAAACATTCCCAAAGCGTGACGCACTGCACCTTTCAATCTTAGACCTCCACAGACAGTACAGAACCGACCCAGCAACTGTAGCTGCAAGGATCCCACTCACAGAGAGGGTGACCTGCCCTAGGGGAAGATACCAGGCTACTGCATCTGGCTGTCAACTGCTCATCCACGACACAGATGTCTATGCCGCTTCTTAAGCAGTTCCTGTGTTATTTTTGTTGGTGATGGTTCAAGGCAAACAGGTACCAAACTCAAATTTCTTTAAAATGCTGAGCTGTAAGCTGGGATGGCTCAGGTACTCTTTCCAGAACTGTTCAATCATCAGCGTACTAGGACCAGGCATCTTACAATCTCTCCTAAATTCAGTCAACCCTTCTAAGGAGTCACAGTTCTTACAGAAAAGGGTAGGGTTCAAGCCTTTGGGGAACACATTTCATCAGAACGTCTATCGGGTACAATATTTCAGATGTCCTTTTATCCCTATAGTTGCCAGCTTTAACCAAGAAAGAGGACTGTGCCAAACTAAGGAAAAATACTAAGGTATTTTTCATTGGTTATTGGCAACAGAGTGATCCATCAACCATTCCATTTGTTTATATTGGTAAATTTTTTTACCAAGGGCCAGCATATTATTTAAATGAAAAATGATGGATTCATCCTTCAGCGCCAGGTCAAGGTAGATATAGCCTGATGTTAAAGCTTGCAATTCACTTCAGTTGTCTGCACCAGTCTTCCTTAGATCCCACTAAGCATCTGATGACAGCAAGATGAGCACTAACACATACATATAACAAGGCAGAACAATTTAGCTGGAACAACAAACAAAATAATGATTAAATCGGCTGTGTCCTCCCTTAAGGCTTTTATTTCCTAAAGGTGCAGCATGCAACTACAGCTACATGTAACTTGCAGCAAAACTTATTTTGTGTTCCCAGAAGAGCAACATATGTAATTCAATTTACCCCCAGCATTTTGCGATGCTCGTATGCATGCGGAGTGTTTTGTGTACTGATGTAGTGCTATTACCCCGACACCACTACAAGCCAGGAGCCCAAGGGGAATGTAGGCCTGAAATACAATTCAGTTAGAGATGTTTTTGCAGCACTGTAACTACTGGAGACTGCTTCCAACTACAGTGCATTCCTGTTCCCTCCCTGACGACACTGGAGCGGGAACTGGCTCAGAATTTTTTGATAAGGTGGATTTTTGATGGAAGATTATGATCTGTCAGAACCAAGAGCTTGCACTGAAACTTTCTACTTTTAACCAAATTTAAACTAGTTCAAAGTCCAAATGTCTGATGAGCAAATAAAGGGAGACAGAAGGATGGCAGCAAAAAAATCCTACCTCTCTCTCCCTCTCTCTCATTTGACACAAAAGAGATTTCCAAAAGTATTGCTCTGGGCTTATTCAAAATGAGAATATAGGAAATCCTACCAGCTGCAGCTGAAATGCTCTTTCATCTTTTCTCTATCCTCTGCCTTGTGACAAGGCACATCACTTTAAATGGTGATACCACTGGATTACGATGACCCAGAACTATCATCCTGCATGTGCTCCTTGTTTTGCCATTGGCATCATTTTAACAACACACAGCAGCTTATTCTTCGGTACATGCATGCCTCTTCTGGGCCTGCCTTGTTCTTTTCTCCTGAACCTGTGACAGTGAAAATACTAAGAGCACTTGCTACAAATCAGATGAGGTTCCTGCACCTTTGTCAGAGCAATCTAGAAGCAGGACTTAGATTGCTATCTGATGTCCTGAAATGCATTTACAACCAGAGAAAGATTTTTCAAGTGACCAAATTCTGCTCTCCAGTGGAAGATCTGAACACTTTCAAATGTTGCTTGATATGCAGAAAGCACACTGATGACTATCCTTGCCTTCAGAAATACTTTCCTAATGTCCACTATGAATAGTGCAATCGCAGGTCACAGCGATGACTCTTGTCTCCACAACGGACACAAAGAACGGATTGTTTCCTTCCACTCCGCAAACCCTTTTTACCTATCTAAAATTACTAACACACCCACACAAAGCCTTGTATCCTTCACACACACACCTGCTTGTCATATATTCAAAGCATCTGATGATTCCTTGTTTGCCTTTGGCCTCTCCAGCTGGTCAACATCTTTCTTAAGATGTTATGCCCAGTACTGGAAAGAGGTCTTGCCATTTCTGAGCAGAACTGAAGATTAGTTACTTTTTGTGCCTCAAAGGCTATATCCCTCTTTATAGTTCCCTGACTGGCCTTTTACAGCATGACACTGTTGACCTATATTCAACATGGAATTCTGTTTCCACGTTAAGATCTCCCACAAGAGACAAGTCTACTCAACGAGAGGGTAAATCTGCCTGAAACAGAATTATTTAGGTTTTATTAGTTACAACCACCAGTGGTATCAAATAAAACTAAATGAATAGCAGCAAAGGAGCAGATCAGATTCACATTGATGAATGTATCTCAGTAATAGGTCTTGGAATAAATAATCTCAGCCATTCACACAAATCACTGGGGTTTAAGTTAACTATAATCAATTAGAAAGGGAAAGAGTACATGCTTGCAGTGATGCTTGGTGAAAGCGTTGCTTTGTAGGGAGGTCAAAGTGGTAATATTAGCCTGTACATAGAAGTGAACTGAAAACAACAGAAAATTTATAGTAACCTTCTAAAAAGCAATGATCCGATTCTATGCACTCCAACTTTGAAGTTTCTGTTAACTATTTTATTGTATCAGAAGAGATACCGAAAAATGAAATCATTCAAAATACAGGAGATGCCAGCTATTTCTTGTGAAAATACTTTTATATGAGGGCAGCCTAAGAATTGAGCATATTTAAGAGAAAAGTGGATGACTGCTTAAAGATAAAATATATGGGAGGGGCAAATCAACTGGCCCTATGTACATAAAAGAGGTAAAGAATCTCAACAT
Organism: Phoenicopterus ruber ruber; assembly: GCA_009819775.1. NCBI lineage: Eukaryota > Metazoa > Chordata > Aves > Phoenicopteriformes > Phoenicopteridae > Phoenicopterus > Phoenicopterus ruber. The sequence goes on from CM020217.1 coordinate 54,091,767, forward strand.
CCATATAGTTTCACCTATAAAGAAACTACTAAGAGATGAGAAAATGGCAGATCAGATTTTTTTTTTATCATTTCTTTTATTCTTGCATCTTCCTCCAAATACTGACAACACAGGCAGATATCAAAACAGAGGACTCCCTGGTTTCGTCTCATACAAGAATTCTGGTTCATTACGTTCTCTTTAAATAAAGGATGAGAGCGACCTCTCAGCAAAATGCCTCCTTACCAGTGAAATAATAATGTAGAACTAAGGGGTTACGACCACTGACATTTCATTGCACATTGCACAGGGCACGTGGGTAAATGGCTGCGGTCTTAATCCCTTCTCCTGCTGACTTACTTACTGATAAAGTCTCCTTCAGAAGACAAGCTGACGGGGGCTTTGTGACGAGAGGCTTGACTTAAGTAGGATTGACTGATCACAGCCTGATGCACTCAATTGCCCAGCACGCAGACAAAGCACTACTGGCCAGAGTAGGAGAGCAAGGTTTGACGATACTGTGGTCTAACTCACAGCACACCAAGATCTAATAGCCAGGCTTAATCAGATCACGCTTATCAATAAAGAAGGATTAAATGGCCATAACCTTAGCAGAAGTCATCAGAGAAAAGCACTGATTAATGATAAAACTATATCCTACTGAAATGACACAGCTGCAGACCTGTAAAAAACTACTTATATTTTGAACAAAAAATTACTTTAACCTAAATGCCAAATGTTGAAGGAGCACAAGTCGTCACTTATAAATTTGTTCTGCTTTACCGCTGAAAGAGTGCAGTTTATTGTGAAATTAAGAATTCTACCTCAGGGCTTTAAATAAGGAGAATTAAATAGACTACAATGTAGTTCCAAGGTGTTTTTTTCCCCCTTCTTCTTCTTCTTATTGGCACTGTGATGAAAAGTAATTAAGCTCTGGCAAATTTTCTTCTTAGATGTAATTTGGACTACTTATCTAGCCTCTCACGTGGGAGCAGACTTGGCAACTAAAAAGAACACCTGCTTTTATCACTTTAGAACAACACTTTGTCAGCTTAGCAATATGCAAAGTTTCTCAAGCCCTTGAATTGAGTGTTATGCTTAATAGTATCTTATTTATTCCATGTTTCACGAATTTATGCATGGATGTGGCATCAGACTACCTCATTTGCTGATATGCAGAGCAAATAAGCCATTAAGATTTGACCTCAAGCTGACAATGTGCTAAAATGAAAACAGGTAAGAATAGTACCAAACTGATAACTGAAACACAAGGTTACACAGGCGTTCAGCTACAAAGTAGTTCCAGTGGTACAGCGCCCTCAAGTTCTGCTGTCTTAGGAGGGAAACTTCCACAGCACCAGCTTGATGGCACAAAAGGCCTTGGTTGTCCCCTCGTCACCCACCAGCCTGCATTGACAGCAGGTGGCATGGTGCACTCTCCAGGTTCTGAGACAAGGAGCACCATGCTAACACCTCAGCACAGCACAGCTCTCCTCCTCGTTCATAACTATCTATCATCTGGTGGATTCTGACTCTGGGGAGGCCTGTAGGCTATGTCTACTTTATGGATTCTCCTAGCTTTGAATGCACCAGGGATACAGGATAAGAAGGATCCACGTCAGTAAAATTAGTGTCAGTCACATAAGAGAAGTTTAGTCTAGATGGAGCCACAAAGCTTTCTGTTTATGGCCATTTTCCCCTTCCACAGCAACCCCAAACACTCCCTTACAAGGAGCATAAAAGCTTTATCAGAAAAAACTCACAAAAACATCTCATACTGACAGTTGCAGAGATCAAGGGCATTTCTAACATCCTATACCCTGCCACAGCAGGGAACGTATTTGATAAAAACACCTAGACAACTGGAAAGTAAACCACAGCCCACGCTGCAAAAATGACAATAACACTCGGATAAATTAGCAGTAGCACTATGCCGAGAGTCACAAAGTAATTGTTCTATTTTATTGAGTACTGGTAGACCATCATCAGGAGGAATGGGACGAAGGAAGAGGAACACCTGGAGAGCCCAGCAGAGAGTACCCAAACAATCAGAGATCTAGAAGACAAGTTTTCAGGGAAAAGTCTGAAAGAACCAAGGGTTAATATCAAAATGAAAATACTGAGATGTTCCAACCTCAACTACTCTGTGATTCTGTGAAAAAGGATAGGAGTTTCCAAGCATATAAGAGATGGCCATAAAGGGGCAGCATACTAATTTGTTCTCCAAGTCTGCTGTGGAGAGGACAAGAAGAAATGAACTTAAATTGCAGCTAGGGAGACTAAAGTTGAGATTAGAAAAGCTTTTAATGGTAGGAATAGTGAGGTAATTGAATGGAAGAGTAACAGGGCTGTAGAATCTCATCACTGAAATGAGATTGTATTTAAGATCAGGCTGGATAAACCTGGAATGATTTAAATGTAATTGAGACTAACTTAGAGCAAAGAAATGGATTGGATGCTTTTTGAGGTCTCTTTGAGCCTATGATCTATGAAACTATAATCATAAACTTTAATTTCCATCTCTGGGATCACTACCTGTATTAATTTATCAAGATCCATCTTGAAGTAATTTAGGTTCCTTGTCCTCCCTGCTCTATTTGAAAGGTCATGCCAGAACTCAGACATCATTCCTTTGATGTCAGAAACCTTGTTCTAATTTACACTCAGAATTCATTCAGAAGCAATTAATATCCATTTGATCTTAAAGCAGGTTCAATTTCAATAATTCTTCTTCCTCCCTTGTACTAATTCCTGAAGGTCTTTTACAAATACTAAGATATCCTCTTTCTCAGTCTTCATCTAACTGCGCTGTCTGCCTCAGACACCAGAAGTAGTCAAGCTATGGTAGCACAGAGTTCCTTGCAAGCCAATTCATTCTGCTCCAACTCCAGTGTCGTGAAAGCCACACAGCCTGTGGAAAATGCCCTCATTCATTCCAAGTTAGCTCAAGTATCTCTGCTTTTCACTGCAGTTTGTGATGAATGCGTATCTTACATCAGGGCATCCCTGACACAGAAACAAAAAAGAATGGTACATTATTTTGTATTATAAATGGGGTTGCAAAACCAAATTTGCTATTCCCATTTCTCCCGTGATACAAAGAGGATGTAAAATTCTCCTAACAAGAAACCTTGGGGATTGTTTTTTGTGGGATATGTCCTGACCACAAAGTTCCTGCGACGAAGGCAACACAGAAGAGGCAGTGTATCTCCATTAACAGGGATTGCACCATTACCTCAAAGGTCATTTACTGATAGATGAAATAAAACAGCCTGATCCAGCTGTTCTCTTCCATGCCAGGACTAGAACGTGTTCCAGACTTGTCCTCCCTTGGGAAATGGAAGTGGCAAAAGGGATTGTAAACCATCTTTATTCTTCTCAAATTATATCTAACATTGTCTCTAGGATAAGTGGGCATGCTCCAATAAATTCAATGGAACTGTTCTCATGAAGCTTGCAGTACATTTGAATCTATAGAGGGAAAAAAAACACACTACAAACTCTTATCCCCTCTCATTCACTTCACTCCATTAAAAAAGCTTAAAGCCAATGAATTTATACCTTATACATTTTTTATAATCTATTTTATCTCTATTCTAGAAATTATCTAACATAACTTGGTCACAAAAGACTTTATGTACATGACCAAAATTAAATTGTGGAAGATAAAATTTTATCGTCTCTGTGTTCAAAGTGAAATATTTTATGTCATATTTCACTATGTATTTCTACCGTGAAGATAAGAAAGTATTCATATGCACACTGATACCTTGTAGGACAGGGTGTCCAGATCTAGCCTTACAGGACTTCATCAGACTTTACTTTCAAACATGCACGTAAAGTTTCTACCGATGCCTAAGGAGGACACTGCATGCAGCAGAAAGCAGGATTTGCTTTTGTAGGGAATGACTCTTCTCGTACTTTCAGTTGTATAAACATTATCTGAAGCAAAGGCTGTGCCAATTGCAAAAATACAGCCTGAGAAGAGAATCAGGTTCCAAGGCTTGTACTGAACAATCTGGAAAGGACTCCTCCATTGGCTTGCGAGGATTCATACTTAAATGCTCCAATTATAGAATCTTGTCTCATGCAACCACGGTTGCCAATGGTTACTTCCTACATATGTCTCCCTTAGGTTGCCAACATTCCCATTTGTTTTGAATTAGAACAAATACTCAGAAACACAAGAACAACAGGCTGCTAAACTAAGCCAGATCATAACGAGCCATGAATCTCTTGGCATTAGGAATGAGAATTTCCAACATTAATGCTTAGCGATGGGAATGATGCCACTGCTGGCACATTTAAGTTAAAGCATCTTAGCAAAATTGACTTAAACCACTACAGATGAACTTTAAGTTAGTACCCGAGAAGTTTCAGGAATTGTTGGTAAAAATACCTTTTGTCTTCTTTCAGAGTTTACTTATTAGCAGCTGCTTAGAAATTTAGACTGCAAAAATAATAAACGATAAATCCACTTTTCAAAATGCAGCTTTTCAGATCCAACAGAAATGCTTTTCAATGCTTCAGAAACAAGCACACATTCATTAGAATTACCTAATTGCAAAGCGCAGTTTATTGCAAGGTGGCCTTGTGATCCACATGGCAGCATACGCGCACGTACAGAACGCTGGAGTCCCCTCAGAACTGCAACAGTCAGAGGAAGAAGCACATCCATCCCTTGTGGTACCATCCAAATACAACAATCTTGACGGGCTCTGTATCTGTGTTCATTCCAGCTAAAATATTTACCCAGAATTTCTAAGCCCGCATCAGTTCATTTATATTAATTTTAAAGAGGGACAGACACATTCTAGACTACCACAGGCTGGGGGACAACATGTTAGAAATATTGCGAAAAACTGAATCAATGCATCACCGCAGTGAGCTACGTAAATATCTAAAAGAACGTGTTCCCACAACAAAGTTAAATCAAAGGGACAACAGCTGCATGGTGCTACCATAATCAAATTGTTAGAAAACTTCATTTTAGCTAACATACTGGTTACTAGATTATAAACATAACATTAATAACCCTGGTGGATGAGTTGCCAACCTCCAAGGTTGAGGCTGAGACTGTAACGGAGCTACGGAGAGGCCCCAGAAGGACCCACGTAAGCCTGCTTAACCCAAAACTGCAAAGTATAGTGGGAACTCTTGAAGAACTCTTGGATGTCAAAAGGGAAAAAAATCATTTGACTTACATTTTATGAACTAACAATGCTGCAGTTTTTATTGGAGCCCAAACATTGACAAGAATTACCAAGAGTTGTCTATTTTTTTAAACTGCCATTTTTTTTTCCCGTTTTCCTTCTTTTCCTAGCAATATCATTTCACTTGCTTGGAAGTTGGAATTGAAGGTATGTGAATAAATGTATTAAAAGAATCTACTGTTACTAAAGTTTACGTAAATGTGTTTACATTCTCAGCTGAAGCTTGACTTTGTAAATTTGTAAAACATTACTCATACTGGATAGCCTTATTACCTAGACAACAAATATATTCGAGAAGCTTTTTCCTCCTTTCGTCTCACCGGATGGAAGCAACTCGGTATTACAGGAATCCGAGCAATTCTTCTGCAGTGACAGCAGTAGTTAACGCTGTGTTTAGGAATGGCCTGCACAGCCTTCAAGCTGGCAGCCGGACTGCAGAAGGAAGGAACACTGAAGACACTATTTTACTAGGGAAGCTGCACATCCTCCTTACGAAACCTTTACCTCGGGAAAGTGAAGGCACTGGATATAACCGTGCTGAAGAGTTTTGAAAACGCAGTCCTGAAGAAGCTAGATACTAAAAAAAATAATTTAAAAAAAAGGTTCTAAAAGTCCACCAGCATCCACACGTAGTGCTAGCGCCGAGCGTGCAGCCCCCGAACTGAAAGACAGAGCCATGGAGAGTCTTGCTGCTGGCCCACGGCTGATGCGTGAACAGAGTTCCTGCACGAGCGCTGCCGGCCCGCGCCTGCTGCTCTGCACGCAAGTGCTTTCGTTACAGCGAGGCACCTGGGCACACAGACACACAGGGGGGAAGGAAGGAAGGGAAGGAAGGGAAAGAAGGGAAAGAAGGGAAGGAAGGGAAGGAAGGGAAAGAGGGAGGGAAGGAAGAATCGGAGAAAGAGAGAAAGCGTCTACTTTGTTGTTGATCTTATTTATATTCTACTTTTTCTTGTCTCTGTATTAAAACTGAAATGCCTATTTCCCCTTTTTCCTCTTCTTGCATGCTTAAAATCATCTTTTCTATTATTAGGTTTCTCACATCAAAGAGAAAAGACATTTCATTTAACCTTACAAACCATGGTGTCTAGTGAACCAATAAAAAGGAAATACATATTTCTTATAACTTGGCAACGTCTATGACATTTGACTCAATTTTTATCATAGTTCACAAGAGGACATACATTAAACTTCTGAACAATAGCAGGGATTATGTACGTGACTCCCTGAAATTAAATTTCCCGAAGTACAAGCATTAAAGAAGGGAACAAGAGATTTTCAGTTCAGCCTCTTAATATGCTCCCTGGGAAGACAAACACAGTTCATTTCTTTGTTTTTTGTTTTTTCTTGCAGAGAGAAGATTATATATGGGAAAATAGAGCAGCAATTTGATAATCTCTATTTACTCTTGGGAAATAAAATACTTACGTTTCTGAGACAAACTTCAAAGAAACTAGAGCCACATTCAAGTTTCCTTTCTAATAAATCATTTTTTAACCTTTAAATAGGATTCTCCATATTTTTATATGGAGAGGCTTTTTTTTTAAATTATCTTGTAAATATCTAGAGCATTTAAGCATGAAAACTTGCATTTATATCTCTCAGCATTTGTAAAAATTACTGAAGATAGAGGTAGAATTTATAACTTAATAGCTTCAGCTTGCTACTGTTTTAAATGAAGTATCTTTTACGCTTTTCCCATTTCATTTGAGTGGAAACAACTATGCAGCGTTTATTTCAGATTTTTCTGACTTACAGGTTACCTGTTTCAGAAATACAGTACACACTGAGCAAGAAAACACCAAAGCAGCTGGTGGTAATAAACTATCTGACGGTGTCACCTTTCACACTTGGAGACTGAAAACTCTCTCATTTTGTGGCTTTTCTTCTGTAAGTCGGCTGCAGGCTGGCTGGGCTAACCTGTCCTAGGAGTTGTGCCTGCAAAAAAACACGGGAAGGGTGGGCAGAGCGGGTCTGCGCTGCAAACCCAAGTCCCTGGTTCAACAGTTTCACCAGTTCTAAATTACGGAGTTTTCTTAGTAAAGTTCTTCCAGTAATAACCAAATATCTGAATTTGCTCCGTCCTGGTAAACTAAATAGCAATAAGGTTGAGTACACAATCTCTGCTTTTGAAAAAAAAAAGCTTCTGCTGTCTTTAGATAAGCTATATCAAGAAATGCCAGCGATTACAGGGCACTTAATAAATGCATGTAAAAGCTAACAGGAAATAAATATCTACGAGACAACTGGAACATCATCTTCGGTGAAAGAGCGATGCTGCCCCTTCCCCATCGTCCCGGCTGTGAGCTAAACTGCCCAGGATTTCACAGTCTCAGTCAATTTTGTTCACAGCCAGCAATGCCGGCAAATTGCTTTCTGGTGGAGACAACACTTTACTCTCTCGCCGACAGCCTGAATGTTAAAAGAGTAAAGAGGCAGGAAAAAGGGCTGAAGACCTCCAGAAGAAATACAGACAAGGGACAGGGAGGCACAGTAAAACAGAGAGAGAGATTGGAAGCAACAATAGTTTTTGCTCCCTAACAGTGATACTCCACATAAAATTCATATCCACTAGGCTATCAACATTTGTCTGTTACATCCCACAGAGGAAAACCAGAACAAATAAGTTCGTTTAGTCCTCAGGGGTTTTTCATGGATGGTTCCCAGTCTTCCTTCTGGTTTTTGCTCCCAGAATGACACAAAACTGTAAGTTTTTCTTAAGAAAAAGTAAGGAAATCATTTTGTGCAGCGGCACACCTATGAAAAGATCCATTTTAAAGGGCAACAGTGGTTTTAAGCAATATTACCCATTACCAGCCAGCTGATGAAAGGCGTTCACCTTGCCATCAACAGCCAGTCTCTGCTTGCTGCCATTTTATTAATGAAAGACTCATTCCTGAACAATCACCCCTCTAAATAAATAATTCTTGATCAAATGCCCATTCCAAATACCACATATGAATGGCAGAATGGTAAAGAAATATTCAGAAAAAAGTCCAGATAAAACTCACAAGACTATCCAGACAGCATGCTAAGCTCCCCTTTAGCTTGTGCTGTCCTGTTGCCCGCTCCCTGTTCAGAAATTACTTGGCTAAATTACTAGCTCTTTTGAGTTGAACCCTCGTTTCAGGTTTTCTTCTAAAGCACCTTGCAAGCTGCAGGCTCCTGGTATGTGAATAAAAGCCAGTTGCTTCCACGAAGCAGCAGCCGGTCTTTGCAGCTTTCTCTCCCTCTGCCATCTCACAACACTCGGTCCAACTCGGCTATGGACATCCTACCAGGTTCTTAAAATTATTTTTTAAAATTTTTAAAATTTGCCAAATTCACCGAGCTGACTAGAAGCACACCAAGCCATGCTCAATTTATACATATGAATTATTTGGTTTCCGGAGGAAAGTCACGCCTAATAAGTGCCGCCCTGCAGAGCCCTGTGCCGACGCGGTGTTACCAGCACCCGGGCTCTGGCTGTGCTCCCGTTCCCCCCCCGCTGCGACACACACGCCGACAGTCCCCCACTGGCACCGCACACAATGAGACGAACTTCTGAGATGGAAGTACTTTAAGAGTTTTGCCACTGCAAAAGCTCTCTTTTGCCTCGGGGGCGTTACTGTTTCGGGGTTTTAGCAATACTGTCAGCAAGCCACTGCGTATCCACACCACTTCCCCAGCCGTCAAAGTTCAGGGCAGCCAACTGGTTCTTCCTCGGCTGAGCCACACGGCAGTCTGAAGGGCTTCGACATTACTTCTGAGTGTTATTCAGACTGTGATTAGCGGGAAAAAAAACTTTTTCAGAAGTGTAACATCCAAAAGATTTATCTATCTCCTTTATCTTTCTTTGCAGGGATAAGGAATGGAAAGAACTTCACAACCCTGCTTTCCCTCACGAGGGGGAGTGTGACAGAGTTAAGAAAAAAAAGGCAAACAAGAAGTAATGAAGGTGCCGTGGAAGCCATTTCTTTCTAGTACAGATGAGCGCGAGGCATTACTTTGGGGGATTCAGTAATTTCTGAACTGTGAAAATATTCTGTGTTTCATTAGAAATACATTGGTTTTCATCAAAAGTGAAATCCACATAACAGTGTGATTTGCCCTTATTGGGCTATCAAGAATTATTCTGATTCCTCTATAACCTAAAGCAATGTAAAATACCACATTAAATCACTTATAAAAAGTTATGCTATTTAGACTATACATATGAACAGTTCAGAATTATTAATTTATCAATAATGCTGACAACGAACATTGCAGCTTTATAGAAAGAGGAGAAAACAGTCAGAAAAGCTGGTGAATATTAATGATGTCTGCCATTAGAAAAATCGCTGACATAAAAATATTAATAGTTCACAAGTTTGCTAGTTTTCAGTCCTCTTTGCTGCCAAAATCATTCCCTCCCACACTTTTACCGTATTTACAGAAATAATTTACCATTCATCAGCCATTACTTCAACAGTGTCACCCCAATGTCTAGACGGTGTTTTGTGTCCCTCAGGCACTGCAGCCCACAACAAACCCGGCAGCACGCTGGCTAGTGGCCTTTCATCGGGTTTAACAGACCAGTCACTATAGCTGGAAGTAATACTGGGAATGCAAACACCGGTGACAGTCACGCAAAAATCTTTAATCTAAAAGCTCAGTGATTTTTTCTTCTGGCAAAATTTACACCACCCGTTCGAATGCCAGATTTTGCTTGCTACTATGGCACTTACAAGAAACGCAACTAGAAAGGAGTTCCCATATCAAGCTCCTTCCGAGTGCCGAGGCGGCAGGTCACGGCGAGGGAACCGGAGCTGTGCTGACAACAGCTATTTGCTAATAGTCAGAAAAACAAAACGACTGAAAAGTGAGTTCCCGCGATCCAGTTCATCCACAGTATTACACAGGTCCCACGGTTTGTGACTGCACTGCTGGCACATCCCAACTGTATTTCTGTTCACAGGTCACGGGGCTGAGACTTGGGGCTAACGCTCCGATAGCCTGGCTTCGGTTAACCCAGCCAGGTGCCATCCTGCCCATGCAAAATCACAAAACTTAGAAAAGTAGAATGAGTTTTCAAGTTTTTAGCCATTGTTAGGGAGGGCACGGTGAGGGGACTTCATGCAAGGAGAAACTTTTTGTTTGGATGGGCAACAAATGTGGAAGAAAATGCATTTGTTACCCAACACAGAGATACAGCCAAATTAAATAAATGTAAACAAATAAGAACTTTAACAACAGATAAAATTCTGACCTCATCGTTTGTCTTCTCACTCTTGCTCCTATTTCCTCACACTCCCTCTTAATTTTCAAGAACTTAAATAAAAAAATTGCTTAAAAGTCACTTCTTACACTGATTTGAAACCCATTTTCTTCACAGCAGAGACTAGTAAAAGCATTTCACAGCTCCGGTTGAGGGTGATATAAAAAAAAATGAAGACATGCAAGGGACAAAAAATAGAATTAATCTTTAAACCATTCTATAAAAGATTATCACACATTCACAGAACGGTAGGGGTTGGAAGGGACCTCTGGAGATCACCTAGTCCAACCCCCCTGCCAGAGCAGCGTCACCTAGAGCAGGCTGCACAGGGCTGTGTCCAGGCGGGGTTTGAGTATCTCCAGAGAAGGAGACCCCACACCCTCCCTGGGCAGCCTGTGCCAGGGCTCTGTCACCCTCACAGTGAAGACGTTTTTCCTCATGTTCAGGCGGAACTTCCCGTGTTCCAGTTTGTGCCCGTTGCCCCTTGTCCTGTCATTGGGCACTGAAAAGAGTCTGGCCCCATCCTCTTGACACCCGCCCTTGAGATATATATAAGCGTTGATGAGGTCCCCTCTCAGTCTTCTCTTCCTCAGGCAGGAATTATTCTCATTGGTGAGTAAACAATGGCTCTAATTTAGACTAGTTTAAGACTACAGCTCAGTATAATAAAACAATATTCAACCGAGTGGTCAAATGTCCTAGTTTATGGGATAAACATAGCACAAAATGTGGCTTAGAATATCTTCATTATTTCATATATAAAATGGCCAGATAACTTTACAGTTAGAGCCCAAATTACTGAAATCAAAGGCGAAATTCCTATTGACGGCAAGTATTTTTAATAAGGATTATTTTAGTAGAATACAACTGAAGACTTTTGTTCCGGAGCTCATTATTTCTTATTCTTTCCTCTAATACCACAAGTATTCTTTAGGCACAGGGGACAGCTAGCTCTCAGCTTTTAATGTTAATTATGGTAATCTCCATAGACGTCATCACCTCTTCTCTTAATTCGTAACGTAGGCATAAAGTATCAGTTCAGCTTTCTACTACAGTAGCATAGTTCACTGCACTCTAGGGGGGGGTTGTGGCAGCTTCCTCTTTAAACCTTTTTTTGTAATTCAGTAATAAAAAAATTACTTCAGAACTACACTTAAAACAGAAGAGTATTTTGTTTTGTGAATGAATTAAAACCAGCAAGTCAGAAGAGAAGTTAAAGAGTAAAACCAAATAACAGTGCGCTCTCTTGTATTTTTTCCAGACACATAATTCAAATGTAATTCTGACTTCATACTGAACCAAGATGGACATTATTCACTAACACAGGCTAGGGATGGGATACAAGCAATGCATTGCTTAAGGACAGCTTCCCACTGACATCTGAGAAGTCCTACAGCATCTGGAACATCTGGATGGGGCTCACAGATATGGTCAACGAGCTATAAGAAACCATGTTCCTGTAATGCAGCAGCTGGAGGCCAGACAGTAAACTCTAGAGCATCTCAGATGACACTAGAAATCAACATTCAAGCAACCAGACGGGATGTTTAATGTCTCGTTACAAATCGACACGGATCTGATGAGCATAGTCAGTGGAGTTTGGAGACCAATTCAATTCTTCAATTCACTCTAAAGTAGACATGTAGTCGCCAGTGAGTTGAATTGCTGTGTCCAGACATATGAATTTAGTGGTCTCAATCTCAAGCTGAGTCCTACCACAGATGTCTTTAAGTGTATCTTTACATTCATCAATCCCAGCAGTGTTCTAACATTCAAACAGCAATGGCCACGCCTTATATGACCCAAATAAGTTAACAGAAGTCACATTATTTCCCTTCTCCAGTGATTCTCACACAAAAATATACTCAACAAGCTTCTTGTTTTCCACCCCAATTAAAGATGCGTGTCAATCTAGTAAACGCTCATTTTCTTCACAGGAGAATTACTACAGACAAAAGGAAGCTCAATGCTCATCAGCAGAATACTGCTTTAGTGCCTCCAGAAGGTAAACAAGAAGCATCTAGATTTTGCCCTGGGTCATTCATCATCCCCTCACCTATCTATGGTAACATTTTAGGACAAATCAGGAGCACACATTTTATGTGACTCTCCTGATCATCCCCACTTAACACGTAACTTAGGTTATAACCTACATTACTGTGGCAGTGTTGAAGGAAACCGTCTTACCAACAAGCAACAAAGCATTTGTGAAGACTACATCATAAATTAAGTTTAATTTGCAACCGTCAAGAAACAAACGAACAAAAATAGTATTTCCAAGCACAAGTGTTTATTTTCTTTTATCTTTTGTTTTATTTTGTCTTATGGAAAAAAATAGGGACATCATAAACACTAACGATAGCAACACATCCGTCAACAATTTCTTGGAATATATCCAGTTAGAGGAACATCCCAATTGCTCCATAAACATGAAATACTAGTATTTAATGGCCTTAACATTTAAGTGGAAAAAGCTACTATAAAAATTGTACCTCAAAAGATTGTTCTCAGGACTCATGGCTACTCTCATGCAGTGACTCCCCCGTTACATTCTTTTACATTTAAAGCTGATTGTGTATTTTCCTTTAAAATGTTTAGCAGCTGTAACAATACTTCAGTTACAGATCAGCTATCATCATTGCTGTCTGAGGAATTCACCTACAGAATCTAGTTTAGCTGCATTTTACATGCAGAGCATGTAAAAAATATTTTTCTTCGTCAGATTTAGGAGATACGACCCACAAAAAGCACACCCAATGAATAAAATTACAGGTATGAAGACAGTAAATTTGAAACACATATTATTAAAAATTAGACACCATAGATGGCATCAAAGTATATGTCCTAAAATGAAGAGGTGGTGGTCACACTTCATATTTCGAATGAGCAGGCAAAAACTATGGGAACTCATTACTGACAGGGGTGGATTCAGGAATCTAAAATCAGTCTGAAAATAGAAAACTGTAACTAGATGGCTTTTCCTCTCAGTGATATTCATTCCCGTAGCACCTAATTCTGCCATCAAGCATCATTGTCTCCAACATATGATTTAAGGATTTTGTAATTTCAGGTGTCACTCCCTCTCTTGCTCTTGCACAATGCCTTTCTTCTGAGAATTGCAGAGGTTTTAATATAAATAATAAGGTATATAACACCTATGAATTAGGAAGTTCCACCTTTCACAGATGGAACTGAAACAGAGCTAACATACTTCTGATTTACAAATTTTCTGAAGTCATCTTCTCCCAGAAAAGATTACAATAACTCTGATTTGCTTTGGAAAATTACTGTGTCCTAAGTGAACTCTCCTGCAATTTGAAGGCATCTTATTGCAGTAATATCTAACACACAAGAGAAAGGGGCTGTTACTTTTTCCCGAATCAGATTTCAGCAATATATGTCATTACATGTCCAAAACAAGTGAACACTAACACCACAGAGGTATCAGTCGTGACTCTGTATCTGCCGGCAAGCTCCATTTCACACTTAAAAAAATTAATTCAAGTCCTGCTATGCTTAAAAAACACATCACATAACTCTCCAACCTGAATGACCAACACGAAGAGAGTTTTCTAAATATGTTTAAACATAGTTCACTGATTTATGAGCAAATACATCTATACCGAATAAGAAAAACCTGATTCCTCAGAGCATTGCCGTCAGCCTCAGCACAATTCAAAATTATTTTGGCAAGAGCAGAAAGCAGGCTCTTCTCATCCTGCTGCAGCCCATTTAAAGTTTAAGCACGTGTTTTATGAAGCAGCAAGGTGGTAGCGAAGCTCCGAGCAATTGTTTCTAATTGTTGTGATTAGACAGATGACAAGTAAAATGAGTCCAAGCGCTCATGTGGGAGGACATTTTGACAGAGAGAAACCTTCCTCTCCAGCTAATTTGCACATGGCAATCCTATTAAGTGAAGCAATCTAGAGAAGGGGCTCACGTCAAAAGTTTTCATTGATAAACCACTTCTTTCCAACTACCACCATCCTGTAAAGATCCTACAGCTGGTGACAGGACTCAGAATTTGCTCATAAAGCTCCCTTCGGTACTGCTGCCTCCGTCACAGCACGGAAAAAAGTAACCTTAGCTGGATAACTACGATCCGATCATGCACTGAGTTTTTAACCGTACAGCCAGAGGGACTGGCTCTTTGCTTCTGTTTTGGGGGATTTTTTGTGGTTTTTTTTTTTCTTTTTGGTGATATTAATCTGCATAGTACTCTTCTGAATCAATAAAACTATTAGAAAATAAAGGTATTTTCATCAGCTCACTTCAGCTGCTCTGCCAAAAAAAAAAAAAAATCTTAATTAGCCAGTATTTTTGGGCTGCTTTGTTATAACGAGCAGAATGGTGAATCTGCCCCCAACTGTTAATAATTAAAAAGTCATTTAAGGCTGCATATCTTCAAAGCATTAAAAATAATTATGCGACAGGACTGTTATGGGGTATGCTCACTTAATATAGCTCAAAGAAATGAGATAAGAATTACTGAAGATGAACATATAAGGTTGCCTTGCAATGAAGGCATGTGTGTGCGAGAGGGGAACAGAGGAGGAGATCCTCGTCTGGAAAAGACTACACAACTCAGAAAATTTTCTTCAAATATTCTTTAGTAGAATCTGCAGCTTTTTACCTAATCTTGGAAACATATAGTCATGCAGATAAGGCAGTATTAAATGGATCACTGCTGCCTCTGGAACGGAAGATAAATTAGCCTTTGGTACTTAGATACTCGCTTTCTGACAGCTGTTCTTCTTTCTCACAAACTTCCTCTGCCAAGCAAAGATTATTTGGGATTGACAAGTCTGTGCTTTGGAATAAACAGGATCTTTTCTCTGATAGGGTGCTGGAAATGGATGCTCAAGATACAGACAACAGTATAGTCTGTCAGGTGTTATTATATAGATTGAGGGGTCTCACGGAAAAGGTACCAAGCCACACAAATACCTACATATGCCTTAACTGTGGCTATGAATCCGTACTATTCCAAAAGATACCACGAGAAGGAAATCTTTCCCTCACACACTGCAACTCTGAAGAGAAAAGGATAATTCTGCTTCCTACCCTGTGGGAGGGTGGAGACAAAAGAGTAGAAAGAGGAGACGAGCTGGTGAGGTTGGTGTGGCTGAAACAGTAATCTGGAGAAATTCACACAAAGCAACGCTAAGACCTAACGAAAGTATGAGGTGGTTTGATTTCTCAAAAAAATACATCCCCCTTTGGGATCACTAACCGCTCTGTACCCAACACCAGCCGCACGCGGCGTATCAGGGCTGCCAGCACTCATGCAACCATTATCAATCAACAAACCTCCTGCCACATCCACGACTGGAGATGGCGAAAAAGTTACAAATGGTCCCAAATTCCTCAGTGCCACTTTGTTAACCACCAGTGCTGCTGCTCTTAATACAGCCTGTGCTTTACCTGCAGCCCTAAAGGGTGGGTGCCCTCGTCTCTTTAAGATTTACTGTCTCCTAAGTCAGGCCAGGATGCTTCACTGGTGAGGCAGTGGACTCAAGTGAACACCACAGAAGGACAAACACTTTAAGACTTGTCTAAGTTTTAGTATTTTTTTTTAAATGCATGCACAGAATCAGAAGTCATGTGTAACAGCTGTCATTAATGGCAGTCGCTCCCGCAATGAGCGATAACATGATGCCCTAAAGTTCTGGTGCTGGAATATATTCTTTTTGTTTCCCGGGAGGTATTCTTCAGCAAAACAATCTCAAACCAAACACATTACATACATGCATATTTACATGTGTATGTGGACAAGCATTTGAAAATGACAGTTTCTCATAAATTTATCCAAAAATTACCAGTAGCCATGTTCAGATGTGATGCAACTTAACACACCTGTACAGGCTGCAGGTATCCCTGAACTCAGAATCTCTCCTTTTTATTGCCAAAAGTGATATTTAATTGCAAAAAGGTGTTGAAGCTTTGTTAAACTTTACTGTTACATACATAATACCATTCACCACTCCAAATTCAAAGTTTGCTGACATTGTGTCGCTACAGATTTTCTGTTTGGATACTTGACACCAGCCAAGCCCTGAACTTTTCTTTTACCTGGAGTAATGCATAGCTTGATGTCCTGCAATATTAAAATAGAAGTCAGTCGTATGTTTCATCTCATCAGTATGTCCAGAGACTTCAATCCAGTGTGCTATTGGGAGGCAGTAAACTCCATCTACTATGTTGCTCTGGTTGTAAACACAATTTCGATCATGATGGGGCCCATTACCTAGAACAGAAGAAGGGATAATTGCAGGCTGTGTATCCGGAAAATCTTCCGAAAGATTTGCAGGAGATGTGAACTGAGTACTCAAGGCCAGGAGAGGTGTTGCTGCCTGTTCAAACTGCATTTCTCATAACACATTATTAACACCTCAATAGTTGTAACAGAAGTGCTACCACAAAGCAAATGTTCAGCATTAAAATAAATTTTTGCAAATTATTTAAAAAAAAATTAAAGCTGTATAAGACTCCCAAATCATCAACCATAGCACTTAAAATTTCACAAATAATTAGTTTCATTTAAGTTCCTCATTTGATGTCTGATAATACGCGACCTCAGCATTTAACATTTCTGCTGTGTGACCTCCCTCTGTGGCGCGAGGTCTAGCCCTGACACGGCACAGCAGCAGCACCTTGCCTCAGGCTTGCTTCTGAGGAAACTGCCAAGCTACGAGAAAGACCTCGGAGAAAGCACAGAGTACGGCCGTGCAAGACCAGAAAGGTAAAACCGTAAACAAAGGTGGGACTGGTGACACTGGATTTGTTCCCAGCTTCAAGAGGAAAAAACACCAACGTGGAAAGGCATCAAATCCCGAAGAAGAAAGGCAAGCAGGCGGCACACAGCAACCCGGTGGCAATGAAGACCTGTTGCCGGGAGCAGAGAAGGATGGTCCTTCTCCACCTCATTCACAGCTGCCGGGCCAGCAAAGACTCTTCAGGTGTCCTCTCGGGGACAGGACGCACGCCAATGCCTAGCCTTGGAGCTCATTAAATCCCACCTGCTTTTTATGTTTGCTAACGGATAAACAATCGCTTTGTACTCTTCAGACGCACATGTCCCGCTTACAGAGTCTGTTCCTACACAGTAAATTTGCCCAAAGTGACCAGAGAGAGACGGTCACGTCTGCAATGGCGAGCGATCGCAATTACCTAAACCAGCCTTGTCTAAAGTAAGAATTTTTCTCACGGTTTTCCACTCTCTAATATCCGTTACCCCTTCTTCTTCTCTTGCAGCAATAGTGTGAGCTTTAGTACAGCAAACCAATTTTTAATACCATGCCAGAGTAAGCAACTTGAATTGAACCAGGTCGCGTCATCAATCAAAAGGTTATCTAGCCTCCAAAAACTCAGTACGTGTATATTCTCCCCCCTGCCCCATTTTTACATACTTATTGTAATACTAATTGCCACGTAGGAATTATTGCGCAGATTAGAAGTGACCTACTCTATGGCTTGCTTTTAATGTAAGCCTGTTACACTTATACATTATTAATGATGTTACAATATTTCTGAGCAAAATTATGCCCGAAGGAATATCTTCAATTTCACACTGCACATAAATGCATGACCAGCTTCCAAGCACTACATTTAGGGAAATTTGCTAGAGCAAGAGCATTTTGGGAGATGTATTAATGCAATGATTAGAGAATAAGACTAACATTTAATGCTAAAGCTCAAACAATCTCCTTATTTCCAGATGACATGCAGCACGTTTTATCATAATTGTGAAATATTATTATTTACCAAACAGAAAAAGAAAACACTAGGCAGAAAGCAATTTTCTCTTTCTATATTGCTGAACCATTATGCACCATATGCAATGGCAGGACACAGGTTTTGATCGATAAGGTGAGCAAGATCAGTGTGTATAGCTGCTGAAGCTACAGATCTTACTACTATTTTTTTATCTCACATTTGTAATTGTTTACACATTCTTACCACTTTTAAACAATGTTTGAAGACAGCAGTACACATCGACAAATACAACAGCGTAACAAAGCCTAAGGATGTTTATGACACTTAACTGACTTCATGTATTCAGCGAAATCTTTACAACCACAAATAACACATCTTGCCTTCCCCATTTTACTCTCCGACAACTGTCTGTAGCGATGCCCATCACCATGGCCCGGCCCTGCCATCACAAAGCTGTGTCTGATACCCACCCCCACCCACCCACGGGCAGACGTCCCGTCCCAGCCTCAGCCCACCCCCAGCGAGGTGCCCGATGCCCGGGGCTGGGACGGCCCCGGTGCCCCCGGCTGCCTGCTCCTGGCTGCCAGCCCCGCGGGGCGTCCCTGCAGCCCCCAGTCCCCAGGGAGCCGCCAGCCCTCACCGCACCCTGGCAGTTTTGAACCATATTTCAGGATCTCTGGCTCTTTTGCTACTCCCAGCCCTATTTTTCCTTGTACGCGAGCGCCCTTGTACCCCCTCTGGCTCCCCCAAGGACTGCCCCTTCCAGTGCTCACAGCTGTTCCTCCTCCCTCACCAGGGTTTCCGCATGAATTTTTGCAATCACAATCTATGATCTCTCCCTCCTGCTTAATTTCTTCATTCCTCAAGGTGCCAGTCAGTCCTGCAAGACAACAAAGCCTCACTCTTCTTGTCTTCATGCTCTCAGTTGCACCACTACATGCTTCCTACTTTCCCATTTCCAGCTGCTGCTGCTTCAGGTGCCTGTACTTCTGTCGTTTGCCAGGTTTATTGTCCATCCTCCTTCTCCAGCTTTAATTCTTTGATCTTTTTTTCCTTCCTCCTCTATCACCTGCCTTCTTAAATGGCAGCAACCTCCTTGTCTTGTAACCTTTTCACCTTCGCCATCATTCATTCCCTTGCCTAGCCTACAATCACACGTGAAAGCGGGGCCAAGAGTAAATTGCCACGAGACGTTTGTTTCATTTGTTTCCTCAAACAGGTTTTGTCAAATCTCATTCTGAAAAGCTTCCTTCTCTAATTGTTATTTATCGCTGTTGATTTTTCCGCGCCACTCAACCTCACCTTCCCGCTGTGGCCTACAGTCAAACGCTATGTTTCCATTTTGGCTGTAATACTCAGGTAAACAGTAACAGCTTGCATTCCTAACATTTTCATGAGAACTGCATAGCTCTTTACTACTCCTTACGTTATATACTGATCTATGAACTAACAACCCTCTTATTGAAATATGATGCCTATGCAACAGAATGTATACGACTATACATTCAATATACATATATTCATGTGTGTGTATATATATTCATGTATTTGCTGAATACATATTCAACAAATACAGTGATATAATTTCAGACACAAAGGGGAGAGTGCTACCATCTCCAAGAAATACTAATTTAGAGAACAGTATGATCACACTGAACTGTGTTCAGGAAGCTGAATTCCCTATTCCCCTTGTAAGAGTTATAAAAGAAGGCAATTACCACAAATGATCAGGATCTCACTACCCAGGTAATATCCAGACAATACACAAGTGCTTCTCGCCACAGTTTGCTTCACAAGATGCATTTAACAAATAAGTTTCAAAAAAGAGAAAATTGTTGTATCAGTTCACATCATACTTCTGCTAGCACAGTTTGTCACAGGAAAAAACCATAATATTTTGGATGCCATAAAACAACAATGTAAGGAAGCAGTTTCAGAAGTAGAGCCAGGTGACAAGTTTGAAGGAGTAATGTAGAACCCATTGATAATTTAGAGCTGCTATAGAAGGGCTAATGATTGAATTCTCTCAACTTTTATCTTCCAGAATCATTTAATACAAAAATAAAAATCAGCCAATGAAGCCAGCTTTCATTCAAGGTAGCTGATCATAAACCGTGTTTTAAATAGAAAACAATTATCATCACTTACATGTTCTGTTATATATTGCAGAATGTACTCAGCTAGGAAAATGGGCATGGCTTGGGTGATGAGCAGAAATCATTAGCTGGATAACCCTCAGTTCTTCCTTTTCCACTCCTATATTTTTAAACCTTTCCTCATGAGTTTCCTCTGTCTGAAGCAAGGTGCATCAACCTCATGGTATGAGGTACATCCAGGCAAAACATGCCTTAGTCTCATCTTGGCCTCTTTAGCTCTGCTGACGGAGCAGACTCCTTGCGTCTCATCTGTGGTAGAGTTACGTGACTCCGTCAGACGCAGATGAGCCAGCCCAAGACTTCTCACAAGCCCTGGAAGAGCTCATGTCAAGAACAAAATAGCTTTCAGAGGCAGGATAAAAATCTGGCACACTAAGTCAAACATTTACTCTCCCCTCCCTCACCACAATAGGCCAAGCAAAGTCCTTCTGGATTTTGATCCCTGGAGCATGGGAACTTTCCATGCCCAGGACAGCGAGTTGGGCAGGGTCTTAGCTCCAGGCAGTGACCAACAGCACCACAGACCAAAGACCACGACTTCCTCGCTCTCTCTCTAGTCCAGGGCTGTTGGTGTGGTTGGTTAGTTTAGGAGGAAACAGAGCGCGTGATGAAGGCAGTGGGACCAAGCTCAGAAGAATCTGACTCTTCTCAGTGCATCAGAAATGCGTTGCTGCCCTTTCTAATTTCTTACCTTCTGCTCAGGCACCAGAGAGAAGAAATAGTGGCCAGCGTAGACAGAAGTGCCGTGAGGCTGGACACGCCTGCTCCTGTCGGAAGCCGCTCATACCCACACCAACTTCCTACTCCACTTAAACCTTAAGTTTGTCCCACCCCATGGGTCCCCATTATCTGCTTTATCTGAAAGGCCACTCCACCTTTGGATTTTCTAAGGGACTTTGCTAAGAAGTCAGATGCAGCAGCCCTTCCCCACAGAAACTACGCTCGGCTTTATTGCTCACTTCTCAAATGCACAAAGCATTTCCTGAAGTGAATTACCAAAACTGAAGGCCTAGTGCTGAAGTTTCGTTTCTGTGCCTGAAGCTTTGGAAGGCCCCACCTACGAGCTGGGAAGGCTACCCTGACCGTGCTGGGCAGCCACGCCTGTCAGGGTGCCTCTACACCGCTGTCTGGCATGGCACAAACAGAGGAGGTCCAGGGTTTAATTTGCTGCAATCCAACATGCTTCCGGGACCCCAAGTGCACATCACATCTTTACCAGCAACAGAGTGTGCACCGCTGGCCAGTCCCACACACGTACCACTCACGCAGGGACTGAACGGCCAGAGGACGTCGCATCCCTTTTACAAGCTGGGTGCTCTAGACTTCACAGCCATTAGGAGGGCAACAGCTGGAAACAGAGAGTGCTGAGCGCAAGGGCATACCACAGAATCCCTCGGGGAGCTGCAAGGCAAATTCTCACCACAAGGAACCCTTTGGTGCATAAATCGTTAATGAAAATACATTTGTCCCCTTACACTAACTAGTCTCCCCAAGCTTACCCCAACCTTGTATGAAGACTTCAAGATACTGTGAATAAACCCCTGATGACTCTGCCATTCTCCAGAACTGACATGTTGCTCACAGCACACACCAGACCACTGGGTAGGCTTCCAGTACTTTTAATATGAAATAAACAACTATTTGGGTGAAATGTTGATTTTTTTTTTTTTTTTATAGTCAAGAAAACATTGTGCAGCCTCAAAGATTTGGGGAATTTTAACAGCATTTCAACTTTTCTGTTCCTAGAGCCAGTAGTAAAGCAAAGAAAATCAAATCTGTTTTCCACTCGCCTGTTCATCTTTGCAGAAAAGAAAACAAGCACAAATGCCCTTTGAGAATGGACAATACACAACGAGAAATACATGTTTTTACAGCTCAAACCACTTCTAAACTAGTATTTTTCTTCATCTTGTTTCTATTCAGATTGTTCCAAGTGGCAAAACATTGGTTTAATTATTTATTTTCGGGAGGAAAATACACAATTGTTTGAAAACATGTAAAATTCAATCATAAAAAAGGGTAAGTTAAATAGCTGAATACTACTGATCCTCTTGTTAATCAATCCTGTGGACTTTCCTAATTAAAGAACAAAGGAATTTGGAAGAGTTTATTAGAAGATATAGGTCCTACTTGAACTGATAGGGTAGCACTCTTTTTCCTTCAATAAGGTCCAGAATGATTTTTTTTAAATTCCGCCTTTGTGACTCCTCACAGCAAAAATGCTTATCTGAAAGAGAAACATAAAAATAACTTTCTAGGCATTAAATGATAAAGTTTCTCATTGCCTTCACAACCCACTTGTTGCTCTCTCTGCTGCGGATGGTTGCGCAGTGGAACCCACTGATGTAGGGAACCGCTGGAGAGCAAAGCAACCAAGCAGCCCCGCTTGCAGCTCAAGCCTCACCGAGGGCTCGTTTCCCAATCTGTATGACTGCACTTACGGCTCCTGGTTTAATGCATAAGCAGGATGATCAGAGTGGCATAGGAAGGAAGCTGGCTGTACAACCAACCAAATAAAAGATTAAAACCAAAGATCTCCACATAACCGATAAACAGCACTGGCAAAAGACGGAGACAAGAACGAAACAAAGGAAAAAACAGATTAAGATATAGTAAGATGTCCAAAGATCAAGGACTGGAAGAAGATAAGCAGGGACCAGAAAAGGATCTTCTGAAATTTGATCTAATCACATACAGCAACAGAATGCAAAGAAAAACCTTCAGTAACTATTTTATTACAGCTGCACTGCAGGGATGAAAAAAGTATAATCCAACAGTCTGCCAACAACGCAGACTCATCTTGACACAGAGGACAACTGCACAAGATCGCATAGAAGAGTCACAGGGGTGAAATTATCAGCTTGATCTTAAAAGATAATGAGCAAAATTTGGGTCAATTAAATTTCTCAGCACCGTTAAGTGTGGTGAACAAAAAAACCACGAATGAATGAAAAAAATAAGATTGCCTCTTCCAGTGTCTCCGCAGAGCTCTTTGCAGCAAAGGCACTGAGCGTACTGCTCAGCCACAGCTCCCCCAGCTACCGGCCTGTTGCACACCTTGCTGGAAGTTCTAATTTTTTTCCATTTTCTGCTGTGTGAGGGAAGGTATGTAGAAACTCCAGGGCACAGCAGCGGCCGTACAGGTGCTGTGTATCTCATCCCTGCCTTAGCCAGACCCTAAACCACAGGCGTATGACTTCCAAACCTCAGCAAGGTCAGCGTGTTTCTCAGTTCACTGCTACCTTTGAAAAACCACAGGGCTACTTCGATAACCTTAGATACGCACATTAGCTTCAATGGCAACTAACAAATCCAAACAGCAAGCAGCCAGGCAATTTTCAGATCACCCACTTACAAATCAGTAAGAGCAAAGACTAAGTCTTATAATCTTTGTCATAAATTTTGCATGAACCAGCAGACTTTACAAGTCAAGTCAAAATTTTAAGTATGCCTACACATTATAAGTGACCACATTTGCAATATTAAACAAGGTCCTTTAACAAGGTAAATGAACATCTTGAGTTCATGCTTAGAAATTCTCCTGGAAGAGAGAATAACAACATCATAAGCACTATCAACACTCTGGGAGCAGAGGAATGGGGAGGGGCTGAGGAATAGAAGATTTTTTTGAAAAATAGTAATAGAACAACAGGAACTAAAGGAAACATATGGAAAAAAATCTCTGAAATCATAGAATCGTTTAGGTTGGAAGAGACTTTTAAGATCATTGAATCCAACCATTAAAGAAGAATACCTCTATAATGTATTTTTCTTCCTACAGTCCTCTGGAAGTGTAGAGAGGGGTGTCTCAGAACATGAAGGGTTTAAAAGATCATTTGCTAGCTTCCTTATCTTTCATACCAACATTACAACAAAGAAAAGCCTCAAGTCCTATTTTGGACACAATTCTCACAGTTATCTGAATTGTGCTACTGCATGGTGTCATTACGAGACATTACTCTAAATGAACTTCCTTCACTATGCTTACAATATTCAAATTTACTTACGCTTTACACCAGGTTCTGTCATGAAAGTCTCCCTGCTGCCTAACTGTCTGACCGAAATTCAACCTCTGATGTCTTGAAACAGGATCTGTCTCCATCCCACCAAGGCTGAATTGCTATTGATTGTTAATACACAGAGGTAGGGGAGGCTGAATTCCCCTCACTGGAACTGAGCGAGGTCAGGCATTTTGGCAGTCCGAGCCTGCCACAGGCTCTTAGGCTGGAGTCCCACCCTCCTCAAGTCCCAGCAAAGCCCATGAATAGCTGCCCTTTGTTTTTACACCTCTTGACAAATAGCGCCAAATAACGCATTTGAATTCTGTCTGTATGTCATGTACTAACCCTTATTCGTATGCTTAATAAAAGTATACTTACTCTGCTTCTTAATGCTACTTTTTCTGCTGTCAAATGAACCATCTTCCCTTCAGAGTCTGAAATAGTAGATGAATTTATTGTATTACTTAAATACCTAATATTACTATAAGACAATATATTAATTTGCCACACCTCGTTCACTAACTCCTTCTTCATAACTGGTTTGATTTTCAGAAATGCTTCCTTGCGTTTGCCAGCCCAAGAGAGACATCCAAAAAGCAGAAGACCGTTTGTATCATACACCGCACGTTTATTTTCTACCAGACTTAAAGCAGACTGTTTCAACTTCTCATTTGGTAGGGCTGATAGATATAACCAAGGAAGTAAGTTTTAAATCTATTAAGATCCAGGCTGAATTCGAGATTTTTAGTCTATTAGTCTACTCCTAAAGAGAATTATTTTTATAGATTTTTTTTTATTATGACAGAATTAGAACTAAATGGTTTACAAGAAAGCCCTCCTCAGCGCTTAATGCTGTTAATCAACAAGGCTTTATTTTATTTTATTTTTTAATCAGAGATGAGAAAATAAGAATTTTCAAAGGCAACTTCCAAAAACATGTGTTTTATTTCTCTCTCTAGGTCTGCTTAGGCACAGGTGTTTCTCGGTGGGAGCTGCTACCGTACTAAGAGTTTTTAAGCAAATGCCTTGCTGTAGATTCATGCTGTAGATTAAGCCAGAGAAAAGCAATTAGAAGGGAATTCAGCTCATGTAAAAAAGAGGTTCTTCTCAGACAGATGGTGGAAATAAGAATAAAGGATAGAATAATGGCTGATAGCAACAAAACGTATAATATAATACAGTCTTCCTAACTGCTTTGAAACTCTATATGGCATTGTACTGTATATTACTGATTGCTACTTTCTACCACATCAGAAAAGACTGCTGAACTATAGGCAGGAAAGAAGCTACACCAAAATAGTAACCACGGCAAATCTTAACCAAGTATCATCGCAGTTACTTTAGGTATCACTTCTCAGCGCTTCTCGCCATTAAAACTAAATTCTCGATCCCATATTGCATGCGGGCTGCCACTTGGAAGCGAGGGCAGGGAGTGAAGCGGGGGACAGGAAAAATGGTAAATAAATGAAGTATTTGCATAAACAATGCATTCATTGTAACTTTACCATTATACCACAAATGCTTTAATTAGGCTCTCACAGCAGTCAGAGCTGGTCCACATCTCTGTGGGTAGGAAATGACACATACCTGCCAAATCCGGAGGAATGCATGTGTACATATTTATTCTTCTAATTTTGCAGTGTTCATGGGCAACTCTCTGCTGCTTTATTGATCTCCAGTAATCTGATCAGTACAAGTTGGTTAATGCTGACACACAGATAGGAAGTAATGAAAAACTTGCTACCAATTAATTACACCATAATCCATGCTAAGTATATGTCCTGAAGGGGTTGAAGAACAAAACAACAGGAGCTATTGCACTTTGTAAACAAAAGGTTCTCTCCATTCATTAGAGGTACTGGGTAGTAGATTTCAAACTTACCCGCTTTTACTCATAAAGTTTCCTCACATCTGAAACGCGTTAAGGCACCTAGCATTGTCCAGAAAGCAACAGCCTTGCACAAACAAAATGCGTATTACGCACAATTATTCAACTATCAACATCCAATTGTGCTTTATGTTCCTTCCTAGTCGCTACCTACTTCAGAACAAGACTGGGATGGGGGAAACAAGTAAAGCCCTGGATTATTTTCAAAAGCGGAACAGATTACACTAAATACTGATGAAATGTGCAAGTAGCTGCAAGAAGCTAGGCAGTCACTGGCTATACACAGGTAAAATGGCGACACCCAGTGGGAACAATACTACATAAAATATCTGCATTAAAAGAGGTATGAAGAAATGTTATCCTCTCCAGGCTTTTTTTTTTTCTTTTTTTTATAATAGAACTGCTAACTAATTTGGGGATCTGTAGATTACCTTTTGGAAAGAAACAAGAGAGATGCATCTCTGTTACAGAAAAATAATGTTACATCCAACTGTACTTTTCAGAAGGGCCCTCAAAGAATTTTTACTTTGCTTTATCCTGCTATGGCTTAGCCTCAATACTTTTTCTTCTGTTACAATCTCTCCAATGCAAATGGCAACTAGGTATTAACTTCCCATACAGCCTTTAAAGAACCTCCCCCTCTAAAATAAGAAACGATAACCCGTTTTGTTCCACAGAGTTGAGGCCAAGAAGTGAGACTGGTTTAGTTTTCAGCACACTGCCACTTTAAAAATGAAATTTTAATGTGCCTTACTATCACCGATGTTTTCAGTCAATGAAGTGCTCGACCCTTGAAAGCTACGATCAAATTTTACCTCTGATATTTTCACTAATTGTATTACAATATTATGAAAACCTTTATTACTCCATCAATGTAGCCAGTCTTTTGAACTAGCATCAAGAAGCGCACGTTGTCCAACAGATGGCTTAAACTGTAACTACAAGCTCACAGGAGCATGAACTGGAAATGCTGGAAGGCCAACATGCCAAGCCACCGGCTGCGTAACCTAACTGTTTTTAACCGAACTGTGTTGTATCGTTGGTTTGGGCCCCCAAGAAACCACAGAGAACAGCAGCAGCACGTCAGTGCAAACAAGAGACCGTCCTTTCTCTCCTCCCCCCTCCCCAAAACCAGAGATGGGTTTTTGGAAGGAATAAGGCTCTGCTCACCTGTACAAATTACTAGAATGTAGGGTGACAGCGCTTTTCAGCTTTAACTGGCAATACTGTATCTGTCAAGCTTCAAAAGCAAGCATCCACCACATCAAACTAATGGTTACGTGAAAGTGGATCAACATTTCAGAATATAAGCTTGTATTTTTTATATATTTTTTTTCCGCTTCTCAAAACGTAGGTGTCAACAGACTGTATCATCTCAAAATACCATTTGGGACATACCCTTAGTAACTCCTCTCTCCTTTTAGGGACATGTATCTTGTATAGTACCTACAGTTTCTTTAGACCGGAGTAAAGGGGATAAAGGCACAGATGAGTGTTCAAGCATAAAACTCACAAAAACAAATTCAAGCATAAGTTTCATCTTGTATTTATTTAGTTTTGACAGTAGGCCACAATATACTTTTATTTTTCAAGCTGAAAGAGAGACATAAACCCAGTTCTGAAGAACCTACATCAAAAACAAAGTACACAGAAAGACCACACAGGATGCAGTTGGGGGGGAAAAAAAAAGGTATATACATTCATTTGTTTTTTCTAATGGGTACACCTATTCCCAGATTCTAAAGCTCAACATAACCAACCTGTTTTCCACAGATACTGCAGCACAGTTAGAAACCCTCCTGGGTAACAGGCCTTTCAGCTGAGCTCACGGCAGGTAGCAAAGTACCAACCCTGAAAAAACCTCACTTGGGCCAGAGTGCAGACAGAAATCGCATGATTTGATCCAGAAGAGCCCAATGGCTTTAAGTGACAGGCCCTGGACGCAGACCGGCATCATCACCCTGGGACAGCAGAGGCAAGCATCTGACCCTTCAGGAGCACAACAGAGCCTGCTCTCCCACCTCGTCCTCCTAGAGAGGGGAAACTAGTTCCCTGCAGACACAAGGCAAGAAGCCAGCACCCTCCTGCAGGCCAAGGCCTTGCCCGAAGGCTGCCTACCAGACCACCTTGGCAGAACCCAAAAGCCAGAGGCCACTGGCCCGCATGACTTTGACTCTTCTAGGCCCAGCAGAAACAATACCGCTCACTTTACCTTCCAGTTTCCCCATTGCATCGGAATGGCTGTAAGGATGAACCAAATTATACTCAAAACATATGATGCAACATGTACTGTAGTAGTATAAAAATAATATGCTTAACTAGTGGAATTCTCACACAAGTATACTAACAAAAGAAATTGGGAGTAATTTTCTTAAATATGGCACATTATTCCCACATCCAATATATGTAAACATCTGGCATCCTAGCTGGACAGGAGTTTCTCTGGCTACAGATGATGCCATCAACTCATAAACTCAGAGCAAGTATCATTCTGCACTTTCCTCTATCCCTCATAACGTAGATCTGTCTTCAAACTGTCAGTTGTTCTGTAAACTGCTAAATGTCTCCCAAAGCACATTTTGCATTCTAAACACATAGGATACTAAAGAGCCAAAGCATAGCATTTACTTACCACAAAAAAAAGTTTGTTCTTTTTTAAAAAAGGTAGTTGTCTTTTCAAACTGTAATTTTACAATAATAAACAGATGATGCCAAAGCTTTACTGATCTACAGGTTGGAAAAAAAAAAATCATTAAAATAAATGACATGAAAAAGGATTGCAAGACACGCTTAATTAATGGATAGGAAAACATCCTCAAGCTCCCTTCATGTAATACATGAAGAACAATAAATTTCGGGTTTAAGAAATTTAGTTCTTTCCTGTAATAACAACTTAGAAAAAAATGGTTGATATGAATGACTAATTAAAAAACCCCTCTGCATTTGGATAATATGCCCGTTGTTTCTTCTATCATTCTAGGTACAAGCAATAAGGTCAAACTGCTCAGCATTCACAACAAGAAGAACAAATCCCACACAGGTTAATCCTAAAACTGCATCAGTAGCACTACTGCCAAAACGGAAAATATGTTTATTACTCAGACTTATGTTTACTAAATGCACTCCAGGTATGGACAAATACCTTCAGATATCATTACTTCCAACTAGACATAACCATCACCTTACAATTGAGATTCTCTACAGACTGGAACACTCTATTATATTTTCTATATTCTCTGTGGTGAGGCCTCTTTAAACCAATATCATTGGCATACTTATGTACAACTGCCTGCCCCTTTCAAAAGAGACCAAATTCTGCTTCCTTGGACAGATGCAAGATTTTATTCCATAATTCACTTTTCCTGCATTTCTGCAAAAGAAAAACATGGTTTAAAACAGGCAGAATATACTTTTATTTTAGCTGCTAAATAAAACAATTACTATTACATGGTGTAAACTTCTGTGAATGTAGTATTAACACGTATCTTTTATTAGTATAAAGAAGAAAAAACAATGCAACAGTTGTGATGACTGCATGTTTTAGTCTATATGGACAGAATGGCAGTTTAAAAGTGTGATATGTATTCTTAAAATGGGTGAAGAGCAACGGCTCTACAATGTGTTATTTCAGTATATGGATTATAAAACTATTTTATAAGTTAAAAAACCTTCCAAGATTACTCTAGTCATCTGTCTTCCTTCACTGAGTCAGGTCCCTTCCTTAGTGACAAGAGGTATATTTAGAGCTTTATTTGACTCAGCATACAATTGTATGAGTGTTCTCTTTTATTCAGATACTTCAGTTGAATATACTAGAACAGCACATGGAAACTGACTAAAGTTATTCAGCATTTGACAACACAGACAGGAGGAAATCAAGGTGGAAGTACTACTGAAACAGCAAGAAGACTGGAAAAGCTGTGAGAGAACTTTTCCCTATTTTTTTCAGCAATTTTCCGATGGTAAAATTTACCACCTGAAAATGCCATCATGACATTTCAGCTTACTGAAATCACACCTTAACGCACAGGTAGGAAATTCTGCGTTCTTTACTTCTGGGAAGGAAAGAAAACAAAACATCATGACAACGGATGCCTGAAGTAAGAAAAAACAATGAAACTGTTTCAAGAACTTTCAACCACCTAGAGGAGCAGCTTCCTCTACATTCACCCTCCTCCATCACACACTTACAAAATGTTTTTTGCTACCGAGTGCTCATGTCGTGCCATGTCATGTCACGTCACGACAGCCTAGGAAGTTCTACCTGCAAACACAATTCAGGCCATTCATGTCGGCCGCCTCCGCCGACACCCGGCAGCATCGAGTTTAGGGTACGGCCTTGTTGACGGGACACCCCTCCCGGCCGCCGGCGGTGCTCGGCACCGGGAGAGGGGAGCCGCCGGAGGCCGGCATCAGGGTCAAGCGATCCCGCAGGATAATGGGCTCCCCACCGCTGCTCTGCTGCCCCCAGAGCCGCCCTCCAGGCCGCCCCCCGACGGCCCCGCGCCTGCTGAGGGCCGGTCGGGCGGCTCCGGGCCCGCCCGCTCGCTACCTGCGGAGCGCTCGCTGCGGGGCCACCGCGCAGGCTGCGGCCGTGACCGGGCCCACCCGCCCCGCCGCGCCCCCCCAGCCCCACGGCGGCGGGACAACGACGACGCGCGGCGCCCGCCGCCGCCGGCGGCAGCGCCCCCGCGCCCCTCCCCTGGGCGGGACAAAAGGCGCCGGCCCCGCCCAGCCGCCTGCGCGGCGGCCTCGGGAGCGGCGGCACGTCCTCGCGGCGGGGGTGTGAAGGGGCCGGGCAGCCGCGCGCCCGTCCGTTACCTGACCTTCCTCAGAGGAGGTCGCGGGCCGCGGCCGCGCGCAGGAACTTGTACCAGAAGGGGCTGTAGCGTCCTCGTCCGGCAGCACCACCACCTCCGCAGGCCAGCCATCAGCGCGGCTCCTGGGCTGGCAGCGGGCGTCGGCCGCGCTCGCTTCATCAATGGGCACGGCGGCGCTGCGGGTCCTCGAGGCTGCCCTGCTCCGGCGTCCGCGCGGCCCCACTCAGGAGCTTCGCCGCCGCCCCTCGTTCATGCTGCGGGCCGGCACACCAAGCCGAAGTGCGAAGAGCATGGGGGCAGCGGCGTCCGTCTGAGGGGAGCCGCCTCCCTTCGGCCGCGCCGCCGCTAGGGGGCCGCGCCTTCCCTCGCACTTCCGGCTGGGGGCCGGGGGCCGGCGCCGGGGGCAGGAACCCCGTGCGCGGGAGGCCGCCCCCGCCCCTGCTGGCCGCCGGCACCGGCCGCCCGGTTCGCGGGGCGGGGCGGGTAGCGGCGGGCTTGGCGGCGGCCGGGCAGAGACTTGTTCGCCAGGGCTTTGCCGGGTGGTTTTTTTTTTTTCGGTGCTTGTCTGCCCGCTGCACGCACGTAGCTGAGGGGACTTCCCTCCCAAAATACCGGTTGGGGGTTGAAACAGCACCTACCCCGGAGAGCCCCCTGAAGTTAGAACTGGAACGGAGAATTATCTCTGCAGGAAATACTAGGTTTACAGGTTGCAAAAGGCTACACGTTATGTATACTGACTTTAGCAAGTGAGTATTACTACTTCATTAAATGAAGCTACTGCAATTACTCCTGAGAGCCCAGACTTAATTTAGTGCAACAAACGCATCATTAAATAACTGCCATACGTGCAGCATTACAAACAGGGTTTAGCATCGAATAACACGTCAGTGTCCACAATGGTTATATCTTCCCTCTAGAGAGGCAGACAGTCATGTCGAGACCAGAAATGTGAAATATTGGGGAGGTTAAAAAGCTTTTTAAAAATTCTGTAGCTCCGAACTGCATGCATTCTGTTTGCCCTTCTGGCTGTAATTTGGCAACTCCTACATGTAGCAATATTCAGGGCTTGCAAAGAATGACTGAGAAAGAGGATGCAATCCACCATTATAGGGCAGTCCTTGTCTGAATACACCCGTTTCAGAAGCATTTAAGGACAGAAACAGAGGAGTGGTAACTTATTTAGGTCAAGTTCTGGGAAGGATGAAGGCCTTTCAATGAGTCAAAAGAAATGCTGCCTCAAAAGATGGCTGCTTGTTTCCTGTGTTGAGGGGTGATGACACACTGAAGTGTATGTACTGCCAAATTTATTTTTAAGAGTGTTTTAGCTCATTTTCACCAATCCTCATTGAACTTGTGTAAGTGAGTGATATGCCACCACTTTTCCAGACATAACCAAAGCTAAGGGAATTCTGGCTATCCTCCATGCATTTCTGCTAGCACCAGCCCTCACTGTAGCACTGCTGCCTTTGTGGAAGAAAGCATTACATTTAATCTTTGCTTTTGTTCAACCTTACAGCCGAGTTACCCATAGCCTATCTCATAATTGTCTTTCAAATATCTACCCCTGTACCATACACATTCATTTTAGTATTGATGGGCAATACAGAATGTAACAATGAACTTTGGGGTTTTATCCCAAAGTTCAAGCTTGATAGTAGCCCTAAAGCACCCCAGCATCTTGTGTCTATGTAAAACCATATGCTTCTGTTCATTTCAGTCACAGTCCCAGCTAAGAAATTGCAAGATCCAACAATACACCTGCTTGATTGATAGTT
The DNA here is from genome assembly GCA_009819775.1 of Phoenicopterus ruber ruber. Lineage (NCBI taxonomy): Eukaryota > Metazoa > Chordata > Aves > Phoenicopteriformes > Phoenicopteridae > Phoenicopterus > Phoenicopterus ruber. Next base: position 54,124,551 of record CM020217.1, read on the forward strand.
TACTTCCTGGCTGTTGTCTATGCCTCAATGTAAAGAGAAACCAGCAACACGTGTACCTTTAGACAAACCTTAACTTCTTTGTGCCTGTAAGTACCGAGTCCTCATCTTAGACCTGCAAGCCATGTGGAACATAAAAAAAGTGTTCTTTAGACTCTAATGTGCCAAATAGTAGCTCTAAAAATAATTCAGTCCATTTTCTCCAGGTTCTGCCTTAATGCATTGTGTGCCTGTCAATATTGGGTGTTAGATTAAGGTTAAAGATGACAGAAAGTGACAAGCTTGACTTCCTGCTCTTTCCTCAAAAACCCTAGTTCAGGTTAGGGTTAGCACTGAGAGATCAAACAAGAAAGGCTGAAAAAACTGGATTTATTGCTGGATCCTGCAAGACTGGGATAAAAACTAGAACGGGAGATTGGCTTGGGACTCTGAAGTCCTGTGGTTTGGGAATAGTGGGAATAGAAGAGCAATTTTTATTGATGAATACTACCATGTTGTGGACTGAGTGAGGGCTGTAGACAGGATATAAATGAATTCTCGTTAGATCTGAGACTGGTGAGCTATAGGTACCATAAGGTTTGAGTTTAAGCTCAGAAGCAAAGGCAAATGTGTGTTTTTTCCATTGATAGATTTGCATGTTCTATGGATTTGTCATCTCTAAACTGGAATTTTAGCCAGAGTAAAGGCAGGGGAAGGGGGGGTGGTGGTGTTACGTTTACTGTTATTGTTTGGGATTGCAGGAGTTGAAGTACTTCCACTGTTGGGCCATTGCCATAACCCTAAATTTAGTTTTAAGTGTCACCCTCAGCCTCCTAAGGAATTAACAATAAACTATAGTTTCCTTTGCCAAAATGACTCCTTATCCTAGCACTGCCTGACCAGTGCTCTTCCCCTGCAGTCCTCAACACTATTCTCAAAGCTAAAAGCCTTCCCTACAATCCAGTCATGCATTACAGCCACATGACCATTTCCTTTTTTTTTTTTCCCTATATTAAGTCCTCATTCCAACTTGGCAAGCCTTACAGGTCCCATCAAAAGCTTTGGCATAAAGAAGCCAAAACTCTAATAATACAGTTGCTTTTAACTGTCCCAGAAACTCTTGTTAACTGTTCATTCCTATGGGAACAAACTACCATCTTAGTAGTCTGTCTGAATTGTAGTAATAAACGTCGTGCCTTTGTGTCCTTAACAGCTGTTTAGGATCTAGCAATACACTTAACCTACAGCATCTTCTGAGCGGAAGCCTCGATCTACCTCAAATCTAACAGTAAACTAGCAACACAGTGATGCTTAGTGCCAAATTTATTTTAAAGCCTTTAATTTTTGTCACTGGTACCATCCCAGATGTTTGCCAATGCTGACTGTGTTTCTAACTGACTAAATGGGAAGAATTGTATGAAAAGACAGATTGTTTTTCCACAGCATTAGTGTTTAAGAAGGGGCTAGAGATCACAATCTCTGCAAGAATCAATTGCTTTGTGCGATTTCTCCTAAGTTGTACTGATAGGTCTAGCCTTATGTAATTTCCAGCTAATTAGCCTTTATGTCTGGTTTATTATGCAAATTTGTGCAGGTGGTGGCGATTCACAGGAGGAATCACCAAGGCTGTGTACCAACTTAACACCAACAGTCACATCTTCAGTTTGTGCCTAATTGCTGTAGCTAAAAGGGTTCTAAGGAGAAGTTTGAATGTCCCAAAATTGGAGCTGTGATTATATTTATGTACACGTAAAACATGTTTAACGGCATTTTCTGTTGCTGTGCACTAAACTTTTGCAGAGTCACAAATACAACTTTCTGTGTAGGGCCCTATTGAAATAGTAATGCTGAGATTCTGTGTTCATACAAATCCCATTGCTGTGGATGGTTAACCAGTCAGGAAAGGTATCTTTATGGTTTTCTTATGCTACAGAAGTCTCTCTAATTTCTTATATTGTCTCTTCTTGGCATAAAATTGTTCTGGTATTTTGTGAACTCAGAGCTTTGAACCGCTTGTTATATTCAGGAAACTTGGACAAAGTATTACTGGCTGAAATTGTAATAAAGACACTAATTAAGAAGTTTGACAGTATACAGCAGTTCAAATTCAGCCTTCCAAGGGGAAAGTCGTATTTTTCTTCACAGTTTTCTTATTTGGAAAGTGTCTCCTAGGTATAGAAATAGCACACAGGTATCTGAACAATGTGAACACTGCTGAAATGGCAGATGAACTTAGTACTTCCATGTTGGGGTAGCCTGTGTCTGTAGCGTATATGTTCTTTACTGATTACAGACTTCTACACAATGGGCCAGTTTGCTGCTTGGCACAGCTTTATCTGTTGTTGCTGTACAGTGATCTCAAACGATAATATTTCCAAGTAGGGAAATCTGTAGTGAAAACAGAGTTTGAAAAACAAAACCAAAACACAAATACTGAAAGGATCTGGTTGGAGAAGGGAGGCAGGGTGGGGAGTGTCCCTGATTGCAAGCTGTGGGTGATGTTTAGATTAGCTGTGCTCCTTCCTAGACTAGCCTTTCTTCCCTTTTTAGGTCATTTTCTTTCTTGTAAAGATGCAGAGAAAGTGTTACTGAAATTTCCAAATGTTTGTGCTAATTATAGAAAAGAGAAAGGCAGCACACTGTACAGGCTTGCTTGTAGAAGGGAAAATTTATATTATGTGGTAAGCTGATTTAGATGTATTAGTGATTTGGGTAAAATGTTCATTGCTGAAAAATTTAGATAGCCTATGTTTCTTCAGAGAGATTGAACAAAATATAAAAATAACTAGTCTAATGCAAATAATTTAAGACCACTGTTTTAAGTGAAAGTTGATTATGTTGGTTAATAATCTAAACTAATCAGTGATCTATGGATCCAGACCTTCTAATTGAAGTCTAACTGTCCTTCTTGTGATAATTCTGATAGAAGTATAAACTAATGCTTTCACTGTTTGTTCTAATTTGACAGTACAGCAGCTAAGAAAAGAAAAGCTGAGATTCTGCCTTTATAGCCTGAAGACTGAAAGAAGGCTAAGCAATTTAAGAACCTGTTACCAGATAAGCACTGCTATTCTCATTTTTAGTTTTAGGTGCTGTGTCAGAGCAGTGATAACTGCATGAACTCTTTCAGCTGCTTAGTGCTAGTAGCAGCCTTTTATGCAGACTAAGCTACAGAAGTTCTGGCATGATTGACCATTTTAGGAATTGTGTTGGGGAATTATATTGTAATAATAGGTAGGACACTACAGGAGATTATTTTCACTTTTGCACGGGGTTTTGTATAGCATATTTCCTTAACCTAAAAAAAAAAAACCCTGTTTGTTATTTTTAGAAGTAACTAGGCAGCATAATCTTTCCACTTTCAAAAGCAGATGGACACAGCGCCTGGTAACTGTGCTCCAGTCTTGTGCACCACCTGTAACCGAGCATGCTTTCAGTGTTCTTAGGACCCTCAACAAATTACTGATTGACAGAAAGTTCCTGTACGCTATGCTCCTGTGACCATTTTAATAAAAAGTTACTGTTTAGTTTTCATTATGCAGACTTTTTTCTTGCAAGGGTTTTCCGTATGACCAACCATATTTCAGAAAGTCATGCACAGTGTCAGAGGGCAAAACATTTGGCACAGTCTTTAAGATCATAGTATCGCTTAAGTATTGTCAGTTATGCATAATTTGCTATCTTCAGAATGAAAATTACTAAATTATTGATCTTTAATTCAGGAACAATAAAAATCCAGTTGCTGTTGTGTAAAAGGTGAGAGAATGCACTTGTTAGTTTTCAAAGCAACCATGGGAAAGAAAGTTAAACAAGAAAAGTTTCTTCTCAGTGTGCTTTTAAGCAATACATTTCTAGCTCCAAAGCTGACTGGAACTTAATGTACAGCATTAAAAAAAAATGGAAGTCTTGCAGAAAAATCTTCCGACTAGATATGAAGTTAGAAATAGAACCTTTTCATTGTATAATAATTAAACAGCTTTGTTCCCTTTATTTTTAAAAAAGTAAGCAAACACAAACTGAGGGATGCTATCCCCAAGTCATGACCTGCAACAGAAAAGGGAACAGAGGATGAAATGTAGAGAGATGAGTATTCATTTAAGTATACAATTCTCAGTGGTTATTACAAGCTCCTCATAATACAAGAAATCCAATCCAACTTATTGGTGACTGACCCTACCGATCAATTTCTTTCTCCAATTATATTAAAAAACAATAACAACTTAAAGCCTTTTTCTTAGACTGAAACTGGATAAAAAAAAAAAAACCCACAGAAGTTATCTTTAGATCAACAAGTGATCTTTAAGGTCTAGGTAAATTGGCAGCAGAAAGAAAAATAAAAATCCAGAAACGACCCTGCTTCCTACCTGACAGTCCCACCACACCAAAAAATAAGAAGAGGTTGTATCATCAGCCAGATCTAATAAAGAAGTAGATTTAATGCTGAAGTGCATAATAGTGTACCGAGTATCTACTCTGTTATCTTCTTCTCCTTGTATGAATATGTTACTGTATCACTGTATCAATCCATACATTGCTGCTGCTTCCTCATCTTCTTGGTTTCACGTATTTGCCAATTTTTCAGTTGTACATTTCTTGTCTCTCTTTCAAAGAAACTTTATTTCAGCTGATTTGGGAAGCTTCACTGAATTCACTTACCTGACACACAAATAATCCTATTTTCATCCAGCCATAAAGGAACCCTTGAAAATAGGAACCGCAGACTAGAATGAGTGTGTATAAACAGCTTGCAACTTAGCAACCTTCCACAGGTCATGGCAACAGCTTGCTGCCAAGAGACAGAAGATGTGTATGACATACTTTGGAGACGAGATCATGGACAGGGGACTCCTACTACTTAATTTGGTGTGTGTATGTTGCTGTGTACCATAGGACCTGTTTCCACCGGAGCTCCAGTTCTCCCACAGATGCCTTCCCACTAACGCAGCCAGGCCCTCAAGGTGGTCCCAACGCGGAAGCCACAGCTGGCTGCTCCAGAGCTGCACCTGGACCCTGAGTCACCAGCTGGACACTTCTTGGTTTTTTCTTCACCTGTTTTGAGTTTGGAAGAGCTCCAACATAGATCAGTCCTGTTAATGAACAATATTACAATAGCCTTTGAAGTACAGGATGTACTTCAAATAGTCTCCTTGTAGAGTTACACTCGTTATTACACATACATATTGCATTGTCTGAACAGCTATGAGCACACTTCTGTTTTCGAACGACATTCTGTTTCTCAGTACTTTTTGCTCCTTACTGCGTGAAAATATAATTATACAAGCTGCCTGAAACTTCTTACGTGCTTCTCCCCCCCAAAGTGGTTTTAAGTTTACTGAAAAACAGCACCTAGATCTAATTGTCCTACTTACAGATTCCTTCTTGGTTTACTTGTATACATTAAGTCATCTGCACACTTACATAGGCACAATATTCTCAAGGCAAGAGTTATGGAAGGCTTAGTGCTTATAAAAATTTGTTGCCAAAAACCTTTCCTATTCTGAGATAAACCTAAATAGAAATCCATAGATTCACAAGATTAGTAACAGGCACATAATTTGGCCAAAATTGAATAGTTCTCAGGTAGGTCACTCATGACCTCAATTCCAAGTCAGTGGAATTATTTTCTTAAATTACCAGAATTAGTTTTTGCTTGATAGCAATTTCCTTGTCTGGGAAACTTGTAGAATAAATCCTGATCTGATCTCTCACTTTCCAGGTTCCTACCCATAAAACAATGGAGTTTTTAAAAATATATTTATATCTGAATTGTTGGAACTCGTTTGCATGGAACTAGTTCCATGCAAACTTCAAGCCCTCTTTGAGTTCCTGCCAGCCAACCAACCATTCTTTGTAGCGTGCAGTAGGTTCTTTAATAACCACGTAGTAGAATATTGTGTTCCAAGTTCTCAAGAGCTTAATCTTGTTTAAAAAACAGTTCTTACACTGCTACTTATGAGTATTTTTTATTTATTACTGATTACAGCTATCCCAGTGGTTAAAATATTTTTAAGGAGGAAAGCGGGAAAGGAATAGAGCTATTAGACTGGCCCGATGGCCAGTCTGGATTGACAAGGGCCACAGTGAAGCACTTCGCTCAGTTACTATATTTCCTTTGTAATCATCCGCATTTCAATGACTTAAACTGAAAGCAACAATTAAGTCTCTGTATCTCGGTTCTACTGTAAGTATGATATGCAAGTAAGTTACTTTTTTTACCTTAGTGATCGATGATACTGATAAAATATTCACTACCTGACTTCATTAAGTGGCACACACAGTAAACGGTATCCTTCAGCGTTTTGAAAAGATCTAGTGCGATGACTCATCTGTTGCTTCCATATCAGAACTTCTGTGAGTCATCTGGACCTAGTGAGTATGACCCGGGCGCATATTGCACATTCTCTCCTCACCAGCAACAACAGGGTATTATGTGAGGTACTGGCTGTACGTTCCAAGTATAAAACAGACCACTGATTTTACCTTGGCTTTCTGATTACCTCTTTTCAGCTATACATCCATTTCTTTCAAACTACATGATCTCTCAATATAAATTGATGGTTTCTTCACGTATTTCTAAGAAGTGATTATGCACATGAAAGGCACATTTAACTATTTGCACGTTCGCCTTAGTAACTCTCTACAGATACTTGTTTGTATCTGCCATTTCTACTGGGGACAGAAACATTCTGGCAAAGTTATCAACATCAATGCCTTCAAAAACATCTAAAACACTAAATTAGATTTATCTTCCATGATTTTCCTTTTAATATTTTTTAAGGAGACAGCGCAAATCAGTATTCATATCATTCTGGTCTCCATGTCTGTAGGAAGTGAAACCAATCTGTCTTACCACAATGAGGCCTCTGACATTTTTAAACATTAAACCTTAGAAGGTAGGTGTTTCTCTCTTCATATTGAAAAAGTGTAAAATAAAAACACTGACTGCCAGTGCCCTCACTTACTAGTAGGATAAGCAAAGTGCTCTACAAAGCATTCATTTGGAAGCCTAAAGCTAACTTTAATTATTAGAGGTAACAGATAAACCTGCACCCTCTATTGATTTATCAGCACATAAAGGATTACTCCCTCTGGAAATATGCCTTTCATTTTCTATGCTTTTAAGCCATATATTTGGTATTTACACTGGTGCAAGTTTCACTTAAGACTATGAAAATAAAACTAATTTGCTGTTTCTAAAGCTGTTAAATAATCTCTTTTACATATGTAATTTAGGTTAGTATGACTGCAAATTAGGAGTCTTACTGGGAACAGCCATTGGGATATTATTTTTAGAAAATCAAGGAAATACAGAAATTAAAGAAAAAAATAACAGCTCAAAGAAACTGTTCACATGTGGCTACCGCAGACTTCCAGAGCAGGCTAATCATTTTTCTGCTGCTGGCTCTCAGCCATGCTTTTTTGCAAAGCTCTATGGATTTCATTAAAGTTCGCATACAATCAGCTCAAATATTTAAAGGAGCTAAGTAAACTTCGAGGTCTAGCTGATTTGGATATTATATAAAATTTTTTGACATTGGCAATTTCTTCTCTGCTTTCAGAATGCTTGCAAATTATAACCATCTTTTTCTCTTAGGGACATGTCATCAACCAGAGAACATAAAGGAAAGCTACTGATTGTTACTTGGCAGCTGACTAGAGTGATGGATGAATTGCACTTACCCCCTAGAAGAGCTTATTTCAGACTTGGAGAACTAGTATTTGTTCTAGAATTGAAACGTATTTTAAGCAGCAACCAGTCTGACCTGGATACAACAGTCTGAAAACTGCATTGAAGTCAAGCTGAATCTACTCATTTCCCCAAACACCTCTTCTATGTAATTAGTAATAATGTTATCATATGCCAGAACATGAATATGTACACTACGTATATCCCTGTAGCTACAAACTTCAGACTGTTCTACCGAGACCAATAATACTCAAAAGATCTGTTGAAAGTTGTATTTACATAATAAATCCAGCTGCAACACTTTTCACTCGAGTGCTTCTAAGTCAGATAAACAAGTTGCTGGCAGTCTTTCCTAAGTAAACAAGTTTCTG